>LR990169.1:4442500-5692500 GCA_905147325.1 Notodonta dromedarius
CAATGTGAATTGAGTGCGTGAAATTATATTTTTTTACTCGAGCAGGTTATTCGATGACAATTAGATGTAGTTCAACTATTTGTTAAGTAGTTACAGAAAATTATTCTGATAAAATAACGGTAACTTTAAAATCTTCTTAGTTACTCTGTGCCTATACGTGTTTTTTTTTAATTATGAGGAGTGTTGAACCAAAACTTTATTAGTATTTAAATATGGTAATATACTCAGATGGATTTAAATCATATGACATTACTACAGTTGTCAGCCGTTCTCTTCTGCCGTAGGCTAGATAAGTACTAATTCAATTTTATTCAAAAAGTTCAAGTATACTCGTTACATGAAACCTTGTTTGACCCTTAACGCGAGCGCGAGGCATGCGTAAAAATAAAAATATTGACCTTATACCCGCTTACAAAGGTCGAATTTTAAAACATATAAATTTATTAAATTCTCATATTCGCATTCTGGGCTCAATGAATATATTAAGTTAAGTATCGATTATTGGTATTTTAAACTTCAATTTTAATTATGTAACCACTTTTGGGATGGCTCACCCTGTATAATAACTGGAAACAAGGTGTTACCTCTCATTCTCTTATGACGTAGTAACAAAACCAAAAAGCATTTCCTTTGTGTTTTTCATCCACAACCACATATGTAGAGGTCGGTATTTCAAGGTATATTATACAGACTTTTGTTAAATCCCGTATAATTGACAGCTTTTCATACTTCTTGTACTATACCGCCTAGAACTTGCCTGAATACGTAGACAGAGAAAGGTATAACTTTAGGTCCTCTGGTTTATTATACACAAAGCATACAGCTGCACAGAATATTGATACTTGGATAGTAATATCTAGTGACAATGGTGTTGCCTGCTTACATAGGTAAACCAACATTTTTTTCTATTAAAAATAACCATTGAGTTAATCCTGGGATGTTTCAGTGAAAGCAGCATTTCGAACAGGTGGTAGATTCTGATTATTTGTAAGTAATTTGTTGTCTTATATGAATATTTTAGAATTTAGAGTATGTTTTATTTGGATACTACAAACTATATATTTCATATTTTTCAGATTAAATAAGGATGTTTCTACTCTCATGAGTTTGTCTGTAGAGTGGAATTTTCTAAAGGACACCTGTAATTTTAATGCGGTTTTTACAAACAATATTAATGTGATGTTAAAGCTTGACTTAAAAATAAATCTCTTATACCTTGAGTTAAGTTCAAGTACATTTCACGACCGTCGAATGATTTGTCATAATCTTAAGCATGACAATCGCTTAATTTGTCATAATCTTATGACAATTGCGTGATTTGTCATAATCCAGCGTTGCGACGGTCGTGGTCGGTGCACGCCGGGAGTCGATTGTGTTTTAAAATCAATGTGCACACGCATCATTTGTTATCTGCGTAGACATTCAACATGATCTTAACGGTACAGACGCGCAAAGACGTGCTTCATTATCATTATTTTTTGTAAAGATCTGAGGCTTTCCTTAGAAATATCTCGTTATTACTCTTGTTCCCTTACATTATAATGTCATGTTTGGCGACTATATCTATCTTTTGGTTTTTTTTTCAATAAATCATGATGACTCGGGTTCGTTTGACACTTGTCGTGACTATATTTTCGTGAGTATGGTTGCGAAATCGTATGTTCTAGACTAGATCATTAAAATTAAAATAGAAAAAAACATTCAGTTACGGCAACATATACCTAATCTATATTGCGTACTCCAGCGAGCTATTGCGAGCTAGGTGCGAATGAGCTCCCAATATTTGATAACTAAGTAATAAATTATCCTGACTTCGTCTCCGAGATTTATCTTTGACCATGTAGTTGTGTAGGCGTAGCATGGCAACTACATGGTACCTAAAGATAAATCTCATTGACGAAGTCCAGATAATAAGGATCGAACTTCACTTCCAGGTAAGGTCCAGATCAACTTCACATCCGGTCGTTTGATCATCTAAAAAACACTGCACCTAATACTTTTCGTACGCAACTGTACATTTGTACATCTAATGTGTTACAAAGCAGTCGTGTAGATGTCGAACTCCACGGGCCTTGCCTTGTGCTATATTTGAGAAAAAAATAAATGAACTTGTTCATGGTGGGCGAATATTAATAGTTTGTCGTGTCGATGGATATTTGATATACGGCTGTCCCTACGTGAGTCTCGCGTGTTAGATGTTGGATTTTTCGTATCATGATCTAACTAAATACGTACATTATTTACACAAGCAAAAGACTTAACAAAAGCCTTCTTTGTTTACGTCGGAAGTAAGAAATGGCTCTACCATGAGTTTACGATCGCCAATTGCGAGCCTCAATCATTAAAAATATTTGCATGTAAAATTGTACATTAAACCTACCTGCCCCTCAAGAAACTAAAAAACTGTCGCACATAATACTTTCAGAAGACGCTAGCAACTAGCGGCTTCTAGCAATCGTATTAATCGTGGTAGAGCAATTTATTTATTTAAGTAGATTCTACTTTATAAAACAAAGTCGGCAAATAAACGACCCACCCGATGTTAAGCAGTTACCGTAGTCTAATAGATGCAATAACAAAGGGATTTCTCGCACGTTGCCAACCTGATGATGAGTGGGAGAGAGGGGTTTGGGCTTCCGGTTTTCTCACTTTTCTTACAAAACATAGCCATAATAGTTACTTTACGCTGATTATCTGTGAGAAGGTGGTACCTCCCCGGTCGACCCAGCCTGTAGAGGTAGAGCACAGGTAGAGCACATTTATTACATAAATCCAACACGGATTTAATAAATAGAGCAGTAATTTATCGTTTAAACGCATGAATGAACCCAGTTTCACTGACGTTGTGCGCCGTTACAAAATCCGCCGGTAATTAGTAAGAAAAATTACAGCAATTAACTGTCTGATTCACTCGGCGAGGATTCACTTGTGCCAGTTTTGCAACTGTGGGAAACAGCTGACTCTGTGCGTGCTAGGCACGGAATTAACTAATTATTATATTGTCTATAACTGGATAATTAGAATCACATAGGTACGTAATATTATAAAATAGATTCATACAACAAATACAACGTGACAACTATGACCGTCTAAGAGGCCATCACTTAAAATTGAGGACCAGTTTCTCAAACAACAATCCTCACAAGCACTTCCTGAGCAACAGAGTGGTTAGAGCGTGGAATAAGCTCCCAGTAGACGTTGTATCAGCTCAAAATGTAAACCAGTTTAAGAACCGACTCGATAAACACCTGAAAGAGAAAAGCTAGAAGAGAACAACAGGATACAGGCACCTATCAGTTGAATCAACTGCCTGCCTGATACTAAATAATAATAATAATAATAAAATTAAATTGAGTTAAAAAAAACCCGGATGTACTAAAAAGCTAGAAATAACTAGAGACCTTGTAATTTGTTTCATTTGGAGTCGGTGACAATACAAATAGGGGTAGGTTACCTACCTAAGAATTAGTCCGAACGTACTGTAAAGATTGTGGTAAACTAGGTACATATTGAATTCCTGGTGACCGTAAATAGTCTATAACTCTCAAACTACTGGACCGATTTGGATTAAATTTCTACCTTCTTCTTCGTCGTTCCCTCACTGCTGAGGATCGTGACCATATATGATCTGTCTCCATTTGCTCCTGTCCTGCGCCATATCAATAGAGCGTTGTAGAGTTTCTCCTGTTGCCTCTACAATACTCTTAACCCATCGCGTTGGAATTCGACCTCTGGAGCGCTTCCCCTTCATCTGTCCCACGATCAGCTGCTTCTCCAGCTCATGCTTATGCGACCGCGTTATTAAATTTCTACCTACAGAGATTAAATTTCTTATTGCACCCTTTCAATCCAAATTCTTTTTTTCAAAATCTATCCACAATTGGAAGAGATTACTCCTGTGAACATACATAAAAAATATACATTAAAAACATACATACAGACGAACATAGAACCTTCTCCTTTTTCGGAAGTCGGTTAAAAATATACCTGACGACTTACTGACACAGTTTAAAATCAAATAAACCTAACATAAAAACTAAACTAAAGATTATAATTTGATTGTGATTTTATTTATACTATGGTGATATTTGTGCTAATTCATACGAAAGCCTAAACAACTATTTAATTAACTCCTCAGAATATGGTCGACAAAAAATTTTATTAACACCAATTTCATTTATTTTCTGACACGTACTTACCTACTCAAAATGTATCGTAAGTCCGTATTATAAACTTTGTTGTTTTATTACTTTAGTAATGAAGTTGTTTTATTAAAGCGGGCCGTGTGATAACTAGCTATACGGCGACTAACGAGTAGCGATACGATAATTGTTACTTTCGAGTTCAACTCGGTCAACACCGGGCTTGGCAATATTTGGACGGCAATTTGGTTCATTCTGTATCAGAAATCGTAATATTAATTAACAATAAATGAAGGCGAAAAGTTTTAAACACAACAAATTTAATAAAATAATCTATTCATTTTCGTATCGCTTCTCGTTGGCCATGGTATTAGAATCATTTAATTTGCATTTTTGTTGACAAACAACTGAGGTCTTCTATGATGTTGTGACATAATTAATCAACACTTTAAATAAATTATGCATAGCGATTGACAGTGCTTATTCTTATGATACACAAACTAAACTTGCCTAAACTAATATTACTGCTTCTTTCTCATTGTCTAAATGTATGTGTCAGACAAAAATATGTATTTGGAGATGTATCAAATTTAGTTTAGTCGTGATTTGACGAGAATTGGCACCAGTGACAGAGTTCAATAGCCTTGGAAAACACAGTTTAAACTGATCTTATCTGAAAATAAAATATGCATATCATTAAAGTTTGTTTACATATTATTCGAGTATGTTAACCTCAGTTTGAATTTTACAAGTTTTTTTACTTAAATATTTTACTGAAAATTGCTAATTTCCACTGACATTATTAATTACAGGAATTTCATAAAACACTATATTTGGACTATGAAATGTTCAAATAGCATATTACATCAATATTAAAGAAAAATCTTCACAAGTTAAAATAGATTTTTAGGAATAAATAATTAAGGAAGTCAATTTTTTTACAGGTGTTGAGACCGGATGCCACCGCAAAAGAATTCCAATTAAATAGTTCATAACTTGGTAGCCTTAACTATAGACAAACTTAAAACAAAACTACTTAGGAAGTTAACTAAATTGAAATAATAATATTTTTTATTGTAGACATGGAGCCATCAATTAAAGGTTGGTTGTACAAAAGTATGCCCTAATTGCACCTATTAGACCATAGTTTGCTATACATTTCAATATTACAAAAGTATTTAGCACTTGCAAAACGTGCAGAATGTTTATAAAACGAGGTCTATTTTCGTCTAAGTTGCGCAGTGCCCTCGTCCGCGCCGTGTAGGTACTTAACTACTTTGAGTCATTCAAAAAGTGGTTTTGAACCGTATTTGGTTTTCGTAACAGCGCATGTGTAATACTTAGTGCTGTTATGGCATTTTTAGACAGGTAACGAGTGTGTCCATTGATGAAATTCGAAGATAACATGGTTTATTATTACAAAAGTGCGAACCATTAACCCATTGGTCATAAGACGCCTTGTTATTCTAAATACTTGTAGGTACTCTTAGTACACAACTAAACTAAACTTGACTAAACTAACTGTATCTCCGTGCTTCTCATTGTCGTAAAACATGAAACAAGGCAGCAATACTTTTAAATGTATCTAATTAAGTTAAGTTGTGACTAACTTTTGCTCGCGAATCCGCCCGCATGGTACTTCGATTAAATTAAAGTAACATGAGTTAGTTCTTATAATGACAGATATGTGCCAGTAATTGCCCGTCAAAATCGGTCCAGCCGTATCGGAGATTAGCCGCAACAAACACATATATAGATAGGTACCTAAATCAAAAATGTATTCGTTTTGTTCATAAATTATTACCACGAGAAGGATGGGACAACAGTTTGGTCGAGTTTAAAATAAGCACCAATAATTTACCAACGGATGCATTAAATTAATATCTGAATTGGTGACAACATCCATTCAGTGACCGTATGTGGTTCCTAAATACAATTAGACCACATGAACAATACAATTAAAACCTCGCGGTTAAATTGGCGCATTAAAGGCGTTATCCTACTAATATTTGTGAGTGTGGATGTATGTTTGTTGCTCCTTCACGCAAAAACTACTGAACGGATTTGAATGAAATTTGGAACACAGATAGTTTATAACCGGGATTAACACATAGGATACTTTTTATCCCGATAATCCCCAAATTTTTTTGTTAAGTTAAATACTACGCGGACGAAGTCGTGGGCAGCGACTAGTACAGAATATATTTGTGCATAGCAAGTAGGTTTTACTTGGCAGGTGGAGATCTAGAAGGTTCAGTAAGAGAAAGGTGCATTAAATATATATCATTAAACCGACAACTGTGTGGTTAGTCACTTGAACCTATTTTGCAACTAACCGCCGCTATTTCATAGACATTCGAAGGCGTATTAATTATTTATCTCGATCTAGGCGTGTGTACTGAATTATTTAGGTATTGAGTAAAATTTATTGGACTGATAATGTGCAATAACGTCGAGGGAAACTCCAGACAGGGCGGCTCAACTAGTTATGATACAAATATAATAAGACTTATGAAACTTCCTTGAATACAATTTCAAGATTAATTTTCAATAATTGGAAATACCTATTTTTTGTTAACTTATTAGTTTAAATATAGAGTTAGATGCAAACAACTTATTATCCAATACAATCTAAATTAATTAATTTACAAGTGTCAAATTAAGTCTGTTGACATTTAAGCCATGATTAATCCAGACAGAATCTAAAACTCGCTAATATTTTATAAGTCATCCATTCTACAAAATACTAGACATGCGTACATAATATTTTAAGACATTGTAATTTGATGGTCAGAGGATTTTATTACGACTATTTTTAAATTGCCATGCTTTCCCAAAAGGGGTGGACATACCTAATATGTGCACTGTTGTGACCCTAAAACCAGTAATAATCCCAATGTAGGTGATAGCGGGCTAGCATATTGTTATCAGAGCGAACTTTCAGAGTCGTTTGTCGTTGCAAAATCTAAATTAGTGATACCTTGCGTAGCCTGGGATGACACCCAGGCTACGCAAGGTATCACTAATTAAGGTTTGACAACCAGGACAAGTAAATCTGGTTGAACAGTGGACGCATCTATTAGGACAACATAAACATCAGGCTGAACTTGCTTCTACTCTAGACCAACGAGCCAGTGAAAAAATTAATATAGACGTTTACGAGTAATTTTATTGACATTTCGTGAATTCCCAGCGGTTGATACTCCGATGGGTTGCGCAAACGCGTCGCGCCGGGCGGACGTGCGTTTATCTACTAGCGAATCTAGATCATTGACTAGACTTTTGTGGTGAAAGGTCAAATGAACCCGTCTGGCAACTGGTTGGGCAACCGAATCCACACTGAAATTTATGGGAATAGTTATTGGCGTGTCCGGGTGTAGGTTTGTTTAGGGGTGTGGGTTTTAGAATGTTGGTGGTTTTATGTAAATAGAGGTATTGGTTGAGGCAAATTTTAAGCAATAATTATCAAATAAAATTAAAAAAATGTCAGCTTGTGTCGACAAGGAAACCGTAATTATTTGTGATTTTATTTTATTAAGGACTTAATGTACTTAAGTGATTGGATTTTATGGTCGGCTGATTTAAATTTTGACTTAAATCTACTGGAATATTTGTTTCTTTTGTGTTATATCACCGTAACTGTTTAAATAGACAAAAACAAATCAGTGTCATTAGGTTTTTTTAAGAAAATCCACGTTTTAGCGATGACAAATTTATTTATTCATTTAAGACATAAAAATGTATTCCATTATAAATCACATAATATAATTATCATTATTTAAACGTATAATATTTGGATCACATTAATGCATCACTCTAAACAACACCTAAATAAATCTACTTGTCTCTATGACTCAGCTCAGCTCCAGAATAGAAAAAAAAACTAATAATTAATTGTCGTCAAACATCTCACATCCATATAAAACCTACTGCATAGAGACATTATTTCATCCATGAATCTTCATAACCTTTACTTAAGTAGAGTTCATCTGATCGCTAACGATGATTCATTCGGTTACGTAACGGTGCATCCGAGATGCGCCGGAGTCGATCACGGCGTACGCTAGACGCTCTACCTTGACGGGTTCAGGGTCAAACCTACTCTTCTTCAAGGTCATAGCTACTCTATTGGTATTAAAATAATGCGTCCATTGATGTAGTCCAATTGGATACGGTATAATATTATAATAAAGTGTTATATTTTCATATTGGGTGATGTAAATTACGATAACGTTATAAGTTACAAAGATTTGTTAGCTGTCTTCACACAGTTAACCCGGCACTGATAATTTCTATACATTTTACTGTAACCAGAATTCAAATATGGCCATTTTCTGTAAAAAAGTTTTATATACTTACAGAACGGTGTCTGGTTCTTCGTGTGAATTACTGCTGAACTGTGGAAAAAAGACTAGGTTGTCAACATTTTGCAGAACTATAGTATAAACAATTGATGCGGGTGTTATTTGGACTGTTATAAACTTTTCTAAAGTTTTTCTTTTTAAACGGTTACCTACTAGCAATCTGTGGCTATCCCATTATCCCATTAGTACCCTTTGACTTAGCTCAACGCTTGTACTAGGGGTGGATCACGTCAGAAATTTAGTGACCAGGATGGGGACCGAACCTGGAATCTTTAGGTTACGAGAGCGTCCCCTTTACCCACCAGGCTATAAACTCCTATAAGGGTGAATTTCAACAAAGTCGGTTTTTCTTTCATTTCGGTTGAATTTTGTATTTTTAACTTTTTTAAAATTGTATCTGTTATTTATTGTACTTCTTTATGTAGTTAATACAATTTTTTAATGACATCAAAATATCTTAATTAACTTATGAGATATACGTGTTTAAACTTTTGATGGCACCGAAATGAAACAGCCGTTCACCGAAATGAAATAACTAATCACCGAAATGATCTTTCATTACGGTGACTAGTAATTTCATTTCACCTAACCGGTCCACCAAAAACGTAGGTATACAGAAGGCTTATCTATACAAATAAATAAAATTGGAGTGTCTGTTTGTAATATCAAAATAACACCTATTCACTAAATGCATATGAAAGTATATACGGTACTTATAACAAATCCACGATTTAAAATTGTTTTGTCTGTCTGTCTGTGTGTTTGTTCCGGGTAAACACCGAAACGGCTGGACCGATTTCGACGGGACTTTCACTGGCAGATAGTTGATGTTATAAGGAGTAACTTAGGTTACTTTAATTTCAGAAAAACAATTAGATTCTTGCGTAAAACAATCAAAAACACATTAAATCCAAGAGTATCTCCGAAACGGCTGGACCGATTTGTACGGGATTTTAACTGGCCGATAGCTGATGTTATAAACAGTAACTCAGGCTATTTTTTTTAGAAAACAACAAAATATAGATATCATATGCTGCCTGTCGCGCGGGCTCTGAACTCGCGGGAGGGCTTTTACGATAGAAAGTATATATTTTATTTTAAAGTCAATTTAATTTTAAACGAGCAAAACAATGGAATTATAACATACTTTAGTTAAGCTCTTAGGACATAATAATATTATGAGAACCAAAACGGCATATGTTAACCATTTTGGAAATGAAACATAAATAAAAACATAGCAATAATATATATTTAACAATAAAATTATCAAATAAGAAACAATTTTTTTTTTACAAAATCATAATTTTAAATATTGATTTTATTGAAATAAAACTACGAGTATTTTACGGATTCTATCGCGTTTATTCACATTTTTATGTTCCCGACGTTTGGGCTGCTTAACAGCAAACCATGGTCACGGGGGGACTGAGGTGTTAGACGTTCTGATGCCATAGTTAATAACTGGGTACCCTTATATTTAGTTGTTGTTTGCGGTCCGATCCTCGCAGAAAGTGCTCAGTGTCTCGAGGTCTTGCAATGGTACGCTTGGTTTTGGTTTTGGTGAAATTTTTGTTATTCCTCTGGGTACAATACTAAAAAAGCACAATAAAAGGAGTAAAATAAAATAATAAGTAAAAAACAAATCTACATTTTTTAACTACTTACGGAAATCTTTGCTTTGGCTTTGTTAAAATGAGATAACAAATTACGTGAAGTTACATTCAACTATACAAATTCTTCGTTATGCTCAAAGCCTAGAATCCTAATCATAATAACATCAGCGAACCTTGTGAATAAAAGGAAACAATATTTGAAACTTTGTACTTTAACAAAACAAAAAAAAAAAAATTGCGTTGCTGCTTGTACTTAACACTAGTACTTATAGGTGAAACATTTTGAATAATTCACCTGCTGGCCTGAATTTTCACTGAAATGAAGTAGTAATCAACCGAAATGATAAAACAATTCACTGAAATGAAAATATTATACACCGAAATCCAAAGCACTCACCGAGATGAGAATTTTTATCATTACGGTGAGATTTTTATCATTTCCGTTGACAGTTTAGGCCACCGAATCAACCGAAATGAGAACACTGAAATTAAAAACAGGGACAAAAAATTGTATTACTAGAAAACTATTTATTATAGGATGTAGTGAATACTACACAAATAAACGTAGTACAATAAGCTTGCTCACGAATACTTAATTAAATGTACTAGATCATTGGATGACAAGTTATACCTATAAACGGAAATGAAAAGAAATTTGTCCCATCACACCGATATGAAATACTTTCGTATTTTTCGGGACTTTGCAGGCTAGCTGCGCACGTCCTCTGACGATAAATACATAGGCAGCATTGGTACGTAACTTTTAAGGACATGAGGGGGGAGCTAGAGTTGTTCTATACAAAAATATTTTTGACAAACTTTAGGTCACCGTAATGAAAGGACTTTCTAGGACACATGCATGTTTACTTACCAGTAATTAAATTGAGGAGATATTCTTATAAAACCACTTTGTGATAATACTATCACTATTCACGATTAAAATAAAAGTTGCTATAAATCTGAATAACCAATAGTTTTTGTTGTACGAGGGAAATTACACTGAAAAATGTAATGCGGACAGGTACCGAAATGAAAAAAACAGGGCTTTAGGATTTTTTTTCCTAATTAACTGCAAACCTAATGAAGAAATAATTTTGCCACGCATAGGCACAAACCTCTTCTAGCTAGAAAAAAATAATAGAATTGTATAATAACGTTCCACACTACCGATTTCATCCGTGCCGCTTAAATTTTGCTGTTGGGAAATCCACCCATAAGTATTCCAAATGTTTGATAAGATTAAGGTTATTTTTGATGTCAGCAATACTAGGTGATACAAAATGGGTATACTATTTTTTTGCAACTTAACTTTGTAAATCTCAAACTATCGGCTTTGTGGGACAGTTGAAGTACTAAAGGTTTTGTAGACTTGTAAAATCGGTCAACAGCTGTATTCCTATAACACCTTTTGTTTTTCTAGTTCCCTCCAAAACTGATGGTTTTAGAATTACAAAGTTAAGTTTTGAAAAAAAAGTATACCCATTATGTGTCACCTTGTATATTAGAAAACAAGGGTGCAATGTTGTTCTAGGAAAAAATAAAATTTCTACGTCAAAGCCTGACCATTCTTTATTATTTTATGTTGATTAAGCAAATGAAAGCGAATACTAATAGTGTTATGAATATAAATGATGATAGAAAAGCCAGGGATATAAATATACGGAACACGGTATATCAAATATCCGATATACATCACGGGTAAGGGAAAAGAGAGATGTTGGTTTATGTTACGTCTTATTTTTTTAAGTCACAGGCCTAATATTTATGTTTTCACTGTAGAACAAATTCCTATCCAACAATTTCATTTTGAATGCGAAGAAAAAATCATTTTAGAGCATTATGGGTAAGTACTCTCATAAAAAGGATATAGCTAAATGCGGGGAGTTGGCAAAAAAGGCATGCGTACACTTCGTTCCAATTATAAACTGTAGTGACCTCCAATCCAGGACGCTGACGATAGATGGCGCTGAATGTGAAGCATCAAACAGCATGCAATTCTTCTTAGAAAACCTGAATCACGATATTAGAATTCGTAAGCATTGTGACTTATGATGGTAGTAATGTAATATACCATATTCAGCGATATATTTGGTCACCATTGTCGATCCTGGCTTACAGGAGTAATAGTGGATGCAGTGTATGGCGCGACTGAGTCCCATTAAAAATAATGTATATATAAGATCAAGACACAACCATTGGTGAAAAACAGCCACCCCACCAGGAATACCAGCAGCTTGACGATATATGGTATGATAGATTCTTATCGATTTCTTGCCTGTATGATAATTATGATTGCGGTTGTTCTTCATCAAAATAAAATAACATATCTATCTTTTTGTATTGCCTAGGTGCTCAATTACCGTGCGATCTGTGGCAGACGTGTCTAGTAGAATTGTCGAGCAACTGCAAATAAGGCATTAGTTCAAGGCGTTTTTTTCTCGTCTTTATTTGTACGTGGGTTTTTTATCATGAACGGTCGATGATCTTTCGTTTCGTAAGATGCACAAACAAAAAAAGCACATAGGTACTTTCAATGCTTTTTGTGTTTTAAGATGATAAGTATTTTTTGAATACGAAATAAATTTTAAAGCCATTTTACTGATTGAACGATTTTGTCATCTACCAGAACTTATGGATGAGGCAACCTTGCTTATAGCAAGCCTGGCGCACTTTGATGTTTAGCTACAGCTTTACAGAAGTTTCGTTTTGGTGGACTCACTCAATAATCGCAATCAAAAGAGGGATCCTTGTGCATACATATAACTTTACGCATGCAGCACTGTCATTACACGAACAGTGGCTCAAGAATGATACACATAACATTCGGCACGCAATAAAACAATTATAATTCACTCAAAACGAGTGCCCACAATAAGAATAACTAACATTAAGTAGGTGCCTACTTGGGGTGCCTCGCTAATTAGCTATTGTAAAAATTCTGTGCCAAGGCGAATTGATGCACAGAACAACGGCCTATGGTGAAACGTTGAACTTTTAATTTACGCTCTTTTACGAACATGTCGGTTTATATGTGACACCTCGTAATCATGAAATGTTTCGAGGTTTTGGGCTGATATTTCGTAAGAATGATATAATTTTTTCCTCGCTCAGCGAGTGGCTAAAGCCACCCAGCGGGGAAATGCTGCTAGTATCTTGGGAGCATCCTGTACAGTACTTGTCAGTACATAAAGCGAAGACCAGGGCAAATAATGAAAAAAACATAAAACCGACTTAAAAAAAACTTGGGTGCACTAAAAAGGTAGAAATAACTAGCGACCTTTTAAAGTCTTTCATTTGGAGTCGGCGCCAATTCGGGGTAACCTACCCCTTCTTGAATTTACCTTACCTACCTAACAAGTAGATAATGGTAATGGTAATGGTAGTTAATAATGGCACCGACTAAACCGATTGCGGATTATAGATATACACATAAATGTTATTTAAATGCCTAAGGATGATGAAAATTTTGATAATGTGTTTATGTAGGTAGTTTACTATTTAGGCACCTCTATATGAATCTGGGTCACCACCGTTGGAAAGATATTGTACCTACATTGGTAATCCTATTATGTCAACAGGTGCGGCATTCATATTCTTAATGTCATTAACATTCAAAGATATTCATTGCTTTCGTAAGTTGCACCTACATACTGGTTATTTAATCTTCGTATAAGTAGGTAGGTATGCCCTTGTATTTAAAAACTTTAGAATCTAGCATATGTGTTCTTATTGCCGTCCTAATTAGGGTTATAATTAACAATCTTGCTCAGTTTATGTCATGTGTTAAGTGGCAAAGTGGCCAGCGCTAACTACTCACGAGTTATTAGACGACTCTACTGAACTGTTGTCCTTTAAAACCTACCTATTTTACATAATACATTGTCTAGGTAACTAGTTTTACATTTTACACTACATACAATGAGATTTTACTAGGACACTGGTATATGTGTTCACAATTTGTTGTTCTTTCATAACACTGCAATTTCAACAATAAATAAATTATTATTGTACCTACCTAAATTCCTAAACGTCAGGAAGAAACTAAAGAAAAAATGCGGTAGAGTCATAAAAATTAGACAATCTTCCTAATTATATAGATGCAGTGCCTCCACTGAATAAACTGACTTTCAGCATCTTTAAGGGGAAAGAAAAATAAACTCGAGCTCGTTCGAAATTTTACAAATATATTTAAGGTGGTACTCGACAGAAGTTTTTTTTTTTTTTTTGAATTGACTATCGTATGTTGTTGGCCAGAGTGGCCATAACAACTTCACCCGGACAGAGGGCGAGCGCAAGTGTGCTCCAGCCAGAGGGGCAGGGGGGCAGCTAGCTCAAGGGCGTCACAAGGGACACGACCTCGGCTTGGGCCGCTGCCAGGGCTCGACAGAAGATTGGGGTAAAGTAGCTATAATAGCTGCGTTTTGTATCAGTGTGAGAGCCGGAAGCCCAACCCCTACTTCTACTCCCTCTATTCTAGTTCCCACTCCCCTTCGGGTCGGCAACGTCCATCAATGCCATTGGTATTGCAAGCATCTATAGGCTACGATAACTGCTTAACATCAGGGGCATCGTAACCTTGATTGCCGACTTTGTTATATAAATACTTTATTTAGTATCAGAGTCTGGACTCTCCTTGAAGCTTCATCATGTCATATCTATCTATATATATAACTCAAAGGTGACTGACTGACTGACTGGCTGACTGACATAGTGATCTATCAACGCACAGCCCAAACCACTGGACGGATCGGGCTGAAATATGGCATGCAAGTAGATGTTATGACGTAGGCATCCGCTAAGAAAGGATTTTTATTAATTCTACCCCCAAGGGGATAAAATAGGGGATGAAAGTAACTTTGTCAATTAAATTCCACGCGGACGAAGTCGCGGGCACAGCTAGTCATCTATATAATTCAATAGGCCTTTGCATATCCGATCCAAGGCAGGGCTATCACACATCTCTCCGTGCAATAAGCCAGGTGTGATCTCTATCGCGGCGTGTCGCAATGTTTGTAGAGGCCACGCGAAATGTTAATCGGTCGGTAGCGGCGATGGATCATTACATCCGAGTCCGACCGGGTGCTTGCGAAACGAAACGCCTAATTGTAGATATTTGCATGTTCAATTTAATCCTGCGGTACCTACTGGTTAGTTTATTTCACGAAGACGCGTGCCGTGATTCTTATGACACTGGCATACGGGTCAATTTGCAATGATTCACGCTTCTTTGTGAAATGAAATTTTGTAACAAGCCAGTTTTAATTATGATAATATCAATAATTTGTATCAAGATTTGTATTTTACATGTTAGGAAATTATTATGGATTTTGGTCATACCACAATATCATACAATAATTGTTGTCCGTTACTCGACACTTCAACACTAAGTACTCGACACTAATCTAGCTTATGTAGTCCTTACCTATTTATTTTAAAAAAAATTGGGTGACTGTATATTTCTACTCTCAGATTCCACTTAACAAGTACTATTGCTACTAATACGCAATTAAAGCAACTAAAGTTTTTCATATTCATATACATATTCTAGAAATACAAATTTAACATTTCTAAACGAAATTGCTCTCATTACCAAGACACAATTATCTGAAAGCCAAGTCTGTCAAGCGTTGTTATAACGCTCGACTTGTAATCGACACGCAATAAGTACGTCAGTTTTGTCAGTTTTCTGTAGTCCACTAACCACTAGCCTGACGGTGCTGACCCATTTTCGACTCTACTTACTTTATGTAATTCTTGATAATCTCAAAAGGCAACACACTGGAGCTATTATATTTAAATTAATATCTACTACCCTTTGTCATTATCTATATATATATATATAACTCAAAGGTGACTGACTGACTGACATAGTGATCTATCAACGCACAGCTCAAACCACTGGACGGATCGGACTGAAATTTGGCATGCAGGTAGATGTTATGACGTAGGCATCCGCTAAGAAAGGATTTTGATTTATTATACTCCCAAGGGGATAAAATAGGGGATGAAAGTTTGTATGAAACTTTGTCAATTGAATTCCACGCGGACGAAGTCGCGGGCACAGCTAGTTAACTATATAATCAACTGGCGATTTAAAAAAAAGAAATAACTTATAAGAAAATGTAAAAAGACGAGCTCGCTGAGTTTCTTGCCGGATCTTCTCAGTCGAGGTCACGTTCCGATCCGTTTGTTGATATAAGGAAATAAATATAAATATGACAATTTGTAAGGTCCCCCGTAGGCCTAAATAAAATAAACGCTTTGACTTTGACTCACTAGATTTCAGACGCAGTCGTTGGTAGACTTTGAAATGTTTGGTTCGATCGTAAATGTCAAAACCGATGTAATACGAGTCGATTGTAAGTCGAGCGTTACTGGATCGGTTAACAGACTTGGCCCCCTGGTTTCAGTACGTAATCCGACTTAACGACAACCCTATTATATTAGAAGAACAAAGGCAGCATTATAATTAACTAATGCATTATTTGTCTTGGCTGTTCAGTCCCCAGTTGGGCCAGACTCCAGACTAGTCTGTAACGTGTAGTATGTTTTAGTGAAAACACAAATTATTCAGACGGATCTTATCTAAATAAATTGCGTTTGTGTTATGAGCACCGATCCTAAGTTGACGGTTGGTTTGTCTAATTTATGGGATTTATACGAAATTGAAATTTCGTACCTATATGGAGAGAACGGAACTTGTATTGTCTTGTTTAGGTAGGTAATTATAGGAATTTGGCATCTTTATAAGGTTTTATTTCAATAATGCACTTTCAAATTTTGCATGGCGTTTTAGGAAAGCTACCTATAGATGATCGGCAGAGCAAAAAAAAATCTGTATGCTGATGCTTTTACTTTACTTGACGACCGCTTGGCGCAGTGGTTCGAGCGTAGGCCGCTCGGCTCACTGCACATGGTGGATGCGGGTACGATTCCCGCCGGGGCAAATTTCGGAAATGGCCTTTTCATAATTTGCCCTGGTCTGGGTGTCACTGGGATCGCCCACAGTCCATTGTAAGGTACCCATAGTACAGGCGTTGCTTAGTTTGGGACCATACAGTTGGTGTATTAGTCTGGCGATATTTATTTATTTACTTAAAATGTTCATAAAGAAACTGGCTGTTATTAAGGGTAGGTTGAAATATATATAGCGTTTCTACCCGCTATATACCTATTCAATACCCCCCTATATTATATCACGAAATAAAAACTACTAAAATACAGGTACGTAATTCCGCGGCCCATTGCGCGCGACCCAAAAACAATACGCCAATGGTTTTGGAATAACAAAGCGATACAGGAAAAGTGCGGAATAGGGTTGATGTATGTACAATCATTTATTTTCCGATTATTAGTCCGAAGCGGAATGCGCGTAAACAAACGCCGGTAGTGTGCTTTAAATCATGTAGAAATGAGGGAGTTTGGCGAAACGATGCCCGTACTAGGGTTCCGCATCTCAAATTAAATAAAATCTGTACACATAATATATAATAACACCATAGGAAAACATCATTTGATAGTACCTAGTATTCGTTTCGTATTATTTATTAAACCATTTGTAATTTCAGCAGAAACTAAATTAATACGTTGCATTACCTACATAAATCCCTGTTGTAATTACATAACGAGTAACAAATGCAAAAAAAATACATACTAAGAATTACAAATAACATTTGTCATAATAATATTTTTTTTTTCGTACTTACTTTAGTCTCATTCTTTTTGGTCCACCGCGGTAGCTAGTTGCCTGTTTAAAGCCATATTGACTATTTTTTAAGAAGATAGTTCAGTAATTGAGTTCTTCCAACAATTACAGTATTTTTGGACCTATGAATCTATGCTAGCCTGGTATATTAGGTCACATGTCATTAGCACCGATCTAATACGTAGTTTGCTAGTTCAACATTCACTTATTTAATGATATTGATTAATAGGTATGTGAGTTAAGCAATTTAGTAATATACGTGTAGGTGGATAATATGTCCAAATAAGTATATCTTAAGAGTGCTTATCGTGGCTTATGATACGTTTGTGTCTTATGACCTCATCAGGGAGGTATCTCAAGTAGGTATATACTGTGTGTGTCGCTATTCATCAATCTCATTTATCATTCAAAGTAAATAACTGCTTAAATAATTTGTTATCAGGAAATACCTTATATACATCTGTGGGTTGATTATGTTAGAAATAAGTGATCAATTACCTCAGCATATTTTTTTATTTTACATCATAATACGTAACATTAAAATGAATACGGAACTTAATCTTAATTAAAATTAACATTATTTATTGCTTGCTTACGGTGAAGGAAAACATCGTGAGGAAACCTGCATGTCTAAGAAGATCTAACCAATTTTCGAAAGACATGTGAAATCCGCCAACCCGCAATGGGCCAGCGTGGTGGATTATGGCCTGAATCCCCCTCATATTGAGGGGAGCAGTGGGACGTCAAAAGGGCTAAATTATATTAATTATATTATTTATTGGGTTCAGTAATAATAATAACCTAATGAAACTATGTGTAATATTTAACAACAAACCAACAAAAAATATAGTTGTATCAGGATTTATAAAATTGTTCCCATGAAAAAAACGCGTTACTGATTGGCTGATAACATATCTGAATGATAGAGCTAAATTTAATCCGGATGATAACAATTTATCATAGGAAATTGTCTTATGCAACTTTAAAACATCAGGCGTCTCAATAAAATTGACTTTAAAAATAAATCCATACCGAATTTGATGTTACATAGTGATCATTTTGTGCTCGAAACATTAGTTTTCTTGCCTCTATGATATCACCAACTATCACTCCTGGGCGGGGGCGGTGGCCTATAACAAATCAAGTACACACTTCATATAAGAGGAAACAAAATATATGTAGCAAGATATAAATATATATATATATATAATATTATGTCTCTCTGTATCACAGGCTCTGTCCGGTCCTTTGGAAGGCTTGCATGGGGACATGGGTCCAACATGTAGAGGCCCTTTGTGAGAATTTTATTGTCATGTAGGCACATTTTGGGGTCAACCGCTGCAAATGATGGGACATATAGAGCGACTTGACCCCAACAGGTGCAGGAACTATTGCAAATATGGAAAGAGACAAATGATTCTATTGATGGAGTTTGGATGGACTGGGGATTGGGCTATTGCAATGGAATCGGACACTTGCTTTTATTATTATTATTAACTAATTATTATTAATTATAGCTTACCCAGGTGTGTTCCAATTACTTCCATCACACAAAGCCGTGGTAGGCGTATCATGTCGCCTAAAAGTAAATTCATTATATTATTTTAAATGAGACAGAGTTGCAGAGGTTGCAGTCGGCCTGCAAGGACTAATTGCAACCTGAATGGGGTTTTAGTGCAGTTGATAAAACAGAACCACAATAAAATTGCAAGCACCAACTAAACACCGACTGCGCTGACGGTCGGCAGTTATATCAGTTTGTTTGTATAGAGCCTTAGAACATATTAATAACTTAGAACGAATGAGAACTACTGGTAAAAGGTAATGAGGTTATTTTCAACTTTGCATACGGAAACAGTAAGTAGCATTACACGATTCCGAACAAAATTTCGGAAGCGTTTCTTAGCACATTTTACGGGTTATTTTCTTTTATTGAAAGTCGCGACGAAGTTCGTTACTTACCCGCCTAAGTTGGCCATCGTCATAGCATCGCTCGCCCTAATTCGCCTCCCGTAAGCTCGCCAAAGTTTGACACAAAGCGGAGTTAAGGCCGCACACCAAGTGACTCCGAGCGAGAATCCGCATACCCACCAACCGTGCTGTACAATCGGTAAATTATTGGTTTTGAAAACTCTAACAACAGGAAATACTTGGGTGGAATACTACTATTTTATGCGAGTTGTGGTAGTTTTATTCATAGACGTGTTTTTACGGCTATAAGTGAGGCGGAAGGCGGAAGGTAACTCTACTATACAATATAGAATGATACTACTCTTCAGCATTCTGTGACACTGCTGATATTGATAACACCCCTCACGAAAGTAACCAGTGACTGCAAAATCGGTTGAAAGCTCGCCTTTGCCACAAGGGGCGCAAGATCAAAGCCCAGCTCGAACCTCGGGGCTTTTAGATTTAAATTTCATATGAACGGTTTGAGTAAAAAACCTTAGTAAACCAATCTTTCGAAAATTGTGTTAATTGCGTCTACGTGCACCGGGCTAGCATTGCGGACTGTGGCCCAATGTAGACTATTTTGAACCTTATAAATAAACGCATAGAATTTAACTAAATACATTTCTGGTTCAATATTTAGATCGCTCACCAATGAAGCGACGTATTTAGCACACAGCATCGTTCTAACCGCCTCATACACAGTGAAGAGCGGTCGACATCGTGCCGCGTGCTTCCCAGTAGATATCAAGACGTGGGTCCTCCAGCCAGCAGCGTGCGAAATCAGACGGGACACGTACATTGACACTTTCTGGAAGAGGAATTGGAGACACTATAGGTTCTCACCGATGGTAAGAATTGCGGACGTCGTACTGAATTAGCAGACTTGGGGCCCAGGACCTTTGTTTACCACAATGGGGACATCTGAATGACAGTGGACAGTGGATACAAAACAGTGTTGCCAGACCGTACGATAAATATGTACGATAGCGGATATCTAAATTATGTTAAATGTAAGATAATTTGGAGAAATTGTCTCTGTCTCCCTCACTCGTATACATACGTGTTTGTCATGGACGTTTGTTAGTCAGACCAAAAAAATCCTTTAAAGAAATTGGACGTCATAACTTTGGTTCAAGTTGGTATTTGCCAGAAGTCTACTGTTTGCAGTTCAGCAAAAAGCAGCGAAAATATGAAGATGTACGAAAATGTTCTTGAAAAACGATAATTTTCACTTTAGGATCTGGGAACACTGATACAAAAGTAAACAACAGGTAGGATTACCTTCTGCGCGATAATGTCTCCCTGATTGTCAATGTAATACTGCGCCGTATGGATGTGGCTGAGTGAAATGTTTAATTTTCTCCTGAAAGGCGACAGTTGCAATTCCAGCTCAGTCAGCTTGAACACCACGTCTGCTCTCAATTGCTCCAACGGTTTTATACTCGCTACGTATAATCTCTGAGTTCGGGATGCTGGAAAATGACCCTAATAAGCGTTTGATGGTGATGAAGAATTTTCATTTATATTCGCAGCAAGGATATTTTACAAGAGAGAAACGTTGCATAAGGCATTGAAGGAATGCTTTTTAAATAAAAAAAATGAGTGTCGTCTAGGGATGCCAGAAAGAAGCGAAGCTTTTTAGTATAAAACGTAGGGCGCTGCAGTTGCCACTATGTTTACCTATGTATATATCGTATAACACTACTGACGCTTAGCAAGGATAGAGTAGCCGCGCGGCGAGCGCCCCGATCGTCCGTATAGAAGCAAAAATAGGAGAGAAATTCAAATGAAATAAAAACACCCTTCCACATTTGGTGCACGTAACTCAAAATACAGATAACACACGAAATACTTTAGTATCAAACGGTCAAAATGTTTTTTGATGTAATAGTATGTACTAAATTCCACATAATGCGTAGACCGCTGTTGATTGGAGGCCACCAATAATGTAGATACTTTACTGGACCAGTACAACATAGGTATGGCAAATGACTTCTGCGATTATCTTCGTGATACTCTGGTATTATTTTTACCTAAAGACTCCAACCTTCCGGCGGTAGTAAGATCAGTTACTTGAGCAGCTATATTTTCCAGTTGGTCGACTAGCGAAGGTAAGTCTTTACCCACTACTGGAACATTGTAATCCATCCTAGAATCAAATAAATGCTCTCAAAATGATCTTTTTCCGCAAAAAAAACCTCAATTTTTTGTTGATATATACCTGTACTTAGCCAAATTTACATTTGATACCACCAACATTCCATTCAATAGTTTGCTGACATTAAGTGATATTGTTTTTAGTAGTCCGACGTCTATGGATGAAGCCAATCTCCCCAGATCAGCTTGCAGCTCCTCCCATTCGAAGTAAGACGTCTCTTTATTAACATCGAGAATTTTGTCGAGTTGGAATACGTTATACGCTGGTTGGTCCATTTCACAGTCCCTGGAAAGTTATTTTAACCTGTCATCCGACGTGAAATTACTTCGCTGCTAGCGAATGTTATGTTTGTTAGTCCAAGACAAGTGGTATCAAAATAATGGTTAGGTATTTATACATTCCTTTGAGCGCACGCTCAGCGAAACAGGGGCCTAACTCTGTTAACCACTGTCATCTTGATGGACTTGCAATACGTCAAAACTGACGTATCGCATATCTGAATGCGTCAGTTTTGAAACATTTTCTATAGGAAAGCTGAGGTATAGCTAACGTAGAGATTTTATAAATAATAATAAAATAAATAATAAATATCGCCCGACTGACACACCAACTGTATGGTTCCAAACTAAGCAACGCTTCTACTATGGCCATTTCTGAAATTTGCCGCAATGGGAATCGAACCCGCAACCAACATTTGCAGTGAACCGAGCGGCCTACGCCCGAACCATTACGCCAAGCGGTCGTCAAGCGGACGTTATATAGCAAAACTGACAAAACTGACGTATTCAGATACGCGATGGGTCAGTTTTAAAGTATTGCGAGTCTGTCAAGATGCCAGTGGTTAACAAGATTGAGCCCCAGGTCAGAGTTAGAACGATCGGACTATTTCTTAAGTTAATTAAGAAGATTTTTTTATTTGCGCAATAATATTATCGAAATGATTGACATCAAAGTGAAGATTCCAAAAAAGGCTGATCAAATTAAAATCTTGTTTTATAATAACTCAAAATAAATTAGTACCTTAAAACGTCTTTAACAGACACATCAATTGTTATGTTCTCAATTTCTAAGAACATTGCATCAAATATGCCTTCGTTGTTTTTTAGTACCGGCGAGGGTCTATCCAGCAAGGTGGCCAGCGTCTTGTACTGCGGATAGTCCCACAGTGCGTGACAGACGTATATCTGAAAAAAAAACATTAAGAATTTGATAATCATATTTTCAGTGAAAGTCACCAAAATAAATTCAACTAAGTACACCTCTATTTATACTAATGGGAATATAATCAGAGGTGCACTGTTGTAATCACAAAACGTTTAGTAAAACTTATTAAAAATAAAACTAACAATTATTTTTTTCGTATTTATGTTTTAATTTTTATCTACGCAATATTGACTTTTGGGGACTCTTAGCAACGATAATCGATATATCGTGACATTTGTCGTGTCAAATCCTGCTCTAAATTCCATCTTTTTTGCCGTCGTATATCGTCTGAACGAACTATAATTTTGTATAGTTCATTCAGTAATCGATACGATGGCAAAAATATAGAATTAAGAGTAAGTAGGATTCAACAAGACAGATGTCACGATATATCGTTTCTACGATTTCTAAATATTTTAATTCTCAAAGAATGACTAAAATAAAGTCTGTGTTGTACTTTCAAAGTCAAAGCAGTGAGCTGCGGTCAGACAACCAGACACATCTAATTATGAACAAAGTGTAAAGTGATATTTAATTCTGTCTGGACTAAGTTTACATTGATGCCTACAAAGTTATAAAGGTCGCATTTAAAACTAAATATAGGTTAAAAAGAATTTTCGAAAGATATCTGAAACCCGCCAACCCGCACTGGCCAGCGTGGTGGATTACGGCCCGAATCCCCCTCGTAGTGAGGGGAGGCCCGTGCCCAACTAAATTAATATTATCATAAATTAAGGAGCAAGAAAAAATACTTACTCTTTTCTATGGCATCAATTATATTTACCTACACTTTTAAATGTTCAAAGGGCGTAATGAAAACATTCTTATGCATATACCTACTATTTAAACAACTTGTTCACAAGCTAAGCGGAGCGCCTTCAAAGAAATGTTAGCAATACCCTCGAAAGCGATTTTCACAATTCGTAGAACAAAGTCTTTTTTTACATGACTTCTTTCCCTTTGATAAATGTGTGTGTAATTTGCTTGGGAAATAAGCGTTTAATATTGTGACGAATATGCACAAGCTTTTAGATGCCAAGCTAGGGTTGATTAGGTTCAATCGCAAGTAATGCACTAGGATCTTATAGAAAAGTTTTATCAAAAGTATTGTTTTTATAACAAAGTCGTAGCAAGTAATGATACAACGCGCCTGGGCCCTAACCACGCTAGCTACTCAAATCGTAATAGAAAGGCAAAAGCTAGCGATTGCATTTCAAACGCTCCGCTTTTGACGTTTTGCTGACACCATACCATATCAATGGTGTCAGCAAAACGTCAAAAGCGGAGCGTTTGAAACGTTATCGCTAGCTTTTGCCTTTCTATTACGATTTGAGTAGCTAGCGTGGTTAGGGCCCTGATGGTAAGTACCATAGCCTATAGATGCTTGCAATACCATAAGCATTTATCGGACGTTGCTGACTTCAAGGAGAGTGGGACAGAGGGAGAGGATGGTGCGCCGGTTGGGCTACCAGCTCTCTCACTCATCACATAAAACGCATCTATACTATGAGCCGATCTTCTGTGAGCAGGTGGTACTACCCCGGTTGACACAGCCTGTATATGAACTGGAGTCAAATGGCTACAGTTTGGCTCTCCACGTTAAAAATCTGTTAAGAGAGCACGTTTTTCAATCTGCAGAGGTTTTTTACTCACCTCAGCATGGCCTGCTATCAAGAATATAGTGCATACTGTACCCCATAACATAAGAGAAGCAATGCACAACCATGTCGCTGATCTGAAACGATTACAAACAATATTAAGACTTTTTGGAAAAGTGATGTTGTAATTGTAATTTACAAAACTTGTGTGTGTGTTACTTTGAATTATAATGTGTAGCGTAAGTGAATATTCACCATTATTGTGTTCAGTGTGCGTAAGCGTGGGAAATTGGAACAAAAGTGGTGAAACATGATATATTGGGTTTCCCAAGTAGAGTTATTTGGCACTAAAGTTTTGGAGGGTTTCGCTAAGCCAATGCATTAAGTACTGGATGCATAATTAAACTTAAAAATATGACTTTAGTTGACACTGAAAAATAGTAGGTATAATTTCAAATACCTGAGTTCATATCTTGCAGACGCGTCTTTGTGAAATGAACTGACTATATAATAGCAACTACAATATACTATAAGAGGTAATAACTCACACTTTTAGAGTTCTTTTGGCATGCACCTTAGTTTTCCCACAACCACATAGCATAGACATTAGTACAAGAAACATAACGAAGCTAAAGGTCACAATGCATGCTGAAAAAGTATTTTATCGTTACAATACGTCCTACATTAGGTAATTATTATTTACACCATATGCAAATATGTATTAAGTTCATTTTTTAGTATAGCGCCTTTCAGTTTATGGAAACTTCTCTTGCAAATACAGCTTTGCTATTTTTGTCGGGCTATATTATAAACTCAAACTTAAATCGTTTATTTAGTTTAGGCCTACGAGGGGGTCTACTACTTACAAATGATTATTTTTAACACTTTTTTCCTTAAGTCAACCTGATCGGAACGCGACCTCGTCTGAGAAAATCCGGCGAGAAACTCAGCTCGGCGAGGAAATTCAGTGAAAAATACAAATCAATTATCAGATTTTGTCAGAAAGTCTTAAGATTTGATCTGGTTCCTCTAACTCTACCGATCGTGAGCAAACTCATACGTTTTTAAAACTAGAATCTATGGTCAGTCACTAAATTACTCGCCAATTGTTTTATATACAGCGCTCTTTTTACCAGGCGGCCACTTTCATTGATCGGGTGCCTAGGTAGCAATAGAGTCATGTTCTTACCTAACATGAGTATCCATCTCGCCGTCTCATATCTCTGTACTCTATCTAAACCAGCCTCTACTTGTCTGGCGATACCGTGCAGTCCTGAAGTTAGATGATGCACTATATCGGTTAAAATCTTTGCTGAACTGTGGACCGCTTGTCTGCGCGCTTCCACATCGTGTAATATATCTGAAAAAGGTTTTTTTTTCATAAGAGTAGAGTAGGTTAGTTTTAGTACTTACTTTTTTTTTTGTTTTTTTTGTTTAGTACTTTTCTGTTGGTTGGTAGCGAGTGTTTTAATCAAAGTTTTGTTGTTAGAATTAAATCCACTAGATTAATTAATCTGTGTTATATTTACTCAGGTGCAATATAAAAATAAGACCTCATCTCTATATCAATAAGGAATTGGTAAGTACCTACTTACTTATGAGTTAATATAAAATTTCACTAAATTACCATTCCAAGCAGTTACAATTGGAAGTTTGACTTATATCGATAAGTCCCAATTTTAATTCCTATAGGAGGTATATGTAGGTACCTCTGCCTAAATGTTCCAATATTTACCTTCCCTAACCTGTGCCGTCTGGGCCAATATGGCTGAGGGCAAAGTGCGGAACTCCTGGCGGGCTGCAGATATGTCCCGAGTCATGTTCTCCACTCCTAATGTGCGAAGTTCCAGCAATTGTCTCTCATGAAGTATCTGCAACGTGTTTTTATTCATTTAATTAGTATACAGGGGGTTTAAAACTTCAAAATAATTATTAAGGTACATATATACGATAGCTGATTTGCAGTGCAAATAGGCTATATGAAATTAGTCTATTTTCTGATAATAGAATTAGAACACCATATAAAAGCCTAGCAAAAAGTGTTTAAACTGTATTTAGGAGCCACCAACATTCAATAAAAAGTCTGTAAAAATGTTGCATAGTACCTACGTAGGTACTTACTTGAGATATGAAAATTATTAATGTAATATTTATGTAGAAATTGATGCCAATTATGTTGACCACAAATAACGAATCAACTAAATTTGACTGATCTGATAGTTTTGGCAATACAGTTAGTTTAATCAAATGTATCAGAACCATTGTCTCTCTAAACTATAATATCCTAAAAACGGTTTGACGCTATTTTTTAATTCATTTACCAAGCCAAACTTCATCTTCAGTTCAAGCGAGTTCGTATTGATCGTATCGCAAAGTGGCGAATCCTTTAACGTGCAGTGTTTCTTGAGGTTCTCGAGCTGTCGAGACAAGTCCTTGATTCTGTCAGCCGCGGCGGCCGCCAATGTTCCGGCTTTTATACTGACATCCCGTAATGATGATATCTTTGATGATAGCTCTTCAGTCTCTGAAATATGAACATTATTAAGAACTTGTGTAACGCCTATACAGGGTGACTCAAAAGTCCGTAATAATACTTGGAAGTTAGGATCAGTAGTAGAGGCATAAAATTTGTTAGAAAGAGATGAAAGCGTCTTTGGTTTAAATTTGTTATGGAAATTTCATAGAGGCGTCGCGATGCGTCCATAGTGGCGTTGCGACGCGGCGACGCTTCCATAGTGGCGTTATTATTTCGGTCATTCAAAACACACTGTAGCCTCTGAAATGTTGGTCCTAGTTTCTTTTTTTTTTGATGTTATGTACTACCTAACGGATAACGAGAAGCATTACGAAAATAAATAGACAATGTTATGCAATGAGTTGCTTTTAACATTTCACTTTTATTTAAAATTAACATTACTTTTTTCAACACAATATGAATCACAAATTTATAAAATGGCCGCCTGAGTGTTCGCGCGTAAATCATTACCAATTGGTATCGCTTCTTGTTGACCGTGGTATATTCAAGTTATTTTATATTTGCAAGCGGGAAGTAGGCATCATGTGATCACTTCCGTATTTATTAAAGACTAATCAATTACTTATAAACTAGATTTCAGTGCCACCATTTCGTATTAGGTAAGTAACTGCTTACATTTAATAACCTTGTTTAAATAATTAAAACATTAAATTTCCTACACATAATTTTAACTCATGTAAAACACTAGCCTGTAAGTACTTACCTCCAATGATATCAGCCAGGGAATCGAAAACGAGTTCAATACCGCTCTCTGAAGCGATAGCTTGTTGAATAGGCTCACCTAGCAACGATTCCACATCTGTGAATGAATGAAAATTTCAGTGTACCTACAAAAAATGGATTATGAAACATTTTTAAGTCGCTAGAACTTCTACCTAGTTATAAAAGTCACGGTGGTAGAGACAGGCTGTAGTAGCACTTAACAAAATAGCGTCCGAACGCTATTTCAATAAGGCTTCTGAACACACCAATCCCTTAATCGTCGCCGCCGCCGATTATGCACCTACACCCGCGCCAGATGCAAGCCGCCGCAGGCCGCGGCATGTGTTGCTGGATCCCCCGACCAACTCACCGCTCTCCTAGACTCAGATGTCGAGGAGAACGACACAGGCACACTCCCCACCAGACACCGACCTCGCCGGCGAGGTCGACGTACCCCCGCTTCCGCTAGAAGGTGCGTCTACTTACCTAGACGCACCTTGGCACCCGACAAGCCCGCTGAGTTTCTTGCCGGATCTTCTCAGTCGAGGTCGCGTTCCGATCCGGTGGTAGATTTACCCTCGCTACCTCTCCTGGCAGCGGCCCAAGCCGAGGTCGTGTCCCTTGTGGCGCCCTTGAGCTAGCTGCCCCCCTGCCCCTCTGGCTGGAGCGCACTCGCGCTCGCCCTCTGTCCGGGTGAAGTTGTTATGGCCACTCTGGCCAACAACATATTATAGTCCATCAAAAAAAAAACAGGCTGTAGTTGCCAACTGACTACAGTTCATATACGGGCTGGGTAATCCGGGTTAGTACCACCCTCTCACAGAAGATTAGCGTACGATAAGTGAGAGAACCGGATCTTTATATTTGAATTACTAGCTGTGCCCCGCGACTACATCCGCGTAGTATTGGATTAATGGGTTAAAAAGTATCCTATATGTTAATCCCGGTTATAATCTATCTGTGTTCCAAATTTCATCCAAATCCGTTCAGTAGTTTTTGCGTGAAGGAGTAACAAACATACATACATACATACATACATACATCCACACTCACAAACTTTCGCATTTATAATATTAGTAGGATTAGTAGGATTTACCCAAAACAATTGGAGTATAGTTCCGTTTGTTTTGTTCTCGGTTCTTATTTACATGCTCAACAAAACACCTATGTTATGTACTGAGGTAATGTATTTGCCCTTAACATTTCAGTATTTTATAAATAGAGCAGTAATGAGTTTCTGGTTTTGCTAGTCCATTCGTACCTACCTACTTACTTTTAAATTTTGTATTACGCGTAGGATTGAGCTTTGCAAGTGTTTACTCGATATTTATAAAATAATGCTTTGGTGTTACCGACTCGATATGCCAAGTATTTTCAAATATTGTAATTTTACATTAGGATTTGAAAATGGTATTTAAAAAATAAATATAATATTATACCTCATTATACTATGTATTGTGTAAAGAGTTGAGAACATTTTATACATTTGATATTATTTTTGGTAATTTAATACAATCCTAATATTCATTCGAAAGAACTCGGCACAGGTTTAAAAAATGTATCGTCATATGTACCTACAAACATACCTTGAAAATAATTACCGAAGTTTCAATTCAAGTTTTGTTCAAAAGTTGATGATATTTTTTGTTATCCGGCGCTTTTTACTATCAATGAAACCTTGACATTTCATAACCTCTGCCGAAATTCATTCTCACGTAAATTAAACTCAATTCTTAATAAGTATTTTGTCAAGATTAACAATGAATTTATGAAGACCAGGATACTGTACCTATTTACCACGTAATCATTACAATCTCGGTAAGGAAGGTACAGACACATCAGCTGTTCCGTGTTCCTAATATCGGTAACAAGCTAAATCAAGGAAGGTATATAGAACGCCAACTCCATACCAAACAGTTGCAGACCAATTATAGAGATACAGAACTACTAAAGGTGAATATTAGTGCTATGAACCTAGTTTTCAAGTAACACAGCAGACAGTTGTCTGACGGACAGTCAGCTACGTAGGTACTGAATAAATAGGTATGACAAACTTATCGATGATGAATCGAACGTTATTTGTGTTTAGTATAGTAACACCTTAACTTACTTCGCAAATCTTCTTTATAAGCATGCAGCACCAGGTCGACAGGTGGCACGAGGCTGTAGTGTAACTCCCGCGCAGCCGCGACGAGCCACGATGCGGTGTCGGCGCACACGCAGCTCACGACATTCCGACCGTCAGACGCGGCAGTGCGGGCCTGCTCGTTACTCACTGCCATGCCCGATATGAATACGCTGTAACAAGGATAAACAGCGCCGATGAGGAAATATCAAGGGATCAATTCAACAAGATCTACACTAAAAAATACTCGTTACTTCCTGCCATGCCCGATATGAATACGCTGTAAGGAGGATAAATGGCACCGATGAGGAAAGATCAAGGGATCAATTTGATACCTACACAAAAAAAAACTTAAATTTATTCCAACTTAACGTGAGGACCCAAATGATTCATCCTTTGACAATTTGTACGTCATTACCATGGAACGTACTAGTTCAAATTAATGAAAACGTTCCAGTATTCGAACGACTAAGTAAATGCTGAAAAGTCGTCGTAATACCTTATCATATAAAATCATGATGCATTACTCTACTGAAACCACATGAGTTCGAGTTAATTTAACTTTGGGAAACTTGCTTCTGTGTAAAGGCGGAAGTTATACCAAGTCGCTGGTTGGGTATTAAAATTAATTAGGTACACTTCTAGATGGAAGACGTCTATTTACAGAATTGTGTAATTTTAGGATATATTTTGGTACCATTACTATAGAAAATACTGGTAAATACTGATGTAGGTAAACTATAATAGCATAATTTTTCAATTATAAAAGTTTTATAATATGATAAGCGAAGTTGGGTTTGATTTATAACATTTTAAATAGATAGTGATCTGGTTTTTATGAAAACGCTTAGTTCAAATCACAACACAATGGCTCATAAAACGTGGGAAAAAATAAGTATATCCTCAAATCCTGATATTTATTTTATACAGATATTAGGTGATAGCTTGAAAACCCCAATAAGTAGTTTGACTCCGCTATGGAGTAAACCTACAGAATTTGAGCGATTTTCGGGGAAACAATAAATTTTAATACAAGCTTCAATTCTACACGTAACGAGGATGACGGTAGCGAATAACACACTTCAATCAATACTTACCAGCATAAAAGCACGACGAGCAAAGTAACCACCACCAGAGCTCTATCATTGCAGTTTGAATCTTCGTCTTCGGGGAACAAGGTTCCAGTTTCCATCTCATCATCACACCTGGATCTCGAGAACAGAGCCAGTATGCACAAGATGAGGAGGTACGAAGGTATCACCAGGGCGATGCAGGCGAATATGATGATGAACACCAATAACGTTGATTCTACTTTGATTGACTGAAATAAATACAAAAATAATAAATAATGAATAAATATCGCCAGACGAACACACCAACTGTATGGTCCCAAACTAAGCAACGCTTGTACTATGGATACCGTACAATGGACTGGAAAATTATGAAAAGGCCATTTCCGAAATGTACCCTGACGGGAATCGAACCCGCAACTACCCGATGCAGTGAGCCGAGCGGCCTACGCTCGAACCACTGCGCCAAGCGGTCTTCAAATAGCACAAAAAACATAAGTATATGCAGACGAACGTAGACCTCCTCCTTTTTTGGAAGTCGGTTAAAAATATAAATGTGCGGGTGGTCGGAATTTAGTTAATTATTAAGCTATATATTTATAAGTATCACTGAAGATAATGCAAAAACTAAACATTGATTTGAATTGGTCTGACTACATGTTGCACTCGTTACCTACCCAGGTGGACAGGGTCGCGAGTTCGCAACCTTATAACTGTGTATTCATAAAATATTCATACGCACACAAATATAGTCATTAAAAAAATCGATCGAACAAGCCTAAGTTTTTTTTTTATACAATGATAAATATAAACTCAAGTTCCAAGGCGTAATCTTAATAATAGTTTTAGGTAAGTACATAAAATAGTTTTGTTTCAAGGTAAGGCATTTGAATCACAAATTTAGACAAGGTCCATAAGAAATGGATAATTCCATTGATTTTTTTTTTTTTTTTTTTATTGGGACTAGTCCCGCCACACACTCCCACCACTGTAACTCCTGTAAGCCAGGATCGACAATGGTGACCAATAATGACGTCGAGGTTTGACCCTCGACGAGTCCCGGGGAAAAGTTAAATTGTCTTGGAACCCGCACGAATTTAATCGAAAGAAATAATAGGAGGAGTTGGAAGAAAATATTTCCACTTCCCTCCGGTGCAAAGCGGGAGACAAAATATATGTAGCTGGTATGGGCTAATTGCCATAGAAACAAGACTGTTACAGCTGATTGAATACCAGTTGTAAGGCACCACGGATCGTAATATGACTAATTGGACCTAAACTCGTGAGCTGATTATACTTGATTGCAATAATAGGTATGGCAAAAGCGCTTGAACGCACGGAAATTGTCCCTGGTTTCCACAAGGTCTGTGTAATAAACTACTCCAGATGTCACTTGCAGGCTATTTAGCATAGTAGTCCGTTCGTTGTGCCAGAGACTGCACTCCCACAGGATGTGATGTGCAGATTGTTCATGATTGTTTTGCGGCGTCGAGCATTGACAGAAAGGTGAAGGAACCAACGTGAAGTAGAATAATTTGCTCCTAAAGTTGCCATGCCCAGTCAGAAATTGAGCCACACAGTGGTCCACCTCCAACCACGCTCTCTCCAGACGTTCACGAACGCATGGAAAGAATTGGTGGAGGTGGCGGCCCTTAGTTGTTGTATCCCATCTGGATTGCCATTCGGTCAGAAGATCTTCGTAAACGACAGATATCGGACTAAATAATCTAGCGATTTTAGAGCGGTCTCGCGGTTTAAGGAACTCGGTGTTCATGCTCTCTCGAGTAGAGTAGTACATTGCCGCGCGTCTTTGGACCTCCAGGTCTACTGGGAGCACACCAGCGAGAACTGGCAGGGCCTCGGTACTAACCGTGCGATATGCTTTACATAGAAATATTAACGCCAAACGTTGGCTTTGTAGTAATTTACGCCGTGCCGCCCCTATTGTGGCCCTGTCGGCCCACACCGGTGCGCCGTAGCACATGCAGCCTAAGTACGTAGCCCCGTATATAATCTTTAGCGTATTAAAGGAAAGTCCCCAAGTTGCCGTAGATATTCTCGTCAACGCATAAAAATTACGTTTCGCTTTTTCACCAACAGTTTTAATATGCTCTATAAATGGGAAATTCCTTTCTAATACTAATCCGAGGTAGCAAACCGATTGTTTTCTCTTTATTGTTGCGTTGTTAAACTTAATACGTGGCGGCGCTTTTAAATTCCCTTTTAGGAGGAGTTGGTAGGTTTTTTGGGGGGCGAACGTGAGACGATTTCGCTCGCCCCACTCAGAAATTAAGCGCAGACATGACTCCGCAAGGTTCTCGAGTCCGGCCCTAGTATTTGATTCTATCAACAGGAGTCCGTCATCCGCATATCCAGTTAGTGAACAACCACACGGGAGTGGTAGCTCGAGGAAGTCATCGAAGCCTAAATTCCACAAATATGGACTAAGTACCGATCCCTGGGGACAACCTAATGTCAGCGCCTTTGACACAGCATAATGTCCAAGTTTGAGTGTTGTTGTTCCTTGTACAAAATATGTGTAAATAAGTGAGTAGATGTTCCTGTAGCAACCACGCGTTTTTAGCTTGAGAAGTAGCATCGGCCACCATGCGTTGTCAAAAGCGCCCGAAATATCAAGAAAAATTCCCAATACGTATTCAGACGTAGATGAATTTACAGTTTTTCTTACCGATAAAGCCGCGTCAACTGTCGATTTGCCACGCGTAAAACCGAACTGTTTTTGATTAAATTTTGGTCCACCGGGGAGCAATCGCGGGACAATCAGTCGTTCTAGTAGTTTACCTAACGATGGTAGCAATGTTATTGGACGATAGGACTTGGGATCGTCGGGAGGCTTATCTCCACTTTTCGGGATGATTCTAATAAAGCCACGGCGCCATATTCGTGGAAAAATGCCTTCTGTGATGCAGCGATTAAAAACATATAGCATAGAGTCGCCGGCTGATTTGCACGCTTCTTTAATCATTTTGTTAGATATTTTGTCCTCACCGGAGGCTTTATTAAGAGGCAGGGCTCGCACGATGTTCTCAAATTCGTCGCGGGACGGAGTATCGGACTCGGGGGCGAGCGGCGGCTCCGCGGCCCACGCTCTAATCTGGCGGTGGTATTCGCTGTCGCTTGCCGTTACATCGTCGGGAATAAGAGTATTTAGTAGGACATCCGCAGTCTCCTCAATGCCGGTTGTGTGTTGATTATCTATTTTGATGTTTCGGATATAAGCGAGATCTATTGACCTATTTGCTTTGAACTCGTGGTATAGAGGAGACCATGGACCCTCCCTATCTAATTTTTCCACTACTTTGCTTAATAATATACTTTTAGATCTTTCGACCGCAGCTCTGTAGTGGGACCTGGCAACTCTAAGTGCACATAAAGCCTCATCAAAAGGAACTCCCGTGACACGTGATTTTTTAAGTTTATTGAGTTTTCTACGTGCTCTGCGGAAACATTTGCGAAGTTCGACCAATTTGTTCCCCCACCAGTCACATCTTCTAAGATTAGTTACAGCTCCTCGACCGATTGCCACATCGGCACAGTACGTTAGAGAGTGTGACATAAGTTCAGCACATTCTTCACAGGAAAGTCCATCACGAGTGAAGTCTCTGACACACGACGCAAAAAGCGAGCTGAAAAAGTTCCAGTTTGCACCTTTACATTTATATCTAAAATTACAATTGTTAACGGATGGACCTTGTGTTGACCTCTGGGAAAACTCGTACACGATCAGGCGGTGATCACTACACGACGCGTCGGGGAGGACGCGCCACCTATTCAAGCGGACGTCGGCACTAGAAAGTGTGACGTCAATAGAAGACTCGCCCACTGGGCTGCAAAAAGTCGGTGGTGCATCGGGTGTGTTGTGTATTGACAAGTTCATTTCCGCAATGAAATCTTCAACCGCGCACCGACGTTCGGCGTCGGTGTACCTAACTTTGCCATACCAAAGAGAAGATGAAGCGTTTACGTCAGCGCCGATAATAATTTTACGACCTGCGAGACAGCGCAGGACGTGGCGAAGGTGATATAGGTGAGGAGTGACAGGGTCTGAAAATTGAAAATAACAGCTCACGACGTACAACCTACAGGAAGGGGATGAGACCTCCGCGACAGCGCAGTGTGACGTCATAAGGTTTTGGACTGAGGTTACCGTGTACTTAGATCGCGACACATAAATTCCGGCTCGCGCTTTGCTGTCCAGTTGCACTACCCTATTGCGTAATCCAGCGCTTTGATATTGTTCTTGAATAAGGACTATGTCCAAATTGTATTCTATTGTCAGACGGTCTAGCTCGGACGTCGCCAGCCTATCGTTATGGAGATTTAACTGTCCTATAATAAAATTATCCATGTTATCCATTTTAAAAGTTTGTAGAGAGGACTAGCTGTTCTAATTTAAATTTGTACGTTGGACAATCTGATGTACCGCAAAGGTGATCACACGGTTTCTTGTAACGCTTGCAAGAGGCGCAAACAGGTTTGAAATCAGGCTTGTCCTTGTTTTTGCAGGACTTCGTTTCATGATTACCCGCGCAATGACCACACGATGGTGTTTTTTCGGTGCAATACTTATGGACATGCCCGTATTGTTGACAGTTAGCGCAACGTACCATATCGAAATCGTCAAAGAACCGGCAGCTGGACCAATCAATGTATAGGAATTCTTTTGTGGCTAATAAGTGTTTACGAATTTCGGGGTCGATTTCGATGCCAATCCATTTACGGCCATTTTTTGTGGGACGCCTGCGAACTATTTTTGTTGATTTAATGAAATCGTCCTCTTTAATGGGCATTTCATCTTTAATATTTTGCCGGTATAATGATAGTAAAAACGCGTCGTCACCAATGGACTCGGGAACATTGTGGACTATGAGGCGTGGTCTCCTACCTTTCGGTTTTTCCAAACGCAAGCCGGCGGTTTTAATGGCATCAACGGACTGAAGTTTTTTGATTTGGTTATCATTAGCAACCCGCAGAACGACACCCGATTTCGCGGTCTTTTTAACGCCTACAATTTGGAAGCCGTCATCGCTCGGTTTGATCGCTTTCATTAGCGCCTGTTTGGTCGCCGACGATGACTCAAACTCAGCTGATCGCTCAGCGGTCGGATAGGCGATAACGCAAGGGGCGCGGGGCGCGCGGACCTCAACGAGCGGGGCTATCTTCGGCATGAGTTTTAAAGTGTCCGCGTACGATGTTTTGTTTATTTGGTTCTCGGTGCCCGGATCAGTTTTGATTTTATCTAATTCCCGTTCCGTATTTGCCAATTTAGTTTCGTTGCATGAGGATTTTATTGCCAGTAAGGATACGATACCGGTAATACGCTGGGTCATGTCCATTATCGCGGTTTTATTCGCGATATTGATGCGAGTGCCTTGGTCGTTCACAAGTTCGTTGATTTTTGCCAAATATGCAGATGCCTGAGAGACTAAATCGCAATAATCGGCTTGCCCGGCGTCACTAACATTAGACGGCGACGGATTGCTATCCGTGGATTCGCATCTCAGGACACGTTTAGACCTATCGTCTGGTGAAACGTAAGATGGAGATAACGTTTCGCAAAATAAACGTTTGCTATTGTTACCGGTGGAGGGTGGCGACCTAGGTGTAATTTTGCTTTGGCTAAACGCACCTCCGCCCCGATCAGGCGGATCGTCGTTGTTGGTTGGCATTATTAATTAATTTAAATCAAGAAGAATATTGAATAATCGGATTATATAAAGAAAAACACACAACTATAAGCGATTTAACACGTAAAAAGTTTATTCGTAAGTCCTACCCGCAATAGAAAAAAGTAATGACTTACCAAAGCGCTGATAAAATACACAATTATGAACAATAAACACGATTAATACTTATCCCAACACACGTATTCACGCACTAAACACGATATTACACGATGAAAAGCAACTCGCGAGCCGAAAATTATCCTTAAAAGGACAAAATGCAATTTTTTGACGGCAGCGACACAAAGCCTCACTGCACCGTACGGAAGCGGGGAGGGAAGTCGATTGATTATAATGTTATTTTGCATCGATTTTATGTTCATTGCAAATAATTTATTTTAGAGATCTCTGTTGTTTAGCAAGTTATTATTGACAAACCAATCATTTTAGAAACGACGGTTTTCTAAACAACGCTATACAACATTTCTTCTTGCGAATCCTTGTTTTAACAAGCTACCTACTTTTTTAATAATATAACTGTTATTCTCTTCAGTTTGTGTGAATTTTATTGGATTTTCTAGGTGTTTTGACGATTTATTTCAAAGAAAATAATAATCAGGTATATTACTGTATCACATTATTATGATTTATTATTATCATGATCAAATCAAGAGTGGCAACGTCTACGTAAAAACTCAACGTAATTAGGAATGACCAATGTATCTTGTCTCCGAGAAAAATGTGCTCTCGTGTAAATGAGGGGCGGAAATCTCCGCTGTAATCATGTTGTAATGGCGCTGACATTACAGCCTCTTTGTTCAGAAAACAAGTACCCAAATACGCGAGAATGACGGTAGAGTGGGAATGATTAGTAATATTGAATTTTGTATATTCTCACAAGTACCAATAACTTTTTATTATATTGCGAAATATTGTCCAAAAAATGTTTGACGGCCGGTTGGCGTTGTGGTTCGCGGGTAGGCCGCTCGGCTCACTGCACCGAGTGGTTGCGGGATCGATTCCCGTAGGGTAAATTTCGGAAATGGCCTTTCATATTTTTTCCTTGTCTGGGTGTCACTGGAATCGCCCCAGACCAGTACCCATAGTAGGTATAGGCGTTGCTTAGTTTGGGACCATACAGTTGGTGTGTATGTCTGACGATATTTTTTTTATTAAAATATTCGTCGTCATTATTTTTTAAATTTTAATGTTATTTAGGAAATATTTCATTGTTAGTTATCTATCGTAGGATACTTTATACATAATACTTATAGAATAAAAAGTCGTCATCCCCATTACCGGAGATTATAGTTAGGTGTTTGTAGGAATAATTTTACATCTACCTACATTGTATACTAGTTAGGTTGATTCAATTTCAGTTAAGTACTCTTTGCGTGGGTTCATCCTATTTTTCCTAAGTGATACATAAAGAATAAATATCAAATTGAGATAAGTTAGTCAACATTATACAAATACATTTTTTTAAAAAAAGATCCTAATATAATAATAATAAATATAATAATTTAGCCCTTTTGACGTCCCACTGCTGGGCACGGGCCTCCCCTCACAGGAGGGGGATTCAGGCCATAATCCACCACGCTGGCCCAGTGCGGGTTGGCAGATTTCACATGTCTTTCGAAAATTGGTTAGATCTTCTAAGACATGCAGGTTTCCTCACGATGTTTTCCTTCACCGTAAGCAAGTAATAATCATATAGAAATTATGATTCGCACATAGATTTCGAAATATCCAGAGGTGCGAGCCGGGATTTGAACCCAAGACCTGGTGGGCACCAGGTCTTGGGTTCAAATCCCGGCAAGACGCGTGCTTTAACCAATCGGCTATCACTGCTTTAAAAAAGATCCTGTTATTGTTTATTATTTGGAGTAAATTTATAAATTCTAAATTACTAACCTATAAAATACCTACTGAATTTCTTTTTATAAAAATTATTGCCACCAAAAAAGTGTCAACATATGTAGGTACCTAATTAAAATCAGTAAACGAATCTGTAAAATAATTTAATAACACCATCTCTTTACGAAAAACAATTTCAATTGAAAATTCCAAAGTGCGAATATGGATTTCAACCAAAGGAAACTGAATGTCATCAGGATTCCTATACGTAGAGACTAGTCTCAAGCACCGTAACGTACGAAGGCAACTTTGATCCGAGTAATTAGTGATTTCCGAGATCTACGCGAGGGGTCTAATCATCGGCGTCTGGTGTCTGGGGACGTACTGCAGATCCGACACCGCCGTGCATACAATTTCAAGTCTTGGGTGCTTGTGTATGAAGGTTGATTTCTTACGAGTACGGTGATTCACACAATGTAGCCGTTTTTAACCCCCGACAAAAAGAGGGATGTCATAAGTTTAACATGTGTATCTGTGTGTCTGTCTGTGGCGTCGAAGCACCCAAACGAACGAACCGATTTCAATTTTGTTTTTTTTATGTAAGATAGGTATTCTGATCGAGAGTGTTCTTAGCTATGTTTCATGAAAATCGGTTCAGCCGTTTGAAAATTATCAGCTCTTTTGTAGTTTAAACGGTAATTGCATCGGGGATTCTTAAATTTTTAATTTTAGTTATTTCTAAACATTTTTGTCAGATAATAGCCGCAGTCTAAAATGTAAGGAAACTAGGTATCGGCGCCTGGTCAACCATGTGAATGACTGCTTAGTCGAATTTGTATTGATTACTTAAGTATTTTGTTAGTTTTATCAAACACGATGGACTCTATAGCGGCAATTTTGGACGCGCGCAACACCCTTCTATATAACTCAAGGATCGATGAGCTATCGTGTTGCAGGAAGCGATCCTTTTAAAATGTCAATGTCGGGTCCACTATACGGACGTCCAATGACGTCACGTATGTTTACAGTATCACCGTGAACCTATCACCTCGCCCTTTTCTTTTTCCTAAAGAAAAGATTTACAGGGTCAACAATTTTATTGTTTTTAATCTGGCCTTTGACTTGTCTCTTTTCGGGTACCGTAGACCGTAAAAGGAACCCTTAAAAGTCCATTCGATTCACAGAGAACTTTGTATGTATTATAGGATTCAATTGTTTAATGTAGACACTATTTATCTATACAAATAAATAAAATTGGAGTGTCTGTTTGTAATATCAAAATAAAACCTTTTCACTAAATGCATATTAAAGTACATACGACACCTATAGCAAAAACGCGATTTAAAAAATGTTTGTCTGTCTGTCTGTCTGTCTGTGTGTTCCGGGTAATCTCCGAAACGGCTGGACCGATTTTGACGGGACTTACACTGGCAGATAGCTGATGTTATAGGGAGTAACTTAGGCTACTTTAATTTTAGAAAAACAATTAGGGTTCCGCGTAAAAAAATAAAAACACATGAAATCAAAGAGTATCTCCAAAACGGGTGGACCGATTTTGACGGGACTTTCACTGGTAGATAGCTGATGTAATAAGCAGTAACTTAAACTACTATTATTTTAGAAAAACAAAATATAAAAAAAAATAAAAAATGGGTCCTGTCGTGCGGGCTCAGAACGCGGGAGCGGGCTTTTTTGTTAAGTTAAATTCCACGCGGACGAAGTCGCGGGCTCAGCTAGTCACCAATAAAGTGGGCTTAGTGTGAATTTTGTACCTTATTTTCTGGGAATCAGGATAAAATATATGAATATAAGTGGGTGAGTATTTTAAGTAAACTAAATAAGTACGCATTTTTTAATTTATTAATCTAAAACATTTCACTGCCTGTTTGAAGTGTAATTCGAATGGACAAAGAGATAACTCTGTCCTATTAATTACTGTTTTTGCATTAAATATTATAATGTAGTTATTGTAGTGTATTTCATGAAATTGTTTAGTGCTGATGGAAAAAAATTGCACTGTCGAACGACTACGGAACTTAAAAAAAGAGCCGAGATCAACACGCACTTGGCTGTTTTTTTTAATATCAAACAGATAGGTCAAACCGGTACGGCAAGTCAACTTCCCCATGCTGTATTCTTGAAAAGCTATAAAACAATTCTGAACAAAATATGAATCAGTATACTCTTGCACATCTTGAGTGTTGTTCAGTATACACTGAGTAATCGATTCGGTTGAACGACTTTTTCTTAATAATACATTTAATAATAAAATAATAATTTAATAATTATTAATAATGTTCAAATTAATAGTATCGTATTCTATTGTATTGTTAAGTGTGTCAAGTGGGGGCTTAGCAAGGAAAGCTCGTAAGTTATATTTCGTATTTTATTACCTTGTGCTTGCTTCATTTTATAATAGAATAAGTAGGTACTTATTTATTGCAGTTTTATTTTATTTTATTTTCAACTAAAAAAGAGTTTTGTTTTCAGAATCATAATCATCTAGATTCTAATTAGTAAACTGTCAAAGTATGCCCACCCGTGGGGATAAGTACCTACACGGTTTTATTCCCCTGTCCCTACCACTATGGATAAGGGATTCGTTTACCTACGATTAACGATAGATCAATCCTTTTCTGTTTCAGCTGATTACCTTCAACCATGCGTTGGCTTAAAATCCGATTGCCTCAAGAAGACTGTGCAAGAAGCTCTGCCGCAATTCTCTAAAGGTATCCCGGAACTGGGCGTGTTGCCTATTGATCCTCTACAAAAGGACTATGTGGGATTAACACTTCCTGGTGGATTAAAAGTGGAGTTATTCAATGGAACGGCCACGGGACTAAGCAAATGTGTCATCGATTCAGTCTCGTAAGCACCTAAAATATAATAAATAAATAATTATTATTATCTATCTTTGAAATACATTCCAAAAGGTCTTTGTGATATTTTAAAAATAAGAAAAAATAATATTTAATAAGGTGAATAAAGTGCTTTTTTATAATTATGATTAGATACTGTTGTTATGTAAAATATCATAAATATTTTTTTTTATTCTCAGATACGATCATCCTATCCAAACGGCAGATTTGAAAATGCATTGTAACATAACTATACGAGGACCATACAAAGCGAACGGAAAAATATTGATAGTCGCTATCAACGGTGATGGAGACGCGAAAATTAAACTGAGTAAGTTAATTAAAATTAGTAAATTAATCGATTTGAGTACCCAAGTACATGCTACAACAAAAGCTTAACTATAGCAGGAAAATACAGTGATAGCCCGTTGGTTAAGCATACGGTTTAGGTACGTGCACAAGGCCCTGGGCTCAAAGGCCGGCTTGCACCACTGGGTTTTGCCAAAAACTTCAATTTGCTTATCACTAGGTAACTGTGATAGAAAATATTTTGAGGAAGCCAAAAGCCAGAAGACACGCAGTCTTAGAAAATGTAATCAATTCATGAAAGACATGTGAAATCCGCAGCCCGCACTGGGCCAGTGTAGCGGATTATGGCCTGAATCCTTCGAATCTCACTTGCCTTGAGAGAAGGCCCGTGCCCGGAAAAAGAGCTTTATTTATAGCAGATCATTTGCATTATTGTCATAAGTAGCGTAAGCCGCTATAGTTAAATATTCGGATCATTTACATATAATCCTTTCAATTTTGTCTTTTTTTTAACAGTCAATAGTGAGTTACATGCTGTAATCAAGTTCGAGGACAAAGTCCGCGATGGAGTGGTCTACTATGAGGTGAAAGACCTCAAGGTCACGAACACTTTTGGAGATCGAATCACATTTGGGATCACCAATCTGTTCAAAGGAAGCCCCACGTTGAGTAAGTATTAAATTTTCTGAAATTGGTATAAATAATAATAATATCGCCAGACTGACACACCTACTGTATGGTCCCAAGCTACAACGCTTGTGCTATGGGTTCCGAACAATGAACTGGGGGCGATCCCAGTGACAAATGATGAAAAGGCCATTTCCGAAATTTGCCCCGACGGGAATCGAACCCGCAACCACCATGTGCAGTGAGCCGAGCGGCCTACGCTCGAACCACTGCGCCAAGCGGTCGTCAAATGAAAAAGACCTTGATCAGTGCTGCGTTCAGTTAACCAGCCAATTTGGGTTAAAAACTTCGTTTTATTCTCATCCAAATACTAAAAATATAAATGTGTTAACGCACATAGCTGTGGCTGTAGAATATGCGAACAACAATATACTTGGGTCCTGCCAGCAATTACTTAAAAAAAAACAAATTTTGAGCTAGAAGCAAAACAACAAAATGATGGCCCAAGAAATTGTGAAGCCACAGATTGTTTTGTTAGACCAGTTAGTACCTAACTACGTATAAATGATAGGAAAATATGACCCAGACTTCCTTTAGGTCCCAGAAGCCTTTTAAGAAAGCGTTACGTTTTCACGTAGTAATTATAACTCAAATTTTGCAAAACGTCATTTAACGATCTTTTAGTAATTGGACGGCAAAATAGCCGAATAAGCTTAAATACAGCTATTTTTGTAGATTATGGGGCTCAAACTATTATTATAATGACGCCATGCTATTGGTGATCTTACAATTATTCTGATTATAAACTGTAGCAATGGCACATTCTGTTTCTAGAAACACGATGTTCTAAAGTTTTGCCTAACAAACGTTCATCGCAACATTTTATCAAACGTTTCAGAAACACTTCAATGTGTTTGTTAGTCTATTTCCGGTAGAAGTCCGGAGATGCGCCGCCGTAGTGGCGTGTCGGAAATACAATTTACACTGTGTACCTACAATTTAGTTCCGTATTTTTCCGCGGGACTTCCTATGTAAAATAGACCGTAGTTATCTGACTAGATTTAATAGAAGTCCGGTAGAAGCGCCCCTGTAGTTGCGTGTCGGCAATACAATTTGCACCGTGTACAATTTTGTTCCGTATTTTTCCGCGGCACTTCCTATGTGAAATAGACCGTAGTTACTCGTATCTGACTAGATTTAATAGAAGTCCGGTAGAAGCGCCCCTGTAGTTGCGTGTCGGCAATACAATTTACACCGTGTACAATTTTGTTCCGTATTTTTCCGCGGCACTTCCTATGTGAAATAGACCGTAGTTACTCGTATCTGACTAGATTTAATAGAAGTCCGGTAGAAGCGCCCCTGTAGTTGCGTGTCGGCAATACAATTTACACCGTGTACAATTTTGTTCCGTATTTTTCCGCGGCACTTCCTATGTGAAATAGACCGTAGTTACTCGTATCTGACTAGATTTAATAGAAGTCCGGTAGAAGCGCCCCTGTAGTTGCGTGTCGGCAATACAATTTACACCGTGTACAATTTTGTTCCGTATTTTTCCGCGGCACTTCCTATGTGAAATAGACCGTAGTTACTCGTATCTGACTAGATTTAATAGAAGTCCGGTAGAAGCGCCCCTGTAGTTGCGTGTCGGCAATACAATTTACACCGTGTACAATTTTGTTCCGTATTTTTCCGCGGCACTTCCTATGTGAAATAGACCGTAGTTACTCGTATCTGACTAGATTTAATAGAAGTCCGGTAGAAGCGCCCCTGTAGTTGCGTGTCGGCAATACAATTTACACCGTGTACAATTTTGTTCCGTATTTTTCCGCGGCACTTCCTATGTGAAATAGACCGTAGTTACTCGTATCTGACTAGATTTAATAGAAGTCCGGTAGAAGCGCCCCTGTAGTTGCGTGTCGGCAATACAATTTACACCGTGTACAATTTTGTTCCGTATTTTTCCGCGGCACTTCCTATGTGAAATAGACCGTAGTTACTCGTATCTGACTAGATTTAATAGAAGTCCGGTAGAAGCGCCCCTGTAGTTGCGTGTCGGCAATACAATTTACACCGTGTACAATTTTGTTCCGTATTTTTCCGCGGCACTTCCTATGTAAAATAGACGTAGTTACTCGTATCTGACTAGATTTTAATGTCATATTTATTTCCAGGTGAGACCGTGTTGGCATTTTTGAACGAAAACTGGAAGCAAATCGCAAATGAATTCGGTCAACCAATTGTGGATAAATTCGTTGATCTCGTGTACAGTATTGTGAAGAAATTCTTCGAAGCAGTCCCCAAAGAGGAGTTGTTTGTTTTATAAATAATATATATTCATACGTACTTACTGCTAAAATATTATATTAATATTATACTTACATGTTTCAGTAATTAAAAGGCTTTAAAGACATGTAAATTTTCTGTTAAAATTGATGCTATTTACAATTAGTCTACACGTAATAAGATTGTTTATAGGTGATTAATATAATTTTAGTCATAATGTGTGTTGCAGTGATAACAATATATAAAAATAAAGAGCTTTAATTACGATAAACTGGATTATTAATTTAAATTATCCTGTCCAATATTAGCAAATGAATTATAATAAAGATAATAATAATAATTATAATATTTAAATACCTGTAAAAATGAGTAGGGAAATGTGAATTCACCCCAAACTATGTCCTTGATTAGGCCTGAAAAAGAAATTAAATTATAAATAAAATCATATAGTTATTGGTGCTAAATCTGTTGGCACACAAAATGCACTAAACTAGTGTATCACCACCCTACTCAAGATCATATAACGCATGAACGGATGTCAAATTAATAGTCGAGTAAAAGTACGGAGCACAAGTAAATGACTGCCGCAGCTCTGAAATTACTCAACTATTTTCAAGGAAAACAACTAGTCTTATAAAAAAAACATTATACGTATGACACATAAAGGCATGAAGGACCTAGAAAACGTATATACTATTATAGTTATAGCCGCAACGTGTAGTAGGCCGACACTGAGGTAACGAGATCATCTGCGTGACCTCATTGCGCGAACGCGGCGGATATCGCGCGCGGAAGCCTTTGATATTACGGGAACTGCTATCATTACTATTGTTATCAAGCAATGGTTATAGTTTACAATATAAAAGATAACCAGAAATTCTAAAAAATATTATATTATGAGGTTCTTTTTAAAACACCTTGTATAATTTTTAATACTACCCAATTAATACATTGAAGTGTTGAATTTAAAATAACGACTAAACTAAATTTTACATAACTAAAAATACTCATAGGTATGTATGTTCTGTTAGGTCCAGTTTAGCATTGTGTTCTTACAGAATTAGCACCACTGCATCAAAAACTAAATAAGCAAGCGAAACTCACCAACTGGAAAATCAAACGGATGTATCAAATAAAAAAAATCCGACATAAAACCGAAAGGATGAAACCCCTTCTCGAGTTTCAACGACGGTATCAAATAGGTTTCTTTTTGAGGCAAACCACCAAATCTTATTTTACCCCTGTCCTTTCCTCCAAACCAATCTTCAGTGTAACTAGCCTTTAAATTGCTTTCTGTTACTACGTTTGGTGTAGTGTTAAAAGGATCAAGTGATGCTTTAAAAACTTCTCTAGTTATAGGTATTACTTGCACTGTACTTTCTGTTGTTGGTTCGATTGTAGATAATGTTGTAGGTACTGTAGTAATATCGGTTTGTGTTACTTTCCTTACCACTACCGTCTCAGGTTTTTGCTGTCGTCTTTCTTCAGACTTGGCGTTTCGAAGTAGATTATTGTATTTTTCTAGCCATGCTTTGGTTGCAGTTGAATTAATGTTATCCGCGTCTCTTTTCCTTGAAAAACTATTTTTCCCTTTTTCGCTTTGAAATTGATAATCGTTAATATTTTCCATATCTTGAGGTTTAACAATGATCCTTTGATCACCTCTGTAGTTAGTTTCTAAACAGTTGTCCCATACTAACAGTTCGGCTTTAATATTTTCACTTTCCAGGTTATCAAGAGGTCTCTTCCCTTTATTACCATCAACCATTTTATCAGCAAGTAATTCGTTGTTTCCTTCATGATCATACTTTCGATTTATCAATTTCTGGTTTTTCAACGAGAAAATTGGTGAGATTGCTCGGTAATTCTGTTCAGGTACATCCCGTGAAGTCAGCGCGGTGCCGCCAACATTCAGATTGTTTCCGGCGGGAGCCGCGGGCGGCGCTTCCGATGTTCTGATTTGCGGCACAAAAACGTCAGTCGTTGCTAAATTGTTTATCTCACTTCCATCGTTCAATGCGGTTGGATCAATTTGTGGGTTAACAAGATTTACTAGGATTGTGAGTATTATAGGGATTGGTGCCATAACTGAGTCATAATTATTGAGTTGTTTTATTTGTGATACGTCGCGCGTGTTATAAGTACCGGCGGTCGACTGAATGCCGAGGTGCGGGACATTGCACAGGGGATTTGTAGCACTTAGTAGTCTGCCCAGCGACGTCGCACAATCGTATCACGACGGTCACACCGTACCTTTACTGGATTATACATAGAGTAAGTTGAGTTATATTTGTTTTGTGCTTTTATTTTGTTGTAGGTTACTAGGTACCTTCTACCATTTTATCTTAATAATTTTACTCCGTTAGACTAATTTTCATCGAACTGTTATCACGAGAAAAACTCGAATCTTTTAAAAAAAGGTTTTTTAATCAACACTAGAATAGGTAAATTGGAGAATTTTTACAAATAATAAATTTTGCAAGTGCTCACTGATTCACGCTCCGAACCGAACTGAGCTTTAAATCTTAACATATGATGGTCTAGAATTAAAGGTGCTGATTAGGATTACAATTCGAGAATATAACAGAACGAAGTATTCAGATAACGTAATATAAATATATAAGTGTTTTTGGAACCGTTTGACAAAGTTGCTCGAAAAAAAGAGCATTTTTTAACCTAAACTTTGGCATCCACTGAGCCACTCAATGTGGTCATAGAGTATTTTCGTACTAGATAAATTTAACACATACAGTTGTAAAAAATATTCGGTGTAATATCAGATTTTTCTCTACTCTACATTTTAGCGGATTCCTATTGAATTTAGGTTGGGGTGTGTTTGTAGGTGTGAAAACACTCGAAATGAATCAATGCGATTGTTATATATTTTAATCTCTTTGTTACACATTCTTGTACGTGTCCTTACCAAAAATATAAAGCCTCAAATGTAGAATAATTTTGCTGGCTAATCTTAAGAAAACTTAAAACTACTCATTGGATTAAGCTAAATCCAACTAAACTTACGGATAATCCAAGATTATGAACATGGCTTGTAATTATGAAAATCATGTCTACACATAAAATAGTACATTGTTACCCTAGGGGTGAAGGTAACCCTCGAACAATTGGCGCCCTCGCGGCAACTTCAGACCTACTTTCCGAGTATGAGTAATGAAAAATATATATTATACCTATTATATGAATAGAACGCAAACGTTCCTAATTAAAATCTTGGTAATGAGGTTCTGAATTCAAAATATTCCATCTAACACCTGTAAATCAGAAACTACCAAATTACAAGGAGTTACCATTGACTCGTATAAAAAGGAATTTGCAAGTAGTTACCGATCGGATTTCCTTTGCGCCCATACACATGGCATTTGAATACTACGAATGGTCTGAATTATTCATCCGCCTCCACGGACTTAAGCGGATAGGATTTGAAATGCAATCGTGCATTATGTACGACTTTTTAAGCGTCTGTCACTTTCAAAGCCGATTTAGAATATTAGATTGGAACATTTTTTAACCAAATTGAATTAAAATTACATTGTTGAATGTATAAAGAAACTACTAACTCCTTTTAATTTACAATTGAATGTCCTTAGTTATATATTCGTGTTTCCAATACCAAACCAATTTCATCCATAAAGTAGTCCAAATGCGACTTTTTTGGTGATTCCTTTCTCTTGAGCTTTTTCATAATGCTTCACTGATTCCGTTGAATATTTATTCTCGTTTCAACTGTAAGCCTTTGTTGTGTTCTATTCTCTTTAAAAATCTCGTTAGAAATAGGTACGGTTCTGGAAAACGATGATCACATTATGGACTCAGGGACGCAACAATGTATTGAAACTGTCCATCGTATAGTCCAGGATCCTGAGATGATTTGTACCGGTGTCGCGGTGGCTGGCAGACTCCATTGAAATACTCTTTGAATAGGGTAGTATCAATGGGAAAGGATCACGTGGATAAGTAGCCCCATGCGATGGACTAACCAAACGATAACAGTCATCAAAACCGCGATAATAGTCCGCTAAACTTCGACTCGAGACCAGTGGAGAAGAATTGTCAAAAGTACAATCCACTAACATCAAACACGACCACGACTGCTCTGCCAAGAGTATCAAAACTGAGAAAAGACCCTCCTCAAAAATACTGAACTATCAAATAAAATATAACTAAGAGCACAACGTTCAGATAATGATGGCACAAAAATTACTTTTCAACCCTACTCATGAATGGAATATTTTTTTATTGAATCCCGCAATAGCAGGTGCATACGTAAGCCGCGCGCGGCATGTGACAGCAATTTGAATACCGTAAACATCGCGCTTCGGGTCTCAACTATTCCTAAGCATTCCACAAAAATCACCCTCCGAAATGGCACAAACACCACTTGAAAGCTCACAGCAATATGCACTTTAAAAGCAAAGGTGTGAAAAGGGTAAAGTGACTTTTGCAGTGGCAAGGGAAATGGGGGCGCGTGCCCGTTATGCACCTATGTGTGTAGAGTCAACACACTGCTTTTCTTTCGGACGGAGGTTTCTCCGAGATTTTTTTGAAAGTAAATTGACTAGTCGCAGGTGGTTGAAGGGAAACGGGTCAGCGGGTCTCGGTGGCGTGTCATGTTCATGTATCATCAGGGCCGTATCTGCAGTTTACATTTTCATGAAAAAGGTAACGTATGAAAAATTGCGTTCAGATATATATAATGTGAAAATGTGAAAAAGAGTACTATAGTATATTTTTAAGCCTCTTGTGATGGAAGTGTAGACGTAGTGTAAGGCCTGAGGGTCGCAGACGTCTGGGGTGTGGACATTAGACGTTCGATGAGGACAACGACCCGATGGATGGCGGCTCCAAGCATTCATTCAATCGGTTTTGATACGAGTTGCTTATACCAAGTTGCTGATCTATCAAATAATTCTTCTTGTTTGGACTGAAGTATTACTGAATTTTTTTCAAGTCCGAATTACTTACTTCATTTAATTCTTGGTTATGTCGAAAGGCAATACTCTGGAGCTATTCTAGGTATTTAAATAATTAATTGTATGTGTTAATTTTGAGCAACTGGCTATTAAAAAAAATATGTTTGTAAAAAAGCACACTTAGTTTCTTGAGTCGAGGTCGCGTTCCGCTCTAGTTTTAGACGGAAAAGATACGTAAAATGTCAATTTTTCTGAGTCCCTGTTGGCCTAAACATAATAAACGTTTTGACTTGAGTTATTGTTTTTCGTCACAAAGTTCGTCCCTGCAGCATCATATTTACCGCTATTTCTATTAATTACCGCGTCAACTGGGGCGCGCCGCCCATCTCCCGGAACGTCGACTTCCGTTTTTCATACATCTTGTCCTACCTTCCACGTGAACTTGAGTAACTGAGATGTGACGCTTTGATAGATCTTTATAATTACTTATTTGACGTATGTTGTTATACGAGCAATGTTGTAGTTACGTGATTTTGCTTCAATTATTTTTGAGCTTTTTGATTACCTATTTATAATGGTTCCTTCTGTTCGTTTCAGAGTACTTCTTGTATTTTATGTAGTCATGGCAAAGAGATTTTTAGCATAGAACTTAGTTTTTCTATGCTGTGTTGCGTCCTTAGTAACTTACAGTCGCTAATTCATAATGGAAAATAGTTAATCCCTAATGATTTTGTTTATTACAGGGACAAAAGGAAACCAATTGGTATTCAGCGTCATACGGACTTCCCTCAAGACATATAATACTCATATACTGGAAATTAATTAACCCTTTCTCCATAAACTGGCAGTCACCATTGATACAATTTCAGAACGCCTCTGACGTATTGTTCCGATACGCCGCGCCGTTTTCTGGCATTTAATTAGGGCGCTCGTACGGAACCCTTTTGATCTTCGGGGAACCCTTTTCCGCCACTTTGGCAATAATAACCGTCCTATCGCCGGCTGAATTCGTCGTCTTAGTGGTCGCGGTGATGTATCTTATGTAGGCCGACCATTGTAACGCTTTTATAAACGAAGTTATTGGTACTTACTTAAAGCATTTGTGCCTCTTGTGGTCTCCGGTCAACAATGGTGAATTTTGAAGTTATGAAATACTCCGCCGGAATACTTACAAGATGCCTACACTATCTTTTGCATGTGACTGCATCCGCGTGAATCTTGGAACGACATCTAAATACAAACTTATATCCCTATTTCACCCCCATAGAGATGGAATATTGAAAAAATATTCCAAAGTGGATGCCTACGTTACCTATAAAAGGTACCGACTGTCAAAATATCATCTTTATAACTTCAGCTGTTTAGGTTGTGGCTTGTGCATTGATTGATCAGTCAGTTTCTCCTTTTATACAGATTACAAATGCATTCAGTAGGTATACTGTGTTTTCTTAACTAAGGCGGGTATTAATAAATCTTGAGTGCGCTTTTGATATGTCATTAGAATGACATTTCCAAGGCCTTCAGTGCATCTTAACTCTATGTAGTGCTGTGTTTGTCAAATTGTTAAAGACATCCTAGACAAGTCGATTAGCTGTTGCCACTTGTAACATAACTTGTCTCTTTCATTTTGTTCAGGAGTATTGTCACAAATATAAATTCAATAAAACTTACATCCACAGCTGTTTAAACTCTTGTCTTCTGAATTGTGTGATGAATTGTCACTAGGTACATATTACATTAATATCGCTGGAAAGTAAAATCTACATAAGCTAAAGTTTTAGGTCACCCCAATCATTGTCCATTGAGTCGAAGACATTGACGTATACAAACACCCTGAAATTCTGGTTCAGTAACCATGTGTGGTAACCACAATTTCGACTAAATGTGAGACTTGGTTGATTATCGGGTATTTGTGGCACTACGAATACTCCACAATGGTTTAAGAGTGTATTTTTATATATTAACAATTCTGGTGTAGGTACTTGTGTTTGTAATCCATCTCCTCCTAAACGGCTTGATCGATTTTGTTTTTTTTTACTCATGGGGTCATCTGCATGCTTCTTAGCTATAACCCTTGACCCGGTAGTAATACGCTAGCGAAGCTGCAGGAAAAATATTTTGGAGTGATAAAAACATCAAACATATTCAAAGGAGCCTATGTAAAATTAATCAGCAAGAATAGAGTTGTAATCAAACAAAAAAACAGCAAAAGTGTTTCCACGAAAACCCTATTCGAAACAAATTAAATCAAAAGTTATGAAACCTTCGTGTGATTTAACTGCAACAGCTGCTTTTTAGCAGGCTACATTACTTTTCAATTTGAGAAAGAAAACAAATCGGAATTCGTAATTCCTTATCATCCCAAACGGTCAAACCAATTTAATTTACTTAAACGTATAACACCCAAGCGTATTTCATTTAGATAAGTGAATGGGTCAGATTCATCTCCGATCAATATAGGGACCGTAGGTAGCCTCCTGGAAATGCAGTTCCTATCCAATCTGATCCAGGAAGTTTCGATGGGATTTGGAAGCGACTGGTTAGTCCCAACACATCAGAAGAAGACCAAATTTATGTGCCATTTCCTCTAATATCCCTTTTGAAATTAAATTGATTCTGTTCAATTTTAGAGATTGTTTCGGTTCATTTTATTGAAGTGTCCAATCCAAACATACCTACTGAGCAGATGTGCGAATTATAATGCTTTATATTGCTTCGATGAACGTTTATTTTACGTGGTTAGATATTACACTGATTGCTCTGGTATCCCTTATTTGCCTCATGATATCTGGACGCATCAATTTGAAGATGTTTGGATTTCTGTAAAGTGCGACTTGTTGAGTATTATACCTATAACTAGCTGTGCCCGCGATTTTGATTCTTTCTTAGGGGATGTCTACGTCATAGTAGCTTTATGCATGCAAAGTCTCAGCCCGATCGGTTTAAAATTGACAAGTTTCATACAAACTTTCATCCCCTATTTTATCCCCTTGGGGTGGAATTAATCAAAATCCTTTCTTAGGGGATGTCTACGACATAGTAGCTTTATGCATGCAAAGTCTCAGCCCGCACGGTTTAAAATTGACAAAGTTTCATACAAACTTTCATCCCATATTTTACCCCCGGGGGGGTAAAATTAATCAAAATCCTTACTTAGCGGATGCCTACGTCATAACATCTACCTGCATGCCAAATTTCAGCCCGGTCCGTCCAGTGGTTTGGGCTGTGCGTTGATAGATCACTATGTCAGTCAGTCACCTTTGAGTTTTATATATATACATGAATAACCAGGTCAGTCTTAACCAGACCCAAACAGGGAAAAATATATGATCTATTACAATTGCAAGTAGAGTTATACAGTTCTTAAAAATACTAATATTTCACCAATATTTTCCAGTTTATGACCGGATATTGATAACAGCTTAGCAGCGCTTCAATTGCCGAAACCTAATCAGGAAGTCAAACACGACGCTGACCCCAGTAACCAGTTTAATTAGAGTTACCAAAGTTTGTGGGCAGCACCCTTATATATATTATGGAGTTGATAGTATCGAAATTCCAGTTTCATATGTAGGTAGTGTACTTTTGGAGCCCAAAATGCAATATAAAGTACCTACCTACTACCAGCTAGTAGTAGGTAGTAGGTTGTAGTAGGTATTGGACTCTCCTGAATGCTCTTCGTATTTTAAAAGCCCTCATTAATCATAATCACTAAATCCCTATTTTTATATGCTCTACGAATCATTGAAATGTTTGTAATGTTAGTACTGACTCAATAAGAACATAAGATTTGAAGTTTATTATTACCTTCTAATCTATAAATTCTCGGGCTAGTGGCTCGTACTACCATAAGTCTCAACTTAGCAAGGTGGGGTGAAATACTTAGACGGTCTTATTTGAGTAGCTACTTACAGTTTTCTTTGAGAACAGAGAGACAAACTTTACAAAACTTTAAAATATATTGCTAAGTACATTCTAGATTAAGTAATATTAGTCATATTAAGTCGAAATACTGTTTTTAACACACAAATAATTCACAGAAGATCGGCGTAAAGCAACTATTATACTACTGCGGTTCGTACTATGGGTGAGAGAGCCACTCCTATTTAGGTCGGCAACGTACGAGCAATGCCTTTGGTATTATAATCTATACAAATAAATAAAATTGGAGTGTCTGTTTGTAATATCAAAATAACACCTTTTCACTAAATGCATATGAAAGTACGTACGACACCTATAACAAAAACGCGATTTAATTTTTTTTTGTCTGTCTGTCTGTCTGTCTGTCTGTCTGTCTGTCTGTATGTCTGTCTGTCTGTCTGTCTGTCTGTCTGTCTGTCTGTCTGTCTGTCTGTCTGTCTGTGTGTTTGTTCCGGGTAATCTCCGAAACGGCTGGACCGGTTTTGACGGGACTTTCACTGGCAGATAGCTGTTGTTATAAGCAGTAACTTATGCTACTTTTATTTTAGAAAAACAAAATTTAAACAAATGGGTTCTGTCGCGCGGGCTCAGAACGTGGGAGCGGGCTTTTTTGTTAAGTTAAATTCCACGCGAACGAAGTCGCGGGCTCAGCTAGTCATCTATAAGCTACGGTAACTGTTTAACATCAGATGGGTCATACGCTTGCTTGTGTTGCCGACTTTGTTTTATATAAAAAAATAACAAAATAATAAAACATACATAATAACAAAACCGGACTTACCGCTTGGCTTTACACTGCCGAAAGTACAAAACATAGTGAATAACTTTGAACTAAATTTGAAGATAACATCAAGCAGCGTACCTAGTTGAACCCGTACCCCATAATTTATAAACGTGGTCTAGCGGTTGTATAGTTACACCATGCTTTGTCTTACTCTTTCTTATGTCAAATCACTGATGACAGAAAGAGATAATTCGGTGTGTAACTATTCGCCCGCTACATCACGTTTAATAAGGGCATATACATGTTTTTATGCCTTATTTTACTTATGTTCCTATGTCCCCTAGCTGGGGCAGAGAGCTTCCACAATGCGCCGCCATCCCGTTCGGTCTTGAGCTTCGCGCTTTAATTCGCTCCAAGTCTTCCCTATGTTCTTCGCCTCTGCGATGATCCTCCGCCGCCAGGTTTTCTTTGGGCGGCCACGCTTACGCTTTCCTTGGGGATCCCAGTCTAGGGCTTGTCTCGGTATGTGATTAGGGTCCCTTCGGAGCGTGTGACTGATCCAGTTCCACTTGCGGCGTTTGATCTGCTGGTCGATCGGGGTCTAATCGCAGCGGACATTTTCTCGGGCCAGTAAACACCAAGAATACGGAGAAGACAACGGTTGGTGAAGACCTGGAGCCGGTGCGAGATGTCCTTAGATACCTTCCACGATTCACATCCGTACAGCAACACGGTTTTCACGTTGGACCGGAATATCTTGGGCTTAACTCTCCTAGTCAGCTTCCGTGATTGCCATACAGAGCGCAGCTGTGCGAAGGTTGCTTTTGCCTTGGCGATTCTCGAAGCGATGTCCTCTTCGGTCCCTCCAGTTTCCGACACTACGCTACCGAGGTAAGTGAATTTGTGGACCCTTTCCACAGCCTCTGTAGGTACCAATGAGCAACGGCAAAGCGCTTGTCGCCCCGCACCTCATTTCATTTTATTTATAGTCACAATAAAACCTACTATCAAATTCAAATAATTATTTCAAATAATGATAATAAACAGTATGTAACTTAGTAATACAGTTATTGTACAGTGTATAGTTAGTAAATGTGTGTGTAGTGTGTCTGGCGATATTTAAATAAAAACTTAAAGAAATAAGATGCAGTCCTCATAATTAGAATTGCCTACGAATGTTTGTTGCGTAAATGAACGTTAGTCCTTGTAATGAAAACCCACCCACCACGGTTCCGGCATTATCTTGCTTCATACTTGAATGGTTTTGATGTTTCAGTTAAGTATCTACTGATTTAAACGTACCTACTTATCATTGCACACTCACTGCAATCGTTAAGGTGAAGCTGAAGGCGCCTGTCTAGCCCGCTAAATTCAAAATTTTCGAGTATTTTTATAGTTTATCCAAAATCTGAAAACATTTAAGACAACATTTTGTGATTTGCGAAAAACACAGTACGCAGTGCGTTTATTATTACATTTATTTTACTCTAAATATTATCACGGTGGATATGATACTAGTAAATCACTAAATATACAAAAATTGCCAGATTATCTGGATAGCTGTCGTTCTTGAAATGTTTTAGAGTAAGTTGGATATATTAATAAATGCACTGCACACAGTCTTTTTCGCGAATTACAAAATGTGTCTTTTATTATTGTCAGATTTTGAAAAAATTCTAAAAAAACGAAAAAAAATTGAACTTCGCGGGCTAGATGGGTGCTTTAGCCTTAAGGGCCGTATTAATAAATCTACCTCAAGTATGAGAGTGATCTTGACTACGCTTTTGACAAGTCTTTTGGTACCTACTGGTAAGTATGAGATAAGAATGAAATTTCCAAGAACGCTCTGACTCGAATTGGATTTATTGATACGGGCTTTAGTATCTAATGATTACCAACCAATCAACACCCCCCCTCCCCTTAGAACATAGGTACCTACCCTTATTTTTTAACCCTTTTGTATGCCCTATTTTAAATTTCGACAACCCTGTAAACTGGGTAAGATATCGTGAAATGCCATAAAATACCTAAATAATATAATATCGCATCTTATTGCGCTATAGAAAATTACGTACGTATGTTCCTACATATCCCAAAAAAAGTAATTTGATAATAAGCATTTCTGTTGGTTGGTATAATTGATTGGTATAAGTGATTAAGGCTGAAGCGCCCATCTAGCCCGCGAAGTTCAAATTTTTTGAGGATTTTTAGATTTTTTTCAAAATCTGACAATAATAAAAGGCACTTTTTGTAATTCGCGAGAAAGACCGTGTGCAGTGCATTTATTAATATATCCAACTTACTCTAAAACATTTCAAGAACGACAGCTATCCAGATAATCTGGCAATTTTTGTATATTTAGTGATTTACTAGTATCATATCCACCGTGATAATATTTAGAGTAAAATAAATGTATTAATAAACGCGCTGCATACTGTGTTTGTCGCAAATCACAAAATGTTGTGATTTGCGACAACGAGTTGTTTTTTTGTCGATAAACCATAAAAATACTCGAAAATTTTGAATTTCGCGGGCTAGACAGGCGCCTTCACCTTAAATCAAAGGTCAGCTGTTAGGAGTAGATAAACCCATCCAACATTTGTTTTGGTGGTAGATACAATATATGTAGAATCGGTAGTATCGGAATCGGTGGCAGATAAAATATCATCTTTACTATTCACAAAAGCACCATATGCTTCTACTAGTGACTTCATCCGCGTAGACTTAAGTAAAGTAAACTATGTATTTATCCAGGTCCAACTATCTGTGTGCCAAATTTCATCCAAATCCGTGCACTCGTTCCTGCGTGATTGAGTAGGCAACAAATATCCAAACATACAAACTTTCACATTTATAATATTACTAGCTGAGCCCGCGACTTTGTCCGCGTGGAGTTTAACTTAACAAACTTTCATCCCCTATTTTATCCCCTTGGGGGTAGAATTAATCAAAATCATTCCTTAGCGGATGCCTACGTCATAACATCTACTTGCATGGCAAATTTCAGCCCGATCCGTCCAGTGGTTTGGGCTCTGCGTTGATTGATTACTATGTCAGTCAGTCACCTTTGAGTTATATATATATATAGATTAGGATTTTACACACCTATTTATATCTACAAATGAATTTTACAAGAGTAAAATTGCGCCGAATGAAGTTGTAACAGGATTGTAAAAGTAGGGGAGTGCAGCTGGCAAGCCAATTATATTATTTCACCCGCCGTGAGCCTTTCATAGCTGCCTTTGGATCGTCTATGGCACCAGACTTCGAATGATACGTTTTCAGTTGTTGAATCACTATTGATTCAAAGAGGTTGTATACCTATATGAGAGTGCAGTCTAGTATGCAAATATATCAAACTAGCTGAGCCCGCGACTTCGTCCGCGTGGAATTTAACTTAACAAAAAAGCCCGCTCCCGCGTTCACAGCCCGCGCGACAGGACCCATTTTTTTTAATTTTTCTTTTCTAAAATAGAAGTAGCCTCCGTTACTGCTTATAACATCAGCTATCTACCATTGAAAGTCCCGTCAAAATCGGTCCAGCCGTTTCGGAGATACTCTTTGATTTCATGTGATTTTATTTTTTTACGCGGTACACTAATTGTTTTTCTAAAATTAAAGTAACCTAAGTTACTCTTTATAACATCAGCTATTTGCCAGTGAAAGTCCCGTCAAAATCGGTCCAGCCGTTTCGGAGATTACCCGGAACAAACACACAGACAGACAGATAGATAGACAGACACACAGACGGACAAAAAAATTTTAAATCGCGTTTTTGCTATAGGTTTCGTATGTACTTTCATATGCATTTAGTGAAAAGGTCTTATTTAAATATTACACAAAGACACTCCAATTTTATTTATTTGTATGTATAGATGTATAGATATCCAAACAGGAAAGAGGCAAGCATTGCATTTATTAATATTAATTAATTATTTTGCACAGCTCAAATTACTACACGTTCAATAATTTTATTCTTCTAAGATTGTGAGTGACATTTACACACAGATGTAGATTTAGAATTAATTTGATTTCCTGTTTTAATTAAGGATTCTGTACCTCAATCAGACCGCAGCTTTTTTCGCAATTCGATACCAAAATCAAATAATAATTAAAAAAAAAAGTATGTCAACACCCTTGAACTTGCCTTTATTGATAACACTCCAAATTAAAAATTCGAGTACCTTTCTTCTAAACTTGTCTAGAGGCTCACAATGAGCGACTCATATCCGCACTTGACCGTTTTTTTAAAGGTCAGTCGAAACATAAATGAATTAAATTAAGACCGCGTTGAGACTGATACAATATCCGTAAATCGTTTTATTAGGTTCGGGTATTATAATGCCTATTCTGTATTTTCAACATCAAGCAATAAGTCGTGACAAGTTAGACAAGTTTTTTGCGGACAATTTGGCTACAAGTAGACCTGAATCGGGACTTGTGGTGTAGGACCATTTGATTATCCAGCAGTCCACTTGTGGTATAGGACCATCATTCAGAAGTCAAAATAATCACAAATCAAATAATAACATTGCACTGTTAAAATTAGTAAAAAATTAAACCTACACAGTTTATAAACTATCTCGCAATCGCGACCTTGTTTTCATACCACTTGTTTCAGTAGATTTTATATTTTATAATTATGATTTTCTTAGTAGTAAGTACTTAGGTAATTTCGTTACCAAAATAATATGAAAATGTGAGTAAAATCAAGACAATTTAAGTAAACAATTTGTTGGTATTACGTAAGGTCTTGATTATATATAATAACTAGCTGTGCCCGCGACTTCGTCTGCATGGAATTTAATTGATAAAGTTTCATACAAACTTTCATCCCCTATTTTATCCCCTTAGGGGTAAAATTAATCAAAATCCTTTCTTAGCGGATGCCTACGTCATAACATCTACCTGCATGCCAAATTTCAGCCCGATCCGTCCAGTGGTTTGGGCTGTGCGTTGATAGATCACTATGTCAGTCAGTCAGTCACCTTTGAGTTATATATATATACTTAGATGTTTGTGGATTATGTTGAGCTCCACTAATGTTATTTTTTATGATTAAAAAAAAAAAAAATGAGGTTACTTTTGACATCGTGACCTTCGTCTTGATTCAATGTTTTTGAATGAATCATTTATTAATTGTCATGATTAATTTATTATAACTCGAGGTACAGACTCAAGGTACTCGATTCAGCCGATACGTATCCATATAACACTTAGACTCAAAATTTTAGAGAATAAACCTAGGTGAAAATATATTATACTAGGTGAAACAAAAAGGGTTTTTTTTTGTTATGCAACTTATCTTTGTAAATCACAAACTATCGGCTTTGTGGGACAGTTGAAGTACTAAAGGTTTTGTAGACTTGTGAAATATGTCAACAGCTGTATTCCTATAACACCTTTTGTTTTTCAAGTTTCCTCCAAAGCTGATAGTTTTAGAATTACAAAGTTGTCTTGAAAAAAATGTATACCCTCTCTGTTTCAACCTGTATACCTACTTATAGATAATATCCTACTAATATTATAAATGCGAAAGTTTGTGAGTGTGGATGTATGTATGTATGTATGTATGTTACTCCTTCACGCAAAAAACTACTGAACGGATTTGGATGAAATTTGGAACACAGATAGATTATAACCGGGATTAACATATAGGATACTTTTTAACCCAATAATCCAATACTACGCGGATGAAGTCGCGGGGCACAGCTAGTTTAACATAAAAATATGCACAAAACAATAAAATGCCATGTAGAATTTATATTTAAGACAAAATATAATTAGATGTTGTGTATAATTAAAAAAAATGTTGTGAAGGTAACTTTTAACAAATTATCTTATATGAATTTAATATCCGGAACAGAATATCTACGACAGGCAAGGCCGGCGGCATAGATAAGCGAACGTATTTTATTTTTTAATATTTACATCTATTTATTATCTGAATCTCTAATCGTTCATGCTAAGCTTAAAACTAGATTCATTAATATACACTTAGGTGTGTTGCTACTTTTCGCAGAATAAAAATAGTTGACAAAGCGATGAGGTGTAAGACTGAGATCGAGAATGTGACCTTGTGGACTGGTGGAATAATAATAATCCTCCAAAATACCATTTATTTATTTATTTATTTAAACTCTATGCACAAGTAAAAACACAATGTACAAAGGCGGACTTAATGCCTTAGGCATTATCTACCAGTCGACCTTAGGGTGGTGCAGAAACAACATGGCGGGTGCAACTTAAACTAGAGAAATAGAGAGTAATTTATACCTATATACATATTATTGATAAATACATAGATACATACATACATATAAAACAAAATTGTTAAGAGAAAAAAAAAGTCCAACGAATTACCGCTGTGACGATTCTACCAACTTCTTGCGAATGTGCTCTCGTGCCTTCACCTTAAAAGACAACCGACTTTTTACTGTTATACTGTATTTATTTTATTTTTATTTTTTTTATTTTATTTTACTGTATATATTTTACTGTTAATATTTTCAGTCAGATACACTATCCCAGTTCCGTTAAATAAAATAAGCCTATTCAAAGTTAACCAAGTACTAAAATTATACCAACATTGTGTTTGATTAAATCATATTTTCTAAGTACCTATGATTCTATCCCCTATACTCATCTAAACCCCGAAATATTTTTAAATTTTAGATGATTCGAAAAATAGTCCCTCCTAACGCATACAAAGAAACTAAGGTTACTATCGGTATTGTTCGTGATCCAAACAACATCTCTTTGTAGCCGTCGAGTGAACAGAATTCGATTAAGACATTAACGCCTCGAGAAAGTGAAGGGTCGGAAAAGTTTTAATACGATTACTTGTAATATTAGTCAAGAAAACTTGCCACTACCGATGTGACATTAATAGGGTTACGCAGATAAACGTATAGGTACTTAGCTCTCAGCAGTAATTTAATTAACATTGATTTGATTTGGCGAGCGCATCCGCGAGGCGGATTATATGCACCAATGTTAAGTTATAATCTACTTTTTTTTTATTGACTGTCACACCAAAAAGTCGGTTTTCCGTTGTAAAATTTAAATAGATTATTATTTTGTTTAGACGATATAGGACTAAGATCTTTTTTCAGACACGGATTGCCACACACTACTAGTGATGGCACTATTAGGTACTTGACTGTTGAAAACCCGGATCTATAATTGGTGTCCAATGAGGCCAAGAAAATAAAATATCTACTACGCCACCTCGAAACACATATTTCACCGAATCGCACTTTCTATATGAAAAGTCAACTATTCATTTGATATTTTATCAACTATTCATCCAATCTTTTAAAATTGTATTAATATTTCGACGCACTACTCTGTTATATATACTGATAATTGCTGTATTAATGAAGAAATTACGCCGTTATAATTACGCCCAACTGAGTCCAGGTTTAGGAGCCTTAAGTTCAAAACTATTTCCGTTTCTAATCTCTCAACTTCAATGTAACTTAAGCTCTGTTACGTTTTAACGTGTGAGGCTTAAGGTAGGATTACGGTCTATAGGTACTTAGTTATTTCTAAACATCGACATACATTTAAATGTATGAAGAAGTCCTTATCTCATCGACTAAATTCTGTATTAGTCGCACTATTTAACATTTTGTTATACAACGTAGTATTAAAAACGTCTGTATTACTTATTAACATATTTATTTATGATTAGGTTTTGTATTGCTTATTAGCATAATTATTAATTACGATAAGGTTTCATAAGTATTTAGGGGTACCATATAAATCTTCATATTGAACACAAAAAATAGAGTTATTTTATCAAGAAACCGACGTAGGTACTACAGGAACCTATAATTTTATGTCCCTACATTTTCTTTAATTTTACTTTCAAATTTTTGTATAGGTAAATAAAAGGCTCTTAAAAGTTTTATAAGACACTGCATTATACAGCTATTCAATTATAACGCGATCCGTAACAAACAACACAGTCCGGTCAGCGGGCCGAATCCACGGGCACTTGCCAGAGCTAGTTGTTAACTTGCGGACAAGTTCCAACTTGGTCCGTCTTGGAGCCGTTTCCACGGTATTGTTACTGGAAATAGAATTCCCAGCACTTGGCTATCTCTCGGCCGGATGTTTAATTAACAGTTGCCGAGTTGCATGTGCAGTTGTCTGTTCACGTTGTTCATGGTGTCTTTCCGTTGAATACTCAAACCTACCTCATAAAATGCAACAAAAAGTATCTACTTACCTACTTATTAGAAACGCGACACAAATGAAATAATAACGAGGACGCCACGACGCCGGTGACATTTTAACGCTTATATGAATAAATTAATGGTAAAAACACTCTTTATAATCAAGCTTTTTTGTTATTGAATTTAATGTGAAGTTGTATTAGTTCTCGTGTTCTCCTCAGCAAGCCCTTTCATTTGATATCCATACTGTGGTAGTGCAGAAAAAATAACTAGTCCGCCGTCTTGGATGATCCGCCATATTGGAATTAGAATGACGTAACATAGCTAAGCATGCTTTGAAATCCAAAATAAGCGTGTATACCAAATTTCAGCTCAATCGGTTAAAGATAACTGATTTAAAATTTTGTTGCAAGATTCCACCCGGATAAACACACATTGCAAGTTAAATAAAAGCTTGTATAAATAAAATAGAACCACCACGACTTAGTTTAATAGCCTTTATTTTTTGGGGAATACGCGTTTTTATGATATCAAGGCATTTGTCCCAGCAAGAAGGTTGAACAAAACAAAATACCTATTGTCTACAAACAAAATGTTTTCCAAAGCGGATTCGTATAATTAGGTAAGTTAGTGGTAAATTAACATTCGGAGCTATAATCGCTATCTTTTTATTGTATCTCTCCTCTCATACAAAATAACTTGTCTGCAGTGAAACCTGCCCCAATAATAGGTACCTACGTATTATAGGTAAAAATATTTTCAAACTTCTCTTCTCTCTCTCTACTTCTCTCTCGTTCAATATTCTCTCCACAATATGGTGTGGTAGAAAAATTAACTTTGTAAGCTACTGTGGAATTACACGTTGAAATATGGGCAACGAAAAATTAACAAAGTTCGAGGTACTACCTATAAAATTCGTTTTTACGGCGCTTTTAAACTTTGGCCCTCAATGTTGGCTGTACACAAAAGGATGATTTTGATGGGGTGTGCACGTGTTGGCGAGATTTAATTGTGTAATCATTTTCTCCGGGCCTCCCCTCGACATTATAATTACTATGGACGGGTTACCTTCATACTGAATGGCGTTCAAAATGCGATTGCTTGACAAGAAGTAATAATAAAATTACTGGCAGGTGAGACCAATGAAAGCATTCGATTAATTGAATTAAAAGAAAGAAGAAGAATGACTGTCAAAATAATAAATACAAGCAAAAAATAGCTGATTGACGCGAGAACTTGCGCGAGATTGAACTTGGGATAGACCAGTTACACCTTTGTTTAAATTAATCAAAGCGTGACACGCACTGATTAGGTATATTATCTTTGCAGTGACTCATACGAAACGAATAAGACCCAGGTATATACCTATTTTATATTGATTACCTTACACAAATTATATTTAAATATATTTCTACTTCTAATTTGGAAATTTGTTATTCACCTGACAGTGTTTTGTTTTTGATTGAATACAATGCCTTTAGTATCTTAACATTAAGAATTAAAGAATACAAAAACGTTATTGATTTTAAAGTAAAGGATCTCGAATCACAGTATCATGTATAAAAGCAGATATAACAATAATGGGAAAAGATCTTGTCATGAACAAAGACCCGGGAAGGGCGTGACCACTCTTTGGTAACCAAGACAAATGGTCCGACGAGTGACGACATTTTTGCTCTATTATACTAACACACAGTAAACTAATGCTTCCACATTTACTTCCAACTCATATATTTAATAAGGAATTGAAAATGTCTACGACATGCTGAGGCGGTTGTTAGCACCTATAGCAAACATCTGGAAACCACATCGACAAGGTAAAGAATTGGCCGTCCTTTAAAAAAAGATTTTAGTACAAAAAGGTTTAATGCGAAAGCTGGTAAATATTTTTTATTAAGGCTAAAGCGCCCATCTAGCCCGCGAAGTTCAAATTTTTTGAGTTCTTTTAGAAATTTTTCAAAATCTGACAATAATAAAAGACAAATTTTGTAATTCGCGAAAAAGACCGTGTGCAGTGCATTTATTAATATATCCAACTTACTCTAAAACATTTCAAGAACGACAGCTATCCAGATAATCTGGCAATTTTTGTATATTTAGTGATTTACTAGTATCATATCCACCGTGATAATATTTAGAGTAAAATAAATGTATTAATAAACGCACTGCATACTGTGTTTTTCGCAAATCACAAAATGTTGTCTTAAATGTTTTCAGATTTTGGATAAACTATAAAATTACTCGAAAATTTTGAATTTCGCGGGCTAGACAGGCGCCTTCACCTTAAGGGTTATCAACCTTACGGGATTGTATTACTAGTATCATAAGCAACAACTTTTGTTCAATGATTTTTTACAAAACATACATTGTCCAATAACCAATTTTCAAGACATCATGTGCTATCTAAAAAAAAACAATTCTTCATTATTATTTCGTCTGAATTACTGAATTTCACTATTAGGACACGTTTACATGACGCGGGCGTAGAGTTCACAACATTTAGAGCGTTGAATTTAAATATTGTTATTTTTATGAAAGTCTGATAACTTAATATAATTTGTTAGTCACAGAACAGTAAACTCAAAGTCAAATTGTTTATTTTGTAAGGCCTACGGGGCACTTAAAATTTTATTAATACATGAGTGCTAAAGATAATGTACCCTGTTGTATTCGTGGTACTTATACTTATTATTTCGACGAATGTATCTAACTCAAAAAATAACCTGTCTAACAGCTGACAACTCACTACCGATCAGCTATACCAACTCACAGACAGTATACAATAGGATTATATTGTGGTAGGTTCTTGTCTTTACCATTTACAAGGGAACCTTGCAAAATATCCATATTAATAAAAGCATAGAGTTGCGAGGACTATTATCTTTGAAATGGTTTATATTTGAGGCATACAAAATTATAAACTATTCCCAAAACACACATTGCAAAAAGTTTGATATGACTTTCCAAAAAGAACATACAAACAATAAAAACTTTGTATGTTGAGTTGCAAAAAATTAGCATCACATACGAAAAGTATAAGATATTGTAAATATTGGTATAATGATAATAAAACAAAAATAAGTCTTCGCATAATTTATTAGAGTTTCCTTAACATCACTTAATACTATTTGGTTATCTTAAAGCGGTATGGGAACATTGGTGAGCTCGCCATAAGGTACTGCAACAAAGAATTTCTCAATGGTTCTTACGGCCAATTCTACAGCGTAATCCACGATCGGTTTTCCGAACTCTTCGGCAACTGTCCGCCAGTTTTCATTTAAAAATGTTAGTACAGTGTCACCTGAAACAAAATATAGAGGAGTTTTATATTATAAAGTTTATCCTACTAATATTATAAATGCGAAAGTTTGTGAGTGTGGATGTATGTATGTATGTATGTATGTTTGTTACTCCTTCACGCAAAAACTACTGAACGGATTTGGATGAAATTTGGAACACAGATAGATTATAACCGGGATTAACATATAGGATACTTTTTAACCCAATAATCCAATACTACGCGGATGAAGTCGCGGGGCACAGCTAGTTATATTATAAAGCTTATAATATAATAAATAAAATTGGAGTGTCTGTTTGTAATATCAAAATCACACCTTTTCACTAAATGCATATGAAAGTATTGTTACGTACTAGGGGTAGGTACAAATAATGCCGACTACGTGTATAAAGGTTTAATTCGCTCTCCACAAACTTGACAAATACACAGTACTACACTAGTTCACTATCACTAGTTACATACAACAAACACTGTTCCGAATCACTTAGCAGTCACACAGTATTCCAATATAATCGCCTAGGTCACTGGTATATCACTCTTCGTTCGCTTACTTAAGTTCCGTACAGTGTCGCTTCCAAGAAGTAACTAACTCGCTGCCCGTCGTCAACACCTTATATACGGAATAAAAATGCGAGCTGGTATTTTCCTGAACATTCTCGGTAGGTATGTAGGTAATAATAATCCCAATCGAATGATCTCGAGACCCACTGTCGGCTTCCCTTTATATTCGTTCGCGAGTAGGTATTCGCAGCCGTCGCCGCGCCGATAACGCGTTCACTTTATACCTACATACCTACAGTCTCGAACATTCAACTTTTAGAGATCCTTCGTAATTATTCGATGGGGTTCCTCTAGAATAACAATGCGTTTTTGTATCAAGCTGATAAAATAAGGATCCTTCGAGGTATTTGACCAAATAGTTTCTAGGTCGCAACAGTATATACGACACCTATAGCAAAAACGCGAATTATTTTTTTTTTGTCTGACTGTCTGTATGTTTGTTCCGGGTAATCTCCGGAACGGCTTAACCGATTTTGACGGGACTTTCACTGGCAGATAGCTAATGTTATAAAGAGTAACTACTAGGCTACTTTTATTATAGAAAAAAATAAAAAATGGGTCCTGTCGCGCGGGCTCAGAACGCGGGAGCGGGCTTTTTTGTCAAGTTAAATTCCACGCGGACGCTTTTGACGTTTTGCTGACACCATACCATATCAATGGTGTCAGCAAAACGTCAAAAGCGGAGCGTTTGAAACGCAATCGCTAGCTTTTGCCTTTCTATTATGATTTGAGTAGCTAGCGTGGTTAGGGCCCTGTACTATCAAGGCGAGCCGTCGAAAAGAATCAAAAGTGATCCAGATAGGGCAAAGATAATAACAATAATTCTGCGAACAAATGACGCTCTTCGAAAGACAATTAAATAAATAGCAACTCTTGCTACGACGCAATAAAGTGCAATTCAAGCCGTACAGTCTAACATCCCTAAAACTATTCTACCCATAAGGGTTTCTCTTTCTATTGCGTAACTTTATATTTTCTGACACATGTCAACGTCTCTACCAAGGCAAAGCCGCCTATGTATGTAGGTAAGTAATAATAATAAATAATAAATATCGCCAGACAAACACACCAACTGTATGGTCCCAAACTAAGCAACGCTTGTACTATGGGTACCGTACAATGGACTGGGTTCGATCCCAGTGACACCCAGACCAGGGAAAATTACGAAAAGGCCATTTCCGAAATTTACCCCGGCGGGAATCAAACTCGCAACCACCATGTGCAGTGAGCGGAGCGGCCTACGCTCGAACTACTGAGCCAAGCGGTACTTGCGGTACTTGTAGGTTTCAGTGTGCGGCAGGCCTGAATAGGGCAGCGCATAAATCATGTTATAAATAACATGTATAAATTGTTATGTAATTGTGAATATTACTTACTAAGTTCTTTGCTTTCTTTGAAGAGGTTCTTCAGATCAAATGTAACGCGATCGCCGTAGTCGAATGTGTACTTGTAATTTTTTATGCCGAAGTAATCTAATCCTTTGTCGTCTTTCACGTATTTTGTGTTGATGTCCATATTCATCCTTAGGTTAGCTAAAAATTGATAAATCCAACATTAATTATTTTTATTATAATATCTATATAATATAAAGGTCTCAAAAAATACTCAATCAAGCGAATTTATTTGCAAGGGGCCCGACAATATTTTAAAAAAATCTATTTGAAGTTATTTCATTGAACCAGAATAACTTCACATACATTCCAGATTCATATTACGAGTGCTCCAATACAAATTCAAGCTTGATATTGGAGGTATTGTCGTTAATTTGGAATTCCCACTTCTGACCCAATAATCATACCGAGTATACTTCACTTTGCAATATGTCCAAACTGTTCAACAATCTAAGCTAACCCCTGTACAATCTATCTTGAACTATAGTTACTTACTGAGTTTAATTTTGGCGTCACCCGCTCCATCGATGGGTAGTAGAAGTACTTTACCAACAGCATCATACTGGCCCTTGATTGTAAGGTTGCAGTGGAACTTGAACATAAAAATACGTTTTTCTAATTCGGATCTGGAAAATAAACAAAATATGAAGTGAAGTAAAGATAAATAATATGTTAGCTCTATCGACTCTATTATTCTGTGATTTATAAACATTTCTACCTAATGTCCAAATGAGAGGAGCCATGTATCTAGCAGTGGCTAGATACAGGACTCCCCTTACTGCGAGGGGGATAAATGCAATAGTCCAATGCGCTGTTCATAGGGCAGTATGCGTTTTTCAGTGAAATAAATATTTTAAAAGTATCTTTATTTCTCCCTCGAGCATCTTTTACTTAATAGTTTAGTTAGTACCGTTAAAATAACTTGTTATGTGGTACTTTTCCGCCGACATCTTGTTAAATATACAAAGCTTCTGGTTTTGAAAGCTTTTTGTTGTAGTCGTAATTATTAATGATTATGACTTTAGAGTGAACATAATAATTATTTTTAAAGAGATCATTGAACTTAAGTTTAGTTTTTGTGTATAATATGTGTATAATATTTAATAGTAGCCACTAGATCTGAGTAGAATTCACTGAAAGACTAGTAAAAATCAGAAAAAATAATTTATATTTGTCGCTATATTCGGGGATCGGCCGCCGGCTCCGGTATGGATATTTCCTCGTCTAATTCATATTGCTTTATCAAGTGTATCATAATAATGTTGGAAACAAGTCATGTTTATAAAAATACATCGTTTGTGTGTAGGTATAATAAAAATAATACATCTGCTTTGCATCTATGAACTTGGTATAATACATTATAATATGGCATTGGGTAAAAAAATTGAAGAACAAGAAACTAAAAAAACTTTTTTATGTTATTTTAGTAATACCTGTATCTATCAATTTGTTTGAAGCCTTTAACTTTCAACTTTTCTTATACATAATGTTTGATTTAGAATTTTTTAAATTTATTTTCGTTTACATTATAATAATGTATTATAGAAAAACATAGAAATTCTAATTGTACAGGCAATATAATAGTTAGAAGAAGCATTTATAAAAGTTTTTTTTTGTTTAAATGCGTAATGGTCGATAAAGTCCCCATTATCTTTCCTTGACGGGTTCAATGCTCGAGTGGGCACAACCTCTTGGTAACGAGGTTCTGAGTTTGAGTCCCGAGTCGTAAATTATTGTTTGGACTTTCCATTTAGAAATACAAGTAACAAGAACAGCAGTTGTAGGTCGTAGGCTTGCCACCGGCTACATGACCGAAATAAATAAAACGTATTAATATCCTATCCTATTTAATATATAGTGTATCCTTGTTTAACATGAACCACTTCAAAATGGGGCAGGATGTCTACAATAAGAAAAGCCATTTTGTTGAACAGTAAGTAACCGCTTAAAAAAATTTGGCTCTTAAAATTGGGACTCGTCCCGCCGCACACTCCCACCACTGTTACTCCTGTAAACCAGGATCGACAATGGTGACCAATAATGACGTCGAGCTTTGACCGTCGACGAGTCCCGGGGACAAGTTAAAGTGTCTTGGAACCCACACGAATTTTTAAATTTCGGCTCTCTAGTTATATCCTACTAATATTATAATTGTGAAAGTTTGTGAGTGTGGATGTATGTTTGTACTCTTTCACGCCAAAACTACTGAATGGATTTGGATGAAATTTGTAACAGTGAAATTTATAACCTGGATTAACACATATAATACTTTATTTAAGTCTACGCGGACGAAGTCGTGGGCAGACACTAGTCTGAACATAAATATATTTTTTTATAGCCTAAAGTGTCTATGATTACTTAACTAAATATAACTTCCGTTATGACGGAGCCTATTTGCATGAAAATGTCCATTAAAATTGCAAAAGCATCAGCTATATACAATATGCGCATCCAATAACACGAGCGAAACGAAACGCTTTGATCTTGACCTCCGCGGTAATGGTCCATTATCTTGTAAAACGACCTTCCTATGTAATATCATGGTTCTAATTTTTTTTGAATACCACACTCACAAAAAAAATTACATATATTTTTTTGTTGTTGTTTGGTTCCAGTGCCTAACGCTAGGCCTGTAAATTTTTTGTGTAATTAATTTTTTATACATTTTTTTTTGTTATTATGACATTTCCACGTATGTTTTGTTGTTTTGTTCTAATGTCAGCTGCGAGGCCTGAAATGATTTTGATTAATGCTACCCCCATGAGGATAAATAGGGGATGATTGTTAAGTTAAATTCCACGCGGACGAAGTCGCGGGCACAGCTAGTCTACTAATATAATAAAAATATAAATAGTTATTGAATAACTCACAAATAGGTACATATCCGAAACTACTGAAGTTCGAAACACACAATGTAGACAATAGTTTTCTTTTATGATGTAGGTTTGATATTAATATGAAAATCAACGGGTGTAAATAGGGAATGAAATTTGTTACTATTTATTTAAAAATCTTTGTTAACGTGCGAAGCCGGGACGGGCCGTTAGTTTATTATACATATGAGAACAATTTTTAAATGGATAATATTGAATGTCTAGTACTTCCGTTTCCGTAGTTATATCGTAGTAATTATGTTTTGACTTTTAAATGAAGGCTATAATAAAGTCATAGGTACTTATTTTTATAGTTTTGATTTTTATGATATGCGGTTAGGCTCCCATGACCTTATTTGATTAATTGCTCCAATGTCTGTTTAGAGACAGTGCAACCGTGCAACTAAATCGGTTTGTACCGACGCAAAAAAGAAAACATCGGAAAATATATATACTTAATCGAAACTACTGGTAGGTAACTCTTCCAACAAGTTCTTCCGCACATAGTAATCTTAAATATTACACAAATAATATCACGTCAAAGTTTGTTCAATTTAAAAAAATTTACATATTCAGATATGTTGTCAAGCCCTTACTACCGATACTTGTAAGACTTAAGCAGTTTCTATGCAGAAGAAAATTAATATACACTTATTAGTTACCTAAATACTATTAATTTATGGTCTACTAACTTACAGACAGGCTTGAGGAAATATTTAAATTGTTTCAACGTAAATAAAATTTATTCTAACGACAATGAATTGTTTGAATTTATGGAATAAAACAGCAATTTATTTATTGCAATTATACTTATTTGTCTAATATTCATCATAAGTGACACATTTAACTTGTCATGTCTACATCTACCTAATTATAAGCATGAATTCAGAATTACCGACATCATAAAATGATAAAGTGTCAGCAGTGGTTAATAATAGTGTGTGAATGAAAATTCCATAAAATTTGCATAGTCCACACTGAACCGCGCATATCTGCGTCCAGACAAAGTAACATTTATTATACGTAGATACTTAAATCAAGCAATAAGTGTTATTATTTATGTATAATATCGGAACTTGTCCAGAAACCAAGTTTTCCTTGACACTTAACCTAACAGCCTACTAATAAGCAGTCACAATATATATACTTGTTAGATATTCACCCTGGTGTGTTTACAACTCGTCAGGAGTTATTAGACTTTGTGATCTCCAACGCGGTAGCAATAACAACCTGGAGACATGACAAGGTAGTTTACGCATTTAAAATGGTACATTGCTATTTCCTCAGAAAGAGAATGCCCTTAGAAGTGCAGTGATGCGTACACCCGTAAGGGACAGCAACAGTATATAGTACTCCAATTAAGGTAACGTCAAACTTCGAATAAGTTTTACAGCATAATAATTAAATATTGATGTTAGACACACCTCTTGGCGGCGGGTTCTTTGTCAAAGTATCCACACCAGTGGGAATAAGTGCACGACCAGTGCAGCACTTATCGCTACTGGGAGGGATAAGTGGACCATTCAATTCCATTTATCCCTGCTAGGTAGTAGAAATAATTTCATAATTTAAAATTCAAATTCAAAATTCAAAATTGTTTTTATTCATGTAAGCCAACAAAGCATTTATGAATAGTCAGAATCTACCACCGGTTCGGAATGCTGCTTTAATTTTACCTACCACTATACCAGTAGAGATAATTGCACGATTTAATTACACCTATCCCTCTACCAGTAAGGATAATTGCGCGATTTAATTTCATCTATCGCTACCAGTAGAGACCCTGCCAGTAGGGAGGGTTGCAAGATTCTTTTTCGCCAGTGATCCCCACCAGTAGGGATAGTGATACCATGAATGGATGATTCACTAAAATGAAGAATGCAGATTGTTTTTTACCCTAATTGCCTTGCAAGCATGTTTATAATATAATCATTATATTATATTGGCGTTTCCCCGCTGCTAATACTTTAATTTTGAACTTAAGCTTGTGTGTCACTCTAAACTTTATTATTTTTTACGCACTCCCGAGTGCGTAAAAAATAATAAAGTTTGTATTTTAAATGTTTCTTTGTATTTTAAATAATTTGTTTTTTATTAGTATCGGATCAACACTAACCTAATTTCCTCTATTTGGTTTTCCAAAGTGGACGTCACATTTTTGTATTGCATTGTTCTTAAATGTGTGTGTATTGCTATAAGTTACTTGACACTGGCGAAATGCCTATTAACCTGTGTGGGCCATAATTTTAAAGAAAGAAGAAGAAGATTAACCAAATTTTAGGTAGCTACTAGAACAAAAAGCAATCACATATATCCATTCAATAAGTACTAAATTGAATGTAGCTAATTAGTTAGTCCCACTGATTATTAAACAAATGTTTGCGCGGTCCTATACATTCTAGTAACCACGCTGGGTATTGGATTACTATAATATGTGAATACTGGACGCAAGCACCTAATTGATCTAGGAAAAAGGTGACGTCATGAACAAATTACAAGAAATAATAGGCTTTGTTTTCTTTGTCGGTAGTTATGAACGTCAATTAGCCATAGTTAATGGTATAACGAACTAATGATGATACCTATTGTTAGAAAAAAACTAGGAAGACAAATTTATTTTGTCAACATGTTAGCTAAAAAAAAAATGATAGTTTTATGATTTGGTAACGCTCAGCAAAAAATTACCCTCAAACAATAGTAACAGAGGATTTAAAATTATTAGTTTACTTACACAACATCATCTACGATGCATTTTCTGAATCCTGTCACTTTTCCCTTGTAAAATGTGAATGTCAATCCACTGAGAGGTACAGACAGTTTCTCTATTTCGAAAGGATCCAACACCGGCACCCCGAGCTCAGGGAGGCCTTTCACGAAGTCCGGAATCGCTTCTTGGGTAGATTTAATCAAGCACGCTCTGGACGTGTCATTGCATGGGTGAATGAAATCCGCTGTAAAAAGAAATTGTGTTATTGGTACTGTCGCTCATAAACCTATCCACTTCATGTTGCTAACTGAACTGCGATTTGCACCAGCGTATCTAGTCTGTTCTACTTTTATTTTAAATCTATGGCTACGAACGAGGCTATGATTCTTATTACCTTATTGTTTTGTTAGCAGTCGGTAGCTAATCAGGGATGCCTTACAAAATGTTCATGATTTTATATTTTTTATATTTTCTTTACTAACATACTTACATTCTTCATTTATTAATATTGATTATATTTTTCAAAGGATCAGTAATCAAAAGTAAACCAGTTGCAAATTTAAACTATAAATAAGGTACCTACTTACATCATCACGTAAATATGTATTTTTTGCTGTTCAAATCTACCTATTGACAGCTTAGTGAAAAAGGATCCAGATCCATGGCCTGCACTTAAATAATAATAAATTATAGTCTCAGACGAAAACAATTAAGTTAACGGAGCGCGAAAGACTAGTGAGCGAAGCCAGTAAAAAAAATCCAAATATCATTAATCCAGATTCTCAGATCCAGTGTGTCGAACGGGGTAAAAAAAATACTGTAGTTTTCAACATTTGTATATTTGCATAGCCTTTCTGTGTGAGCCAATTGGCTTTTCGCTTAAAACCTAAGTACTTAGAGGTACTTAGGTACATTCTATATTATAAATTCATAATGTTATGTTCACTGGATTCAAAGTTTATGAAGTTTCTCAACCATGTAGATTTTATCAGTGCATTTTTCTTGATTAATTATCGGTTGGTGGCAGGTTTTAAGGTATGCATGCAAATTTATTTTTGGAGATCCGGTTGGTATCAAAACTTATATTATTTGTAACATTTTATTGCTTTTCTCCAGTGATTCAGGAGGTTTGACTTTCGGTGAGTCCCGGGAAAATATAGGAACGGATTGGAAAAATCATGTCTCACTTTGTCAAAGCGATGTTATGTTGCAAAGTAACCTTTACGTTATCAGATTAAAACATTGCTCCGTAATTATGTTGTTACTGGTTGTACATAGCCTTGAGTGATATTATTTTCCTTGCTTTAGTTACTAGGTCCTAACAATATTATATCCTTTGAGAAAATCAACATTAAGGTTGCACATTGAAATAAAACTATTTTTCGGATTTTATCGCGTTTATTAACTTTATGTTCCCGACGTTTCGGTTGCTTTACAGCAGCCATGGTCACGGGAGGACTGGAGGAGTTAATAAACGCGATAAAATCCGAAAAATAGTTTTATTTCAATGTGTAGTATTCGCGTAAATATAAGAAAACAATTAATGTTGCAATTTTAAGCGTGTATACGTTAACATTATACATTGCCCTTATTTACACGAAATGAAGAAGAATATCCGATAGGTATATGAATTTTTGACCTCAACTAAATAAGGTACCATATACCACAAAACTTTGAGAAATTTTGTTTTGTAATTATTTTTATAACGACATAAGGGCCGGAAACACATTTAGTGAAATATGTGTGCACCACAGAGCAACTCTGCCTACCCCTCCGGAAAAACAGGCGTGATAGTTTCTTCAACATTTTTGTATCATTTACGATACGTGTAAGGGGGATGAGAAAAAGAGAACTACCTTGTAGTTACCTGTATAATATTTTAGAGAATACGAGAATTAGTACTTAATTAATTATGATTTTCGTATGAACGATAACAATGATGATGGCATTTCCGCAATTTATAAGTCCTTTATCCAAATTTAATTTACTCAAATTTATGTGATAAAGTTTGACGCGCTGCGTGTCAAGTTAGTTTCCCAGCGCGTCTAATAATAATCTAAAAAAGGAAAACAAAAACTTACGTGCTTTTTTCGCATATCCATATCTGCATGAGAATAATACTAAACTAAATGCAACACTGCAGGCTAACGATTGCAAATTCATTTTCGGCAACGAAACAATGGTGTTGAGCAATTAGCGGTGACTTCACAACTGTTGCACGTTGTCGAGAATAACTCCTATATATCGGACTAAACGTAAAGATACTGGACCTTCGCATACAAACATCGAGCGGACAACCGGTCTCGGGAATGAAGTTCGCCAACGAATTACTGTAATAAACTTCTAAGTGTGTTGATTGATGCGCATTGCCCGTCACTATAAATTTTTTTGCATGCTAATTAAGAAAGGTATGCCGTGAATCCGACGGGTTAATTTATGGTTCATTCAACTGCGGAAACTTTTAATCACGACGATAGTAAAAAAAAAAAAAACTATCGACAAAACATAGGTATATATATCAGTCGTAAATTATATAAGATCTTATGTTAACAATGCACAATATTTTCTGTTATGCCTATTATAAATTAATACTAAAAATGATGACCTACAACTAAAAACGGATCCTTAATATTTTCTTCTAAGTGAAATACTTTCTTTCGATTAAATTCGTGCGGGTTCCAAGAAAAAATGACTTTTCCTCGGGGCTCGTTGTGGGTCAAATCTCGGCGTCATCATTGGTCACCATCGTGGATTCTGACTTACAGGAGTAATAATGGTTGGAGTGTGTGGCGGGACTAGTCCCTTAAAAAAAAATAACCGTGCCCGCGACTTCGTCCGCGTGAAATTTAAATTGTTAATTAAGTCAAAATCGGGCCCGCCGTTTTAGAGATACTCTTGGAGACTCTTGGAACCCTAATTGTTTTTCTAAAATTAAAGTAGCCTTACTCTTCATAACATCAGCTACCTGCCAGTGGAAGTCCCGTCAAAATCGGTGCAGCCGTTTCGGAGATTACCCGGAACAAACACAGACAGACTGAAAAAATACTTTTAAATCGCGATTTTGTTATTATAAGTACCGTGTTTACTTTCATATGCATTTAGTGTATTTTGATATTACAAACAGACACTTCAGTTTTATTTATTTGTATAGATGTAACTAAATAGTGACTAATATTGTCTTGTCTTGTTGTTAATCAGTGTTATTCTTCAGATGTTTCAATTTTTAAGACGATGTCAAAGTCTACGACAATATCTAATCACCGACGCTTTTCTGACTACTTTAAACGATTGCAACAAGTCTGACATTGACATAATCTGTTGTATTCCTTGCACACTACCAATGCCGTGAGCATGCACTCCACTTGCGCAACATTACATTCTGCATGAATTTTAAAACAGATGCATCCGAACGATCTGTTGAACTAGCAATTATTTAGTTTCTGTAGAAACAAGTAAACAAATGAATATATCTGTATATACAACAAAGTCGGCAATCGAGTGTAGGAGCCGCCTGATGTTAACTAAATAAAATAAATATCGCCGGACTGACACACCAACTGTATGGTCCCAAATTAAGCAACGCTTGTACTATGCGTACCGTACAATGGACTGAGGGCAACCCACTAGGGAAAATTACGAAGAAGCTATTTCCGAAAGTTGCTCCAGTGGGAATTCAACCTGCAGTCACCATGTGCAGTGAGCCGAGCGACTTACATTCTAACAACTGCGCCAAGGGGTCGGAATATTGAATTCGAATTGTTCCACTCATCTTTCTTTCTCTTTTTTTCTTTCATAAGAAAAAAACCTTCTCCTGATAATAATAAACACAATAAAGAAAGCATAAGCGAAATCGTTCCATCCGTTCACGCGTGATGCGACGACCAATGTAATAGAGATTGATTTTTATATATATAGATTAGTTATTAATCAAATTATTGTACAACTAGCTGTGCCCGCGACTTCGTCCGCGTGGAATTTAATTGACAAAGTTTCATACAAACTTGTATCCCCTATTTTATCCCCTTGGGGGTAGAATTAATCAAAATCCTTTCTTAGCGGATGCCTACGTCATAACATCTACCTGCATGCCAAATTTCAGTCCGATCCGTCCAGTGGTTTGGGCTGTGCGTTGATAGATCACTATGTCAGTCAGTCAGTCAGTCAGTCAGTCAGTCATCTTTGAGTTATATATATACTATAGATACTTTTGCCGAGACAAGTCACTGTTTATTAATAAGTAAGTATGTTGGTTAATTAACAACATGTTTTATGAACATTATGTCTTTACTAAAAAACGACCCAGACACGCAACTTAACGACTAAAATTTACATACTTTATGATAAATTATTAACAGAATCCGACAACCGTAACTAATTAAAACTACAAACAGGATTAGCCAAATCTTATCTATTATGTATCCACCTATGTGTATTATTATATGGTTTTATTTCTAGATTTTTCTTAGATGTGACCTTCTATGTTATTTCCGTAAATTAAGTAGCAAATTATTATAATTTAAATATTTTTATTTCTTGCTTAAGGTGAAGGAAAACATCATGAGGAAACCAACATGTCGTAGAAAATCTAACTACTTTTCGAAAGGCATGAATTCCGCAAACCCGCATTAGGCCCGCGTGGTGGATTTTGCCGTGAGTCCCCCTCGTATTGAGGGGACGCAAGTTCCCAGAAATGGGAAGTGAAAAGGCCTATTTATTTAAGTATTTATATTTTCCGGTGGTGACTATTACTTCTATACAACTAATTAATTTAAGCGATATAGAGGAATAATTAAATATTACTTTATTTTCTAATTGACCCCTACCATAGTAACTTACCAACCATCGTATTGGTTAAGATAGCATCTAGGTTAATTGAATTTAAGACCTGCATTCAAGACCACAGTTCCGGAAGTGACTGAGTTTTTTCCAAACATACTGATTGGGCTGATTTAAATAATATAGCAATTGGCACTTAAATAATATGATAGGTAGATACGAGGACCGCAGTGTGGCGAAAATTGGTCCATGGTATCGATTTATTAAGTCGCTTTTTACATTATTTAATAGGTAATAATAATATCGCCAGACGAACACACCAACTGTATGGTCCCAAACTAAGCAACGCTTGTACTATCGGTACCGTACAATGGACTGGCGGCGATCCCAGTTACACCCAGACCAGGGCAAATTACGAAAAGGCCCTTTCTGAAATTCGCTCCAGCGGGAATCGAACCCTTAACCACTGCTGCAGTGTGCCGAGCGGCCTACGCTCGAAGCACTACGCCAAGCGGTCGTCAATGTTACATTATAATCCTTGTAAAACTGTGATTTAACGAAGCCGACTCCAAGGGTATTAATTATAATAATAATACACTCATCACAAAAATGCGCCTAAAGTCAATAACTAGTAGAAGAAATAAGCAGCAATCTTGCTAGTGCTGGGTGCCAGGCGCTTGCAAAGTACTTACTTCCGATAATTGGTATCTGAGGGCGTAACAGCCAAATCAGGACCTGAATGATTAGGTTACAATATCCCTCAGCTCATCCAATTCCTACCGAAAACAAAGGTACCAGATTAACTGGCACTTTTAAAAAGTCAAGAGCTAGGTGCATGTTCCAAAACTAAATCCTATGGAGAAGAACATGCAAGAAACTCCATGGATACATTTTTATTTTATTTTCTTATTTTATTTATATTTTCTTGTTAATTCTTTTATTATTTAAGGAAACCCAAAGGGATCCGTAAACAGACGTGGTAAGGGAGATGGTGTCAAATGAAAAACTTTAAATGGAATGGTTATTTTATGATCACAAAATTATAAAAGTAAATAAGTACTTATAAATAATAATAGAATCAGAAGAAACTGCTTCTTTAATACTGTGCGAAATATTAAAAAATTTGGTGGGATAACCATAAGGTCTGCAACCCCAACCAAACACAAGGCCAAACCAATAAGGTCATCAATTTATTTGGGTAAGCCCAAAGAAATTGTTCTTATTAATGATGATTAGTATCACAATTTCTTTGGGTCAAACTATAACCAACTAATTTACTGGAATTTAAGTCTAATTTTGGTTATATTTACATTTAGTTGACGCATAAATAATTCGAAGTTCATGTTAAAGATTAATTAACTTATTATTTAAGAAATTCCTCTGTACCTAAAATAATTATAGTAAAGTAAACCTTATAATGCTTTGATTAGCTTTTTAAATTCAACAGCAAATACAATCGTTCTCGAGCATTTATAAGGCCTATAATTTTAAATCAGACATTAGGTATTAATGGACTATATGTGAGCTAAATGAAAAAAGTACCTCCATTGATAACTAGTGAAGGTATTTCATTATAAAATAAAGTTATGATTACACTAACATATTTCAACAATATTGGGAAACCATTAATAGGAAATGGAATTGGTCAGCTACCAACAATAGCTAAATATACATCTTTCTTAAACCTAACAAATCTTTCCTTTGCAAAAAGGATTATTCAATCCACACTGAGGAATATTATACAATGTAAAATGTTGTATTGAATATTCGGACACGATTATTATCAATATCCAGGTATAGGCACGTTCAACAATTCGTCATACGGCACCGCATCGAAGAACTTCTTCGCCGTATTAACTGTTACGTTTATTGCGTAGTCCACAACAGGTTGTCCAAACTCTTCGGTAACTATCCGCCAGTTTTCGTTCAGGAACTGCAATACTGTGTTACCTGGAAAATGTTTTGAATGCGGATGAGTGCGCTGAAGGATCGGCTGGGCGCGTCCCTCGTATAAGTATTCCTGTTAGAGTATATATTTGTGTGGCTGATACCGGTCAGCCCACGCAGGTTCAATGGAACTGCCCTACATTGTTTGCTAAGAATGGTCTACAATATTTTTATAAGCTTTTGAATGCAGCTTGGGACGCGAGTTTTTGGATGTCGACCACACTGCCACCTACTGCATACAACTATAGCAAAAACCATCCATGTGGGTCCATAAGAACAAACAAAGCTGGTCGTGATGGGACGCCCGGCAGATATGAAACATGTGTAGTATGCGCATATGTCGCACACACATAAGGGAGTCGAGAGCAATGGCGTAGAGGGGCCAGTGACGGCATTAGAGAGCGTCATGCCATTTATCGTGACGGCAAACTGGTCGATTTTAGTGCTAAAATGTGCCAATCGGTGATTCACATTAAAATAAAATCATTAAAATTGGTCAAGCCGTTTAGGAGGAAAATAATTGCACAAACATAACATAATATCAGAATTTTAAATAACATAAAGATAGATAAGTACCCTACGGTAAGTAAACGGAGTTTGTTACTTAAAAACTGGGTTAATAGTACCTAGGTTCCATTGGGTCTAAGATAGCTGAGACTTTTGAGTAGGATTGCTAACCATATTTCTTTACATTTAGGTCTCAAATTCTCCAGCAAACGGTTGATACAACAAACTATTTACTAATGCCTGATACTCACTTAATTCAGGATTCCCTTTGAATAAATTCGTTATCGTGTACACGATTCTCTCGCCATAGTCGAAGGTGTATTTGTAGCTTTTGATACCGAAGTGATCACGGCCCTCAGCATCTTTGAAATACTTCGTGTTTATATTCAATTTTATAATGGAGTTTACTGAAACAATTACATAGCATTTACTAAAAATCCATCAATTAAATATATTTCTTTATGAAAAGAACCACTAAAGGTATTGAAAGGAATAGAAGTTGTTGATAATATCACTAAATCGGCTCTAATATACGAAAAGGCGCATTAACTAAAATAACTTTAGTTACTAAAGTTATGAAATCCTAACTAGACAGATGGAATTCATTTTACTAATTTATAATAATAAGTGTTAGATTTAATTTCGTTTGACCAATTTTATTAAATTCTAGAATCTAATAAGTTTTTAATTATCTTTTGGCATGTAGGTACCTATAAACATTCATCCAATTAATTAGGTATTACTTCGTCTGTTTTATGTACTTATTTAATTTTATAGAAAACTAGAAATCTGTAAGTCCCTACGGTATTTCATGTTATTGATACACTTGTTTTCACTATTACTTTAGGCTTATCAAAAGAATCGGCATTAGTAGATGTAGTTGGAAACTCACCAATTTTGATTTTAGAATCTCCCTCGCCATTGATGGGAAAGAGCAGCAATCTCCCGACGGCCGTATATTTCCCCTTTATCGTGATGTTGCAGCGCACTTCCAATATGAATATATTCTGCTCCAAGTACGCCCTGGAATTAAATACATAAAGTATTAGGCAATTCATTGATAGATATTGTCAGTATTGTAAAGTTGACTACTTTATGTTTCACCGAGTTGAATGTAAGAACGTGTACATTTCTTACACAATTTATACAAAGACATCCCTAAGTCAACAACAAACCGTCATTTGTAAGCTCTTACATGCCCCATCTCAGTCTCAACCCTTTCGTGCAATGGCGAAGGCAATTTAGTTACGTCATATCCGCCCACCCGACGACTACATGATAGTAGAGAAAACCCCATGAAAGGATAAACGCTGTCTTCTCATTTATCCTTGAAGAGTTCATTTATCTAAACGTTTATAGTGACATACAAAGGATTTCGTCAGCTCGCTGTATAGAGTCGTGAGAACAACCGGATTACTGCGATGAGGCAAGGTTTACTTGGCGGTCGGGCTGGTTAGGTAAGTCATAAAACACCGCCTCTGGTTAGCGTTGTCCTAATTTTTGGATTAAATATGTTTGGAATTCATGCGGGAATTCAAATCCAATTGAGATCAAATCGATCCCAGTGACACATAGACAGGGCAAATAACGAAATGGAAATTTACGCTGACGGGAATCGAACACGAGTGCAGTGCGGCTCAGCAGTGCAGTGAGCCGAGCGTCCTATATTCAAACCACTACGCCTATAACGGTCTTCAACATATCTATGTGACATAAAATTCCGGTGCGCGAGTGTTCGTATAGTTGGTTCATTTCAGGAAAACGCGTGCTGTGATTCTTATGACACTAGCATATGGGTCAGTTTGCAATAATTCACGCATCTTCGTGAAAATAACTGACCGTATAACTCTTCTCTCCTAAAGCGGCTTGAACTATTTTTTATACAACAGTACTATATATATATATAACAATCGAAACTACCAAAATAAACTAGAAAATATCACTTGAGGACTTCGTTATATTTTCATGTTCTTTAAATTGATACTCACTCGACATTCAACACCTGACACTTCCTTAGTCCGGTCGCCTTCCCGCCGTAGAAGGTCACTTTGATCCCTGGCAACTGTATCGGCAATTCGTCGATGACAAACGGGTCTAGAGGGGGGACTCCGAGGTGTGGCAGGCCATTCGAGAACTCCGGGATCGCATCCTTAGTCGCCTGTATCAGACAGGCTGGTTCGGTGGTGTTGCATGGATGGATAAAATCAGCTGTGGATAGAGGAAACAATTCTTAAAGTTTTTCATAATTATAACAAAGTCACCAAACAAGTTTATGAACCGCCTGTTATTAAGCAGTTACCGTAGCCTATAAATGCTTGCAATACCAATACCATTGCTCGCACACTGCCGACCTGAAAGAGAGTTGGACAAAGGGAGGGTTGGTCTTATGGCCTTCTTAGACATCGTACGAAACGCAGCTATAAGAGTTACTTTACGCCGTTTTTTTGTGAGAGCAGAGGATGTTTGTATTACAAGCATCTATAACATACAGAACTGCTTAACATTAGGCGGATCGAGCGCCTGTTTGCTGACTTTGTCGCACTTACTCGTATAAAAAAGGAGTCACGCATTTTTATCTAATGCTTAAGCTATAAAGTCTGCACTCTTTACCTAGTAAAGGTCACTCTCGAATTGAGGATTCACTCAAGCATTCAGTATCCTGTATAATAGGATGTATTGGTATATCCTGTGAATGCAAACCCATTAATTGTGAGGTGCCGATTACGAAATTACTGTTAACTTCTTTGATGTATGTTTCCCGGGTAATATAATGAGGTAGGTATTATCGAGAATCAATGACTTCTGTAATAATATGACTAAGAGTTCTAGCTCCCAAACATTTTAAATGCTCGTTTGATTAAAATGTATTTACCTATACGAAACTTTAGGCTCATGGGGCCCTAACGCGCGTCTCCTCTACAAGGAGATAGCAGCGCGTCTGTTCGCCGCATCACGTGACCGGCGGGCTGGTCAGGGCCCTAACCACGCTAGCTACTCAAATCGTAATAGAAAAGCAAACGCTCGCGATTACGTTTCAAACGCTCCGCTTTTGACGTATTTCTGACACTATACCATATCAATGTCAGTAGAAATCGTGAAGCGTTTGCTTTTCTATTACGATTTGAGTAGCTAGCGTGGTTAGGGCCCTGTTTTTCGCGCAACGAATAAGCCTCGCTATTCAGCGCGGAAATGCGGCCAGCTTGCTGGGCACTTTTGGCATCGACGACGATGTGGAGGCACTTTTGTACATATAATTTTAATTATTATTTTGTTTTTGTTTCATATATATTTACCTATCTACCTTAATAATTAACCTTTGGTCTATTATTAGACCCCAAGGCCCAAAGTCTGCTAATTCAAAATAATGTAACAGAATGAATGAATGAAATATTTATTTAGTAGAACAAAATCGGAGCATACAAGCGTACGATCAGCCTAATGATAATACCATAGGCAGTTCTCGCACGTTGCTAACTTGATAAGAAGTGGAACAGCGGTAGGAGAAGGGAGGGGGTTGGGTATCCGGCTCTCTCACTGACGTAACGCAGCTATAACAGGTAGTTTTTTCCGATCTTCTGTGAGAAGGTGCTACTACCCCGGCAGTCAATTGACCACAGTTAGGCTCTACCACAGTCTAAGACAAAGACAAATATAAAATGTCTCAGTAGGTACTGCACTAGCTAACTTAAGAATTACTAATACAATATTTAAGTAAGTAGTTGCTACATTACAGTGTTTAGTAATAGCAAATCGACACAAATGTGCATAGAAGTCAACGTAGTTAAGCAAGACTATGCAGTCGTTTCACGATAGATGCACGCGATTCGTTAAGGAGAAGGTATTAATAATGCGCTTTTAATTTTATTTAATTAAAATAAATAACTAAATATCGCCATACTGACACACCCACTGTATGATCCCAAACTAAGCAACACTTGTACTATGGGGACCACTTGATGTTAAGCAGTAACTGTAGCCTAAGATGTTTGCAATATCAAAAACATTATGTGTACCTATTATGTATTACTATTATATATTATTTTGAAGTAGTCACCTATTCAATCCATTTTCAAATGTATGCACTCCACTTCGATACTGATTTCTCGACAGTTATGTGGGATTGGAACGTAAAGAGACAGCGTGAAAGTTAGGCACGAGGAACTAGTGAACGAATGAAAGGAAAGAAATGAACGGGAGAACGAATGGAATAGGACAGACGAGAGGACGTACACTAAATAATAAGAAATATATACCTACGCAAGTAAAAAAAGTCGATTTTAAGAAAGTAAATTTTAAGAAATCAACTTTTTGTATTAAACAAATCCACACACGCTACTTTTATAATAGGCAAGTCCTGTTTATTGTTGCGTTGTTTGACATACAAGGTGACACATAATGGGTATACTTTTTTTTTCAAAACTTAACTTTGTAATTCTAAAACCATCACCTTTGGAGGGAACTTGAAAAACAAAAGGTGTTATAGGAATACAGCTGTTGACCGATTTCACAAGTCTACACAAGCTTTAGTACTTCAACTGTCCCACAAAGCCGATAGTTTGAGATTTACAAAGTTAAGTTGCAAAAAAAATAGTATACCCATTTTGTATCACCTAGTATAGATTGAAAAGTACTTAATTGTTCTCTCATATTTCACCTTCTTTAATTTATTGTTTATCTATCACAAACCATTCAATATTTGTTACTTACCAAACATTTGATATTTTGTACAACAGATAAAGTGTTTGGAAAAAACTCATTCAAACATTTTAATAAAGTATGTAGGTACTTACATAATGTTTCGCAGTATAACCTTGCGGTGACAAACGCGGCAATAATGATTTAAGAAAACGCCGGTTAGGAAATAAATTGTAGACATAAAACTTAGAGACAGATTCTGTTACAAGTGAATAGATTGACCTTTATAAAATACGGATAATAAAATAAAACTGTAACGTTTAAAACGCGATTTTTAAATCAACTACTTAAGCACCTAAGTGATTATAATGCAGGACATATTGGATGTATTGCTTACGTGATCTGTGGTATTATGTTTTTACTATTTCCTGGTATAGTTTATCTCGTATTATGTAGATAGGTATATATATACTTAAATCTTAATACATACTTACCTAAAAGTAATACGATAATATAATACCTATATACTCGTATGTGTAAATATATTTATATATTCATGATTGTATATCTTTTAGTAACATGTCCTTAAGTTGCACTCACCCATTGACTACACATTGGCGCAATCGGAAACGTAAGTATCTAGTTACATTACCAGCAACTCACTACTAATCTGTGTTTCATCAGTTGACGCCTGGTCCTTTGAGTAAACGTGTCTTAAGAAAATGTATGAGTTTAAGCACATTTAAACCGTACTTACCGACACACTAAAGTTTACATTGGTTTAACATAATAAGTTAAACCTGACCTTGGCCGCTTTTGTGCAAATATTCAGTTCGAGAGTTTTGTTAAAAATGAAATACTTACATAAAGATAAGTGATGTGACCTTTTGCAGTGTGTCGAGTTTGCAGTACACGGGGAAACAACGCGACAATATAATAAACAATACCATAATATAATATACCTCCATCAAAATGCACCACCAAATTAACATCTTCGTTTTAATCTAAGTACAGTTCACCTGTTTTTTGTCATAGTTAACGATACGTCGTGTATTTCTTACAATATTGCACTTTGCAAATTCTTTCGGGTGTGACACAAGCTAATTTATCAGAAAATTATTTTTTAGGTTCATGATTGTTGTCATAAAAAATAAAATAAGTACTTCAGAACGATAAACTAAGTTAGTGAAAGTTATTTTCTTTTCGTACTAATAAATGTGAATAAAACAATTATGTCGCAACTTTTTTGTTTACCAACCGACTATAACTTATTCGCAATAATTTAGGGCATAGACTGTACCAGTGCGCCCTTCATTTAATTCTAGATTGACCAGTTAGACCGGACGTTAACAATATGGAAACTAGAGCAATACTCACAGTTACTAAACACGATCATTAAATAATATAATGTAGGTAATATAACTCATCCTACTAATATTATAAATGCGAAAGTTTGTGAGTGTGGATGTATGTATGTATGTATGTATGTATGTTTGTTACTCCTTCACGCAAAAACTACTGAACGGATTTGGATGAAATTTGGAACACAGATAGATTATAACCGGGATTAACATATAGGATACTTTTTAACCCAATAATCTAATACTACGCGGATGAAGTCGCGGGGCACAGCTAGTATAATATATCTCAAAGTCATGCGTACCATTCTACAATCAGGTACTCTCGTCTATGGGTTTAGTCGATCTAGTAAAATAATTGTTAAACAAAATTTCAAAACTGAAACATTTATTATTATTTTGTTAATTCTTAAGACTCTCACAGTACCCAGTTACTTTTCATGTTGACCGTACAAGTAAGGCATGTAAACAATAAGTCACGCATGTCAGTCATAAACCTGAAGACGCACGGTCAACTGAGAGAAAAGCAAGACGGTCAAGGACGACCCAAGTAGGGCATCCCGAGCGTATGTATTATATATTATTCACTAGAATTCACATGCGTTACAAATGGCTTTTCACCCAGCTAATCATCCACCGACTGTCGCAGAAAATTATCCATACTCAGTACAAATTTAATGCAAAATGTATTATGTGCTCTATATTATAGGATTAAGTTTCTCTCGCAATAATACTGCAGTTCTTCCGCAGCAGTGCGCTGGATAGGTGGACTTGAATTGTGCACTTATCCTCACCAGTGGGAAAGGTCGACTTGAATTGTGCACTTATCCTCAGCAGGAGATAGGTGGACTGCAATTGTGCACTTATCCTCACGAGTGGGATAGATGGAATAGGATAGTACACGTATCTCTGTACCAGTGTACCAACATTTGATACCTAATTCAATGCATTTAAACCATTGATACCTTTGCTTAGACATAAAATGACCTTGTGCGAATTCCAAACATAAACTCAGTGAGTTATAAAACTTATAGGTATATGGGCTAACGACGAACGGCCGCTTGTTGGCTTTTGAAACTCAAACCAAATATTAGCCGAACGCTTAGGTGAGAATTATTTTAATGACGATGATGTTTTCAAGATTGATGTCCATATTTGCTAGCCTAAACTGGTATGTATGTACCTATGACACGGAACAACCTTTTTCAAATATAATAATATATCGTGTCATCATTTTTATATGTAACCTTATATCAAACTGATTGTGACTTTAAGACTTTAAGATAGTAATTTTTCATTAGTTTTTTTTTATTAAAATGCAATTAGAAATATTTTTATTTAAATAGAACAAAGTCCGCAAACAAGCGTTGCCGTACTACCTGCCTGATGTTAAGCAGTTAACGAAGCCTATAAATTATTGCAATACTAAAGGCATTGCTCGCACGTTGCCGACCTGAATGGGAGTGGGACTGAGGGTGGGGAAGGGAGGGGGGTTGGTGTACCGGCTCTCTCACTCACATCTCACACATCAGTCGTTGTTTTACGCCGATATTATGTGTGAGGGTGGTACTACCCTGGCCCTGGTCAAACCAGCCCGTGTGAGATGTGGAGTCAATTGGCTACAGCTTGGTTCTACCGCCTAAATATATTTTACATTATATATTTCAAAATCGCTTGTATAATATATATAATACTAGCTATGCCCGCGACATCGTCCGCGTGGAATTTAATTGACAAAGTTTCATACAAACTTCCATCCCCTATTTTATCCCCTTGGGGGTAGAATTAATCAAAATCCTTTCTTAGCGGATGCCTACGTCATAACATCTACCTGCATACCAAATTTCAGCTCGACCCGTCCAGTGGTTAGGGCTGTGCGTTGATAGATCACTATGTCAGTCAGTCAGTCAGTCACCTTTGAGTTATATATATTTAGATGTATCCGTGTTTGGAAGCTAAAGCAAATGATTATGACAATATGTTATTCGATGGCTCAATACTTGTTTACTAGGCTTTCTAATGAAGCTAACTCCAAGGTTTAGTTGGGTCTACTTATATCTAAATTACATTACATCAGGACCGATGTAGAGTCATCTACATCATTAAGATCTCAGCTAAGTAATTAGCAATAGCATATTTAATTACATCGTAATTTCGTACTTATTATTATTTTGATGCTACCATACCTATTTCAGATCCAATCTTACCATTTGAAAATGATAATGTTATCTTATTATCGTTTACTACCGATTCCGAAAGGAGTCTTACTGCATTCACTTAAAATGTTTATTAACTAAATGCATCGGAACCGCAACTGGGTCTAACTCTAACTGCATTTAAATTACACAACGTAAATAAAAACTCACGTGCTAGTTTAGCCGAACAGTCACTGACAAAAGCCGCCGCCGACAGTAGTGTGAAAATCAAAACATATCTATCACACATCCTCAACACTGGTCCTGTGAACGAAGCGGTGACCGTCCGAAGACCCAATGCGCACTGACTCTGACCCTTGAAGAGTTAGCACTGTTGAAACGAGTCGTTTCTTATTTTCGGTTGCATAAATTCGCCTAGCTCTTTGCCAATGTAAAGCCAGGTTTTCACGCACCGCTTGCTCGTAATCCGTTCCACAAAATGTTCGCGGCGAGAATGCGACGGGCCGAGTGCGTCGGCGGCGTATTCTGGGAGGCGATTGCATTGCGATACCCCAGTGGTGCATGCGACCGAATACCGCCGCTTTTCGAAAACGCGGTTCAAGTGCGAAGGTCGCGTGTGGAAATCGTATTGTTGATCGTAATCGATGACGTCCTGCCTCCATTTTTTGCTTTTCGTGTTGTATTGTTCCTGTAGTTTTATATATAAAATAATTGTATGTATGATATATTTTTAAAAAATAATTTTCCATGAACACCTTATAATTAAAAAAAATATTTAAGCCTGCTGTATGCTGTGTATGCTGCTGTATGCTGAGCACGGGAGATACAGGGCGATAAAAGTTGTGCGGTGACAGTGAAGAAGAGTTTTAAAATAATAAAGAAAAAAAATTAAGAAGACTGAGGTTTTATTGCTATGAAACCAATCCCACATGTTCGGCTGCCCTGGAAGTGCGACCCTAAATAGAGGGCATGATAGACGTACTCAACAGCATACAAGGTATCCTCCCCTTATGTTAATCTGCCGCGCTTGAGTAGGTACATCTCAAAATCCCCTATAGGGGCTGCTCCTCATAGTAGCAGGGAGCCGTATAGGGGATTTTCTGATTTGATATACTTACAAACAACTTTCAGAATATGCCCTCAGTTACATTATAACCCCACTATTGCAGTAGAAGGTGCATTAATGCATTAAATTATTTCAAGGTAACTGGGAATTTACTACGTAGTAAGGTAAGTACCTAGGCATTGGATATGGAGGTTGATGTTGAAATTCTTAGATGACGTTCGTGAGCGCTGTTATTACCTTAGTAAAGTGTGCCTTAACAATAGTAACTGCACTCCCAACATTATCCACTTAAATGTATGACTATGCCAAATGATTTGCGTTTGGCTAACCGATTTGGAAAATTTACTATTTTGATGGTTGCAAAGGAACTAGGTAGAAAATAGATATCTTATGAATTTAAAATCTTAAAAAAAATTCTATCGAGTTTTTGTAAGACAATAATTATTATTTAACTATTATTTTAGTAGATAACTGAAGCCGGCTGGGGTGTGACATAACATACAATAGAACGAGATAAAATGAGTTCCTACTAGGTACCTACTACTTAGTTCAAATATGAGGTTATTTGTCCTTGGAGCCATTGGGAACAATGATGTGTATCGTTTTGTAAAAAGTTATAAAAACTACCCAGCTGTCTATATTTTATTTATCTATACTTATTAGTAACTGTAATAAACACATAAGGTACAATAAAAGTTTATGAGCCGACACGGTAGGTCCAATAGCTTACACAGCTAAGCAATTTTTTTATGATTTTGAACCTCGTACGATGAAGGAAAACATCGTGAGGAAACCTGCATGTCTTAGAAAATCTAAATAAAATCGGAAAACATGTGAAATCCGCCATCCCACCCTGGGCCAGCGTGGTGGTTTACGGCCTGAATCCCCCTCATAGTGAGTGGAGACCCGTGCCCATGAGTGGGACGTTAAAGGCGCTATTTTTTTTAATACATACCTCGAAGCCGAACCTTTATCTTGAAATGCTCCTTGACGAAAGGATATTGTAAAAAGCAGATGGCTTTTGTAAATTTTAAACATGGAACATTTTAATTATCGTTATTCTATTTAAAGGCATAGATATTAAGTAGGTATAAAATTAAATAAAAATAAATAATTTAGCTTTTTTAACGTCCCACTCCTGGGCACGGGCCTCCCCTCAGTACTAGGTGATTTAATTAAATAGGTATCGTTTGATTTATTTTCGCGGCACATCTATTTGTTCACATCGTTTTTTCTAAGCCAAAACCTTTTTCTCTTTTGAAGTATGATGGCATGGTGTACTTTTGCTATAACTTTACACGAGCGGTACGGGCACACATTCATCACAGGCACATAAAATAGCTAAGGACTTAAGCCACGTAGACTCGTCTGACCCATACAACCCTCATAACGTCGTATGTACTACTAGCTGAGCCCGCGACTTCGTCCGCGTGGAATTTAATTTAAGTAAAAAAGCCCCGCTTCTGCGTTCTGAGCCCGCGCGGCAGAACCCATTTTTTTAATTTTGTTTTTCTAAAATAAAAGTAGCCTAAGGTACTGCTTATAACATCAGCTATCTACCAGTGAAAGTCCCGTCAAAATCGTTCCAGCCGTTTCGGAAATACTCTTTGATTTCTTGTGTTTTTTATTTTATTACACGGAACCCTAATTGATTTTCAAAAAATAAAGTAGCCTAAGTTACTCCCTATTACATCAGCTGTCTGCCAGTGAAAGTCCCGTCAAAATCGGTGCAGCCGTTTCCGAGATTACCCGGAACAAACACACAGACAGACAGACAGACAGACAAACATTTTTTAAATCGCGTTTTTGCTATAGGTGTCGTATGTACTTTCATATGCATTTAGTGAAAAGGTGTTATTTTAATATTACAAACAGACACTCCAATTTTATTTATTTGTATAGATATAGAAGATGTATCTACACGTAGATTTATGAAATAATAATAATAATAAAAAAAAAATTTAGCCCTTTTTGACGTCCCGCTCCTGGGCCCAGGTCTCCCCTGAATACGAGGGGGATTCAGGCCAAAGTCCACCGCGCTGGTCCAGTCCTTTAGAAAATTGTCTAGATTATCTATGACATGCAGGTTTCCTCACGATGTTTTCCTTCACCGTAAGCAAGTGATAATCATATTGTAATTATGATGCGCACATAGATTTCGAGAAACCCAGAGGTGCGAGCCGGGGTTTGAACCCAGGACCGGGTGCAAGACGTGCACTTACAGCTGAACAAAATCGGCTATCATTGCTTCCAGATTAATGAAACGCCTGATTATTTTATAAAGCAACACAGTGTAAACTGGTGTATAACTATTCAGAAAAATACTTTAACTAAAGAAAGGAACCAAGCAAGACCATTAATCAAGCCTCAGCAGTAGGTAACTGCTACTGAGTATTATTAACACATTTCTCTTTCATATTATTTAGACCTATTTACCAACACATAATTATTAAGCCCTAATATTTAGTTTAATGCATAAAACATAACTATTCAAGTAAAAGTTCACTTACAAAGTTATTTGGGAAAAGTCAAAGGCGCAAAGCCTAATAGCCTAGTGATTAGAGGAGCCGCTCTTGTATCTGAGAGGTTCCGGGTTCGATATCCGCCCTGGCTTTTATTGACGTGAGCCCGCTCCTTACACAAGCATTAGCTTAGCTGGAGGGGCTAACGGGAATACTAGTACCTAATGTGATAAACTCACGTTGTTAGTAATCTTTTATTTATAATGTAAACAAATAAATGTACCTATTTACCAAAGAGGTTCTCAGGAACTTAAAACAAAAAATAAACAATTTATATAAAAACAGATAAGTACCATAGATTTACGACCAAGACCAAGAACTTTATACATTAAGGCTAAAGCGCCCATCTAGCCCGCGAAGTTCAAATTTTTTGAGTTCTTTTAGAATTTTTTCAAAATCTGACAATAATAAAAGACAAATTTTGTAATTCGCGAAAAAGCCCGTGTGCAGTGCATTTATAAATATATCCAACTTACTCTAAAACATTTCAAAAACGACAGCTATCCAGATAATCTGGCAATTTTTGTATATTTAGTGATTTACTAGTATCATATCCACCGTGATAATATTTAGAGTAAAATAAATGTATTAATAAATGCACTGCACACGGTCTTTTTCGCGAATTACAAAATATGTCTTTTATTATTGTCAGATTTTGAAAAAATTCTAAAAGAACTCAAAAAATTTGAACATCGCGGGCTAGACAGGCGCCTTCACCTTAATATAAGCTTCTTGACCAAGACAGATAGAAACCAGTTTCAGAGCAACATAATATAAACTTCATCACTCTTTGATTCTGTTGTTTATACCTATATAATCGCTTGTATGTAAGTACTAAAAATAATGTAATCCAGTCGCGAAATAGAGAGGTGCGAGCGAATAACAAAATGTTTGTTAAAACTACGGGAGTTTTATTTATTTGTGCAATTTTTGTTTATTGTGAGACCGCATTTGGTAAGTTTCCAAACCTTAAAACTATGGGGAAAGAACCTTATTTTTTTGGGTTTATTTATCATAACGCTAGCATAGAGTTAAAGAAATAATATAGTAATAATATTCATTATAACCACCTCTAGCATAATGGTATTTAACTTTTTACATGCAAGGTTTAATATTTCTTGATTAGAATCAGAATAGTGTGAATTTTTGTTGAAATATTTGTTTTGGTGTATGCCGGGTCTAAAGTTTAAATCAAATATAAAAGAAACACCTGAAAATTATTATGACTAGATAATATCCTAGAAATAATCTTGTGAGGCAAGCAGTGGCACCTACCTACACGTCATTGCATTGATAGTTGATCACAATTAAATCTTAATATTAACTAGCTGAGCCCGCGACTTCGTCCGCGTGGAATTTAACTTAGCAAAAAAGCCCGCTCCCGCGTTCTGAGCCCACGCGACAAGACCCATTTTTTTTTGTTTTTCTAAAATAGAATTAGCCTAAGTTACTCCTTATAATATCAGCTATCTGCCAGTGAAAGTCCCGTCAAAATCGGTCCAGCCGTTTCGGAGATTACCCGGAACAAACACACAGACAGACAGACAGACAAAAAAATTTTAAATCGCGTGTTTGCTATAGGTGTCGTGTGTAATTTCATGTGCATTTAGTGAAAAGGTGTTATTTTGATATTACAAACAGACACTCCAATTTTATATATTTGTATAGATACGAGTATTAACTTCGATCCTTAATAGTAGTCTGTAGGCTGCTGTTCTGTCTTTGGTAACTGAAAAATATCAAATTATACCTACCGCAACAACTCAAATTCGATCATAGGTCGAGGCCACACCAGCGGTAAGGTGACTTCAACGCAAAAGCGAAGAAATCCATATACCTAAGCATAAGGGCGGTGGCGGAAGCCTGAGACCGATCTTGGAAATGTCTTATGTCATACCAGTACAAAATTACGTGTCAATAACGTATTTAAGATCGCTCTCAGACTTGAGATAGGTTTATTAATACGACCCTAAGTTTTTAAAATGTCTAACCAGTTTGGATAACCTTGTTTAAACGGCACCTATTCAATTATGTGAATTCTGATGAGATTTTTATCAGTTATTAATTTTGTTTTATGTAAGTCATCAAATTTAAATTTAAATAAATTTTAATTAATCTATACAAATAAATAAAATTGTAGTGTCTGTTTGTAATATCAAAATTAGACCTTTTCACTAAATGCATATGAAAGTACATACGACACCTATAGCAAAAACGCTATTTAAAAAATGTTTGTCTGTCTATGTGTTTGTTCCGAGTAATCTCCAAAACGGCTGGACCGATTTTGACGGGACGTTCACTGGCAGATAGCTGATGTTATAAGGAGTAACTTAGGCTACTTTAATTTTAGAAAAACAATTAGGGTTCCGCGTAAAGGAATAAAAACACATGAAATCAAAGAGTATCTCCGAAACGGCTGGACCGATTTTGTCGGGATTTTCACTGGTAGATAGCTGATGTATTAAGCAGTAACTTAGGCTACTTTTATTTTAGAAAAACAAAATAAAAAAAAAATGGGTCCTGTCGCGCGGGCTCAGAACGCGGGAGTGGGCTTTTTCGTTAAATTAAATTCCACGCGGACGAAGTCGCGGGCTCAGCTAGTTCATAATGCATAGGTTATACCCAATAATAATTGATATTTACCATATAGATATACATTATTCGGGCTTGTTTTTTCTTTGCCTAGGTAAAACTGTTACTGTATGGTCCTAATTCCTAAAAAATATGTACTTAGTGGTATGGTATTAGGTAATGATTGTCTTTTGTTGGGAAAGCAGTATTTTGTATTGTACATAAAATACCAAACAAATACATTTGCACCTACATATCTAGGTATACAAGGTAAATCATAGAGGAATACTATTTTATTTTATTGTCAATCCATAACTATAGGCTTTGCGCGAAAGTTGAAGAAAACATTGTGTGGTAGGGCAGTATTGCTGTTCAAAGATAAATAAATAAAATAAATAAAAACGCCAGACAGACACACCAACTGTACGGTCCCAAACTAAGCAAAGCTTGTACTATGGGTACCGTACAATGGACTAGGGGCGATCCCAGTGACACCCAGACCTGGGCAAATTACGAAAAGGTCATTTCCGAAATTTGCCCCGGCGGGAATCGAACCCGCAACCACCATGTGCAGTGGGCCGAGCGGCCTACGCTTGAACCACTGCGCCAAGCGGTCGTCCAAGATTTCATTGATGTCTAGCCTAACTTTCATTCTTAAAATGTATCCTAGAGTCGATAATTTTAGATTAACCTACAACAAAAACGTGTATACTCTTCACCTAGTATAAGTACATATCTACATCATTTCAATTCTTTTAGTTGACAACCTGCCGAAATGCAAATTGGACGATCATGAATGTCTCAGGAACCTATATCAAACCATCATCAGGGATATTGGCAAAACCGGGATCCCAGAACTGAAGATACCACCAGTGGACCCAATTGAAGTGAATAACGTGTCAGTATCTGTACTCAACCTGGTAGACATTACCCTAGTGGAAGGAGTCGCTAAAGGCATCAAGGATTGTGTTTTCGACAAATTCACGTAGGTACCTATAATAATTTTACCTAAGTACCTACCTACACGAAGATAAAATATAATAAAAAAATAATGTTTGAAATTCCTACTATTCCTTGAAGTATTAATTACTTATATATATATATATAATTTATCCCTTTTTGACGTCCCACTCCTGGGCACGGGCCTCCCCTCAACACGAGGGGGAATCAGGCCTTAATCCACCACGCTGGCCCAGTGCGGGTTGGCGGATTTCACATGTCTTTCGAAAATGGGTAGATCTTCTAAGACATGCAGGTTTCCTCACGATGTTTTCCTTCACCGTAAGCAAGTGATAATCATATAGAAACTATGATTCGCACATAGATTTCGAAAAATCCAGCGGTGCGAGCCGGGGTTTTAACCCAAGACCGGGTGCCCGCAAGACGCGTGCTTAACCAATCGGCTACCACTGCTTCTATTAATGTACATTGTATATCAATGTATATTTCTTACTTAATGTTTTGTAATTACAGTAAATAATTAGTGAATACGAGACACTACATAAATCTTTACTGTACCGAATTACAAAAATGATCATTTAAAAATTCTAAAAAGAATATTAATTAAGTATTTATACTAGACATTACAAAAATATTTTTTACTCCGCGTAATTCTGAAGGCATTATTTTTATCAGTGGTCCAGTCCAATATCAAAATACATAAACAATAGTTCTAAAATTAAACACAGTGTACCTCTAAAATCAAAATACATCATCAACAGCAGTTTAGTTCTAAATAAAAAAACAAGGCTAACTTAAACAACGGCATTAGCATAAAGTAATTTTTATTTACTGCTCGCGAACGCAGTAATTATGGAAATCAAGTCAGACAGGGTCGTTGGGATCAAGCAAATGGTGTGTAGCTTGAGTTACGCTTACGCAATACACTCTGTAGAACAGTAACTACGGAGCAAGCTATTTTTTAACTTCTCAATTATGATATTAACATTGTAATATAATATCATCATATTATGTATAGAACGAGTATTTACATTTCGTTGACTATCATTTTGTTTATGCCTTACGTAGGTACGCGTGCTTACGTTTTGGGAAAATAATCAGGTAGATAGAGTCACATTACGATGTGTGTTTGGTATACAAAAATCAAGAACAACTTGTGCTCATAGATTTTACAACAAAATTGGGAGTCATCTTTATAATAAAATAAACAGACTCTGCCCAATCTATAACCTAAATACACACGAATGCAAACATAAATTATGTAAATGGTTACAAAACCTAAATTACGATGAGACGGAAGCCCTATTGAAGATATCATTTTTGTAATTAGTTGATTCACTCAAACATCTACTCAAAATTTCACCATAATATGCTCATTCACACTCTCTTACACAACTCCTACATCCCCACACACCACACATACACACGCACGCACGCACACACACACACACACACATACACACACACATACACACACACACATACACACACATACACACACACACACACACACTCACACACACACACACACACAAAGCATGCACATTTAACCAACAGTTAACAAATTTCCTAATTTTCCCTTGCGCGTCTGCTTTTTTAAGATTGTAATGTATGTACCCGCCAACCACCTTTAGTGGCTACTAATCCAAATTGATGCTTCATGGATATTGTGAGAGCACTGATTCCCATAACACAAGTTAAATCTTACCATGGGGACCAGAGTTCATCAGCACACTGCAACTTTTAAGCGCCTAAATATTTGTATTTCGAATTTAGTGTAAATTACATTGTAAGTGCCTTGCTTAAATATTTTTGGGTAAATAAAGTTTATTATTACGTTAGGTATCTTTCAGAGAAATACCTAAATTTTCTTCAGTTAGAATTGTTAGAACCAGTAGCTCTACCATGACACTTGACCAACAGTTTATATCGACGTATAAACCTATACAGTAGAGTCGCTGGTTTCTAGCGATTACTCCTTATGGGTGGCCGATACAATAAGCTACATAAAGACAGGCCCTAATTTCGGTGGTAATTTTATTTTTTCGGTGGTAGAGCCTAGCCAAGCTGTGGCTGTAGGGTAGTAACACCCACTCACAAAATAAGTAGTTATTATACCTGCGTTTTTTACGATGAGTGAGAGAGTGAGAAGCTGAACCCCCTTCCCTTCCCCACTCTTTGTGTTATTCCCCTTCATGTCGGCAAGTACGCTTTTTCGCCGACTTTTAATAAAAATATTCCACAGTCCTAAATAATCATCAAATAGTCATAATTGAATGGTCCTACTTATGTTGTGTATTCATGTTTCCAGGATAAACATCACAGAAGAGCGCGGCTTTCAAGAAAACACATGTGATTTGACAATCAAAGGGCATTACAAAGTGAATTCATCGAGCCCCCTCATCAAAAACCTGTTGGGCGGTGACTCTATACACGGTGACGGAAATGGAAAAGTTAAAATAGGTAAAACCAACTTTCGTGTTTACCTTTACAGTAAATTTTTTGATGGGTGTAGGGTGCCCCTGAAGGGATTCGACCTATGTACGGCCCGTTTGAAATATTTCTAAAGTAAGTAGACTTTTTCATTGGAAATTGGTTGGCATTGCAAAGGACATTGATCGCACACTGAAAGTGGACTTTGTGGGCAACATGATACGGTTGCGAAATAATACCTATAAACATTTCATTTTAACGTTCTGGTTTCTGTTTTTCATATTATACATAATTATATATTCGGTTAAGATAAATATAATTATTTGTTTAGATATGAGAACGGCCTTTAATTGTATTTATTTAGGCTACTTAAATACTATAAAATTAGATAGGTTTTATACTATACTATACTATATATTAATACATACAATGCTTAAACAGAGAGAATATTATTTAAGACTTATAATTTTAATTAAATACCTTAATTTCTTAAAATTAAGTTTATTTTATTAACATTATTTATCCGCAAAGATAATAAAAGTGATAAATTATTTTCGTGTTAACAAGGATTAAAATTGTATCGTCAGAACGTTCTTAATTCTTTGTTTATTACAGAGCAACTGCACTTGAAATTCGATTTCCCTTTCTATGCCCAAAAGCGTGACGATGGTGAGATATACATCAAGTGCCTTTACGATGATATAAAGTATGAATATGAAATCAGAGGCAAAACGACATTCTACGCTGATAATCTTTATTTCGGGAATGAGGAAGTCAGTAAGTACTCTACTCTGTATTATGATGACTTATTTCTTCCTTAAAAATCAAACAGTGATGGCGGATGGGCTAAGCCAGCGTCTTGTTTGCACCTCTGGATTTTCCAAAATCTATGTTAAAATCATAACTTCAATAATGATGATACCTTGCTTACGGTGAAAGAGAACATTGTGAGGAAACCTTGTCTGAGAAAATCCAAAGTAACTGTACCAACAGTAATCAGTATCGAACAGTGGTGTAGAGAGGCGTGCCAAATTTGCTCCAAAGTTACTCGCGGCGCGTATACGAGTATTATACTAGGTGAAACAGAAAGGGTATACTATTTTTTTTGCAACTTTACTTTGTAAATCTAAAACTATCGGCTTTGTGGGACAGTTGAAGTACAAAAGGTTTTGTAGACTTATGATATCTGTCAACAGCTGTATCCCTATAACACCTTTTGTTTTTCAAGTTTCCTCCAAAGCTTATAGTTTTAGAATTACAAAGTTAAGTTTTGAAAAAAAGTATACCCTTTCTGTTTCAACCTGCAGTTCTAACATCTGACTTCAGAGCTGAGAGTATTGCGGGCCTCCGATGATTTGCATTTGGGTGAGGAAGACTCGCCGAAGTGTCCAGGTGTCCAACTCTGATAACCGCTGGCATCTCGCTTGACTCAGTTTTGACAGTTTTTCTATAAGAATACCGAGTCAACCAGATACGCGCTACGTACTGACGTAGCGCGTATCTGGTTGACTCGGTATGGTTGACAGAGTCAAAACTGTTTGACTGTTAGTTAGACTTTGTGGGGTACTTGGGTCTATGGTGTCGCTACTTACCAACAGCTTGCCTCGAGCCGCCATGCGAGCAAGCAATCCAATAATAATTATTATTATCACTTTGTTTGGAACAAGCTGTTGTTTAATAATGATGAAATTAATTCATATCCTTTTTATTTCCCAGGCAAACCCATCGTCAGATTCCTCAACGATAACTCGAACTTCGTGATGGCGTCTTTCGGCAAGGCCTTTGTAGACAAAGCGCTGAATGATTTTTACTTCAAGTTTGCCGGAAACTTTTTCGACGTTATTCCAACTAAATACTACATCATAGACGATTTGACTCCTTACGCAAAACCTTAACATATATTTAGAAAAAATAAATTGTGTTGAATTTGTGGTGGCTAGGTTCAATGTTTAAATTGTTTTTTTTTTATTTTTTCACATACATTGACCTACTACTGTACAAATGTTTTTTCCGTAACTCTCTTTGCTTCCCTGTGATTCTGTAATTGTGTAAGTTGATATCTTACGTCAATATAAAATATAAATACCTTTTCAATGTCAGTAATTCACATATGTTTGTTTGTATTTATATACATTAAATTAAAACTCCGTACACAATATAATGTACATTATGACGGGTAGGTAGTTAGAGAGATGAATTTCAGTTGAACATACTGAAAGGTAAGGGAATATGAGATTAACAATGTCACCTGTGCTTTGACGGAACGATGAATCGGTGAACTGAATTTCACATAACAGATATTAGTGCCTAGATAGCAAGGTTTAAATCCTTAATTAGAAGCTACATATTATATCTGCTTATATCTTCCTCGTTAATTAATATATAGTTTCTAATTTGCAACCAAATTGATACAAATAAAAACGGTGGGAAAATTTATACAATAAGCAACTACATAATTAAGTAAGTAAGTTCCCTCTTATATATAAAAATAACTCTATTAAGCAAAACGACGTCAGTCTCTAAAAATAGATTTAAGTCGAAGTTAAAATAATTACCTAGGTATTCTCTGCTGCTCATAATAGTTTAGTAAGCTGACAATAAAATACATTCAAATTTATTTTATATAATTTAATGAAATACATTTTCCCTGAATTTATATATTAAATAACAAAATTCATATACAAGTATTTTATATAGTACTTAATACCCAATAATCATGCCATTATTTCTCGTGCATGCAGTTTCCTAATTTTTTACATATTTAGACAGGTCATCAGATACTAGGGTTTTGGCTGGAACGCTCTTGAAGAACTTTTCGACTTCCAAATAAAATATACTCATTGCATTGTCTAGCATACTCTGTCCGAATAGCCTATTGATAATCTGCCAGTTTTCATTCAGAATTGCGGTTGCCACGGTACCTGTAAAATAAACCTTATTATACCTAATATTCGTACAACTTCAAGCGGGATTCATATATATTTATGCGACCACAGTAACGTTTACTATGCCATTGCTCAGTAAATACAGCCTGTTTGATTACAGGACCTTCAATATTTATCACAACTTTTGTGTAGCGACCTTATTCCTCGTTTGCACCTTTGATAAACAAAGGTTTGCACTGATAAAACATTTACACCGATTTATGATATTGTCTCTATTTTGTGCTGCTTAAAAAGGGACGCAACAATGAAAACCTGTGTATATGCTTCATCAGCGCAGTATGCAGTTCTATTTTATATAAAACATTAATTTTTATCATTAATAAATCCTACTAATATTATAAATGCGAAATGTGTAATGCGTTTGTGAGTGTGGATGTATGTCTGTATGTATGTATGTATGTTTGTTACTCTTTCACGCAAAATCTACTGAACGGATTTGGATGAAATTTGGAACACAGATAGATTATAACCGGGATTAACATATAGGATACTTTTTAACCCAATAATCCAATACTACGCGGATGAAGTCGCGGGGCACAGCTAGTATTATTATTTACGTGAGCATTTCGCTCAGTTCTCGAGTTAGAACGAGTTCATAAAATTTGTGTAAACTAAGAACTGCGTGGAATTTGATCTTATTTTTTTGTTGCCATGTTTTTTCCCGATACTGTAGGACCTTGGTATGTTTTGAATACTAGCTTTGATAATAATAAACGGATTACAAATAAATTACATTAGACTGGTTCAAAGTTGGGAATTAAATTAACAGAGCTATATGGAGAAGATGAAATAATGTGCAAATACTCAGAAATAAGTTTTATATAAAACATAAAGCAGATACTTACCGATGTCTTGGCTCCCCACATAGACATTTGTAATGTCAAATGAGGCTTTGTCCGAGGTGCCGATAGTGTGCACAGAGTTTTCTTTATTTAACTGAATGTGGTATTCACCATCATCCAGCTTCACTATTTCAAAAGCGAAGTCTAACACCATGTTCAGTTTTTCTGGTAAAGAGAAAGATTTCGATTAAAATCAAGCGGAAAGTCAGATTTTTGTAAATAAATAAATATCGCAAGACTAAGCACACCAATTGTATGGGTCTCAGACCAAGCAACGCTTGTTCGATCGATCGTACCCACATTGCAATGGGCGGGGGGCGATCCCAGTTACACCCAGACTTAATATTTACCTAAATGAAGTTTTGCCTTGCCATCTCCATGGATTTTAACGCCACCCAGGATTACATCAAGACCTGGAAGCGTGCTGATCTTATGATGGCCTTCGATATGGAAGTTATCACATGTGAACTCCACACGAGTTCGCATCGAATCAACATCCGTACTGAAATAAAAAAAAAACTTAATTAACATGGGTAGGTTAGGTACGGCACTTAAATGTTAAACCCACAGATATTTTTCTGTTTGTGGTGATGAAAAAATGAATCAATCATTGCTGCAGGTACCTGAACCATTTTTCAAAGATACTAAAATTATGGTTTTTACTTTATAACTAGTTCTAGAGTTCTAGTACGAAGATGGTTAAGTTGTTTTGAGTCTAGTACGATACATCTATTGAAACAAATTATCTACTACCCCCTTGCTTTAGTTAAGCACGCGTCTTGCGAGCACAACGTACTGGTTTCAAACCCCGGCTCACACCTTTGAGTTTTTTTCGTATAATAATGTGGTAATCATAATTTAAATGTGATAATCACTTGTTTACGGTGAAGGAAATGATCGTGAAGAAGCCCGCACATCTAACCAATGTTCGAAAGATAAGTATGTAAAATCCACCATCTCTTACCGCAACAGCGTCGTTGATTATCACCCGAATTCCCCTCGTATTAAGGGGAGCGCCGTTCCTAGGAGTGGAAGTTTGAAAGGGGAATTTTTTCTACCTACTCAGATACTTACGTAAAGCTAGTACTGTGGCAGCTCTTAAAGCCAGTGGCTTTTCCTTCCACAATGGTAATTTTGACCATACCGAGGAGGTTTAAATCGAAGTTTTTGACAGCGTAAGGGTCGGCGACCTGAATGCCCAGTTCTGGATCGCCCTTCTCAACGATATCATCGATGATCCCCCGGTACAGTTTGGATAGGCATTCACCGTCGCTCAGAGCGCATTTTGGTTTGTCCACTAAAATAATAATAATAATAAGGACATTTAACAGCGTGAGTCAAATATGGCTAAAATTAATTTCAGACTGATTTCTTTGATGTAATTGATTATTATGTTATTTTGCGGGAATTCATTAAAAAAATATTTTGGTGAAGGATTTCAACCAGGATTCAACCTCCAAAATTTGAAACGGTATTAGTTGATTAAGGTCCGTATTCATAAATTAATCTCAAGTCTGAGAGCGATCTTGGAAATGCCATTCCAGTACAAAATGACATATCAAAGGCGTACTCAAGATAACTCTCAGATTTGAGATCGATTTATTAATAGGGGCCTTACTATCATGAGAGTCAGGGATCCAAATACTATGCAATTGTTCAAATCGGGGTTGGCTGGATGAGTCATTCTCCCAAATCATTTTGATTTCTTTCACCTGCTTTGCTCCGCACAAATGAAAAATAAGTTATGAGAATTGAAACTTATTTTCTAGTGAAAACAAAGTAAGATCACGTGTTGTCGAGAATTATTCGATTGCCCTAAGACATAAGAAAGGCGATTTGTTGAGATCGCCAGGAAATCAGTTTGGAACAGTTAGTAATAATAATAAAGAATTTTGTATCGCCAGACTAACAGACCTACTGTATAGTCCCAAACTAAGCATCGCTTGTGCTATGGATACCATACAATGGAGTTATGGCGATCCCAGTGACACTCAGACCGGGGCAAAGTAAGAAGAGGTTATTCTGAAATGTTCCCTAACGGGAATCAAACCCGCAAACACTCGGTGCAGTAAGCCGAGCGGCCTGCACTCGAACCATTACGGTTATCGAACGTCAAACATTATATCTAGCTATACCTATAGATAGGTATGTAATATCTATGTGGTGTGATATAGGATAGCTTCAGAATCAGAATCAAGATATTTTTGAATCATTACAAATAGAAAATAAACGATAAAAATATAAGCTTGATTACACAGCAAAAATATATCAGTGATTGAAAAACAAAATTACACCTTCTATTCTAAGTACTTGGGTACATAATACTGAACTTACCGACAGCGTACGCGTCGCATAAAGCGAGAATGGCACAAGTGATAGCGATTAACTGCATCTCGACGATTATTTGTTTCGTTAACTATTATAACACCGAGTTACACTGATTAATGATGAATTGACTGAAGACCTGGTCATTTTATATACAAAATTATAGATGCTTGTTACTTCAAGTGGAACTAATAATTTTTAAAAATTATATTATATGGAAATGCATTATTCATACTGGCGGTTCCAGACAAAAAACCTAAGCAAGTGCTATTTTTTTAATATGTACATAGAACAAAGGACACATTGTTGTTGCATGATGTGTGCAAAGCGGGGGATGTAGGTACACGGTACAGACAAATAAGCTTCGCTTTTTGATGCGCGCAATCTTAAATCTTTTTACGGTGGTAGAACTCCGCTCTGGGTTTATCCGCTCCTCTTTCTTTGTCCAGGCGATCTTCCTTTGGAACGCGCTCCCTCTGAATATCAGGACCGCAAAAAGTCAGTTGTCTTTTAAGGTGAAGGCACGAGAGCACATTCGCAAGAAGTTGGTAGAATCGTCACAGCAGTAATTCGTTGGACTTTTTTTTTTCTCTTAACAATTTTGTGTTTTATTTATATATGTATCTATGTATTTATCAATATATGTATATAGGTATAAATTCCTCTCTATTTCTCTCGTATAAGTTGCACCCGCCATGTTGTTTTTGCACCACCCTAAGGTCGACTGGTAGATAATGCCTAAGGCGTTAAGTCCACCTTTGTACATTGTGTTTTTACTTGTGCATAGACTTTAAATAAATAAATATATAAACTAAGCTGTACCCAATAAACTACAGCTCATATACGGACCAGCTCGAGCTGTCTCACAGTAGATCGGCGTTAAGTAGCTATTATAGCTGCGTTTCGTACGATGTGTGAGAGAGCCGGAAGACCAGCTCCCCCCCCTGCCCCTCCTTCTGTCCAACTCCCATTCAGGTAGGCACCGTGCGAGAAATACCTTTGGTATCGCAAGCATCTATAAGCTACGCTAATTGATTAGCATCAGGCTGGTTGTACGACAATTGTTTTCCGATTTTGTTCCAAAAAAAACCACCAAAACACACAGAAATTGTGCTTTTCAAGGCTGAGATAACAAAAAAAACCGGCCAAGTGCACGTCAAAGTAGTCAAACACAAGAAACAAAGTTGTATTTGCGGTTGATTTTTGAATCTCAGTATTGAGGTTATTCTGAAACGACGGAGAATTAACTTAACTTCAACTTGGTCGGCAGTAGTTCGTGATTTAGTGAATCCATTTCTCCGTTTATAATTTTAATTGCAATGCCGAATCATGTGCTAGTGTCTCATTTTCTAGATTTTCTGCACAGTGTTTCGAGATTTTACAGCAAGATCTACCTAAGGCCACGTTTTCAGCTTAAACAACACAATTCGGGACCCCAATATAAACTGCTTTCCCTTATTTCACACACTTAGGGGTGGAATTTTATAAAACGCTGAAAATCATATTTTTTATTTATAATGAGTAACCTTAATACTAATTTGCATGGTTGAGTTTTTTTTTACCTATACAAACTTTCACCCCCTATTTTATGCACTTAGGGGTGGAATTTTACAAAATGCTTTCTTAGTGAATATTTACGATATAAAAGGTATCTACTGTCAAAATTCCATGATTCCAACTCCAGCGGTTTGGGCTGTGCGTTGATGCCTTTGTTTTGATAAGTAAATTTGCAAAAAGTATCAAAATGTGCGACATAAATGGCCTTATCTTTTGATTGCGTTGTCTTAGAAAGCAATTTTTTTTACACCTAGAAGGGACTATAGCGTTTAATATTTGTTATTCGTTTTAACTTGATATCTCTATCTGTTTCTGATAAAAAGGGTCTTTATAATATATGATTCATTTACAATTAAATTTAATTGTATATAAATAAACAATGGTAGGTAAATAAATAATTTTAGCTTACTAAGATTAAAAAAAATGTGAAGTCAAAAGCACTAGTACGTAATAAGCTGCTTTATGAACCTAAAAGCGGTGCAATAAGGGCCACGATACGAGCAAGTTTGTTGATAGAATACTCGTATATAATTCTTATTAGCTGTATTAAATTTCCATATTCATCCATACATAATTTCCTTTTTGTTTTTCAAAAACATTCGCATAGATTCTTGCGAATGCGAATGCGAATGTCAAAAAATATGCGAATAATTGCGAATGCGAATATTCGTTACATCACTAATATATTTTATTTCACTATATATTATAATTCCAACGAAATACTACTCGTACATCATAGATGATTTACTCCTTACGCAAATTTTGAACATTTATTTGGAATAATTGTTAAATTTCGTGTTGAATTTTGATGTCTGCTAGGTTCAATGGTTAAGTTAAGCAGTGTGATAAGCTCTTCTGCGTCCCATCACGCCGGCGGGACACCGTCTGGTCGCTCTTGTTGAGCGGCCGAAACAGCAGCAGCTTGGCAGCAGCGATGTCGTCCTCGCTGAAGTTCGTCCTACAGATCTGGACGGCGGACACCTCGTCCACTACGTCCGGCTTCTGCGGCAGGAACGCCAGCAGTTCATTTGCCACGAGTTCAGCACTCATGGCAACAATGTCGCGTGGACGGGTCGCGCCACGCTATCCAAATATATATAACTCAAAGGTGACTGACTGACTGACTGACTGACATAGTGATCTATCAACGCACAGCCCAAACCACTGGACGGATCGGGCTGAAATTTGGCATGCAGGTAGATGTTATGACGTAGGTACCCGCTAAGAAAGGATGTTGATTACTTCTACCCCCAAGGGGATAAAATAGGGGATGAAAGTTTGTATGAAACTTTGTCAATTAAATTCCACGCGGACGAAGTCGCGGGCACAGCTAGTCTGTATATTTATGTCTGAATTTAAAATGTCATATGCTTTGTCGAAACGATGAATCGGCAAACTGAATTTTTGGCGTTCTATGATATTAAACAGTTATTAGTATCTAGATAGCAAGGTATACGGTTTAAATCCTTAATTAGAAGCTACATATTCTATCAGCTTATATCTTCCTCGTTAATTAATATATAGTTACTAATTTGTAACCAAATTGATAGAAATAAAAACCGTGGGAAAATTTATACAATTAGCATCAACATCATTAAATAAGTAAGTTCCCACTTATATATAAACAACTCTATTAAACTAAACGTCGTCAGTCATTAAAATCATTTTAAATCGAAGTTAAAATAATTAGGCGCCATTTGATGCTCAAAATAGTTCAGTAAGCTGACAATAAAATAATTTTTTTTATAGATATAATTTAATTAAATACACTTTCCCTGAATTTATACATTAAATAACAATATTCATATACAAATATTTTGATATAGTACTTGATACCCAATAATCATGCCCTTATTTCTCGTGCATGCAGTTCCCTAATTTTTAACATATTTAGACAGATCATCAGACAATAGGTTTTTGGCTGGAATACTCTTGAAGAACTTTTCGGCGTCCAAATAAAATATACTCATTATATTGTCAAGCAGACTCTGTCCGAATAGCCTATTGATAATCTGCCAGTTTTCATTCAGAATTGCGGTTGCCACGGTACCTGTAAGATAAATAGACCTTATTATCTATACAAATAAATAAAATTGGAGTGTCTGTTTGTAATATCAAAATAACACCTTTTCACTAAATGCATATGAAAGTACACCTATAGCAAAAACGCGTTTAAAAAAAAAATTGTCTGTCTGTCTGACTGTGTGTTTGTTCCGGGTAATCTCCGAAACGGCTGGACTGATTTTGACAGGACTTTCACTGGCAGATAGCTGATGTAATAGGGAGTAACTTAGGCTACTTTAATTTTTGAAAAACAATTAGGGTTCTGTGTAAAAAAATAAAAACACATGAAATCAAAGAGTATTTCCGAAACGGCTTGACCGATTTTGACGGGACTTTCACTGGCAGATAGCTGATGTTATAAGGAGTAACTTTGGCTACTTTTATTTTAGAAAAACTAAATTACAAAAATGGGTCCTGTCACGCGGGCTCAGAACGCGGGAGCGGGCTTTTTTCTTAAGTTAAATTTCACGCGGACGAAGTCGCGGGCTCAGCTAGTACCTAATATTCTTGCAACTTCAAGCGAGATTCCTATAGTTTTGCGTGCACAGTAACGTTATGTAATTGCTCAGATAGACTGTCTGATTACAAGACCTTCAATATTTATCACAACTTTTGTGTTGCGGCCATATTTCTCGTTTGTACTGTCAAAACATTTACACTGATTTATGATATTGTGTCTATTTTGTTCTGCTTAAAAAGGGATACAACACTATAAATCTGTGTACTGTGTGTCATTTTATTATATACGTGAGCATTTGCCACAGTTCTCGAGTTAGAGTTCATAAAATTAGTGTAAACTAAGTATTGTGTGATTTTTGACCTCATATTTTTGTTACAAAGTTTTGTCCAGATAGATACTGAAGGTCTTTAGCTTGTGTTGAATATTAACTTTGGGAATAATTACTGGAGCAAAGTTGGGAATTAAATTAACAGAGTTATATGGAGAAGAAGAAATAATGTAAAAATACTCGGAAATAAGTTTTATATAAAACATAGAGGTACTTACCGATGTCTTGGCTTCCCACATACACGTGGGCAATGTCAAATGTGGCTTTCTCCGAGCTGCCCATAGTGTGCACAGAATTTTCTTTATTTAACTGAATGTGGTATTCGCCATCATCCAGCTTCACTATTTCAAAAGCGAAGTCTAACACCATGCTCGCTTTTTCTGGTAAAGATAAAGTTTTCCATTAAAATCAAGCGGAAAGTCAGATTTTTTTAAACAAATAAATATCACCAGACTAAACACACTAATTGTATGGGTCCCAGACTAAGCAACGCTTGTTCGATGGGCACATTATAATGGGCGGGGGGCGATCCCAGTTACTCCCAGACTTAATATTTACCTAAATGAAGTTTTGCCTTGCCATCTCCATGGATTTTAAGGCCACCCACAATTGCATCAAGACCTGGAAGGGTGCTGATCTTATGATGGCCCTCGACATCGAAGGTATCGCATGTGACCTCAACACGAGATCGCATCGACTGAACATCCACACTGAAATTGAAAAAAAAAATTATATTACTGGGTTAGGTTGGCTCTAAGTGTGGAATTCACCAATATTTTTATGTTTCCGGTGATGAATAAATGAATCAACTATTGATTGGTTGGATTGGTAACTTTGGTACCTGAATCTTTTTTCCAAGGTACCTTCTAAAATTATTTTTCATACTATCATACTTATATTATAAAGAGGAAAACTTTGTTTGATTGATTGTAATGAATAGGCTCCGAAACTACAGAACCGATTTGAAAAATTCTTTCACTGTTGGGAAGCTACACTATCCCCGGGTGACATAGGCTATAATATATTTTCACAAAAAATAGGGATCCTTACTAAAACTCGAATAATGTAACCGCAATGTACCCGTGCGAAGCCGGGGCGAGTCGCTAGTATTTTATAATATGGTTAAATATTTCTAGTTAAATATTTTAATTATCTATTATCCCCCTGTGGTGCAGTAATAAATAGACTGGTTAAGCACGCGTCTTGCGAGCACAAACTGGGTTCAAACAGCGGCTCACACCTCTGGGTTTTTTCAAAATATAACGCTCCAATCATAATTTTAATGTGATAATCACTTGCTTACGGTGAAGAAAAAACCCTGCAAATCTAACAAATTTTCGAAAGTTCACATATCTTTTCCAAGATATGAGAAATCCATGAATCGAACATTAAAAGGGGTCATTTTTTTTCTACCAATTCCCATACTTACGTAAAGCTGGTACTGTGACAGCTTTTAAAGCCAGTGGCTTTTCCTTCCACAATGGTAATTTTCACCATACCGAGGAGGTTTAAATCGAAGTTATTGACAGCGTAAGGGTCGGCGACCTGAATGCCCAGTTCTGAATCGCCCTTCTCAGCGATATCATCGATGATCCCCCGGTACAGTTTGGAGTGGCAGTCGCCGTCGCTCAGAGCGCATTTTGGTTTGTCCACTAAAATATTAAAGTTTAAAAGCGTGAGTCAAATATACGTAAAATGTATTTCAGACTGATTTCTTTGATGTATTCTATTGACTCAAGCGTTATTTTGCTGAAATCCGTTATAAAATGATTTGGGAGAAAAATTTCACCCTCAGCTTGCCAACCTCCAAAATTTGAAACAAAATAAGTTGATTTATTATTATGACAGTCAGGTAACACCATCTAATTCTCCGAAGCTAAGGTTGAGTGGAGGAGTAATTCTCCCAAATCATCTTGATTTATTCTCCACACAAATAAAAAAATAGTTTTTTTACGAGAATTGCATATGTATTTTCTTGTAAGAACAAAAATGTGATCACGTATTTACGAGGAGTATTCTAATGTATGCCCTAATACATAAGAAAGGAGATTTGTTAAGATCGCCAGTAAATCAGTTTAGAACGGTTAGTAATAACAATAAATTATATTTTATATCGCCAGACTAACACACTACTGTATGGTCCCAAACCAAGCAACGCTTGTGCTATGGATGCCATACAATCGAGTAATGGCGATCCCAGTGACACTCAAGCTGGGGCAAAGCACGTAGAGGCCATTTCTGAAATTTTCTCTGACCGGAATCAAACCCGCAACCACTCGGTGTAGTGAGCGGAGCGGCCTGCGCTCGAATCATTACGGTAAACGAACGTCAAACATTATACCTAACTATTCCTATAGATTAGGTATAGGTATGTAATATCTATGTGGTATAACTTCGGAGTTAGAATCAAAATATTTTTGAATCCTTTTCAATAATACGAAAGCGGGAAACTGTGCAAATACGCTTCTCTAAATTATAATTATGTATTTGTGCCATTTGCCGTAGAAACCCATGGAGCCAAAGTACAAAAAGTTTATATGATGTTTTAATCCCCCAAATTTGTTGCCTCCACAGGTGGCAAGAGGGCTGGCTCTTTCCTCTTTTTAAAAAAAATCAGCCTATCGATTCAACGAGGAAATGCAGCTAGCATTCTTGGCACCATCCTACGCGGGCAGGGTTCATAAGTAGATAAGTAGATAAATAAACTCAAATAATCTCATAATATGAATGATTACATATATAAAATAAAAAAGAAATAAGGTTGCTTACATATAAAAAAAAAACAGTATTTGATAAACAAAATTAAACTTTCTAAACTAAGCGATTGGGTACATCATTAGACTGAACTTACCGACAGCGTACGCATCGCATAAAGCGAGAATGGCACAAGTGATAACGATTAACTGCATATCGACGGTTAATTGTTTTGTCAACTGTTATAACACCGAGTTACACTGATTAATGATGAATTGACTGAGGACCCGGTTATTTTATATACAAATTTATAGCTGCTTGTTACTTCAAGCGGAACTAATTGTTAAAAAAAATATATATATGGAAATGCGTAAGTCATAATGTCGGTTCCGTACAAAAACCTAAGCAGGTGCTATGTTTTAAACTATGTACTTAGAATTGAGTACACATTGTTGTTGCATGATGCGTACATTGTGGGGGATGCTGGTACACCGTACAGACAAAAAAGCTTATTTTTTTTTGGGGCGCGTAAGGTAAATTTTTTTTTTACTGTACCCATACAGCTTAGAACTACCACCACCGTAAAAAAATGACTCTAGCTCATATACTTACGGATAGCTCGACCGGTTTCACAGAAGATTGGCGTTAAGTAGCTATTAAAGCTGTGTTTCGTACGAAGTGTGAGAGATTCCCCTCCCTCGGTTCATCTCCCATTCAGGTAGGCACAGTGCGGGCAATATCTTTGGTATTGCAAGTATCTATAACCTACGCTAATTGTTTAGCATCAGGCTGGTTGTAGGACGCCAAAAGACGAAAACACCAAAAGGCACACATAAATTATTATTACTCGCGATAGTAGGTACTACTAATAATATTTTATATACAATGAATTTAAGTAAGAAGAAAAAAAAATATACACTATCTAAATATATATAACTCAAAGGTGACTGACTGACTGACCGACTGACATAGTGATCTATCAACGCACAGCCCAAACCACTGGACGGATCGGGCTGAAATTTGGCATGCAGGTAGATGTTATGACGTAGGCTAAGAAAGGATTTTGATTAATTCTACCCCCAAAGGGATAAAATAGGGGATGAATAATCCCGAAATGTTTGTTAAGTTAAATTACACGCGGACGAAGTCGCGGCCACAGCTAGTGTACAAATATAACTTAAGTCAAATAATTTTAAAATAACACAATACCAGTATGTACTTATAAGAACCTTTCAATGGAACCACGAAATATACCAATTAATATTAAACGAAAAAACTAAAATGACAATTATTTTCGAGATAAATATTTTAAATTTAAAGCAGTTTTTTTTATATTTCCGTCATTGTGACGAAGTGACACAATCGAACTCAAATTTTAAATTTTAGGTCCAAAGGTAGGCCTTTGATTGTGGGTGAGAAAAATAAGTATATTAAAAAATATATAATTTATTACTATGTAGGTAGGTGCCTAACGCGCGGTCCACGCGATGGGTAGGTATCTATATAATTTCGTAAAATAATGAGGGCTTGCAACATTTACTGACTTAAAGTATGTTCCTTTTTTGTTCTAGATGCCCGATTTATATTGTTGTCTCTACTTTTTGGCAGCACAAAATAGAGACAGCATCATTGAAACCATTAACGACTCGTAACCTCGTAATGTCTAATCTTAAGTATGCATAATGCAGGTACCTGTCTTGCCGAGGGCAAAATGAGTTCTTTGACATTAACTTCAACGTTGTACCAAAATAATGCAGATTCGGAAAATTTTTGCTACCTTGATGACAATTTTTATGGGTACCCATAAAAAAGAAGTTATTTTGTATACAAAAAGGGTAAAATTTCTTATATAAAATGACAGTATATAATCATAAGGTCCCATCAAGTTTGGCCCATACGTGATCTGATACTCTTAAAAGATAAAAGTGACCATGTCGGCAAAAGTGTGTGTCTTTCTGTTCTCGACAATGTTGGTTTTTTGTGAATCCTCATACTGTAAGTTCATGCTAGATCCCTAAAAATTATATTTAAATTTATGTGGTTTTGCAATAGTAAAAAAACGAATCAGTCATATACTTAGCTATGAATTCAATTAAGTTCGTAGAAAGTGTAAGATAAAATACTATCAATATTAAGATTTGAAGAAAATCTTAAGTAGCATTCCATATTCGGTAGTAAAAGCTATAGTAGCTATTGCATTGCGACCTAATTAGCTGCGTAGCCTATACTAGGTGAAACAAAAAGGATATACAATTTTTTTTGCAACTCTACTTTGTAAATCTCAAACCATGGGCTTTGTGGGACAGTTGAAGTAATAAAGGTTTTGTAGACTTGTGAAATCTGTCAGCAGCTGTTTCCTATAACACCTTTTGATTTTCAAGTTTCCTCCAAAGCTGATAGTTTCAGAATTAAAAAGTTAAGTTTTGAAAAAAAAAGTATACCCTTTCTGTTTCACATTGTAGATGCAAGCATACCAATGATATTGCTCGTACGTTGCCGACCTAAGGTTACGGGGATAGAAGGAGAAGGGAGGTTGGGCTTTTGGTTGTCTCACTCATAGTACAAAACGCAGCTATAATAGCTACTTTGCGCCGATATTCTGTGCGAGGGTGGTACTACTCGGTCTAGCCAGCCCTTATATGAGCTGTAGTCAGCTCGGCTCTACCACCGTCGCCATCCGCATTCATGTAATACATGCATACGTACCTACTAATTATTTACTCATTCTCACTACAGTGGACACCTTAAAACCATGCAAGATTGAAGATGGCAAATGCCAAGGTGCCATAGTGCAGTCTGTCATGAGTGACATCGCTAAGTCCGGTCTTCCAGAGATCGACCTACCCTCCATCGATCCTGTGAATTTTAAAGATTTGTCAGTAAACGGTCTGGACGCAGTGGAGTTAGAGTTACCAGAGGGACAACTTGATGGAATGAGAAACTGTCATGTGGATAAATATGGGTAGGTATATATTAACCTGCGTTATGGAGCTATTATATTTATATTAATAATCTACTACCCTTTGTAATTAGTTATTGTATTACGTTGAAGTTAATGTCAAAGAACTCATTTTGCCATCAGCCATGGACAGGTACCTGCATTATGCATACTTAAGATTAGACATTACGAGGTTACGAGTCGTTAATGGTTTCAATGATGCTGTCTCTACTTTGTGCTGCCAAAAAGTAGAGACAACAATATAAATCGGGCATCTAGAACAAAAAAGGAACGTCTTTAAGTCAGTAAATGTTGCAAGCCCTCATTATTTTACGAAATTATATTGATACCTACCCATCGCGTGGACCGCGCGTTAGGCACCTACCTACGTAGTAATAAATTACATATGTTTTAATATACTTATTTTTCTCACCCACACAAAGGCCTACTTTGCACCTAAAATTTAAAATTTGAGTTCGTTTGTGTCAAGCCCGCTGAGTTTCTTGCCGGATCTTCTCAGTCGAGGTCGCGTTCCGTTCCGGTTGTAGATATAAGAAAAAAAATATGTAAAATTGACAATTTGTAAGTGCCCCCGTAGGCCTATACAAATTAAACGCTTTGAATTTGAATTTGTATATAAGCAACTGGCGATAAAAAAGGAAATATAAAAAAAAAGACGCCCGCTGATTTTCTTGCCGGATCTTCTCAGTTGAGGTCGCGTTCCGATCCGGTTGTAGATATAAGAAAAAATATGTAAAATTGACAATTTGTAAGTGCCCCGTAGGCCTATACAAATTAAACGCTTTGAAATTGAATTTGTATGATGCATTTGAGCTGCTGAAATTCTTGGGTTTTAAAGACAAATCTATTATTCATGCCTGCATCTATTGTAACAGCAATGCCGACAACGATTTCGTGGTACATTCCGACAGATTTTGACCGTATAAAAAATTATTCGCTCTATAGTATGACTCGTGGGGCGCCGCGCGCCGCAGCTGCCACTCTGTAACCTACATTTATCGTGTAACGCTACTGAAGCTAACACGGATAGAGTGGCCGCGCGGCGAGCGCCCCGAACGTCAATACAGAAGCTTCGCTTAAAAAAAAAACGGAAAAATCGCTGTCATCTTGTGATGTGTAAAACAACATAATATACGACGAATGATATCGCCTATTATAATACAACACCACAATTAATTTGAAATAAAGATATCAATCCACACTTGTGGAAAATTAATTAGAATTATAGGGGTTGTTTACCTTCAATGACTATCTTTTCAGCACTAATATCGACAAGAAGCACACATGGATGGACATGACATGTAACTTAACTCTCAACACCAAGTACAAGGTCTTCTCCAACTCATCGTTCATCCAAAAGCTTACCGGAGGCCATAGTATACACGGCGAGGGTAATGGAAAGGTAAAAGTAGGTGGGTAATAAACAATTTTACTGAAATGGAATTCACGGTTATTCCATTTATTTATTTATTTAAAAAATAAAAATAAAATTTCAGTAAAATAGTTTTGTTTTTATATAAGCACTTAGGTAACCGGATTTTATACTGTGTATACATATTAAATTAACATAATTGGTTAGTGGACTGTTGTTAAAATAATATAACTACGTCAATTTCATTCTATTCAGCAAAGGGAAGACCCGATCCGATCATGATAAATATTGTAAAGTAATTTGAAATTCTGACAAGTACACAATAAGCTTTTGTCTAAAACCAGCGCCAGGTCAATGCAGTGGTTAGCCTTTATCCCTCTCAGTTATAAGACTCCAATTATTATTTCCAGAAAACCTGAAAATCAAATACGACTTTAATTACGTCATTAAAAAGAAGAACGGTGAGATTTACTTTTTATATGAGCCTGAGAAAACCACTTACAAATATGAATTTGCTGGAAAAGTAACCTTCTTCGCCGACAAACTCTACATTGGGAAAGAAGAATCCAGTAAGTATACATTCAAGGAAGATAACAATTCTTCTCGCTCAGCCTCTAGAATTCCTCATAATTATTAACCTAATTGTTTTAAATGTTTGCAGGTAAAAAATTGATTGCTTTAATGAACGAAAATTACAAATCAGTGGCGGCAAACTTTGGCAAATATTTGATAGTCAAACTCATCAAGATTTTGTACAAATTCATTCTCATGTTCTTCAACAATGTCCCTGCTCGCAGTTACATCTCTGACGACTTATCAGCATACTTGGAATAGTGAACGCGCTATTGACTTTGCATTTTAATAAACTTGTTTTTTTCACATTTAGGTATTATGATATTTGATATTTAAGAAGCAATAAATATAATCAAAAATACGTTTAATTGATTTATAACCTCCGTGTAAAAAAACAGTGATAGCCGATTGGTAAAGCACGCATCTGCGTGCACAATGTCCTTGGTGTAAACCGGCTCATAGATCTAGGTTTTTAAAATTATATTTGCGAATCATTTCAATATGATTATCACTTGCTTACGGTAAAGAAAAATATCGTGAGCAAACTTGCATGTCTTAGAAAATCCACCATCAACGATCCTGGATCAGGAATCGCCGATCTCATGAGGGATCTTCCAGTGTGGACCCGGCTTCGACCCGGCTATTCAGCTCCAACAATTATGTTAGGGCTAATTATGTCATTTTTATAGAACGAAGTCATAGGCCATTATTATGCCTTTATGTCCATGTGCGGGTGGAGGGAATCACCGGAGTGTGAATGTGGAGCTGCTGTCCAGGATGTTGAGCATATAGCGAGAGACTGCCCACTCACAAGGTACCACGGCTGCCCAACAGACCTGTTCTCTCTAGAAAACGACGCTATCCCATGGATTCAGCAAATAACTTTATAATTTTGTTTTTAATTTATTGTAAACAATTGTAAGAATTCCATACGAATAAATAAATAAATAGGTCATTATACCCATAACTCAAGCCTAACCTTGTATTTTTTTATGCATCCTACTTGTTACCTATATATAATAAGAACTTGCTGAGAACGAAGTTTAAACCTGTCTGACTCTGTGCAACTCACGGACGATATTAATAACGATGTTCAGTTCAAAATCAATTATATTTCTTGTGTCAACTATTTTAGTGTTCTGTGAATCTGGCTTTGGTAAGTTTATTTTATTTATAGAATTATAAAAATAATTAGGAATATCTTAATTATTTTATATATTGTTTCAAATTTGTACATTTCAGTGGATAACCTGCCAAAATGTGATATAAACGATGGCGATTGCGAAAGGGATCTCGTCCAATCTGTGCTCCAAGATATTGCCAAGACTGGGATTTCGGAGTTGGGTATACCAGCAATAGACCCGATTGAGCTGCGGAACATGACTTTCTCAATTCTCAATATGCTGGACCTGACTTTAGTAGAGGGGAACTTCATAGGAATCAAAAACTGCAAAGTTGAAAAGTTTTTGTGAGTATTTTATTAAATAAATCGGATTGTATAAATCAAAGAAATTGATGGTAATCTCGCACTATTACAATTTCTTTCGTATAAATATATTTTCATGATCGATAGCGAGTGATTTAAAAGGTGAGCTGTTGGAAATAAACCCACCCGATATTTTTTTTCAGCCTTTACTAAGGCGTGCAAAACATCGTTCTTTATTCATGTGGTGTGCGTATTTGTAATCACAATTTACGATCCCTTAGGACATAGGCATTTGTGATATATAAAACTACAGAATAGATAGGTACCTACCTACCTTCTTGCTAGAATCTTTGACTTCCTTATAGAGTGCGGTCTGAGGGTTTGATTTCGATTTAAGTCAAATTTGACGACCGCTTGGCGCAGTGGTTCGAGTGTAGGCCGTTCGGCTCACTGCACGAGGTGGTTGCGGGTTCGATTCCCGCCGGGGCGTTTTCGTAATTTTTTCAGGTCTGGGTGTCACTGGGATCGCCCCCAGTCCATTGTATGGCACCCATAGTACAAGCGTTGCTTAGTTTGCGACTATACAGTTGGTGTGTCAGTCTGGAGATATTTATTAATTTATTATTATTTAAATACCTACAATTTTCTATTTTAGCACTGATGTTGAAGATGAGCACGCGTTCTTGGAACTCTCATGCGACTCTGTCACAGTCAAAGGACAATACAAGGCGTTTGCGTCGAATCCACTCATCAATGTATTCGTAGGAGGCGAGACTGTCAATGGCGACGGAAGTTTCAAAGTCAAAATTGGTATGATTCAATATTAGCCTACGTTACTCCTTATAACATCAACTACTTATCTATAAAGGAAAGTTACATCAAAATCAGTCCAGCCGTTTCAGAAATTAGCTGAAACAAACAGAGAGTGTTACGATTATAAATGTTACGTTATTTTATTATAGCAGTGATAGCCGACTGGTTAAAGCACGCTTCTTGCGGGCACCAGTTCTTGGGTTCAAATCCCGGTTCGCACCTCTGGATTTTTCGAAAATCTATGTGCGAATCATAATTTCTATATGATTATCACTTGCTTACGGTGAAGGAAAACATCGTGAGGAAACCTGCATGTCTCAGAAGATCTAACCAATTTTCGAAAGACATGTGAAATCCGCCAACCCGCACTGGGCCAGCGTGGTGGATTATGGCCTGAATCCCCCTCGTGTTGAGGGGAGGCCCGTGCCCAGCAGTGGGACGTCAAAAGGGCTAAATTATTATTATTATTATTATATTTTATTTAAGATGAGCTGCACATCAGATTTGATTACTACTTCTACATCCAGCAACGAGCCGACGATATTTACATCAAATGCAAACGCGACAAAACCATATACGAGCATGATATTGGAAAAATGACGTTTTACGTAGACAATCTGCATATAGGCTCACACGATGCCAGTAAGTACATGATTCCCATTTTTTTTCACTCCAGATAGATCCGAATCCTACTAATATTATAAATGCGAAAGTTTGTGAGTGTGGATGTATGTATGTATGTATGTTTGTTACTCCTTCACGCAAAAACTACTGAACGGACTTGGATGAAATTTGGAACACAGATAGATTATAACCGGGATTAACATATAGGATACTTTTTAACCCAATAATCCAATACTACGCGGATGAAGTCGCGGGGCACAGCTAGTTCTTTATAATCCTACTAATATTATAAATGCGAAAGTTTGTGAGTGTGGATGTATGTATGTATGTATGTTTGTTACTCCTTCACGCAAAAACTGCTGAACGGATTTGGATGAAATTTGGAACACAGATAGATTATAACCGGGATTAACATATAGGATACTGTTTAACCCAATAATCCAATACTACGCGGATGAAGTCGCGGGGCACAGCTAGTTCTTTATAATCCTACTAATATTATAAATGCGAAAGTTTGTGAGTGTGGATGTATGTATGTTTGTAACTCCTTCACGCAAAAACTACTGAACGGATTTGGAGGAAATTTGGAACACAGATAGATTCTAACCGGGTTTAACATATAGGATACTTTTTAACCCGATAATCCCGAAATTTTTGCTAAGTTAAAATACTACGCGGATGAAGTCGCGGGGCACAGGTAGTATATATAAAATTAGCCGACCCGGCAAACGTTGTTCTGCCATATAAATTATACTTTACGACCTATTCTCAGACCTACCGAATATACACAAAAAAAAACAGTCGGTTAAGCCGGTTCGGAGGATTACAAACACGAGACTTTGACTTGTGACACCAGAATTTTATATAGACGTATATATGCAGATTAAGAAAAATAATTACAGTCGTTATGTAGTTTAGTAATTTCATATCAAAAACCAGTAGGCCATTATTATTTTGGATTCCGGGGTAGCCGCTTAGATGGTGTCAACTTTTTATTATGATTAACTTTTGATTAAAGAAAACATCTTTAATCAAAGGTAAACATTTCGTTCTTTTCCACCCTGTATTTTTAGCTATCTCCTTTATTTCTTGTAAATGGATGTTGAATTTTCACAGGTGAAATGGTGACATCTTTGCTGAATGAAAACTGGAAGTTATTAATGACCACATTTGGCAAGACTTTCATGGACAGAGCGATGGAGCTCGTTTACGATTACGTTCACAAGTTCTTCGATACAGTTCCTTGCAAATATTACATTTTGAACGACCTAACTGAATATGCTAAGCCTTGAGTTATGTACCTTATTATTTTATTTTTAATGAGTATTAAAAAGGCGATGAATATGTATTAAGTATGTGGTGTATCTAGGTGTATTTTTTACCCAAATATCCTGCTTACATTTCGATGTAAGTGAATGTCCTTTATATTCGTAGAGTACCTTATTTGTGGACTGACAACAAAACTGTGTAATAAGAGTGATTTAAAACATATATTTTTTAATGCAACCGTTTGTGGGTAAGTTAGGTACTTTGTTTAATAAACACTTTATTATTACTGTGGTAGTTTTTTTTAACACCTGTGTGTATTTCTGTCTTGGCTTTAAAATAAGTTAACTGCGCAAGCGTATAATAATTTTAAACTTGGCAGGAAGTAGATTTTTGTGGCTAACGACGTGGATTCGCATTGGTTAGGAACATCAACTTCATACATGGTTAATTATTAAAAAGATACGTATCTATGACTTCCTGATAATAACAAATAGATAAATACGAAATTAAGGAAGGTCGAAATTCAGGAAACTCAGCAATAAATCCGTAGGAGGAAATAGTACTGAGTTACTAAATTGCTGTGACCTATCAACACCATCTATATAAATAAATAAAATTGGAGTGTCTGTTTGTAATATCAAAATAACACCTTTTTACTAAATGCATATGAAAGTACATACGACACCTATAACAAAAACGTGATTAAAAAAAAAATTGTCTGTCTGTCTGTCTGTCTGTGTGTTTGTTCCGGGTAATCTCCAAAACGGCTGGATCGATTTTGACGGGACTTTCACTGGCAGATAGTTGATGTTTTAAGGAGTAACTTAGGCTACTTAAATTTTAGAAAAACAATTAGGATTCCGCGTAAAAAAATAAAAACACACGAAATCAAAGAGTATCTCCGAAACGGCTGGACCGATTTTGACGGGACTTTCACTGGTAGATAGCTGTTGTTATAAGCAGTAACTTTTAATTTAGAAAAACAAAATTTAAATAATGGGTCCTGTCGCGCGGGCTCAGAACGCGGGAGCGGGCTTTTTTGTTAAGTTAAATTCCACGCGGACGAAGTCGCGGGCTCAGCTAGTTGTTCAAAAATAAGCATGGATTTGAATAGTAGTTCCGAGCGCAAACCAGATGACCTTCCAATATTATTACTTGAGGATATTCTAGATATTTAATTATATATATATTTCTTTTCCTAGTGTGATACAAGCGTAAGAATGTCAGTATAATTACTTCGTACCCTACTTTGTTATATCATTGTTAATGTCATAATTTCCAGATATACCGCCGCCACAATAATGATAATGATGTGTTACAATGTTATTTAATTGCTTCGCCGTACTTGGTATAATTTTATCTTGTATCTGTATACACAAGGCTGTTGGAGTACCTACGTTCGGACGTTGAGCAAATTGCTCGCAACAGAAATTACATAGAATCAGTATTCTTGGAACAACGACTACCTAACTTGTTGAGTTTAATCATCAAAACGAGTTTCTTGATAATTGACATATTTTATTTCACAGTATTGTGTACTTATCAGTCTTTCAAAAGGTTCTGGGGCCCTGGGGAACTGGGGACTTCAGTTGCAATTATAACGATGGCGTCAAAAATAATTCTTTATTATTGTCTACTTCTAATTTATATTAGCATCTACATTATCTTTTGTAAAATAAAACTGTTTAACTCAATGATATTAACTTTCATATTTGATTTGTCAAAGTAACTACGGTATTTAGATGCAAATCGAGTTTATAATCAAATCGTAGCATAAATACTTAGGCTTTTTAAATATACATAGCTGAGTACCTAGTAGGCCTTGTTTATTGTGAGTATCGAAACCTTGATCTATAACTTATATAAAATGAATGAAACCTGATTTAGCGGGTTATGCGTGATGAGGAGCTCGTGTTTTAAAAATATATATTATTATCACCCTGATAACTTTATTTTCAATGTAAGTAGGTATACATTCGTATAATAATGTTTGTCTGTTAAATAATTTCAAATAAATATTTTGATAATATTAATGTTGACATAATTAAATCAGGCTGGTAGCTCGTTCCCTGTCACTACCAAACTAAACAATTTTTTGAGCTAGAAGAAAATACGAAAGCTCTGTTATTGTAAATTAAGCTCTATAAGATACACTTTAATATCGTATTTCTGAAAAGACCTGTGATGCTGCAGCTCGTAATCGTTTGTAGGAGTGATTTTATTTACATTGCTCTCAGTGATATATTGTCGCGTACATTTTTCATTTGCGTAGCTTTTCATGTATGCCCTTGTCAAGTGGACACTTTAGCTCCTAACATGGGGAGACTTTTTCTCCAAAAGTATTATTATTAGTACAACGTTGACATTTCAGAATGAAATATGGGAGAAAATTCTATAAAACATGTATCATGGCGCCATATTCCGTAAATGGCGTTCTATTTTTTTTAATTTCCCTCGGGAACCGTGGTTATGTTCACTAGGACATTATAACTTAAGTCTTTTATATAATAAAAAATATTATAAAAAACAACCTCGTTTATTTAATTTAAATATGCGAAAATATTTCATCATCCCACACTGATAGTATTGAAACCGTCTTGAGTGGTCAATTTGGTGCGAGTGATTACAGCTGCGTTTTGTACGATATGTGAGAGAGCCGGACAGATCCCAACCACCCCTACCTTCCCCACCCTCTGCCCCACTCCCCTTCAGGTCAGCAACGTGCAAACAATGCCTTTGGTATTGCAAGCATCTATAGGCTATGGTAACTGCTTAACATCTGGCGAGGTACGCTTGTTTACAGAGTTATTCTATTAGTTGCATTACGTGCGACTAATCCATGATAGGAATTTTCTTCTATTGTAAGGCATTTTTCATTTACGTCACAGGATATGACACAATAGTATTACATAGAAATAGCAATGTATTATCGTTTAATAGGGTCTTATTAGGAATGACATTTATTTGCAGCTAAACGTACATTGGATTATCGTGATCATTTAAGATTGAATCTATGTATGAAATACCATCCATTGCGGATTTCCTTTAGGGTTGTTATGTAGCATGGTGAATGTGTCGCGAAATGAAATGAAAAGCCAACGACAGAGCCACCGAGAGAAGTGTCAACACGTACCACAACTCACGTGTGTGCTCAAAATTAATGGTTGGCATGTTTAACTTACATAATGAAGCGGCTGTAACGTGTAATTTTTTCATAATTTGCTTATATAGCATGTGGACAACCCTACGGGCTCCATTCGTGGGTTTACGAGTGCCATAGAGTTGTTCTTTTGTTTTGGCAAAATGTGGTACAGCCTTTTGTTTTTCGGGTCGCTCGCCTCTGCTACTGCGGCCATGGTATTGCGTAAGTTTTAATTAGTTTTTCAAACCACTTGCATGCTTCAAACTCTTTCATGTGAAAAACTGAAACGAGAAACGTAAGAATAAAGGCACGTATGTCTGTCTGTTTCGTGAATCCGATCCTAAATAATAATAAATATCGCTAGACTGACACACCAAGTTTATGGTCCCTAACTAAGCAATGCTTGTACTATGGGTACCGTGCAATGGACTGGGGGCGATCCCAGTGACAACCACACCAGGGCAAATTACGAAAAGGGCATTTCCGAAATTCGCCCCAACGGGAATCGAACCACCATGTGCAGTGACCCGGGCGGTCTACGCTCGAACCACTGCGCCAAGCGGTCGTCAAATACAATGTCGATATATTTGTAAAGTTTAATCCTACTAATATTATAAATGCGAAAGTTTGTGAGTGTGGATGTATGTATGTATGTATGTATGTATGTTTGTTACTCCTTCACGCAAAAACTACTGAACGGATTTGGATGAAATTTGGAACACAGATAGATTATAACCGGGATTAACATATAGGACTTTTTAACCCAATAATCCAATACTACGCGGATGAAGTCGTGGGGCACAGCTAGTTAAATATATGTATGAAATGTCTAAAAATTAATAACTATAAAATTACCGAAAAAATATATATTTTACAGCCGATTACATGAACTCATGTTCACGGAATGACCCGAATTTAAAAGCTTGCGCTTTGAAATCGGCGCAGGAGTCCCTCCACCTGTTCTCATTGGGCGACCCTAGCCGGGGACTGAACCCATTGGACCCGTTATATGTCGCCGAAATGACTGTGTACATACCTAACAAACAAGGCTTCCGAGTGATATTCAAGGATAATTATTTCAAAGGACTTTCCGATATGCATATGGAGAGCCTGAAGTAAGTGTTTCGCATATTACATCACATTCCAGTTAATACACCAACCCTAATTAATAAACGTAGTATAGCGGGCGAATAGTTTAACTCAGAATTATCTCTTCCTGTCATCAGTAATTTTACATTGGAAAGAAGAAGACCAAGCATGGTGTAACTATACAACCGCTAATGGGTGGCCGTACACTTGACCCGGACGGACTCTTTGAGCTAGCTTGCTATTTTCCACAGTTCACTAAAATGAGGTGATCCTATTGGTTCAAGGCTAGCCCAGCCTTCCCACCAGCTCAAGCGGACGGGCACCCTTAAAAGGTACTAGGAACTAAAAACAGGCGTCAATAGCGTAGTGGTTAGAGGGGCCGCCCTCGTAGCTGAGAGATTCCGGGTTCGATCCCCATCCTGGTCATTTAACTATTGACGTAAGCCCACTCCTAACACAAGCTAGCTCAAGCTCAGCTAGAGGGGCTCAAGGAAATACTAGCAATGTGATACACTTAAATTGCTAGAAAATGTTTAAAAATATCATTTTTTTAATTAATTTTATTTTCAGTAGGTATGTTGGTTATATGGGAAAATTATAGGATCTAATTTGTATTTAATACATTTTCAAAGAACCTTGTGAAGAGCCTTGGGAAAGATAATAATAATATGAGAACCTAAGTTTCTAATAATCTGAAAGGTCAGTTTGAAAGTATAGTCGGTAATGGCCAAGCGCCAATCAATCACCGTTATCAAAACCGATTCTATTTGCACTGATATGTGTAATAACAACAAACAAGTGTACGTAAATTGTAGTCGATGTGTAATCATTTAGCCCCCATGATTAAAACATGGAACTCCAGCAAAAGTATCTTGTACCACAGACATGAATAAATATCGCCAGACTGACACACCAACTGTATGGTCCCAAACTAAGCAAAGCTTGTACTATGGGAAACGTACAATGCACTTTGGGCGAGGGCAAATTACGAAAAGGCCATTTCCGAAATTTACCCCAGCGGGAATCGAACCCGCAACCACCATGTACAGAGAGCCGAGCGGCCTACGCTCGAACCACTGCGCCAAGCGATCGTCATTAGGTAGGCACACTGAATAAATTATCAAGTCTTACACTTTAATGATTCCAAACTTTGAATACATTTCCAGTTTTATTCAATCTAAATAACTAATTATGCCTAATTAGCTTTTCAGTTTTCAGTTAAATCTTTCTGTAAACTGTCCATAAACATCGCTTGAACAAAACAGTTGTGGTATTTTCATACAAAAGCGTAGTAGTGTTCACAAAAAAATTTGCAACATTATTTATTAGTTATATTAAGTTTGCACAAGTTATGATTTTCAAGTGACTGTATGAAATAAAGTTTTTGCTTTCATATTAACAGACTATTCGTTGGTCAATGTCTGTAGATTTTTGCCGGTACCGATAACACAAATCCTACACGGAATATCAATATTACCTAATTTAAAATTTAAAACAAAATATACCTATTATAAATTTATTCTGTTGACCTTATAGGGCTATATAGCCTTATATATGGCCTTAATAAACTATGTACCTACCCGGCTAACGACGACGCCATGCCTCACGGACAATTAGCTTTGAGCCTTTTAATTACGACTAATATTATAGAGGCGCCTTCACTTAAGGTTCGTTGAAATAATTAGGCGCAGGCGATGATTCATTCGGTAACAAAAGGAGTAATGGTTTGTAAAACCGCACTGTAATCGTGGAATTTGAACTGCAAGATGGCAAGCATTTAGCCAAAAATGAATGGGAATGTTTTATTAATAGTACTATTAAATACAGACAGAAATAAATTTTCGGTGCAAAGAAGCCTTTGTACGTAAATATAAAGATGAAATTTTGCAGCTATACCTACTACATTATTTTTCGTTTAAATTGTCTGGTGATAATATCTTAAAAGATTTAAATTTCGTTTTGCACCCCTAATAATTTTGAACTATTTTTTTACTGGACTTTATAATATTAGGACATATTTATGACTTTTTGTTATTAAGGCTGACTCATATAAAGCATAAAGTTTTAATCTTTTTCCAGTTTCGACATGGAAAATAAAATGATCATAGCGGACGCACTGGTCACTTTGGATGTAGAGAACACGTATGATCTGAGTGGACGGTTTCTTGTTTTACCCATTACGTCAAATGGCGATTCTCATATTAATTTGAGTAAGTACACATTAATTACACACTAGCTTACCCGACAGACGTTGTCTTGTCTTAACTTTGAATATTGAATTCGAATTGTTCCCCTCAACTTTCTTATTTTTATTCTTTCATAAGAACCTTCTCCTAACAATAATAAACACAACAAAAAAAGAATTAGCGAAATCGTTCCACCCGTTCATGCGTGATGCGATGACCAAGGAAATAAAGATTCATTTTTAAATACATCAATTTTTTATATAATATAGATTATAAACCGAGCACCGAGTCGAATATAATCGAATCGGAGGATTCATTGACCTACTATCATTTTTTTTTAAAGATTACTAATTCTTGTGGGTTTATTGAGTCTATAGTTTAACAGTCTCATTATGAGATTTAACCCCTTATAAGGGCACCAATTTGACCGCTAGTATATTGACACTTAAAATTGATTTATAGATTCTGTTTACTCGGGCACTTTGATACTGCAACCAATAATGATGAAGCGCCAATTTAGATTAGGCGCTAGATTATTTGGAATTTTTCGCTAATTTACTTTACTCGGCACATATTGGTGCGTCTTGGCTTTCCAAGGCGCTTTACTTTCAGAAACACTGAAATTATGGTAAGTTTAGATTTCTGCGAGGCATTTTTATACGAGATTCAAAACTTCCCTCTGGAAAAACTAATCAATTTTCCGGATTAACGTCTCCCCGGGGTACTTTTGAGAGATTATATTTCTTTCATATATTTCTTGTAAGTAAATAAACGAAAGTCGGTATGAACGGTTTTATTTCTTATTTTCCAGAAAATACTCTTCTCCACATTCGCTTCTGGTACGAAGATGTAGAAGGTGATGATGGGAAAATTCACTGGAAAATTTATAAGCACGACATCAAATACCAGGTTGAGAAGGCATCTTTCAGGCTGGAAAATTTGTTGAACGATAAAAATATAGGTAAGTAGGTAATACTGATAAGTATAATTTTCAAATGTGTTTTCGATAGATATATCGAAAGCACATTTGAAAATAAATTTTAAAAAATCTATTAATACAAAACCAAGGTTTGTGTGTGTTGTTGATTGAAAGCATGGTAAACAAAATGAATTGGTAGTTTGTAAGCACCTCAAATCGTACCTTTGGAGAGGTTTATCAGTGTAAACTACAGGTGATAATAAATAGCGTACAGAAAGTTGTTACCGAGCTAATAAAAAATATAATATATTATCTCAAGGGCAATGTTGTAACGAACATAACGTTCCAGAAGTATATTTATGTGCAATCGTGACATTTATTTCCACCCAGACAAAAATAAATGACAGTCTACTTATAAGAAAAAATACATCGTGATAAAACACAAACAATAATGAAGTACTCACAATATTTTTTTTCTTAAAAATACATACATAGCTCTCCCACTCCGCATTTGATTTTATATCCTTAATTATACAAGACAGGGTCCATAGTTTATCAACAGAATATAAATAACGAGAAACATAAAAAAATAAAAGTTTAGAGTATTTGTTCGTTGAATTGCTAAACAAATAACTGCCACAGTTTATGATTGATGATAGGTCGGAATCGTTTTGTGCACCGATAACAGTAAAATAGAACAATTTATGATCCAAAAGTTCCGTGAATTGGCGGACGAATCGCCTGTTTACTGTTTGTGCGAATTTAGATGATTGGCAATAAAAACTTTAATTTAATTGTATGCGGGAAATAATATAATACATCATAATATAATATTTGAATTGAAAGCTTGACGTATAGTGGTTCAAGCGTAGGCCGCTCCGCTCACTACGGCGAGTGGTTGCGAGTTTCGAAATTTTCCCATGTCTGTCACTGAGATCGCCCCTAATCCATTCGTCAGACCGTATTATATTCAATATCTTGTACTCAATGTATCCTGTGAATGTTTCAGGTGACCAAATTAACAGGGTTTTAAATGAGATGTGGAGAGAAATTGTGGCTGAAGTCGGTCCCACCATATGTCAGTCTCTCAGCGCTGCGGTCGTGGAGAACCTAGCAGTACTGTTAGGACAGGTGTCATTCGACGAAATGTTCCCGGAATAGTTGAATAATGAGTATAAAATATTGATAAATTTATTGTTTTTTTATTTCTAACTATATATGTGGATAAACAAGTTAATTTTTTTCGCTACTGATTTACAAAAAATGACCTATTCAAAATTATATTGTATTCAAAACAATTGTACCGATTCTGAGTCCGTAACTACTAAATAATGTCCACGGTAAGATACGTTACTGTCTCAAAAATCACGTTCCATGTAAATTTATCGTTTACCTACGGGCATTCCCTTAATTAAAGCCCGCAGGGGTCAGGAATTAAGTCCCGAGAACCTCTGTTTATTCACTAATTGCTGACTTAATAATATCGGGTTACCCATTAATGGTGCGCCGGTGTTTTAATTCAAAGTTTAGTAATTAATGTAATTGTCAATTCAATAATGATTTGGATTTTGACTAAAAATTTAAATTGCATTTATAAATGACTTCTGTTGTTTTTAATATTTGTTAAATCAGCCTATCAATTGAACGAGGAAATGCAGCCAGTATTCTTGGCACCATTCCACGCGGGCTGAGTTTATTTTAATGTGTTTTGTTTTTATTTTATTTTAAAGTGTTCCCTTCTTGGATAAGTTAACAAATAATTAAGCAAATTAATGATATTTGTTAAAATTAATAAATGGAATAATAATATTTGGTACCTATCTATTTTGAAATATATATTTTAGATATGTCACTCCGATATATGTAATAGGTAACAGCGCCGTGAGTCGTTTTGAACCTGCACAATTACTTTTAAAGTCCTACGTTTGACCACTTGGCTCTAACTGCATATCGTCTTCTACTTTACTTATATAAAAAAGTCTGGTATGCGTGTGTTCGCAATACTTCCCCTCCTACATGGCTTTACCGACTTTCATGTCACTTTTTATACTTAAGGGGTCACCTGGATTGTTCTTACCTATATAGTTAGATCCGCTAGGTGGCGGTGTTGTAGACATCCTACCAATATTATAAATGCGAAAGTTTGTGAGTGTGGATGTATGTATGTATGTATGTATGTATGTATGTATGTATGTATGTATGTATGTATGTATGTATGTATGTATGTATGTATGTATGTATGTATGTTTGTTACTCCTTCACGCAAAAACTACTGAACGGATTTGGATGAAATTTGGAACACAGATAGATTATAACCGGGATTAACATAGAGGATACTTTTTAACCCAATAATCCAATACTACGCGGATGAAGTCGCGGGGCACAGCTAGTTCAGAATATAAGCAAGTGAAGTTGCTGACAAAAGCGCTGCCATTTCCATCTTCATTTAGACGACCGCTTGGCGCAGTGGTGCGAGCGTAGGCCGCTCGGCTCACTGCACATGGTGGTTGCGGGTTCAATTCCCGCTAGGGTAAATTTTGGAAATGGCCCTTTCGTAATTTGCCCTAGTCTGGGTATCACTTGGATCGCCCCCAGTCCATTGTACGGTACCCATAGTACAAGCTTATCTTAGTTTGGGACAATACGGTTGGTGTGTCAGTCTAGCGATATTTATTTTATTTATTTATTTGTTTACATAGGTAACTTTAGTTACTCGGAGGACCCTACATTCTTCATCACTCAATATAAACGCTAAAACTCATGTAAATCTTCCTTCAAATTGCAACTTTAGTAGGGTCGGTGTGCACAGAATACATAAACCAGATCATTGTAAGCAGTATAACCACGTCTTGTACCGTTGAAGGCATCTCGTGATTTAATTAAAATTTAAGTTCAACCATACGGAAACCGCAGAATAATTCCATGGGAATTATTACTGCCTGCTTCAGTTTATGTTACGCGAATGTTGTAGATAAGCAAACCAGTAGCAGCTGAATAAATAAGGAGCTTTAACATTTATAAATAAGTATATTGTTTGTAAAATTGTTTTGTTGTTTTCGGTAGAGAAAAACAGGTGGGCATTCGCCATTAAAAGTTGGTTCAGATTCCTTGGAAAAAAATAATTACCTACTTGCTCGCCTTAGTGTTCTCTGGGACATTTTGCAAAGTATGATAATAAAACAACACAAAATCGTGAGTCCTCAGCCTAATTTATAAAAAAATTATGTCAACGTTTTGCTTGTTTTTTTTCTATGCAACTAAGTCTGAAAACAGGCGTATGATCCTTCTAATGTTAAGCAGTTACCATACGAAATCATTGCATTGTTTGCACGTTGCCAACCTAAAAGGAAGTAGGTCAGATTCAGGGGGGAAGGGAGGTGGTGGGGTTTTCATCCTACGGTTCTCTTACTCATCGAAACACAGCTATAATAGTTACTTCACGCCGATCTTTTGTGAGGGGGTGGTACTACCCTGTTCAAGCCTGACGTATATGAGCTGTAGTCAGTTGGTTACAGTTAGCTCTACCACCTTTCAAAAGTGTATTTGACCGGAGCAGCTGCCGTTTGAAAAAAAAAAATCCTCTAAAGATATAAAACTAGTACAATGGGACAATTCAACGCAGCGAGCAAGATCCAAACGCAATTTACTTGAAGATAGAGGTGGAACAATGCGCGCCTCACCGACGACGGTAGAGCAGCAGCGATTACTAGGAACAGGATCAATAATAGTTGTTTATCGTGAAAGAAGAAAATCTGTGAAAATACGAGGGCTTCAAAATGTATAAATGATAGATAAAAGAGCGATCCTATTGGTCTGACTGAGCGGGCCTGCTTCATAGCACAACCATGTGCCCGGTCACCTTTATTAGTGATCCTCAATCTAGGCGCGTTAGGCAAGGTTACACAGCCTTGCCCCAACACATAAGTACCAATACTTTTTGACATAAATTGGGAAATACTTTTTCGAAAATATTAAATAAGTAAATACGAAGACATTGCCTGTTACAAAGTTTGCTAAACCAACTCAGTAAAATAATTACGTCATGCTGCTTGACTCATGTCTGCTAACATTGATCATGACATTAACAAATAATTAGTCAGCGCCGTTAATTTGTAGAACAATTTAATTTTTACAAGACTAATCCCGTTATAATATTAAAGACGTAAAGTCAAATTTTTCTCTCTAAAAATTATCCGAATAACAAACTAACTAGGAGCAAGCAACAAATCTCTCTCACTTCCTCTCGAGTTAAAAGCTTCTATATTCCCGAGTTTGTTAAAAGCCGTTAAAGCCAGTATGAATTGAGCCTTCACCGCGAACACAATAGGCTGAAAAGGCAACATTAAGACCAGATTTTAGTCTTAAGTGAAGCGATGACTTGAGATACAGTAATGCAGATATCTGCGACGCTCAACGAACGTTGTATCCAAAAATATTGTAGACTAGCTGAGCCCGCGACTTCGTCCGCGTGGAATTTAACTTAACAAAAAATTAATTTAACAAAAAAGCCCGCTCCCTCGTTCTCAGCCCGCGCGACAGGACCCATTTTTTTGTTTTCGTATAATTAAGGTAATAATTAACCTAAGTTACTCCTTATAACATCAGCTATCTACCAGTGAAAGTCCCGTCAAAATCGGTCCAGCCGTTTCGGAGATTACGCGGAACAAACATACAGACAGACAGACAAAAAAAAATTTAATCGCGTTTTTGCTATAGGTGTCGTATGTACTTTCATATGCATTTAGTGTTATTTTGATATTAAAAACAGACACTCCAATTTTATTTATTTGTATAGATTTATTTTGCCACACATATTCTGCAAATATCGAGGCCCTCGTAACTCCTTATCCAAATAAATCCAATCTTGTTCCGCTTCCTTGAGTATTTTTAAAGGAAAAATAAATATTTCAGGGTGTTCGTCCCGAGGCCTGTCTTGGGTACCCTCGCGCACCTGTTGTAATTGAGGGTCCTACACTAAAATATGGTCCAGGAGTTTTGAGGGCTTTCCTCACTTGTATTAAAAAGTCTTTGGTTATATTTGTGCAGCTGTCTGGAATAATTTTATCACGGACCGCCTTGGATTTGTGCGTGGCGGCGAATTAAATTCTGAAGTATTTATTACACCTCAGGTACATTTTGGTATTATAGTTTAGACTAAGCAAATTTTAATTTAGAAAAAATAGATAAATACATAATTATTTGTTTTCGTACCTATTATTTTAACAAAAATTAACATGATAAAGAAAAAAGTAATATTTAACATCTTTAACATATTTTTGTGATGCTGCAGCTGATGCCAAAAGAAATTATTTCGTCAACGTCTTTTAAGCTCAGATATTTTCCACAGATATTTTTTTCGCACGACACTAGATGTCTGGCTTGGTGCACTTTAATAATTTACTGTTACACGCTTGCAGCTAACACTTAAGGAAATAGCAAAGCCTCGCTTGCTTCCAGATGAAGCCAATCGTATAAAGGTACGAAAATAAATTGCTGCCTTAAGACCAGACTTAGTTGCAGAATGATTCAATGGATCTTTCTGTTGTATTTAATAACTTTATTTTTAATGTTAAGTTAATGATCAAGAACTTTAGTTAACAAATGCAAGCTTATTTCTATTGTATTGGGGAAACCTGTAAGAATTGTGCTATTAGCGGTCATTCACACGATGAAGAATTTGACGATGAAAAACGGTGTTTTTTCTAAACATTTTTGACACAATTTGCCGACCACTTGGCGCAGCGGTTTGAACGTAGGCCGCTCGGCTCACTGCATCGGGTGGTTGCAGGTTCGATTCCCGTCAAGGTCAATTTCGGAAATGGATTTTTCGTAATTTTTCTTGGTCTGGGTGTCACTGCGATCGCCACCAGTTTGTTCTACGGTACTCATAGTACAAGCGATGCTTTGTTTGGAGCCATACAGTTAGTGTGTTCGTCGGACGATATTTATTTATTTCTTTTATATGATGCCGGCTGCCGTAAAACGTTTCCACTTATAGAATTGGAAATAGATAAATAAACGAAGACGATACGTACTTATATTCATAATCTAGATACCTCTAGCAAAATTTATAGTGTGATTTCTCTATTTTGAAATTGATTGTCATGAAGAGCCACACTACGATTGAAATCTTCGCGATACGCTTCCTACTAATAGAGTTACGAAAACTCATCAAATATACTCGTACGTAATAAAATATCTTACAAATTTCCCGTCCCTACAAGAAAATTTTAAATTATCATCGAGAAAAGTAATCCTCCTGGCAGGATATTAAAATTCTGTTCCTATAAAGATTGCCGGGAGATTTTGTAGCAGGTGAGCTATTTGCGTTTAGCCGTCCGATACCAAGCTGGGAATAAAAATGTCCGACGTCCAACTCTGAAAAATCCGACATGTGCATTTTGACTGCACCGACGGATTAGAGAGAGCGAGCTGACATGAAATAAAAATGGTGTAAAAAATATTTATCTACGAATAAGCAAAATCGTATCGACAATTGGAAAAATTGTTTTTTAAAAATCAAAACGGATTTGCTAGTTTTATGTATGTACATCCAGTATTGACTACTTATATAAATAGTCTCATATTTGGTACGAATGATGAGGCCTTAATATGTCACAGATTGTTGCTAAATTGGCTGTTTTACATAACGGCTAGGCTGCTTAGCACCAGAACCAAATTCCCTTACAGAGGTCTGTACTGTTTGATTCTGCCGCAAAATAGCTAGCAGTTATCAGCTAATTAAGCAATCCATCTGCAACATAGACACAACCTAAATCATGAAATAAAAAAAAATATGATAAAAATTTAAATCAGCCGCATATTGCCATAACCGAGTAAAGGCTACAACTATTAATAAATCACCATATTATATATACTATCTAGCAGAAATATTGTATGTAGGTATAGTTATATGTCTTAGCAGCTACCAAGTGTCTCATACTTAACCAGCGGAGACTGCCGCAGAACAGCGTTCGATCTTCATTAGTAAAGACGCTCTTCTTAATTGCCAATACGCTAGCTAAGTGCCTCTGGTTAGTCCTGAGGCTTGTCGATATATCTATGACGTACTTTAAAGTTTATCTTGGACCTTTGATCATAAAATGAATGGAATAGCGACTAAGCAATAATTGAAACGTCTAAGAACCCATACATTTCAGGTACATACGTCTTATGCTTTCAGTATCAGTATACTAGACATGTGTATAGATATAGGAAATATTCAAGACGTATACCAAAATATCTGTCGTGTCAGGCACAAAACATTTTTATCACTTTATCTCTGTCCCCTCAAAGTAGTAGAGGCAGTCGTTCCCCCACCAAAAGATGTATGATAAGCCCTTTTCTGTAACATAAATCCTTTGAGGATTTTTCTCAAATAGCCTGTTATGAATATTTCTCAGATTCATTTGGTTAGCTCTATGATACGTATTTTTACTGATATTAGACTATTATTATGTTGATGCCACTGCGCGTCGTTGATATAAGTATCTAAATCAAATTGATATGGAAACACGGAAACTAATCTTAAAAATTGTAATGAAATCCATTTTGGAGTTTACTACAGTCGAGTTCAAATTTAAACATTTCCTTCCTTTTTTGATTTTAGTAGTATTTACATACAGGCTGTATTCACGAAATATCTAGGCATCTACATAATATTAGCTACCGTATATACCTATGTACCTCAATTATTATTCCATACATAATATAAAACACCTTGTATACTGCTATACCTTTTTTCTTATATTGAGTACTTACAAATTTACGACTTCATTTACATCTAAAAGGGAGCTAGTTAGCTTATAGCCATAATCGCAATGCGTCTACAGTATTGGACCGATGCAGTCGGATTCCTCCGCGACGTACATTACTCCACTCGACAAACGACCCCCTGTCACATTTGAACCCTAATGGCTTCTAGACGTCGCCATATTGTATTTGTATCTGCAATCGAGACGATAATATTTTGATGATTTTATATTAAAATGTGTTTACGACCGCTTGGCGCGGTGGTTCGAGCGTAGGCCGCTCGGGTCACTGCTCATGGTGGTTGCGGGTTCGATTCCCGCCGTGGAATATTTCGGAAATTGCCTTTTCGTAATTTTCCCTGGTCTAGGTGTCTCTGGGATCGCCCCCAGTCCATTGTACGGTACCCATAGTATAAGCGTTGCTTAGTTTGGGACCATACAGTTGGTGTGTGTCAGTTTGGCGATATATTTTTTTTATTCATATAACAAAGTCAGCAAATAAGCGTACAACTCGCCTGATGTTAAGCAGTTACCGTAGCATTTCCATCCGCCTTCGAATATAGGTACCTAACCCGTAATAAAAGAATCCGAGAAACTAGGCCAACTATACAAAATAAGATGTTTTAGTTGGAACGGAATTTTGCATTAATTAAGTCATTGAAAACACACACACACACATAACACATGATAATGAATTATCTTATATTAAAAGATATGTTAATTATGCGTCTTTATGCTCCACCCTCATCAATTAGTTAAGCCCCAAAGAACACGAATACAGATTTTGTAAAGGGTACGACGTCAATAAAAGGTTAATTTTACCTAATATATACTGGCATTCACCGGTGGTGCCTATAATAGCATTACAAATCCATTTGGTGAACGTTTTATTAAGAGATTCTGGCAAGGATTTAATGACTTGGGTCGGTAAAAGATAATTCAATGTTTCCTTCTTCTTCAATGTTTATAATACGGTTTTAATAAACTGAACTTTGTTCGTTTAAACGTATTTATGTTGCAAAATATCGACATCGAAGATTCTGTTATATAAATTATCGTTGGTATGACTTAGAGGTAGAAAAGCAATTTTAGTCATATTTATTATAGACTAGCTGTGCCCGCGACTTCGTCCGCGTGGAATTTTATTGATAAAGTTTCATACAAACTTTCATCCCCTATTTTATCCCCTTGGGGGTAGAATTAATCAAAACCCTTTCTTAGCGGATGCCTACGTCATAACATCTACCTGCATGCCAAATTTCAGCCCGATCCGTCCAGTGGTTTGGGCTGTGCGTTGATAGATCAGTCAGTCAGTCACCTTTGAGTTATATATATATATAGATATAGATTTGTTGTAAAGGAATAAGTGCTCGATTCTTTCCAATTTGACATTTGCTTAAATCATATTGTCGCCTTTTTATTGTTATTTGGTCAGAAAAGATAAACAAACATAATATATTTCCACTAGGCTAAGAAGTCATCATCATGAAAATAAAGCTCTAGAAAACCTCAGAAACCAATTACAGCGATAGTTACACTATAATAGCTTTTATGTTTAGACATTAGAGATTAGAATAGTTTACGAACAATTTCAATTTATTGCGGACTTTAACAAGGGAGATGTAAGGGAAAGAAAATAATTAACTTGAACTTTAATCAATGGTTTCCAATGTTTATTTAGTTATTTTTTTATTGTTCCCTCTTGTTTGTCTATTTTACTGTAAGTACTTATACTCATTTGTGGGATCTATTTTATTATACTTATTATTACTAAACCCAGTATTTATTAAAGCTATCACCACTTTGACTTCCAAGTCCAAGTCCAAACAAAAGTCTGAGACTTACACTTTGGACATTTCATAGATAGTATCCAATCCAATACGAAAACTCGCTTTGAATTTTTAGGTTCCGAGGTTTTTTTTGTCAAACCAATATTTATAACCTGACTACGGTTTTTCTCCTCAAAATAAAGTGGCTTAAAATGTCTCCAAGTAATTTATACCTTTGTTCACCTTCCCTGACCATAGTTACGGTACATAGAAAGGGCGAAAAAATAATAATTTAAACGTCGGTAAGCTTTTCTGCTAATAGCGAACTCATATCCTTTGTAAGCTGGTCGCGGTAATTTATAGTTCCCCGAATGGCTATAAGTGAAAATGCTTTGCGTACGCTTTTTATAACAATTGCGCGTCTGCGTTTTGTGTGTGTACCTATTAAATTTACACTCGAAGGTATCTAGAAAAAGTAATAACTTGTTCTTAGGTAGTTTATTTATAATTTCTTTGCTAAGTTATAACGACAGTTTAGATATTATAATAATAACATACCTAATAACTTAGCCCTTTTAACGTGGGCACGGGCCTCCCCTCAATCCGAGGGGATACAGTGTATAATCCACCACGCTAGCCCATTGCGGGTTGGCAAATTTCACATGTCGAAAATCATCTGAAAATCCGGAAATATGTTTGATATTCAGTTTTTTGTTCGTGATTCGGCTCTGGTCTGTCACTTCAAAGTTGCGAAAAAAGATTAAAATAAAGAAATTAATTCATTTAAAATAGTATTTTATAACACGTAAACATATAAAAATTGGTACAAAAGGTTTTGTTCCATGGAAGGTTTTACTGTGATCTTACACTAAGCAAAAGCTAGTATCATTGGAAAAGATTGTGCCGCTGAATTGTAGAGTTCAGATTATAATGTTAATATTGATATTCCCTGCATTTGTGTAAACCCATAACTGTATATTTAACAACTGTTACAACTATATAGTTACATTTAACCCTGCAGGAACTAATTCCCAACCCCTTCTGAATCAGTATTTTACTTCGTGTTAAACCAAGTGACCCAATTGTATCGGCTGTCGGCACCCATACTTTCTAAATCACATGACTGCCAATCAAAAAGAGACTCTGAAGCTTAACTTTGGAGTGTGTTTTTCGTTGTGTTTGTATCATGGTGTGGAGATTGTGCTTCTGTTAACCAATTTATTGTGCTTATAAGTTACAGGAGCAGTAATAGTAATGGCGACATAAATGTTAATCCAATAAGGAAGGATAATTAATATGTTCGCGTCATCCAGACTAAAATACAATAGTTACAATTTGGGTGTTCTGTGTTATACCTTTGCCTACCCCTTTGGGGAATGCCAGGCGTGATGCATTGTGAAATGGTAAAACGAAAATAAAGAAACAAATTCAAAGAACTTCAAAATTGTAGAGGGCATAGTTTTAGTATTAGAACCTAATAGTTTTGACAGTATCAAATACCAATGGCATGAACGAATCTTTCCTTACATTTCACAGCAGCGGCCCTAACGGAAACGTGCAGCTTTACCGGTGAATGTATAGAACCATTCAATCACTCGATATGTTTTTAATATGACGTTCAAAGCTCATACAAAATCATAGAACTTATGGATTGTTAATACTATTCTTTCGAGTCCATAGGAACTGCCGACAATGGCCGAACACTCGGCAAATGGTAATTGAAGAGCAGAACCAACCCGTGGAATGCTGATCGCGGGCGTTTTCCGCCCGAGTGCAGTTCCTAGCCACTTCCCGGCCGATTTTAAACACTCATTATCTTTGGTGTGTAGCATTAATTTACCTCTAAAACGTATACCTTCCTTTTTTCTATAGTATAAAGCATCTCCAACGCATATTGCGAAACTTAATATTTTTTTTTTCCATAAGGTTTATTTAATTATAAATAATTTATATATTTGAATGTTTTAATTAAAAATAAATATGTTATTGTTATTCATTATTTGCATTGAGGTTTGATCTATTTTTTGCGTACAAAAAGTACATGCAACTACATTATTCAGTACATTAGTAGGTACTGTACTGTTTCGCTTGTGCGGTATCTCATTAAAAATGTACTTAAATAGATAATTTTCTTAAGAATTTCATAAAATCCAACTTCCTTATTAAGACATGCTTGGCTAATTCATCAAACCCTACTCAAATGGTTCGTATACGAGTATTGCCAGGGAGAATATACATTAATTATTCGATTATTATCATTAACTAGCGGGTCTGGCAGACATTATCCTGCTCTACCTATGTAGGACGCTGCAATCGGGTTCTAGAACCCGATTGCAGCGCCTTGGTGGCGTCTAATTGTTTGTTGTAATTCTAAACCATCAAAAGACCCATTGAAACACTCACAAAAACTTATCAAAATCGGTCCAGTCGCTTAGGAGATGTTCAGTGACAAACACACGTGTACAAAATACATATAATATAAAGATGATCTAAAAGACAGTTCGGTTCTGATAGTTTGCTAAATCGTGTTTAACTTTGCAAATTATAATAACTATAGGTAAACATTGTGTGAAATAATGAATAATCTACTAATTAAACCTGGTACGAAGCTTCAACATATTTTCCTCTAAACAGCTCCGGGGGGGCTGGTTTTTTAATTAATTAAAATGGACGGATATTCAATCTTGTTGACACAGTTTTCACACGGACCTTGGAAACTGTTTTTTTTTTTTTTAATTGACTATATGTTGTTGGCCAGAGTGGCCATAACAACTTCACCCGGACAGAGGGCGAGCGCAAGTGCGCTCCAGCCAGAGGGGGAGGGGGGCAGCTAGCTCAAGGGCGCCACAAGGGACACGACCTCGGCTTGGGCCGCTGCCAGAAGAGGTGGCGAGGATAAATCTACCACCGGATCGGAACGCGACCTCGACTGAGAAGATCCGGCAAGAAACTCAGCGAGCTTGTCGGGTGCCAAGGTGCGTCTAGGTAAGTAGATGCACCTTCTGGCGGAAGCGGGGGTACGTCGACCTCGCCGGCGAGGTCGGTGTCTGGTGGGGAGGAAACTGTTTTGTTATTGTTTAGTCGCTTTTATACCATCGGTTATTGACGGAATCAATCAACAAGAAAACAATGAATTCTTCCACAATGTAGAGGCGTGCTAGACTATCGAAATAGGTAAGTAGTATTGAAAAATGATGTGATATAAACCAATCTGGAGGTATGAAATAGGGACCCGTGGTGGGAAATAGGGGAGACCTTTTCTCCAGGCGTGGAACAAAAAAGGTTAAAATCTCAAATAGGGTAAATAAATGCATATTATCGACTTAATTAATTAAAACGCCACAGAGCAAATAATGGTTATATTGCAGTAACAGCTGTAATCCTAGCCACATACCCAAGTGTAGGTATTCATATTTCTTTCTTTACTAAATTAAGTCAACGTGAGTTCCTGAAAAAGGGTACAGATGTAATGCTAAAGTGTTTTGAATAAGTACTGCTGCATTTAGTTATGCATGGATAGTAGTTATTTTGTTGATACATAAACTAAACTACCTATATTGCCATCCTTTTAATGATCGCAGAGAATAACCAAGACTGCAACATCAACAGAATAAGGTCGATATTGGTATAACGAGTGTATTATATAAGTGTTTGCTGAGTGATTCGCGATAATAATCGACTGTAATACCACTTGTAATTAAAATTGGATTCAACTCGCGGCTGCGTTAAATTGGAAAGCTCTATTAAAAGTTGATCGAACAATTTTCACCGCGCCCCGGTGAAAGTTATTAATCATCTCATCGAAAGTCATTGTTTTATTTTAAAATTTAAATGTTCGATAACAGTTTGAGGTGTTCCGTTTACCGTAATCATGGTAGGTGCCTTTTCGCTGTGGATTGAGATTTCAGGATATTCAGAATTAAATTTGAAGCATCTCAAATAAGAAGCGTATATTTGTTATTATGAATTCAATTGTATTGGTATACAAATATAACGCCGGTGTTGAAACATAAAGTCTATGGGAATACTTATCTTGAAAGACTGACTACCTGTTTTAAAATTATAAAGTGCATTGTTTGAAAAAATATACAAACTCAGAACTGAAAGCTGTTCAAACTTAAATTAGACAAAAAATATAAAAGTTCTTCAAGGAACATAAGTAGTGTTGGTAAAAAAATTACAATAAATGGGAATGAAAAGCATTATGATAAAGTGAATAAGTCAAATAAGAGTCGGTACATAAGTGTTACAAAAAGCCGGGCGTCGTGACGTTGACAGATTGTGTGGACATTACGCGCTCGCCATTAGCGTCGCGCCGCTTTGCTTTCCACTAGCGCGGATATTAATGGCTTTATACGGACCTCACAGCTTTCATTAATTTACTGGTACACTTCTGTATTATGTTGTTCTTAGTTTTGTGAGTAACATTTCTATGTTTAATTAGTTTCCTGAGAATATTTGTTATATTTCGGTTTATTTTGTTGGTTATCATATTATTCGTTCATAAAAATATATTATTCATGTGCGCACTTGTACCGGTATGCCATTCTTGTAATATTGTTATTCTTGTAATACTATGTTCTTAACAGTGATTAAAACGAAAAACATGATTCCTGAATCACCATTATAAGCAATCACAAATAAATATGAAAATACCCATTACCTACACGAATCACTTCCGCCAATTTGGATGAAGCAATGAAATTCAATGAATAAACTCAATTGTGTGAAAGTATTTCCAATTCAATAAAATTGCTTCAATTTGATTTAATCGTGAATTATTAGCGTTACCAAAATAATGAGAGGTTATACTAGGTGATACAAAATGGGTATACTATTTTTTTTGCAACTTAACTTTGTAAATCTCAAACTATCGGCTTTGTGGGACAGTTGAAGTACTAAAGGTTTTGTAGACTTGTGAAATCGGTCAACAGCTGTATTCCTATAACACCTTTTGTTTTTCAAGTTCCCTCCAAAGCTGATGGTTTTAGAATTACAAAGTTAAGTTTTGAAAAAAAAAGTATACCCATTATGTGTCACCTTGTATAATAGAAATCGGGAGAGCATAAAACAATAATGAACATCTACATGTGATTGATTTGCTGATAATTCATGAAGTTATAACTCTCTCAGGCTCTATCGAGGCTGGTGCGGTAATGAGACCCTAATATTGCATTACGCTCCTATTGGCTCATTAGCTGACTGTTAACGGTGTAAATTAACTAATGAACACAGCGTTCACCACATTTGCTACAGCCAATTTGATTGTACCTGTTCAAAATATAGAGCTATAACAACTCTATTCATACAATAAATATCGCCAGACTGACACACCAACTGTATGGTCCCAAACTAAGCAACGCTTGTACTATAGGTACCGTACAATGGACTGGGGGCGATCCTAGTGACGCCCAGACCTGGGAAAATTACGAAAAGGCAATACCCGAATTTTGCCCCGGCAGGAATCGAACCCGCAACTACCCAGTGCAGGCCGAGCGGCCTACGCTCAAACCACTGCGCCAAGCGGTTGTCAAATAGTAGAATGGTAGAATTCATGGTAGAATTAATGAAGATAATTTGGGAACAGTTAACATTAAGCTGACCAAAGCCTATACTTGCTTTCAATACCAAAAGGCATCGCTCCCACATTGTTGACCCAATGGGGAGTGAGAGACAGGGGTAGAGAGGGGTGTTGAGATTCACCGATCTTTTGTGGAAGGGTGGTACTACCCCAGTCGAGCCAGCCCATATATGAACTGTAATCAATTGGCTACAGCTTAGCTCTACCACCGAACTCCTATCTCTATGGTAGGTATTTCTGCTGTCATTGTCATTTTTTCCACCCGCTGTAGAAACAAAGTGTAAATCAATCATTAAAGTATTTAAACAAGCACAAAAAGTTTTAAATGGAGTCCCTAATTTATCAAAGCTAAGAAACTGTGTGATTGCGTTTCCTTTCTAAATTACACAAAAGAACAAAAAGTGGTCGGGGCGTTTCGATTCTGCTGAAATGATACAAATAATAGACTATGAAGATCTAGATTTTGTAGGCAAGAAAAATCTGAAAGAAAATGCAAAGGTTTTCGTTTCAAAGCACTTTTTGAACCGCAGACTATTATTGCTGGATCGGCAGTGAATTTTTTATAAATTAGATAAAACGGACACAATTGACTCAAGCTTTTTGGCCACACGGCCAAGAAAAACTTTAATTTATCATTTAATACTTATAATAAAACCCTCCTCTTACCTATTTCAACAATTCATATTCCGATGATCCTAATGCAAACCATATCAATTGGATACCCAATTCAGGTCCCCGTAAGGTACGTCCCCAATTGCATTATTTCCACCGCATCCATTTAATTTTATGATTATTTTAATTTTATTTTATTTAATAAACAAACAAATAAGTAAATTTTCATATAATATAATTGTAAAATAAGTAACAATAATTGATTGACTCAGGCGTTACTTTTCGGAAATCCATTGTAAAACAATTTAGAAGAAGGACCCACCACTTACCCTTGGCTTGTTAACCTCCAAAATTATAAATCAAATATGTTGATCGATAATGGAAGAGGTCAACAAAACCTAACTCCGTCGGTCGAGTCTGTCAGTCATGAGTGTTTCCGCGGAAAATTGCACATTGTTAGGGTCCCTGAGGACCCACGTCCTACTTCTAAATTGTTTTATAAGTAACAATGTTCACACGTAATTTTACGAGCTATTAATTAGTATTTAGCTCAACATTGTACTCATATGACAAAAATAAATGTCACCAGAAAATCAAGGGTTAATTTTCTTATGATCCACAAATTTTATTTCACTTACCTACATCGACAGCGTACAGCCCTGTTGTATTCCAATGACGCCGGTATTTACGAGAGCATAGAAGTGAAAATGTATTTACATGATACTAAAATATATAATGGTTCCAACAATTATTTTATCATTCGAAAAACTTTCTCGCAGGTACCTCTGAATCCCGTAGTTCTACTATGAGTTTTACGCTCACTGAATAAATATTTGCCATGTATGACAAACTGTAGAGCGCCTCTATATATATAAGAGCAAATTTCAGAAATGGTCTTTGCGTAATTCGCCCTGCAGGTCTGAGTGTCACTAAAGTTGCCCGTAGTCCATTGAACGGTTAACTTTAGGACAGTATCTACTGATCAAATAATTGTAATTCCTAATAGTGGGTACCAATAATACATGTGTTGCTTAAATTGGCGTTGAGCAGTTGTTTTATTTATATAAGTATAAAAGTCGGCAAACAATCCAACGATCCATCTGATGCTAAGCAGAGTTATCGTAGCTTATAGATGCTCGCAATACCAGAGGCATTGGTCACACGTTGCCACCCTGAAGGTGAGTGGGATAAAGGGAGAGGATTTTTTTCTTATTAGTCTTATTGTTTAGATATTATTTACAATGACAATATTTTACTAAAACGCTAATGTCTAGAGAGTTGCTAGCGAGCATGGGACGCATGGTAGAGCTCAGTACTCCATTATAATACCCAAAAAACTTCGCAAATAAATAAACCTGTTGTTTGCGCGGTGGCACCGGGGGCTCCTCCCGTGTCCGCAAACACCATCCGTCAACGTCGGGGCTCTTATTCACTTTGATAGTGTAAACACGCCCTTAGGGATTCACTTGTAAAGATTCGCTCAGTACTCATGTAAGTGATAAGTGTGGGAGTGGGGTCAAAAGATGTATAATCGTTTCTCATCATAATTGATCATGGTTCGGGGGCGTTTGGCAAGTTACTCATATTGTATGACGTCATGGACGCTGGAATGAAATACGATTATCGTGGAGACATGTAGGCGTATATTATTTGGCGTCATTACAAGTGAGAAATAATTGTATTAGGGATGTGCGATTTTATTTTTTCAGGTTGTGAAGAAGTAGTTATTACGGAAACCTGCACGTCTTTTGGAAGGCTTGTTAAGTTCGTAAAGTAATTATATTTAATACATAGAAATAATTTATATGGCAGAACAACGTTTGCGGGGTCAGCTAGTAATATATAATATACTAGCGGCCCGCCCCGGCTTCGCACGGGTACATTACGGTTACATTATAGGAGTTTTAGTAAGGATCCCTAATTTAAAAAAAATATAATAATGCCTATGTCACCCGGGGATAGTGTAGCTTCCGAACAGTGAAAGAATTTTTCAAATGGGTTCAGTAGTTTCGGAGCCTATTCATTACAATCAAACAAACAAAGTTTTTCTCTTCATAATATTAGTATGATACATTCATTCCGACTATAGAAATAAGGTTGATAATTTAATATCAAAGTTCCATACCCATTATGGATATTCGGTTGAATAAACACTTATTGTCAAGTTATTGTGTTATGGATATAACACAATCACCAAACAAGTGTATACCTATATATATGCATTTATTATAGAGTCACAAGGCTCCAAAGACATGTTACAAACAGATCTGAATCAAATTTAAATGTCGTCCTTTCAGGATTTTCTCTACATACGAAGTCACTTCTGCCCCTTTTCAGTTTACACAGGTTTATCATGAATTAATTATGAGGGTTGCTTTTAGCCACATATTTTTTATGCTTAGCATAAATAAACATTTTATTAAGCTCTTATAAGTATCTTATGTGGGTATATTATTTAATCTCTTATTTGAGTTACCTGGAGTCTAACATGGAATTAAAAAATAGTAAAGTTTTTTTCGGACCAACAGAGTCGACACCATGTAGGTAATGATACTGCGGCCAACAAAAAGCGATATGAAATTAAAATCATTTTCGAGTTCAAGTCAGCCACCGCCGGGTTGGCCAACATTATAAATTTGTGGTCTATTCTCTGTCGGAAACCGTAATGTTAATTTAAAAATGAATGAAGGTGAAATGTTATAAATAAATAACTATTACGTTAAAAACATTTTCGAATCGCTTCTCGTTGGCTGTGACATAGATACTTACTGTAAAATAACTCTTTCCCACTAAAGCAATTTATATCATGTGGAAGTACATTGCTTTCATTTTGAAATAAATCTTCTTTTACTGCTCTGTAATGGAACGGTGCGCTGTGATTTATGGGAAAAACAATTATAAATTAATAGCATTAAAGTTTAATTAATAGTTTCGGCCACCTTAGTTTTGTTGGCAATATTACCTACCTTCTGCTTGCTAAAGCGATGCCTTCGAAAATAACATAACGTTTAATCTGTGATTAATCTCTACGAGTTGACAGAGTAGAGAAGTAAACAAACAATTAACTAAAACAAAATTGTTTTTTTATGTTTTGTATCAATACTTTGGGTTACTCTAGGTCATATAATAAGGCACCCAAGATACGTACTTTTAAGGGTTATTTTGATGGGAAAAGTGGCTGGTAGAAGAGCTGTTGGGCGCAGGAGGAAATCGTGGCTGCGAAATATCCGAGAATGGACGGGAGTCTCAAGTGCAGCGGAGCTTTTCAACCTCGCCAAAGACCGAGAGATATATGCGGAGCTGACTGCTAACCTTCACTAGTTGGAGAAGCACTCTGAGAAGAAGAAGATCAATACTTTGGATGAGTATCGCAGTGGACGGAAAAGCATCAATCTTACGATTTAAACATCTTGGGGGGTAAAGCGTGACCACAACAAGTCCAAGATAAGGTACCTGTGGATACGGAATAGGGAGACCTGTGCCATAGCTGTGGGACATATGTAAGTGGGGCTAAGTAAATAAAAAACACCAACCAGACAAACACACCAACTGTATGGTCCAAAACTCAGCACCGCTTGTATTATGGGTACCGTACAATGAACTGGGGGCGATCCCAGAGACACCCAGACGAGGGAGAATTACGAAAAGGCAATTTCGGAAATTTACCCTGACGGGAATCGAACCCGCAACCACCTCGGTGCAATGAGCCGAGCGGCCTACGCTCAAACTACTGCGCCAAACGGTTGTCTATTGCCAGCAGTCCTAAGAGGTTATTAGTATTTTTAAATTAACCCCGTATAACCTATCTGCTTTTTTACACAGAAAACTCTGCATACAAGCGTATAAACCAGCTGATGCTTGCAATATACCTAAAGGGGAGTGTACCAGAGGGAGGAGAAAGGAGCCTGCTTAAACATGTTCGTCGATTGAAATGGGTTGAACTAATAAATTCAGATTTGGTTCCGGCAATTAGCGAAAGGAAATGAACATCTGATCGGGTCCGGTAGCTATTCAATTAATCTCGTGTCGCAGGATATAAGCTTTAATGGTTGATTGAACTCATAAGTGTAATGTACTTAAGTACCTTCAAGTCGTTTAAGTCTAATATTAGATGGCAGATCCGTGGCTAAGCTTTGATGTTTTGTTCTGAAAAAAAAAAAATGAAAAAATATTTATTTATCTCTAAGTCTACATGTTTTCATGTTAATTCTTTTACAAATGATGTCTGCAGACCTGAGGAACAGAAAAATAAATTATGTAAGAGTGCTTAGCTTGTGACCCTTAAACTAAGCATTGCCTGTATCTTAAGGGCCAGAAAGTTCTAGTTTTAACGTTGAGTAGAAATAGTGTTGCCGTGGTCTGTACACACTGTTATCTACTCAGTGCCCATACTTATATTGCTTAGTTTGGGTTGAAACAGTTGGTGTCTGCCCGGCGATGTCATTTTGATAGAAAAACGCTAGGATAAAAGATTGATAGCTTTAGAACAGTAGATAGGTATACTTACAAACGGGTTCAGGGTTGGTCCTAAGGTCTTCGAAAGCAATTAAAAATCTGGTACTTTCCAATTATTCCATGTAATTTGATTTTTCGTTCGTAGTTTACATCTTGTTAGAAAAAACCAGGCCAGTGATCAATAATAAAACAATACAGATATTCTTCTAAAATTTTAAATCAAACATTTTTATTCTAAAGAGGTGTTATTTCTTAATATTTCCTAAAAAAACTTCAACAAAACGAAATCATTAAATGGCTAGGTAGGTATGTATGGTCTGAAATAGTCGAATAAAAACATATTACTATTCTTAAGAAACGCGTCTAACAAATTCCCAAAATAGCCCAACAAAAACTCGAGCGCCCTCGCCCAATTTTAATAACAAAGAAAAATAGCTTTTCACGTAACAAGACACCCGATACAGGGGACTTTCACTCGGAGCTGAATAAAACTGTCTCGCGCCGAGAATGTTCCACACAAAGTGGGTCCTACCGAGAAATGTATCCCCGAGGGATGGCAAGAGACGCACACTTTAGACTAGTGGAAAACATAATACCTACCTATATATACTCCTAAGTGTAGAGGTACTTACTGAGTGAAAATACACTATATAAAAAACAATGTCAAGTCTTAATATAATTATAAAAAAAAACGCGTAAATCACCAAACAAAAAAACACGTACGCACGTACCCCACTTACGCCATCTACATTATTTTTGAGAGAACTTTTTCACAATGGACGTTACAAAGTAGTTCACTTACACCATCTAGTTGATTGTTGAGAGAACTTTTTACAGTAGACGTGACAGTGGTTTACAAAATTACTAACATATGGCTTGAGGGGGCTGCTGGAAACGGAAAACGCTTTTTTTAAGCGTGACGATTTCTGCCATTTTACCCTACCGTAACCCCGTAAAGGAACTACGTTCCAAAAACATCAAAATCGGTTAGGCCATTTAGAAGAAAATTATTACGAATACACGTACACCAAAATTGAATTTAGGTAATACAAAGATAAAAAATATTTGCATTAAATTTATAAACAGTAGATAAAATGTATAAAAGAAGTTACATCTATGTGTTACACCTCAGTTTCACTAGGCGGTCCTGTTAATTTTCCGCACCGCTAGCCGTTTCAATCCCACCACCACCTCGCAAATGGGTGTGGACAGCTAATTACTGGCCATTTTTCGGGGTCTATTTATTATGAGGATGTTATTTTTGTAATTTCGTTAATCCTATGTTGAATCACAAATTGGGAATAGCAGAAATAAGCATAGCTTTGTTGATAAAGATAATGCAATGGTGGAATTATTGTTAGCATGTGGTAATTAATATGACAGGTGTTATGATTATGGGACTCCTTACTCCAGGTTAGAAAAATGGAATTTATGTTTTTTTTTACTCCCTCCCAACCAGCGAAGCGAACTCCGTAATGTTCCCATTGTGTAGGTTCCGGTTAATAGTATGCTGAGGTTGGTAGAGCTGTAGTCAATTGATTGCAGTTTAAACATGGGCTGGCTTAAGGCTAAAGCGCCCATCTAGCCCGCGAAGGTCAATTTTTTTGAGGTTTTTTTAAAAAAAAATCAAAATCTGACAATGATAAAAGGCACATTTTGTAATTCGCGAAAAAGACCGTGTGCAGTGCATTTATTAATATATCCAACTTACTCTAAAACATTTCAAGAACGACAGCTATCCAGATAATCTGGCAATTTTGTATATTTAGTGATTTACTAGTATCATATCCACCGTGATAATATTTAGAGTAAAATAAATGTATTAATAAACGCAGTGCATACTGTGTTTTTCGCAAATCACAAAATATTGTCTTAAAAGTTTTCAGATTTTGGATAAACTATAAAAATACTCGAAAATTTTGAATTTCGCGGGCTAGGCAGGCGCCTTCACCTTAACGGAGCAGGGTAATACCACCCTCTAAAAGAACGGCGTAAAGTAGCTTTTGTAGTAACATTTTTTCAGCCGCAGTACACACTACACACTTCCTACGCAGTAATAGACTCTTCCCATCAAATAAATCGAGACACCTCTCATTGATGATATTATACGAATTATGCTTATTCATAAAATACACTCGAGTATACAATAAATAATACTCAAGCCAGTTCATAACAAGACGTAGTTCCTAGTAGTATATATATAAGGTTGAGAATTCTGAAAGTTAATGTTGTAAACTTAATTTTAATTTCCATGGCAATAATGTTTACTTCAACAGACCGTTTTCAACCGATAAAGTAACGCATCCATTTCAAATCATGAATGCGTTACTATATAATTGTTTTTTAAACTAAAATCCTCGATATTCTGTCATGAGCCAAAACGAGTGGGTGTATGTCGGGCCTCTCGCGCCACTAATGGCGATGTACGGTGTCGCTCGCACTTGACACTCGTTTGCTGTCGGTTAAGGGGGACGAGTTGCGTAAACAATGATATTTTATGGCACATTTTCACTGGATTTTGTTAAATAATTCTTATTTATAAACTTTTAGGTCACGGTAAAATAAAGGCTTAACGTTAGTAGACTTCAATGTGGCTATGATATTTGCAGCTAACCAAAATGAAAACATGAATGTCGCTTAAACATCCCGTATCAAAAACAAAGACAACAAGCCTATCTACTTAACATCAGGTGGATCGTATGCTTGTTTGCCGACTTTGTTATATAAAAAAATCCATTTAAGCATGGAAAATAAAATAAAACAGCGTCTAGGGACGCCCGAAAGAAGCGAAGATTTATAGTATAAAGCATAGGAACTAAGCGTTAAAAACAGCTGCGGCGCGCCACTCTGTACACCTATATCGTGTAACGCTACTGACGCTTAGCACAGATAGAGAGGCCGTGCGGCGAGCGCCCCTAAGGTCTGTATAAAAGTTTCGCTTCAAAATAATAGTTGAAGTAGCACATAATAAATCTACGATTTTACTACCGCAGAATCGAAAAGGAAATGAGATTTCTGTCTCGCCATCACAGCTCTGTGTAAAGTTACACTCATAATGAACAATCAGCATTCCAATGTGTAAAGTTAACACCTGAAGGTTGAAAGTTGAATGTCGCGTGAAAACATTGGTGTTCACGTGCAAATTAGATTTTAAAGCGCGATGTCGCTAGCGCTTGCCATTACTTCGCGGTTTGGGGCAAACCGCGAATTGTACGCTCACACACCGGTTCAAACGGATGCAGTTAGAAAATAATTGCTCTTTGTATACCACAACTCAAGTGTAGATCCTCACACGTATGAGATTATAGAGGAAGTTATTTTCATGTATGTGTAGCAACCTCACATTCACGACGCTCACGGATAGATGGCGCTGAATGCAACGCCTCAATACAAAGTGCGCATTCTTCATACAAAAACTGAATCACGATATTAAAATTCACAATTATCAATCGTAACTAGTATGTAAAAGGACGTGACAACATTTATTGGCGCATAGCGGCCGCCCAGCCAGGCATGATAGCCGCTTGGCCGGAAGATTCTACCTTTCCGCTAAATGGAAATAGTGTTTACCATTTTCTTTGCGTTGTTTTTTGCAGTAGCGACTTTGTTCCTCCATTTTTGTCTTGGTAGTTTAATTGGGATTCGAGTTGGAGATCTCTTTATTCTAATTTCTGTGGTTTGGAAAACGTACACGAAAGTTAGGGTTAGTAAAACCTTTCGTGTTTTTTATTTAAAATTCCAAGTAGGTCGTGTCATAAAAGTCTAATCGACAAAACCTAGCAACAATTTTTTCGGTGTTATTAAGAATCGTGTAGACGGGCTCTTATGTAGCGCGCCCACTGAACTTGTAAATTCCACCACACAAAAGAAAATAAACGTGGTCGTATTTCAACTTTGAAAACCAGCGAACTTGTATGTTACCGGCCTGAATATTGTTTAAATCGTCGCGTATTTACCTGCCGTAAAATAAATGTTCACAGAATTTCGTATCTTTAAAACTTGGTGACAAGTAGGTACCTACCCACTTATATAATCATATTTCATTATAAATAACTTAAGACATACGAAGCCAGTTGAGTTCACTAAATACGTACGTACCTACTTAAAATCAATTTCTTTTCGCTCAACAATATACCTACCTATTTGTTTTAGTTACTGGTTTGTAAATAAACGGTGGTAGAGCCAATTAACCTATCACCAATAAGTCCACAGCTCATATACGGGCTGGCTCAACCCGGGTAGTACCACCTTCTCACAGAAGATCGGCGTAAATCAGCCATTATAGCTGCGTTTCGTACGATGAATGAGAGAGCCGGAAGCACAAACCCCCTTTCCCTGTCTCAGTCTCAGTCCCTATCCCCTTCAGTTCAGCAACGTGCGAGTAATGAGCGACCGCTTGGCGCAGTGGTTCGAGCGTAGGCCGCTCGGCTCACTGCACATGGTGGTTGCGGGTTCGATTCCCGCCCGGGGCAAATTTCAGAAATGGCCTTTTCGTAATTTGCCCAGGTCTGGGTATCACTGGGATCGCCCCCAGTCCATTGTACGGTTACCCATAGTATAAGCTTTGCTTAGTTTGGGACCGTACAGTTGGTGTGTCTGTCTGGCGATATATATATATATAATGGGTTTGGTATTGCAAGCGTCTATAGGCTACGATAACTGCTTAACATCGGGCGGGTTATGCGCTTGTTTGCTGACTTCAAAACAGACCCTTATAAGACTAAATACCGGTTACAATCTAGTGTGTACTGTGTAGAAATCGCCATAAAATATGAATTAAATAAGGGGTTATAATACCATGAAACAGAGAATAGCAACTTGCATCAGGCGGCACCTCTTCAGCTACAAAATTGATAAAGTCCAACTAGTCTAGCACAATAGAGAACCGTAAAAAAAAAGTGAAGTTTGTTCCCGCATAATACAAAGTAACAAACGGATTACATTGTATAGTTTTGCAAAAAAGGAACCAACCCACTCTTACACCTGCAGACTAAAATCAACCCCAGTTGAAGTGATGTGGGTTGGTTTCAGTTTGCAGAAGTATTGGTGGTTGAATCCATTCTGATTATCTATATCCAATTATGTGTTGGACCACTAAAAAGCCGCCACGCAACATTATTATACTTATGTATTTTAAAACACTGGATCATACTATCAACTGAGACAAATAGGTATAAGATGCGATAGTATATTTTTATATGCATAGATAGGTACTATCGCATTCTGTTTTAAACAAACAGACAAAGTATCTTAGTAAGACAAAATTCCTAAAATGTATACTTAATATTACAATCCGTAGAAATCTCGACCCAAGACAATGAAACGTCTGGACATAATATATTAAGATTTACTATATTAAAATCTACTACAACATAGTATATTATTGAACTATACGTACCCATATCAGCTATACAATACGTTTATTGTTGGCAAGTGTTGGTATCGGACATGTTATTGCCTTGGCCGGTCGCCATTATTGCGACAGTATTGGGTGTCATGGGTAGATGACGCTTAGGCATTGTTCATAACCATCTCTTATATTAGATGACGAATGATTTTACTTATCATAAATACTTATAATCAATCCATTTAGTGATTTTTTTCACTGAAAGACTTCATTTGTCAAATAAACAATTTTTTTTTTGAAATCGACTCTAAAAGCGTTTGAAAAATCTATACAAATAAATAAAATAGAAGTGTCTGTTTGTTATTTCAAAATAAAAGCTTTTTAATAAATGCGTATGAAAGTATGTTATAGGAAATGTATAACAAATAACGATATAATTAATATTTTTATCTGTATGTCTGTTTGTTCCGGTTAATCGCCGAAACGGCTGGATCAATTTTGACGCGATTTTCACTGGTTAAGACTTTATTACTGATTTTAGCTAATGTTATAAGGAGTAACTTAGGCTACAAATATTTTATAGAAGTAACACGCTGGTGGAGCCGCGGGCAACAGCTAGTGTTTTATACATATGGAAAGTTATTGCATTCCACCAATGAGTCCATCGTAGCCTTAAATCAGCTCATCTGAGGTTAAACAACCGAATTTAAAATATATTTCGTTCAGGACTTACAAACTCTTACCTAATGCATACATTTTAGAAGGAATTCGGCCCTGAATTCTCCCGTGACCCAAATTTGGGGAAATTCGTTCGCATAGCTACGAAATTAGTAATGGATCAGTTGTAGGTCAAGGAAGACATCGCCATACATGCACGTCTCTGATGCAGACTGGTGACCCCATTTATAGTAATAGGGTTTCTATATATAGTATTAGAGGGTTGACTATTACTTAGCGTATTACATATCCCGTAGGTATACTTATTTATAATTCTCTTGTTATCTTGAGGTACGGTTGTATTGTTTTTTTTTATCATAGATTAAACATTAAATAAATTACTTAATGTGACGTTGTATTAGTATTCGTGTTCTCCTCAGCAAGCCCTTTCATTTGATACCCATACTGTGGTAGTGCAGAAAAAATAACTAGTCCGCCATCTTGGATGATCCGCCATATTGGAATTAGAATGACGTCACATAGCTGAGCATGCATTGACATCCAAAATAAGCGTGTATACCAAATTTCTGCTCAATCGGTTAAAGATGACTGATTTAAAATTCAGCTGCAAGATTCCGCCCGGACAAACATACATTGCAAGTTAAATAAAATCTTGTAAAATAAATATATTTGATTTGATTTGATTAAGTGTATTGCCGCCCTTGTCATGTTCGTAATGTATGAGGAGACAGTACCTAATGTTTTAGTTGTGTTTAGTTTAGTTGTAATATTACGTAGGCGATATATAAGTATCATTGACATAATTACCGAGGAAAGCACTGTACGATATTGCACACTTCTAGTTAGTAAAATTTTTCTTGTTCGTTTATTACGGAGGTCATATATTTTTGCAGTTATATAAGAGTAAGCTAACCCTAATAAAGGTGTATCCAAATGCTAGCCAATTTAATAGTGCTCCGGCGTCTAACTTTAAATTGCCTAGTGTTACGTCTAGTTAAAGTGATGTAACGTAAAAGTTCGCGCAATTTGTATGGTATCAACATATTTACCTTATGCTTAGGGAAGTAAGTAACTATTATACGAGTATATTTTATTTGTTCAATTGAGTATCCTATTATACGCACACAGTCACAATAATGATAGGCACCGCCCAATTTCACTTGGTAGGTAATGGACTTTATACCAACTTGTTCGTTAATTGAATTGAACTAAGTTACCGATGCTTCAGTTTTGTTTGTTCGACCCAGTCTCCATTGTCTCAGCCCAGAACACCTCGGTTTATAAAATGGGTAAGGAGTCTCAGTGGGGATAGGTATATTTTTTGTAAGCGATGAGAGAATATAAAACATGATCTAGTGAAATTCCAAACCTTCCCTTTGGGTAAAATAAAACATCAAGCTAAGTATTTAGTAAGTATTTCCTAAACTTAAAACTATTGTACTGATCTAGCTATATATTATTTTTTACAAAAACAAAAGTGAGGTAGACCAATAACTATGATGAAGTAATTTGACGCGAACCAATATTTAAATTGTGAACCAGGCTTCGACGGACTACAAGTTTAATTTGCGTTGTGATTGGCCGCACTGATACGTCGGTCGTTTTATTTGTTTCCGTGCCCATCATTTTGCCAACCAAATTGGGACTCAGTTTTGTAAATAATAACAGTTTGTTTGCCTTCTACGTACCTATCCTACTGCTGAGATCTCGTTTTTAGAAACTACATAGACAACTGAGTTTTAGTCTTGATTTGTCTGAAAAATCCTCTTCTCACCATTACGTTGGCCTATCTTGTCGTGTGTGACCGTCTTCCAACTATGGCCAGTCCAATGCGTCTTCGTTCCAGAAAATGCCTTCAACGGTATAAATTATTAATAATAAATAAATATTGCCAGACTGACACGCCAACCGTATGGTCCCAAACTAAGCAATGCTTGTACTATGGGGACCGTACAATGGACTGGGGGTGAACCCAGTGACACCCAGACTTGGGAAAATTACGAAAATGCCATTTCCGAAATTTGCCCCGGCGGGAATTGAACCCCCAACCACCATGTGTAGTGGACCGAGCGGCCTACGCTCAAAACACCGCGCCAAGCGGTCGTCAACACATTGGACACATATACCTACATAGCGTCCATAGTACTGTAAATTGTAACCTACCTAAACCTGCCTCACGTGAAATAAGATTTATATTAGAGTTGTAGGTATCCAGCCACGTGAGGCCTCCGCGTAAGCGAAACAGGTGCACATCTGTGCCCAGCCCCCGGGGACAGAACCCCACTTTGTGCGAGATATTTCCGACGCGAGAGTTTCATTCAGCACCGCATGTGAAAGTCCTGTTTACGATCTCTTGTTTCCTGAATTTCTGAGATTATTGTGGTCACTATCCAGCAAAAGTGGTCGGTTGATATATTATTTGGTACCAACACGCAAGAGTGAATATTGGTCTGATATAGCCCCTAAATAGTAATCCTAGTCCCCTATGGAGGTGAATCTACATCGACATAATTAACACTAAAGACCATGCATAAGATACTGCCATAGACTAATGGAACTGCAAACAGGATGTACCTATCCAAAATCATAAGTAACAATTTATAACAGCTTGGGTGTCTCTGGGATCGCCCCCAGTCCATTGTACGGTAACCCATAGTACAATTGTTGCTTAGTTTGGGACCATACAGCCGATGTGTTCGTCTAGCGATATTTATTTACATATTATATAATTTGGAAAAAAAAAATAGAAAAGAAAAATCCAATATTAATGCCATTTAATTTTATGCCCAATACTCGTTCAAACCCTCAAGTCATATTTTGGTATTTTGAAACAGTCTGTATAGTATGGTATTTTGTTTATTTTCGTGAAAAGTGGAAGTTCTAAATCTTTGCCATTGCTTACAACATCTCTGACTACCCTCATGATGATTATAGTCGTGATGTTATTAATGTAACCTGAAGTAGAGATAAGTCCAAAACTAAATAGGCCGCTTATAACCAAATAAATGTACAGTAAACGTCTATAATCACTGATAACATCACCATTATCAATAAACAAGCCACTTTTAGTGCGCAGTGGTGAAATAGTGAACCATTCCAGCTTATTGTAGTATGCGGGCAATCAGGTGGGCAAAATAACCATTTTACGTTGGCCTCTACTCTATCTCGCGGATAGGAAACTTCGCCGTACATTGTTAAACTTTGTTTGGATGAAAGGACAAACATAAGCTGGAAGTCTGGTAGGTTTACAAATAAAATATGAATATAAATGAAACTTAAAGCGCATTTTTTTTCTAAAGATTTTAAAGTTTGGAAAGTTTCCCCTTTAAAAAGAAGAACAGAACTATTTTTTTAAGAGCAAACAAATAAATAATTAAAATTCAATGACTTACAAAAGTAGGTGTTTAAACAAACCACACTGCAAAACATAATTGCAAAAGATTTCATTGACAAATGATATATCAATACTAAAAGTATTGCTTATAAAGCGTGGATTAATTGAATGCATGTGTAGTGACTCAGAAAATATTTCATTTTGCTGTCAGCCACAGAACCCGCAATTAGTAAGCTAACCCAACTGTGTGAAAAGCCAAATTCTCTAAAATACCAACGAAAATGTCGGATATATGCATAAAGTTGTGCCAAAACAAATCAATTTAAATGCATTTCGGTGCGAAATGTTCAGGATTACCGTCATAAAACAGCACTTTCAGACTGAAACTTCAGCAATGCGTTTTACAACGTGAGACCGCAACAACTGGGCCGGGCACTGCATGATTTGAAAATTACGGAGTTCTCGCATTAGATTGTGGCCACAAAAGATGTGGATTTTACGGATCGTTAACTTTTAAAAACAATATAATTTCGGTGACAAATCTTACAATATTTTCATTGAAAATATTTGAAAAATAAAATGTTTTAAGATATAATTGGATTTACATTATATGAAATAAGTAATAAACTAAGTTATTATCTCTCTCTTTCTCGGTAGATAAACGATAGAATAGTGTAAGATTGTAATACTTAAACTAAATAAATATGTATACGTCACACACGTTAAAATAACCAATACGAAATATTAAGATCTATTCAGACGTATACGATATTTCAATATCCGTTGTTCTGCCCATAGTTTGGCTTATGTCAATCACTGCTTAAGACAGCGAGAGCGAGAGCGAGAGAAATATATAATTTAAAAATAAAAATAGGTCTTAAATTTATTTATGTACTATGTTTTATTTTCTTCCCCGTAACTATGAATTGAAAGGCTAATATAATGCGTCAGCTAAGTTGAAGTCAATGAGATGAATACATTTGTAACAAATGAAGCCAGGCGTGTCATTAATGTCGTTAGCAAGATTAAAAAATAATCTATTACTAATTATCGCTGTTTTCATAGCCAGAACTGTCACATTGTTAAGGGCATAAGGGCATTGCGGTGACGTCACTGTCACGATTCCTCTACAAACTCACACATACATAATTATAAGTACAAAACCACAGCGTGTACATCGAAATTATGTTCAAAGGAAGGACGGACGGACGAACTGGATCATCGTATAAAGGTTGCTTGTTGGGACTACGGAACCCTAACAAAAATACCATGCACTACTAGATCAGCTTTCCAAAACTTTCCTAGTGACGAACTGCATAGAGATATAAAACTAAATTTATGGCCCAATTCTCGATGTTAAGCGACAGTTTCTATCGCTTTAACACTTTACTGCACTCTCAACTTTAAGTGTGCTGGAACAACTAAATCAGCGAGCAATTTGTAGAGATGATCTGTTGGATCTACTCGTGGTTCTACTAATAAACTATCAAGGAATAAGTAGTTGGCATATTTACGTGTTTGACGGTGGTAGAGCCAAGCTGTAACCATTGAATACAGCTTATATACCTACATGCCTGGCTCGACCTGGGGTAGTACCATCCTCTCACAGAAGATCGGCGTAAAGTAGCTAATTTAGCCGAGTTTCGCACGATGAGTGAGAGAGCCGGAAGACCAACAACTCTACCTTTTCCTCCCTCTTTATCACTTCCCTTTGGGTCGGCAACGGCTTCAATCGATTGGTTAATGGCTTTAAAAAATATATATTTAAAAATATATAATACTAACTGTGCCCCGCGACTTCATCCGCGTAGTATTGGATTATTGGGTTAAAAAGTATCCTATATGTTAATCCCGGTTATAATCTATCTGTGTTCCAAATTACATCCAAATCCGTTGAGTAGTTTTTGCGTGAAGGAGTAACAAACATGCATACATACATACATCCATACTCACAAACTTTCGCATTTATAATATTAGTAGGATAGAATTAGTAGGATAGATTAAAGATTGGTACTTATGTAATAATGTATACTATATTGATAACTAACAAGAAAACACAGTATTTTTTGTGTCGTTCAATTTTAAGGACAGTAAGTTTTACATGCAATGCATGCAAATTTTACGAGTGAATGAATCCTTAAGGGCGTGTTTACACTATCAAAGTGAATAAGAGCCCCGACGTTGACAGATGGTGTTTGCGGACACGGGAGGAGCCCCCGGTGCCACCGCGCAAACAACAGGTTTATTTATTTGCGAAGTTTTTTGAGTCTTATAATGGAGGGATCTAGGCTGCATTTAGTGTTTTTGAGTAGTTTTTCAGTGTGATAAGTTTTTTAGTATCTCCCTATCGTTACAGTTTAGGATAATAAACAAGAGCAAAAAGCGCCAGTTCTATGTGTGAGCTATGACTTGTAAGGTTTGCAAATATGTGCCGAACCACAGGCAAAACAATACATGATATTAGCTGAAAAATATTTGAGGATCTGAAAACATTTTAATACTTACATATTAAATTTCCGTTAAAATATATTTTTTTTAATGTTTCAAAATATTCACACAATTTGGATTTTTGAAACACTGTATCTGTAATACTGAGCTACCTAACTCCTTACAAAACAAAAAAAATACAGCAAAAAGCCCCGACGCAATAAAAAGTTAATAAAAACTGTAAACATCAATAAATAATAGTTGATGATATCTCACAAAACTAATAACAACATAATGCAGAAGCGTACCAGTAATTTAATGAAAGCTGTGTGGTCCGTATAAAGCCATTAATATCCGCGCTAGAGGAAAGCAAAGCGGCGCGACGCTAATGGCGAGCGCGTAATGTCCACACAATCTGTCAACGTCACGGCGCCCGGCTTTTTGTAACACTTATGTACCGACTCTCACTTGACCTATTCACTTTATCAATCCTAATACATGAGACTATAATCACAGTATATTTATTAGTAGTTACTTATAATAATATTATTGTATCTCTACTTAAGTACAGCTTCATAATCAATCTTTAAGCTTAAGTATTGCGTATCTTATCCTTAACATAATGCCATAGCAAACATAAATGTTCACTTACAACAAGCAATTTAATTAAAATACAACTATTTCGCAATATAATCAATTTAACATCGATTTGCAACGGCCACAGATTTAAATTATTAACATAAAGCTTTACAATTCCAACTTCTTCGCAAAATAATAAAAAACGTAATTAAAAAAATAAATGTAAAAAAAATACATAGAAAGCATTTGTTTCACGTAATAAAAACGTTAACAAATTGGAGATTATTATGCAAAAAGGTCCCGGGCCCCTTATAATGAAGATGAGAAATTTTCAGAAGTGGGATTAAAATTGTACCTATATTCTAAGGATAATGGGCGGTGCTGACAGGAAACGGTTAGGAAATGCATTCGTGCGGAACGTATCAACGTTTAACGTTCAACGGGCCGGTTTCCTTCAATTACCTACATTCACCGAGTCACCTGCTCCAATTGAGAATTCACGAGTATTAATATTATATGTATGAGAGTTATCAAACTAATATTATAAAGAGGAAAAATTTGTTTGTTTGATTGTAATGAATAGGCTCCGAAACTACTGAACCGATTTGAAAAATTCTTTCACTGTTGGGAAGCGCACTATCCCCGGGTGACATAGGCTATAATATATTTTCAAAAAATTAGGGATCCTTACTAATACTCGAATAATGTAACCGCAATGTACCCGTGCGAAGCCGGGGCGGGCCGCTAGTATAATATAAGTAGGTACTTGACAGTTCACGAGAGCTAAGACTTCATATCAGAGACATCTCATTCGCTCACTTAACTAAAAAATACACTGAGAAAAAAATACTTTAAATTATTTTTTATTACCTTTTACTTACTGTATTTTAAAATCTTAAAAATACTCAGACCTATAAAAGTCGTTTAATGTCTTATTTTTTCCCAGTATAAGATAAAATAAGTTGTAGATACTCATTTGACGACGAAAGATCTTTCAAAATTATAAAAAGCAGATAAAGGTTGCCCAAATTAATTACTGAAACTAAAGCTTATTCAATTGACATAAAAAATTAAGTAAGAAAACATAAAACGATATTGTATTAACTTGTTAGTAGACATGACTATCGCATCTCCAGTAACTTAGAGGTTCAATAAATTGTTTGAGGGAGGCGCAATCTTCATTTTCTCACACCAAATCTGCTAATAGAAAATGAACTTACTATGCTCCAAAATATGGACCAATTTTGTGAGTCAGTTTCTCCAGATTGGAAAAGTGTGGTTGCTAACATAATTAGGTCACTCAGTTTCAATACGAAGTAGAATCAGTGGCGTACCCACTGATTTAGAAAGGGTTGGGCAGAAACATTACATTATGTTCCTCAGATCTAGAACACTACGCGTACTCATTTGAGGACTAAATAGGTATTATTTGTATTGTAAATATAATAAAAAAATGTCTAAAACGTTGTGAAATGAAAACTGCTCCAGAACCGGGTAGACCGAAAAGGTACCTACTGCAAAAGTTTCCAGTGATGACGTCAACGGAACCCGCAAACAAACTCAGTAAAACACTTGTATCTAATTAAAACTTTTATTTTAAGTGCAAACGGCACTTCTATAGTACTTAGGTACTACAGTCAAGTGTTTGCTTGTTATAACCTGATTATAAAGTTCACAAGATTTACAGAGTTCCAAGTAAACTATCTAAAGTATTTGTTGGAAGTCGTTTTTGATTTCAGCTTATTGAATTTAGGATAACAAGGATTTACGTTTTAGATTCCTTTCACAAAAATTCCATTATGGTAAGCTTAATGTAGCTTAGATAAATTAAAATAAAATAAAGAGTAGTGTGCTCGCAACTTTATTTAGATTTTTCAGCATAACAAGAGAGTAACAACGATAGGTTGAATTTTTTTTAGTATCCACTTAGCTGCAAAAATATTTTGTTTTAGATTGTCTGATAGTAAATAAATATCAACAGACTAACACACTAACTGTATAGTTCCAAACTAAGCAACGCTTGTACTATGGGTACCGCACAATGGACTGAAGGCTATCCCAGTGACACACAGATCTGCAGAAATTACGAAAAGGCGTATTCTAAAATTTTCCCCGACCGGCATCGAACTCGCAACCACCCGAGCGGACTACGCTCAAACCACTGCACCCAGCGTTTGTCATATACCTAACACTGCACCATTGATTATATCAATCTGCACCGTCAAATCCAATTTTAATTAAGTTCTTCTGCCAACACGCCAACATAATAGGCCCCAACCTCCAACGTTCCATAAAACCGTTCGAGCGTTGGTACACAAACGTTTCTTTGTTCCCGCGTGGATTGACGACATCTGCATACCATAGTCATTTGTCAAAAGTTCCGGAATGTTCCGATGAAAAACGCAATGAAAAGAAAACATGACTAAACAATTGCTTGTCACGGCCCCTTGTTTCATAAATGCGAGGAAAATGGGACAACATAATTGTCTGAAGGTGATAGCCGTTTTTCAAATAAAAATATTTTATTAAAACTGAGTTTAATGTAAAATGGAATACTAAAAAAAAATAACAGAAAACATAATACAATAAATGAAATAAATTATATTTTAAGTAGTTCCCTGACAATAATTTTTAAAATAAAATGCAAAACATGCTCTCCTGTTCTTAACGCTCAAATAACAATAAAATTCCAACAGCACTCCTTAATGATTTTAATCAGTATAAAGCTGTACCTTTAAGTACCGTAGGTACCTTCCATTCAAATCCCCGGCGAAGTGGAGATACCTGCTTAGGTATACAAACAGTGTTCTGTGCGCAATATAAAGATGGCAATGTTCCTGAAAGTCAGGCCAAGGCGTGCTTTACATCCGGAATTTACCACGCCTGTTTTACAATCCTGAACCAAACCTGAATTAAGAGCCAGCGTATAAAGAAAAAAAGCGTTGAAGAAAAGAGAAAAAGCTAGAAACTTCTTAGTATGGTTTCTACTTCCACCAGTAAAATAAACCTACTTATCTCTGAATATTATGGTCAAAAATTGTCCTAACACTGAAATCCTGCGTACTATTTGAGAAACGCCGATATCTCCATCACTTGACTTGAATATTGCAAATTCTACCCAAGATTTTATCTTTAGGGGTCTTACCATATTCGCTTGGCGTGATTTTGAATGAAATCATCCCGCCTTTTTCTCTGGTTATATAATATTCATTGGGAGCGAGGTTTGCAGGATATACACAGAGTACCTCATTCCCATCCACATTTTCATTCTTACATTCTCTAAGGAAGCAGTGATAGCTGATTGGTTAAGTACGCGTCTTGCGGTCACAAGGTTCTGGTTTCAAAGCTTGGCTCACTCCTCTGAGTTTTTCGAAATCTACTTATGTGCGAATCATTATTTTCAATATGATTATCACTTGCTTACAATAAACACCGTGAGGAAACCTGGTAATTCTTTAAACATTATTATATTTTACATATTATACTTAGATTTATATTAATCATTATCAAATCGTTCAGTACCTTCGTAAACCATTCGCATATATATTCACCATCGTCATAACAGACTTGCCTTAAACAAGATCAACTAGGGTCCTATGTATATTAAAAAACATCCTTTTTACAACGCATTAAGATTTCAGGCAATTGTAAATTTAAGTTTGCTGATTTTACCTAAAGCCCACAGCGGGTCAAGTCTTTGTTCTTGTAAAGTCGCATTGTTTGTGTGTTTTCTGTAAAGAGACAGACTTTCTGATGTTTTGTTTTGATACATTTATAAACAAAGTATGACATGAAACTTTTAGTGCTGTATTCTTTCACTTTTCTTAAACTCAAACTTTTTGTTATATGTCGCAACAAATAAACCGGTTTCAATGAAAGAGATAGGACAATAATCTCATTATTATTACACGTTGAGTCGTTTCATCCAGTTTTAAGTAGCAACACTATACGCAGACAAATTGATGAAACTCATAACACCACTCTTTACAAATAATTAAGGTCTAAAAGTGTTACTCAAATTTTAAACTTGATATCTCAGTCCTTTAGTCTACTAACATAGATAATACTTTCATCCTGCCTTAAGAAGGTTTAAGTTACACCCGAAGTTAATGCTGAGTTAGTTTAACTCTCGTCCCGTAATAACGGACCAACGGATGTGGATGTACCAGATTTATTACCCCGCCTTATATTTATAGCTTTGATCGTCCGTTCTCACTGTTTAATGCAGAAAATGAATTTTCATGCGTGACCGAATTTTCGGCCAGATTTATTTTATGTAGGGCCTTTGAGAGGTACCTATTAAAATAATTACAGAATGAAATTCTTCTTATAAAAATTGAAGACAATCTCAAGTCTATGCGACTATCAGTATTCAAGTGTGTTGTACCAGTCGATAATGTTTCAGAAGAAAATCCTGCAATTCACGGTATCTGGTACGAGGGGTCTTATTTATCGAAATACTTTCCATTTGTAAAGTAAGTTTACTTGCCAATTATAACATTGAGACTATTATCAAGTTACATGCAGTTTACTCATATGTTTTCTTCCTGATATATACTAGGTGATACAAAAAGGGTATACTATTTTTTTTGCAACTTAACTTTGTAAATCTCAAACTATCGGCTTTGTGGGACAGTTGAAGTACTAAAGGTTTTGTAGACTTGTGAAATCGGTCAACAGCTGTATTCCTATAACACCTTTTGTTTTTCAAGTTCCCTCCAAAGCTGATGGTTGTAGAATTACAAAGTTAAGTTTTGAAAAAAAAGTATACCCATTATGTGTCACCTTGTATATCCCACTTTGCAATGGAGGGAAGTGGATAATTCAAAAAAGTGTTCCTTACGTGAGACTTCGTCTTCTTTCCATTTTCGTACGAAGCATCCGTCTTTGTCATTCGTTTGATAATTCGGGTTTTAATTATGCTTGTGAACCCTGTGGAATTGATTTTAAAGGTTGTTTTAAAAGTCTGGAATAATGATTTAGATATGCGAGAGCTGATTTAGACTATAACGTAACTTGCCATCATTTTCTGAGTTAGCCTTTGAAACTTGGCGGCCTCAGAACACTTCCAATTACTAGCAAAACAGTGAAAAGTCGCTGATACAGCGAGTGACAGCGAGCAATATTCAAGAAAACGTTTGTTAAAACTTTACATAAGTATATACATTGAATTGGTTTACAATATTTTTTAAATTGTCGGGAAGAAAGTAATTTAAAAATGTGTTGAATTTCGTATTTTCATCACTTAATTCTAAGCTCGAACCTCTTCCGAACCCTGACTTTTATTTCGGACTTTTGTAACCTCCTGTACCTATATCTACAGGGAGGCAATAAAAGTATGTCCCTACAGACACTCCGCCTCTCACTCACTGCCTTCGTATAATTGCAAGTTCCTCCGGCACATCTGCTGTCTTTTAATTAATGGTTATGTCCCACCTCCTTAGACGTTGCTATATCCTCAGTCGCCTCCGGTGAGACGCTTGTTATTATCTTCGTTAAGCTTTCATCGGTAATAATAATGGATAAAATAATAAAGAAGCATTATTATTTAATATTTTCTTTCGTAAAATTAATCGGACAACATTTAGGTTACCTACTCAATGAAGGTTCATTGAGTAGGTAACCTAAATGTTGTCCGATTAATTTTACGATTTTTTAGGTTTTCCAACAGTCTCATTATTGTTAATGTTACTGTTATTCATTATTGTTAACATTTTGTTGAATATTAATTAATTTTCCACAAAATTCATAGAGAAGCAAACGGGCACTTCTGCGGCTACGGGAATCTTTAGGTACTTTGTTGGTTTAATTCCCGTTCGGACTGATTTGGGAAACGGTATTTCGTAATTTGCGCTGGTCTGTGTGTATTGTACGGAACCTGTCATACATGACGTAACATATTGTTGGTGTAACTTGCGAGATTAATTGTAATAATATTTTCAAGTACCTACTTATTAGGTATATTGTTTTCTTACAAGGGTTAAATAGTTCATGATACCAGTGCTAGCGTTTCGCTGGTGTAGCATTCAATCTTCATTAGTTAAGATGCTCCTCGAGATTGCCAATACGCTGGCTAAGTGCCTGTTAAGCCCTGGTTGTTCGATTAATAGTAACTTATCGGCTATAACCACTGCATTTCACAAAAGCTATACTGAGACAGAACATACAGCTACTTTAAATAATAATATAATTGAGAATTTTTTGAAGACCTTGTAACTATATTTCTTTGAATACTTATTACAATATTTGAAAGATATAACAAATATCTTCACATTGAACAATTTGGCTCGGAATATATTCCAAAAATATTAATTAAACATTAGTACATAAAATTAGAATAAGTAAAATTGTATTGTTAAAACCTACAACAAACAGGCTTATGAACATAGGCACCTGGAATTGGTCAAATATTGCCATATACATAGATTTTTGACAGGATGTACCAGAGTATCAATGCAAAAACATATTAACATAACTAAGTAACTACCTCCATATATACCTACCTATACAAGGTGGCACATAATGGGTATACTTTTTTTTCAAAACTTAACTTTGTAATTCTAAAACCATCAGCTTTGGAGGGAACTTAAAAAACAAAAGGTGTTATAGGAATACAGCTGTTGACCGATTTCACAAGTCTACAAAACCTTTAGTACTTCAACTGCCCCACAAAGCCGATAGTTTGAGATTTACAAAGATAAGTTGCAAAAAAAAATAGTATACCCATTTTGTGTCACCTAGTATTTATATCTTATACTTTAATATCTTGCAAACTCTAATATAAAATGGTATTTGACATTTCTATTCCGGACTTGATATCGGTCAGATAAATGCAAATAGCGGAGAAATCCGCTCACCTACCCGGCAGGGAATCTCCACGATCTTATAAGAACAGATTTTTAATATCGTGCTACGGGGATTGCTTTCCTTTATGATAATCATATTTCTTGTACAAGTGCGGGCTTCAGTGTCGTTGAAATTATTACATTTTGAAATTAATACTTTTGCCGCTAGGTAGATTTATTTTTGTCGCTTTTTTCATCTATGTTTTATAGGGTAGACTCGGCAAATAAGCATACGTTCTGTCTGATGTTAAGGCTAAAGCGCCCATCTAGCCCGCGAAGTTCAAATGTATTGAGGTTTTTTAGATTTTTTTCAAAATCTGACAATAATAATAGGCACATTTTGTAATTCGCGAAAAAGACCGTGTGCAGTGCATTTATTAATATACCCAACTTACTCTAAAACATTTCAAGAACGACAGCTATCCAGATAATCTGGCAATTTTTGTATATTTAGTGATTTACTAGTATCATATCCACCGTGATAATATTTAGAGTAAAATAAATGTATTAATAAACGCACTGCATACTGTGTTTGTCGCAAATCACAAAATGTTGTCCTTAATGTTTTCAGATTTTGGATAAACTATAAAAATACTCGAAAATTATGAATTTTGCGGGCTAGACAGGCGCCTTCACCTTAAGCAGTAACCGTAGAGGCGTAGACTAATGCTTGCAATACCAAATGCATTGCTAGCACATAGGACAGGTGGAGGGGAAATAAGGGGGGTTGGGCTTCTAGCTCTCTCGCTCATCGCACAACACGCAGCTATAAAATGTACTCTACACCGATCTTCTGTGAAAGGGTGGTACTACCTGTCGAGTCAACCCATGTATGAGTCAACCCATGCCAATCCAGCTGTAGTCCATTGGCTGCGGCTTGGCTCTTCCACCGAGAGATTACATTTCCATTTCTTGAAAGTTACATTTAGAGTATTATCTATGACAATGATATTTGGTTCTGGTTGTAAATTATTGGACAATAATTTGACTATTTTATATTAAGTCAAAACAAATAAATAAATATCGCCAGACTGACACACCAACTGTATGGTCCCAAACTAAGCAACACTTGTACCTACCATGGGTACCGTACAATGGACTAGGGGCGATCCCAGTGACACCCCGACCAAGGAAAATTACGAAAAGGCCAGATCCGAAATTTTTCCCGGCGGGAATCGAACCCGCAACCACCATGTGCAGTGAGCCGAGCGGCCTACGCTCGAACCACTGCGCCAAGCGGTCGTCAAAAAATAGGTAATTTATGATAAGAAAAACTAAACAAATAACTGAGTCAAGCCAGTCGATAACATAAAGCATAGCGAGACAAAAACCTTGCCAACTAATTTTCTTAAAAAAAAAACTGTAAGCACCATGTCCTTTTTAAACATCTCAAAAGCCAATCCGAACCGGAACAATAAAACGAGTGAGCCAACACTTGTTTCCTGTCTACCCGCAGGTGCGACTTTGTCAAGGAAATAGACTTCTAAAAGTACAAGAGGAGGTCCTTTGCAGCATCCTGCGAATATAAGACTGGTCTTAGAGCAGCAAATTGTTTTTGTGCCTTCAGGCGGCTCGCTTCGTCTGGGAGCAAACGGGACCGAGGAACTATAAGCGGTTTTCCTTTATGTGTAAACGTGTAGCGAAACATTAATTTCTTCTCGCAAAAGAGTTAAAAAAAATCGCAATAAAAATGTCCATTACGGCGAGAGATTCCGGATAAATCGCTGTACTGTCGACGCGGACGTAATAATTCCTTTAGGCGGCAGCCGAAGAATTATCTTATCGTGTAAATTGCGCAGAAGTACAAAGATAGAATTTTCAGCGTTGGTCGCTCTATTTTGGGTTTGTAGGTCCAACTCCCGTGAATATTTTCGTTTTATTATTTTATTGTTTTCTTTGTAGTCAATAACAAGAAGTAAAAAGAAGTAACAAGAAGTAAAAACAAGAGTAAAAGTTACAACAAAATATACTACTGGTAAGTGAGTATAGGTCATTGGGAACGCTCTCAGTCTGTTGATCGGCATCTGACCCTATGACAAAAGTCACTTAGCTTCATAGTTAGGACTATACTTTTTTTTTTTTTTTTTTTTTTTTGTTTTTTTTTTGATATGACTATACGTTGTTGGCCAGAGTGGCCATAACAACTTCACCCGGACAGAGGGCGAGCGCGAGTGCGCTCCAGCCAGAGGGGCAGGGGGGCAGCTAGCTCAAGGGCGCCACAAGGGACACGACCTCGGCTTGGGCCGCTGCCAGAAGAGGTGGCGAGGGTAAATCTACCACCGGATCGGAACGCGACCTCGACTAAGAAGATCCGGCAAGAAACTCAGCGGGCTTGTCGGGTGCCAAGGTGCGTCTAGGTAAGTAGACGCACCTTCTAGCGGAAGCGGGGGTACGTCGACCTCGCCGGCGAGGTCGGTGTCTGGTGGGGAGTGTGCGTGTGTCGTTCTCTTCGACATCTGAGTCTAGGAGAACGGTGAGTGGGTCGGGTGGGTCCAGCAACACATGCCGCGGCCTGCGGCGGCATGTATCTGGCGCGGGTGTAGGTGCATAATCGGCGGCGGCGACGATTAAGGGATTGGTGTGCTCAGAAGCCCTCAAGAAATAGCGTTCGGACGCTATTTTGAAGTGCTTCTGGATCGAATCGAGGCGTAAGTCAGAATGAAGGTCTACGTTCCTTACGAACCACGGGGCTCCGACGGCTTTGCGAAGGAAGCGGGACTGAATGGCCTGGAGGCTATTAATGTGCGAGTTGGCCGCGTGGGCGAACACAACGCTCGCATAGGACATGATGGGACGTATGCAAGCTTTGTATAGTGTCACCTTATTCCTAAGGGACATTTTACTCCGCTTGCATAAGAGATAATGAAGGCGACCGAGCACAAAGGCGGCTCGATTGCGGACGTTTCTAATGTGAGGACCGAAGGTCATGGAGCCATCGAGAGTGACCCCGAGATATTTAACTGACTTGGACCAGGGGATAGGTTGCTTGTACAGAGAGACAGTACCTAAGTTGGAGCGAGTGTGGCGTTTGGAGGGGCGTCGAGAGGTGGACCTGGCAAAAAGCACGGCAGCGCTTTTGTCCGGGTTCACCTCTATTCGCCATTTCCTAAACCACTCTCCGAGAGAAGTGACAGCGCGTTCGAGAACGCGTGTGATTTGGGCCTTGTTTCGGTGGGAGAAATAAAGCGCGGTATCGTCCGCGTAAAGAGCGAGTTGCACGTTATTCGTGCGGGGAATGTCGTTTGTGAACAGACTGTACAGGAGGGGGGAGAGCACGGAGCCCTGAGGGACTCCTGCCCTAATGGGGTGGGGTGGGGAAAGCGTGCCCTCGACTCGATATCGAAAGGTACGGTTTGACAAGAAGTCTCGCAAGATGAGCACGAGACTGTCCGGCACGCCTAAGAGATACAGCTTGTAAATCAAGCCGTTGTGCCAGACTTTGTCAAACGCCTTAGCGACGTCAAAGAAGAGAGCTCCCGTGGAAACGGGGCGACCGGGGAAGTGGAGACCTTTGAGAACGTACTCCGTGATGCGGTGTACTTGGTGGACACAAGAGTGGCCGGCCCGAAAGCCGAACTGCTCGTCTATAAGGAGATGATTAAAATAGATATACTCTTTGAGTCTTGCTAATAGCAGGCGCTCATAGAGTTTGGCAATGGACTTGAGGAGGCTAATGGGACGGTAGCTCGCAGGAACATTGCGGGGCTTACCGGGCTTATGAATGCCGATGACTATTGCCTCCTTCCACGCATTGGGAAAGATGCAGTTCGTCATAGCGGCATTGAAGATAGTTACTAAGAGACAGATAAGTTGGGCGGGCAAGAGTTTGAGAACTCTGTTGCTAATGCCGTCGGATCTCGGGGCCTTCTTGGGGTTGAGACCTTTAATCAAATCCTTCACCTCGGATTCGGTTACCGGAGTGATAGTGGTAGTGAGGGGAAGGGAAACCCTGCGCTCGACTTCCCTATCAACGAGTTCCAGGTGGTCGGGATCAGAGGATAGGGTGCTAGGGGAGCACTGGTTCTCGAGAGCGGAGGCTAGAAGCTCGGCCTTTTCGTCGTCATCGAAAGCAGGGGGGTCGCCTGAAGGGCGTAATAGGGGGGGCATTGTGGCAGTGGAATCGGACTTTAAGGCTCTCGCCAGCTTCCAGAAAGCTAGATGCGAAGGCGAGATTCCTTCGAGAAGGTCACCCCACCGCGCATCCCTAAGCTCGGCGATGCGACATTTTACATCACGCTGTAAAGCGCGCATGCGAACACGGTTAGCTTCGGTGGGGTAAGAATCATAGGCTCTGATGGAGGCATTCTTAGCTCGGACCAGTGCTTTGATATCGTCCGGCAGGACGAGGCGATGGGAATCACCTACCTCTACCTGCTTAGACGAGTGGCTGATGGCCGACTGGAGATGGTTGGAGAAGGCATCTACAGCCTGAGACGTGTCCTGAGGGGACATGAGGGGTTCAGGGATGTTGGCGAGGTGTGGAGAAGAGACATCCGCTAAGGAAGTACTTAGCTTTTGCCAATCCATCACAGAACGCGTGGTCGGTTGAGATAGAGGGGAAGGTCCGAGCTGCATGAGGACGGGACGATGGTCGGAGTCGAGCTCTTGGAGAACTTCCAAGGAGCGCAACCGTAGGGTAATACCCTTGAGGAGGGCAATGTCTAGGACATCAGGGCGATGTGCTAGGTTGGTCGGGAAGTGAGTGGGGTGCATGGGGGCGATGACGTCAAAGTCGAGCTGATCGACTAGGGCGTCAAGGCGCCTCCCATTTGGGGTGGTAAGGAGACTATTCCACCTGACATGCTTGCAGTTGAAGTCGCCAGCCAGTATGACTGCGCTTCCCAGATCAAGGAGTGCTTCACTCCTAAGCAGAAGCTTGTTAGGTGGAAGGTAGATGGAGGCTATGACCACGGCAGGATGGCCAGTGAGGGAAAGACGGCAGACCGAGGCTTCTATGTTGGTGAGCGCAGGGGGGTCGAGGGGGATGCAGTGGAGGGACCTCCTGTAATAAATGGCAGTCCCACCCCCGCGGGCGGTGAGCCTGTCATTCCTTACAAGGTTATAGTTTGCGATTTTGGGATCGCGACGGGACGGCTTAAGCAGGGTCTCCTGCACCAGCAAGAGATCCACCTGATGATCCCGAAGGAATTCACCAACCTGATCCCTCTGCTGGGAAAGGCCGAAAGCGTTGAAGAACGCTAGGGATAGGTGATGGGGTTTGGTTCGTTGGATATGTAAATCCATTACGGGTTTAAGCGGGAGTCAAAAATGGAGAGGGAGTCGTACACATCCATGTACGACTGCATGACGCCTAATCTCTCAAAGGGAGAGGAGACGTTTCGCAGCTCGTGCGCTAGTGAGCGAAGGACTATACCGTTAAAAATCTATGCATAAGTAGTCAGTGTACTTTCCTAGCGATATTCTATTTATTTCACTAACCTATCCACGAAGTAGCAAAGTAAGCAAGGATTTTACATCTAGTAAGACACCCATTGTTCTACCTTTATCTCGGCTAAATTACGTTTCGACGCGGACACTTGCTCACCGGGGCGGCTTTGTTTCAGCTCAGTCGTGCAATTTCGCTTTTAAATATGTATGTAAATAGGGCACATAATCGTTTGTTTTCGTGCTCACAATAATCCGGCATAATAATATCGCGTTGAGTTTTAAACACATTAATAAATTAAACTAGAAATGATTTGTGTGCATATTGATAGAAACAACGGAATGAATGATGAGTGTTTAATCTGTACCAGCAGTTGTGGAGGGAAATTAATTGTGGCCAATAATGGTTATTAATCTGATTCAGTAGCCACTTTAGTGGCATGTTCGTGTTTTAGTTCGGAAATTACGGATACCAATTTTACTTTAAACAGGCTATAACAGATGCTTATATATAATTAAGAATTCTTACTGAAATAATGAAGTTAGAAAAGGTTTATTCAGTATCTACCTATTACATTGGGAATACTATTAAATGGTTCCTACTACTTTGTGCTACCTACAGGGCACCTCAGGTACTTACCTGTGCTTTCTATTTTACAAATAAATTGTTTATAGGTGTTGTATTTTACAATATTAAACATAATTTTTCTCGAACTTTACCATGCTAAAAATACAATTTTAAAATTGTTGACCTAGATAAAATAATCACTTTTCTATGGACTTTTTTCGACTGAAAAGTTTTGTCTGTCGAAACTTGAATGAAATTCCATTTCGAGTAGATTTTCGAGTTGTTAAAAGAAAATATTCACAATTATTTCACTTAAAGTAGGTCTATTAAAAGCAATAAAAATGTTACAAAACAATGTAAGACTATAACATATGAAACCTAGACTGTAGTTACGGATTTCGTAGCACTTTTCTATCTAATGCCGACGCCTGTTGTCACGTACAGTGCGCCGTGTGAATGAGACAACTATGACACGGCCGAACAAACAATCCGACAGTGTCAACTTTATTTATTTCAACTATCGGAAAAGTTAAAGGCTTACATTTTTACCATCTTTTATTCAATTTTAGGACTTATGTTATGTATAGTATAGTGTGTATTATGTATTAGGTACTTCAGTTAAGTATAGTGAAATCTTTGACAATATAGTGACAAGTCTCTGAGTTAAATAGGTTTAGTAAGAAGTAAATGAAATACGCCTAAAGTTATTTTCTGGAATGAAAATTATGAGAAAGCGCTCTAACTACTGAATATATGCTAATTTGGATTAGTTATATTTTATAGGTTCAGTTTAAAAATGTAATTATCACTAGTATGTAGTAGGTATAAAGTACCCAGCATCTATTCATTCAATTTCCAAGTCAAAATCAAAAATCGTCTGCAAACATAAAATGAAAATGAAAAATAATTTATTTCCAAAGTACACAAGGTGTTACAAAGATATAAAGTAATAAGAACAAATTTCTACTGAGTGGTAGTGTTACAATTAAACCATTGCCTGTGGATCTCACACTGGGCCTAGCCTGTGTCGTCGGGTCCGAATAAAATGTTTACCAGCAGTTTTAGCGGTCGGTAGAAAAGTAAGAACTTAATGATATAAAATAATAATTTGGTAATAAACAAAAGTTACAATATGTAAACAATAATAGGCTAAAATAAAACAAAATGAAATAATAATATATAATATAATAATATTAGAAAATATTAGGAAATAGAAATTATTTAAATAAATATTAGGAAACTTTCATCAATACTATTTCGGTTTTACGAATCATTGAACTAAACACACTATTTCAGTCAGCGCAAACAATCCACGCAAACATGGCTATTACGAGTACTATGAAAATAAATATTGAAAACGTATTCCCACCAAAGCATTTGAATAAATATAACATGAAATTGAGGTCTGAACTAACAACATCGGGGTCTCAGATTCACAATACGTTACACAAATCAATCTCAAGTTGTGTATATTGAGTGCGGTATTAGCGTCCTGTTTGGACTGCGACGCCTCATAGCGTAGTAGAGTCCGCTAAAAGCTTGTATAATTCGATGGTGGAAAGGAAAAACAAATGAAACGCCAATTAGGTCGAAAATTAGTTTTATATACAGTTCGATAGGGTTTTGGATTCTCAATCGATGTGTCCTTAAAACTCATTTTCGACCAAAATGTCGTTTCATTTGTTTATCCTTTCTACCGTCGTCTTTCTAATGGTCTCTACTTGATCTCTACGGTGGTCGCAAATCTTTTGTAGTTAAATTTGACATGCTTTTAAATCTATGTCATTACTATATGAATTTTTTTATTTCTGCTGCTTCGCTTATTTAATTTTCTGGATATCGACACCATCGCCACCTAGCGTGACGAACTATAACTAAAAACCATCCAGATGAGACCATAAGTACATAAATACATTTTCACAATCGGTCAAGCTGTTTAGGAAGAGAAGAATTACGAACACACACACACTGGAATTATAATTATAATGATCGATAAAATATAAAAATTGATAGGTACTTTGGGTGGGATAGCAACTCAAAGTAAATCACCACTGTGACAAAAGGTACTTACAAGCTTTGAAGGTACAAGTTAGATTTTATACCGACAATTGTCACACTCGGCACTCATTACCGCGCGGTTTGGAGCGGCTTCAACAACATGTGTCGGGACCATTAAACCCAGTTTAAATTCCACTGGCCTAAAGGAACTTAAATGCTCTCGCATGTTTTTGAAGAGATACAGCGTTGAAAGTTTCTGCGTTTATTGTTTTCAATGTTTATTCTATTTTTCGAGCGCTCAACTGGTTTGAACAGCGTGAAATATAATATGGAATTTTGTTAATCCACCGTCATGCGTCACTCTTCTACTTAGAGGGTCGCAAATAAATTAGGTCAATAGCCAGGAGTTTGAAATAATGAATGTTATACCACCATCACACATGTACTCCTCGCAGGTAAATAAGGGCTATAATGTATCTTTAAGTTGTACCAATTGGTTATTTCAACACTACCTATGTTATTTTAACTTCGTCTAGTTCGGTTCCAAAATTCAGAACGTGATAAGAAATGTACTACAAAGTTGCAATCGTTTCAGACAACTATATTGTATACTAGATGTCAATAATCTTCCAATAATATAATGAAAATCTCGAACTACTTGCATAATAACTAACGGAGAAAATATTATGGATCCGATAACGAGTCCCGCGATACGCCAATTTGCGTCAATCATTTTCTGTGTCGCAGGATTCAGTGTTGGTAAATACAGCTTCAGGCACTTAATTGAGAGGCTTGTCAGTTGCGGTGCAATCAGAAAACACGAATTTGTATGTTTATAACGAAAAATTTGATAAATAATGCAATTTGCGCTAGTCACGACAACAAAATGTGAAACATCTGTAGCGACCTCACATTCGAGACGCTGGCGGTTAGATGGCGCTGAATGTGACAATTCAATACAATGTGCAATTCTTCATGGAAAACCTGAATCACGATATTAAAGTTTGCAAGCATCGTGACTATATATATACTCACATGACCCCGACAAAAACATGGTGGCATAGCGAAAGCTCCAGGAATCATACAACCCACCTGCGTCTAGATATTTGATGTCTTTCTTTACTTTGATTTTTGAGGTTCCTTCTACAACTAGACGTAGCCTCTTCCAATGATTTCCACTCGACTCGGCACTGCCATTCACCAGCTGTCTCCTGACGAGAGTGATGTCATCTACCATGTGAAATCTATACTACACTACAGCACTATGCTCATATAGCTCATGGCCACTAACACTAGAACTTTCTGCTTCTACATTTATAATATTGTTAAGCTCTACATTCTGGTGACGATTCGAATGTAATTCCAACTTTCAGCAAAATTAAATTGAATTTTGTTCAACAGCGCAAACTTTTAACTAGGCTATGGTAAGTTAATTTATAATTTGAACTATTATTGCATTACTAAAGCCAGTATTTTAATTTTGTACCGTTTCGTTTTGTATATAAATAACCATGATAACCGTGCTCAACTTGTATAGTTGTTTAAAAACTCAACATACTTAAATATAAGTAAAAATATAAATTAATTCCATACTGTCAGTTCCTGATACATCACATCAAAATCGTATGGCATAAGCCTTACAAGTATTGCTACACGTTTGTCGACCTGAAGCCGAGACAAGTCGAAGCCTACTTTCTGTAATGTTCGAAGGCTGTTTCCTTCCTAGCCAATATCCGTACAGGGGGCCGAGAACAGTGCCTTGCGGTACTCCAATTTGTGTTGTGACCCAGTTTTGTATGCATACAATTTATTTGTAGTTTTATTATATATCTGGATTTGTCTCAATGAAAGCATTGATATATTTAATTAAGATATGCTTATTTTATATTTCAGATGATAATAATGTGAAAGAGGATTCAATTGTTTTACAAAAACCGAACTGAATAACATTGAAATAAAACTATTTTACGGATTTTATCGCGTTTATTTACTTTTTTATGTTGCCGACTCTTCGGCTGCTTTACAGCAACCGTGGTCATGGTCCCCCCATGCATACGCATTTTTTCCATAAAATATTGAAGTACGATCTTATTTCGCACACTAGGTACTAATAATGATTGAATATAACTTGCATAAAATCTTATCGTGTTGTCTACTATGGAGATAAACATACATTAGCGCTAAAAGCTTTCATGAAATCTTCAGTAACTATTGAAAATGATGTCGGCTTATTCTTAATTAACGAATAATAACTTTCCATCAATCCAATACAATGAGCAAACAATTTATAACTTTCATTCAAATCAAAAAATATTAATCTCAGCTATTTGATTTCATTTGTTCATTGCTTTCACAGAATTAATTCCAATGACGAGAATTCTGAATTAATTTTTGTAATTAATTAATTGATTGCCACCCGCCGGTTTTGTAGATGTTCTGTGAGTGATTGTAAATAATGAGAGAGTGTAATGAATAAGAGATTTATTTATTTTGATTGATTAAATACTTAATTGTTGATTGGTACCTACACTGTTAATATCATAGAGCAAGAAAATTGAAGTCGTTGTTATCATTATCAACGTTGCATTAGAGTGAATGGTATGCATCCTACTAATATTATAAATGCGAAAGTTTGTGAGTGTGGATGTATGTATGTATGTATGTTTGTTACTCCTTCACGCAAAAACTACTGAACGGATTTGGATGAAATTTGGAACACAGATAGATTATAACCGGGATTAACATATAGGATACTTTTTAACCCAATAATCCAATACTACGCGGATGAAGTCGCGGGGCACAGCTAGTAGAGCATATTTTGTCTTGCTCATCGTATCGCCCGATTCGTCGTATCAACCATCGTATCAATCGTATCAACCGGCACCGATTTTCTGGTGTCCATCAGTATTTATATTATCAGCAGAGTGAGGTGTGTATAATGTCTATATCTAATTAAGTATGTGTTTTTATAAATAAATATATCGCCAGACAGATACACCACCTGTACGGTCCCAAACTAAGCAAAGCTTGTACTATGGGTACCGTACAATGGACTGGGGGCGAACCCAGTGACACCCAGACCTGGGCAAATTACGAAAACGCTATTTCCGAAATTTGCCCCGGCGGGAATCGAACCCGCAACCACCATGTGCAGTGAGCCGAGCGGCCTACGCTCGAACCACTGCGCCAAGCGGTCGTCAAAGTCATTTGTTGTAAAAGTCATTCAAAAATGTTTGGTTTTGCTTTAATTGCTATTGGGTACTGTTGCTTTCCCTTACGGGTGTACGCATAGCTGTGCTACTATTGCATTCTCTTTCTAAGGTTTCTATACATTTGACGACTAGCTGGTTCTGTGGCACGAGCTCTCACATAATATTTCATATTATTTTTAGTGCACCCACCTGGATGCAGTAATCTGAAGGCTAAGGGTATAAACGGATTTTATTGTTAACCGTTACATTTGCGCAGTAGGTATTGGTTTCATTTCAAAGCTATTGACGATAACCAGATAATAATTGGAGATATTTTTATACGTACCTACGTAGTTTCATTTATTTTGATGATACATTTTATTGTGACTTAGATATTCTATTTCACTTAGATATTTATTCGGTCTGTTTACACGACAACCAAGTAATGAGACCGCTGGTAACCCTACTAAAGAGTAAGTTAGTAGTAATCCTACTAAGTAGTTAAACATTTATTTCATGAAAATCGAGTAATTTATTCATTTAAGTAATATTTTTTCATTAATAATACCCGGACCCTCATTAAGATAGAGTTATTTCTTAGTAAATTTCGGAATAATGCTGATAGACTACTTTTTCAATACAGAATTTATAACCTAAATGAAATATTGCTCTTCCTACGTCTCAGTTCGGAATTCGTTCTAAAAAAAGGATGGAAAAGACCAAGTCTCCGGAGAAGTTTCCCTCAGAAGAAACGGTACTGCAGAATAAATAAATAGGTGGACTGTAGTAATAATACGATCGTTACTTACTTGTATTAATTTGCGCCACTGATCAAAATTAGTGATTACGCTTCAGAATCACGGTGCACCTGTTTAAATCCCAGCGCACCTCGGCATAGCATAACGTAGCTGAGAAGAATTTCATTCTCAAATTCTACTCCGTTCCTTTATTGCCAATTCGACTATAACCGACATCTGTGGTACATCGGATCAGTTAAACAGCCCGTCGCAAATTATACTTATTATTTTTATTCGAATCATTGGACAGGAGATGTAATCTCATAATGGAGATTAAATTTTCTGCTTACAGAATTACCTTTGAATGATATATTATGTTAAACTCATTATTTTTGCATTACGGCATTTATTCTAACGAGCAACAGTCTTATGACTGAGTATGAAGAATCTATCAAATTCAAACCCACACTTACATGGATTGGTACTTACTACCTAAAGTTTTCAATGTTACAGAGGTTTTACACAAACCAGGAGACCAAGTTTTTTTGTTGACGTTCAAACTAATTAAAAACTAAATAAATTTATAATTATTATCTTAGTGAATTTTTTGTAGAAAATCGTAAATTCTTGGCGTTTGACATTATGTCGGCTAGAGGACTGCTAAAAGTTAGCGGACAACATTTCGACCGCCAAGAATTAACGATTCACGATGAAGAATTCACCGAGAAAATATTAATTTTATTTTATATCGGTTTTTAATTGGCTTAAAGGTTAACAAAATGTGCAGACTTGCTCCCCAGTTCACTTGATGTTATTTGAATAGGAGAATTCAGATACATTTTACTGTTAACAGTTTTCTCGAAACTTACCCACTCTTCTCGCCGGTGAACTTAAGTTTTAAAACTTGAAGATAGTTTCAAATAAAACGTGAACGATATTACCGATTCTGTAGTGCGGCACAAACACGACTTCATAATTTCGCTACCTTTATAAATTGATAAATTATACCTATACCACCTTATTTATAAACGTGGTCTAGCGGTTGTATAGTTACACCATGCTTTATCTTATTTGGAATGTCAAATCACTGATAACAGAAATAGATAATCCTATGTGTAACTATTCGCCCGATATGCCACCTTTATTAATAAGGGGGGTAAAGTCTTATTTTAATAGTACCATATTTAAAACAATTTAGGATAAGGACCCACCACTCACCCTTGGCTTGTTAACCTCCAAAATTATAAATCAAATAGGATGATCGATAATGGAAGAGGTCAACAAAACTTAACTCCGTCGGTCGAGTTTGTCAGTCATGAGTGTCAGGGACCCTAATAATGTGCAATTTTCCGCGGAAAATTTGATTTATAATTTTGGAGGTTAACAAGCCAAGGGTGAGTGGTGGGTCCTTATCCTAAATTGTTTTACAATGGATTTCCGCCAAGTAACGCCTGAGTCAATCAATTAGTACCATATTTTGTAAGACGCCTTAGTAGGTGTATGCCTAAAGATGAGGTAATCTTTAGCATTAATAAAATAAGATTTTATTGGAATATGTAGCCGTGACAACCGATGGTCAAGTACGCGACTTGCAGGCACAAGGGCCAGGGTTCAAACTCCGGCTCGTACCTCTGGATTTTTCGAAATCTATGTGCAAATCATTTCAATACTTATCACTTGCTTGCGGTAAAGTAAAACATTTTAGGGAAACCTGCATGTCTTAGAGTATCTAACCAATGTTCAAAAGACATGTGAAATCCGCCAACCCGCACTGGGCCAGCGTGGTGGATTATGGCCTAAATCCCTTTCGTATTGAGGGGATGCCCATGCCCAGGAAAGGAACATTAAAAACGGCTTAATTTATATTACATATATATAATTATATACATACTAGCTGTGCCCCGCGACTTCATCCGCGTAGTATTGGATTATTGGGTTAAAAAGTATCCTATATGTTAATCCCGGTTATAATCTATCTGTGTTCCAAATTTCATCCAAATCCGTTCAGTAGTTTTTGCGTGAAGGAGTAACAAACATACATACATACATACATTCATACATACATACATACATACATCCACACTCACAAACTTTCGCATTTATAATATTAGTAGGATGTACCTTACATCATTTCTCTTTCATCTTGAATTTTGTAAAGCATCTTCGTCATGTATTCAAAAGCTCTAGGCGCGCAATTATCCTCCAGTCAATTCCGGAGTCCGTAACAGTAATTCTATTAACAAGGAAAACATTTTACGCGGTGAAAATATATATCGCTATGTCGAGATTACGCGTCGTGGACACACAGGTCACGTTCCTCACATTCCGTGCGACCGAGTTAGGGCCACCGCACATAAAATAATAACACCATTCCCTATATCGTATGTTATAAAATGCGATAAAATACTGCGCTTCTCGCAGTGGTTCGTAGGCCGCTCGGCTCACTGCATAGTGCGGTTGCGGGTTCGATTCCCGAAGGGGTAAATTTCGGAAATGGCCTTTTCTTAATTTAACCTGGTCTGGATGTCACTGGGATCGCCCCCAGTCCATTGTACAGTACTCTTAATACAAACGTTGGTTAGTTTGGGATCACACACTTGGTGTGTAATAATAAAAAAATGACACGTTTTCCTGTTTGCGGGGTAATCTGATATTTATTTCCTCGTTCTCGCGGTAAATATTTGTGATTTACACCAGTATCAGCTAGAATGCCGAAGCACAACGATGGGCTTCACAAAATAAAGGGGAAAAGGCTTGATGTCACTACTGCGTTTCCCTAGGAGTCGCTTTCCACCTACTGTTACAGAACGAAAGCGACTCCTACGTAGCGTGCCAAAAGAAACCACTGAAAATATGTCGGTTAATCACTGCAATAATCTTCCATAAAGATTGCTGTTATTCACACAGAGAAGTTGACACCGTTTTGTCTATATATTTTTGACACATACCCAATGACTGTATATCACATCTGGATACAGTAAAATGTATAGAAGTTATCGATGCCAGATTAACCGTGTGAATAACCGCATTCTGTGGCCAATAATGTCACCGGTTTTTTATACCTACTGATAAATTTATATATTTTCTCCCTATACCTCTCTTATTGTGATACTAACACATTAAGCATAAAGGTACGATGTCTTTCATAATATTCACAGGAGAATAATATTATAGAGGCATAGGAAATTGAATGAACGGCACACAGTTTTAACTATCAGTTTTAGTTTGCTTTCTGGAACTATTAACTAACCGTGTCTAACTGTAACTAGGCACTAACTAGGAAAGCGTTTTCAATTTCTAAATCCTATTCATCGTTTCAGAGTGTATATAGGTATAATATATAATATATAGGTATAATAGGCTCATTTATATTTTGTGTATTTTTAAAGATTACTAGCAATGTGAGTTTATCACATTACTAGTATTCCCGTTAGCCCCTCCAACTAAGCTAATGCTTGTGTTAGGAGTGGGCTCACGTCAATAGTTTAATGGCCAGGTTTAGTGTCGAACCTGGAACCTCACAGCTACGGGAGCGTCCCTCTAACCACTAGGCTACTGACGCTTATTTAATTATATTTCTGTCAGAGAAATAGTTTCACCACCCACACATAATTTCCAATCAAAGCCATCCCCGCTATCAAAAGATCTAATTCTAATTTGCTGCCTTAGACTGGAATTTACTAAGTAATTACTTCGTTATTATAATTATTTCTATAGTCTAGACTTTGGTGAGAATTCAGTTCAGTTTTTAAATCGCTACATACAAGTATTATAAAACAAAGTCGCTTCCCGCTGTCTGTCTGTCCCTATGTATGCTTAGATCTTTAAAACTACGCCCCAGATTTTGATGCGGTTTTTTTAATAGATAGAGTGATTCAAGAGGAAGGTTTATATGTATAATACATGGATAATATCGTAGAGAAACACTGATTATTTTAGAGGTTTCTTATGCGATGTCGTAAATAAAATATTTTTTGCGCCGTGCGACGCCGGGGCGGGTCGCTAGTTAGAAATAAAATGACCTACGGATGATGTCTTTCTGAGGAGAGAGATACCTAATGTTCCAGCAACGTCACGAAACAAAGCGTAAGGACCCATGGGGCGCAGTTAGTTACTCTGGCGATAAACACCGTCAACATAATTCATGCTAAAGATTCACCTCACCTCCCATAGCAGCCATTTGTTACAATTTCCGGGCAAAATACACACAGCGGAGGACAAATAAAAAATAAGCTTTGGGAAATTGTGACAAATTATTATAGCGTCGACATAAAACGGCGGGTAATTATATAGAGAGATGCATTCTTGAAACGAATTTTGTTCTGGATTGTGATTGTATATATAAATCAATTTAAGACTTATAAGTAACTATTAGAAACGAGTTTAGAGACATCCAGATCCATATTGATGCTGAAACGCGGAAGCACACAAAACTGTAGATTACCTTCGTTTCTGAGTAGAGGCCATCCCTGGTGTTGGAGTTTTCAGGACTTATTAGTAGCTATTTGCCGCAAAAACAATAGATACTTACCTACATCTACAATCGGGTGAATTCGGGTGTAAATGCCATGGTTTATAGATAAAAAATAATTTCTCGTAAACGTTAGATACGAAATAGAGTTTTCATAAGACAGGGCATCGTCTTATTCATTATCACGTAGCGCTCCCTCGGACCGAATGCAAATGTGGGATTATATCGATCAGCTCTACAAATTATTATTTTTAATGGAACCTGAATAGTGATAGAACCATTTTAACTTTTATTAAACAAGAATTTCTGATAGTAAATATATAACACAGCGCAAAGAGGTTAGGTTAATTGAAAGCCACGCAAAGTTACATTGAAGTCCGGGAAGACTGTCTCAATTGGTTACGCTGGACATTTGGTATGTCCACATGTACCGAGCATCCTCGACTGAGAAATCACTTTGACTTCGGACTACTAAGACCGGTCAACGTCTTAACCAGTTGTAAATTATTTATCGGCTGTACGGTATATGCGGTTGCTATTGGAGAGAACGGAACCAAACTGACCTTCATAGGTCTCTAACCCAGAGTGAGTAAAGTCGCAAACAGTCACAGAAAACAAATGCATCCAAAATTCATTAATCAATAATCATAAATGAACAAAGAGCTTCATTAGTTTAGGCTGCAACCTACCTTATTATCTTAGTTTTTTATAAGTAAATATAGCCAGACTGACACACCAACTGTATGGTCCCAAAGTAAGCAATGGCTAAACTACAAGCTTGTACTATAGGTACCATACAATGAACTGGGGGCAATCCCAGTGACACCCAGACCGGGGCAAATTACGAAAAGGCCATTTTCGAAATTTTCCCCGGCATGAATCGAACCCGTAATGTGCAGTGAGCCGAGCGGCCTACGCTCGAACCACTGCGCCAAGCTGTCGTCAAATTATGATTATTTTTCTAGGTATTTTATTCGACATGCCCAATATAATCTCACTAAGTTAGTTATAAATATACTGACGACAGGCCAAGGAGATAACAGCCGATGTAAACTCCCGACCATCAACACGTTTACCGTCGTTAAGACGGCGGCGCGGCGGTGCTTTGCGCTGTAAACCCACAGACCGCCCATAAAGATGGCCGTAAACTGAACATATTATAGAATAGACTGGTTTACTTGAAACACCACAGTTGTGAGTTTAAACTGAAGATATTGTTAGATCATTTATATATTACTAGCTGTGCCCCGCGACTTCACCCGCGTAGTATTGGATTATTGGGTTAAAAAGTATCCTATATGTTAATCCCGGTTATAATCTATCTGTGTTCCAAATTTCATCCAAATCCGTTCAGTAGTTTTTGCGTGAAGGGGTAACAAACATACATACATACATACATCCACACTCACAAACTTTCGCATTTATAATATTAGTAGGATTATTGCGATCGTAGAGCCACACTGTACCTAGCCAACTGACTACAGGACTACCACCATCATCTCACAGAAGATCTGCGTAAAGTAGCTATTCTAGGTGAGATTCGTGCGATGAGTGTGAGAGGCGAAAGAAGGAGTTCTTCCCCTCCATTTATCCCACGCCCCTGTGTCGGCAACGTGCGAGTAATATCATTAGTATTGCAAGAATTGATAGGCTATGGTAACTGCTTAACATCAGGCGGACCAGTCGTACTCTTTTTTGCCGACTTTACTACAGGTATACGATATACATTTAAACGCTGTGCTTACGAAATTGCTTAGATTTTAAGTAATTAACCCATCCTTAAGAATTCTTCTATACCTACCTATATTTGGCACCATATCGACTTTAATGAAAATCTTTGTAGTGGTTTCTTAGTGATTTCGAACTAATTATGGTAACTAAGTATGTAGTAATAACTTTTAGCTTAATATATTACAATATTCCTGAACATGCTAGGTTTAATTAGCTCTGTATGCACTATCTTCATCAACAACTAGTAATACATGCCATCTGAGTACTAAGCTTAAGAAAATTCTTGCTTAGGCTTAGTTCCCCAATGAACGTTTATAGCAATTCGTTAACCCAGTCATAAAATGTGTAATTCTGTCGCCATTCTACATGATAGGAAAAAAAATAAGGTGGCTTGTTTTGTTTATAAAAGCCTGGCTTTGTCGTCTGCAATTGCATAGGTTACCCCCCGCTTCGCACCTGTTGTTTCGATAACAGGCATCATTTCGAGTTTAAAAAACAAACACAGAATATTATATTATAAACAATTTATTTTCTCTCCATTTGCTGATTTAACATTTAAGTAGACATCAACAAGTTTTTAATCGTTACTTCATTATGTAGGTATAAATAGATGAAAGTATTGTGCGATCTGATTAACTTTAAGAACTTCCCTTCAAACAGTCTCATTATGTACATACATGTTCATAAAGCTAATACAACTATAACAAAAAAAATTGAATAAATTAGTTTAAAAAGTACAGTCGAAATCAAAAGTAGGTAGGTATCCGAAATGACCACGCATTGTTAAATGTGTCATAAAAGTATGACACTCCAAATTAAGGTCTCTGAAGTAGATAAACGACGACACAGTATTTAAGCTACTTTTGATGTTCACTGTATATCATCACCTATACCTAGTACCTACTATTGCATAATAAATTATTTAAACACACGAGTAAGTACACACGGAAAGGAATTAAAGTTTTTAAGTACATAAGAATTAACTAAATACTACACAATTAATAATTTACATTTTCTCTATTAAAAAAAATAGGTACTTACAAAATTTACCTGACTTGATACTTAGGTACTTAATTAATTTCATGACAACATTATTATACTATTAGTTTAAGTAAATATCCACGTTTTAATACTCAGATAACTATTTTTTGGAGGAAATTATTTACACAAGTGTCTCCCGTAGAGGTAGTGGGAGATCATAATACACTACTGTCTATGTATTGGCACAAATAGATTTTGCATCATTCAGAAATCGCCACATTCACACGCTATAAAATAATTCACAGAATCAGACCCGAAACTACTGGTCCACATGTACTTAAACCTATTGCTTTTCTAATCCATCAAGTTACTAAGGTTTTCTTTTGACAGAACAAATACACTTTCGATTGCAATTGTGTCCGTATTCCGGAGATAAATCCAAGTGAACAACATTTACCGCTTTATCAAAGGTTACCCTCGGAAGTCATCGGGTTAATGTCACTTCAGTGTCACTCGAGCTCCTGGAGCTCTCTTTGATAACGTCAAGTTCCCTGTTCGACAGAGATGAGTTTCGAGAAAATTTATGAGCACTATATTCACTTTTATCATCGTGTATATCACGAACACATCCGCTATTGTAGTCCTTATTATCATCAGAGTCGTCATCTGCTATATCATTTACTTCAACTTCCAATAAGTTGTCGTTTTCTTTTAAACCGTATGCGCTGAAACTTCGCTCGTGGCTTAAACTCCGTATTCGGTCCAGGTTTTGCTCTAAATTTTGCATGTCATCATTTACAGCAGGTGAATCGTCGAATTTCCACTTGATATTTGTATTAAAATGTTCCATTCCTGGATACATGCTTACGCTATTACTTCTATGCCCGAAGATCGGACAGTTTCGAAATTCTCACAATTCTGGGTGTCGCCCGTTGCACGTCTTGTTGAAGTTTCCCTCATCTAAGCTCAAGTTTGATCGAGAACGACCGCATTCTAAGCCAGGATTAGGCCTGAACAGACACATATCTGAGTTCTTAAGTCTACATTGTCTTGAACAAGATTCAATTTGGAAAGCCGATCTGTCTAGTTGTCTGTATTCTGCTGGACCGTAGCCATCGAAAAATCTAGGATCTTGCTTACAATTGTTGCTAGAGCATCCTTTGAATGAGCCTGAGTACCGTGGATCGCGGTGGCATGCCTTTTGTATAGCGTGTAATGACGTAGATGATACTGTTCGTTCTAATATTTCTCCCCAATATTTTTCTCCTAAGCCCTCGAATTCGCCTTTTGAGTGTAAATCAGAAGTAGCAGGGGAGCCACAGCATCCTGTAGAAGGCTTTTCATAACTGTGAAAGGACTTCGTTCTCCGACAGCATACCTAGAAAAAAACTAGTGTTCAGAAATACACCTCTACTAATTTTAGTAAGTATTAATTTTACTTGACTACTTACATAGAACTGTACAAGCTCATTGCTGATCCTCCTAAAATGACTGTTTAGAAGCCAGTAGAGGAATGGATTCCAAAAACTGTTGCTCAACGCCAACCAGGTAACGATGAAATCCAATGACTGCGGCACCTTCACAAAAATAAAATATGTAACGGCCATTTTCGCCCTATGAAAAACTGAAGTAAATGCGACAACTAAAGTAAAAGCAACGCAAAAATTGTGTGGAAAAGAAGCCAAGCTAACCGTTTCATTATCTTTGAGAGATAGCTTTGGTTTTTATTTGCAATGAACAAACTGGGAGTAAATTTCAAATTATCTACATAAAAAAAAATTGAATCCAAATCATCGAATTATTGAGTACCTACTATCTCTTCCATTAGTTTCTTTATGAGGCAAAACTTATTTTAGTTGACTATGCTACAATAATTTGGTTAACAAAACAAAACAGGACAATTGAATGCAATACCTTGCAACCAGTACACGCTGCAACAACTTCTTGGATCGTCGCCGGAGTGACCATAACGATGAATCCCAAGGACATAGCGGCCATTGTCCGCGACGTGCTCACACTGTGAGGTCTCACTGGAGCTTGAATCTGTTGCGGTAATATGCCGAAGTTAAGCAAAGTTTACTAGTTTTAGGTAAGCTAAATAAAACATATAGGTATGTAGAATTACTTTCTTACAATACGTGTAGGTTTGTCTAGTTGATCTATGATTATTTCCATGTTTTTGTTCAGCTTTATCCATCGAAAAATTATCATTCTTAAACCACAAATTGTTCCTTAGGTATGTTTCTTAAAGTAATTGTTATAATTAATCATTTTCCATTGGAGAATAAATACATTTTTATTTCGAGCACTTCAATTTGGGGGACCAACATGGCCTCAGTTCAACGGCGTCTGGTTAGACATGCCCACTTAAGGGAAAGACAATACATCATATCTGGATGAACATCCCTAACGAAGTTACGGTAAAAAATGATTGCAGGGGAACGGAACACCGGGCGGATTTATTATTTTTACTGTTGCAATTACCTTGAGAGCGAGATTTTATTTATCATTCCGATTTATTACATTTGCTTCACGCTAATGGATTGTTATTGCATTTTTATTTAGATACCTACCTGCTCTTGCCTGCGACTTAGTTCGCGTGGAATTAGGTACAGAATTTACATATGAACTTCCAGCCCATATTTCAACCTTTCAAATTTTATTTTCGCGACACTATGAATCTCAAAAATGATACACATTATAATAACTGGATACAGAGTCAAGATAGAAGTGAATGTAGAAAATAATGTTGATTTAAAGAAAAAAATAATACTACGCAAATCTCAAATGAAAGCAATAATATAAAAATAATTATGAAGACAGCTGCTGGCGTATAAGATTATAATTCAATTCAAATTAAAAATATTTTAATTCGTAGGCACAAAGCGTATGAATAGTCAGAATCTCAAACCAGTTTGGAATGCTGCTTCCACTGGACGATCCAGCAAGTAGCTCAATGGGTACTCTTTTTAACCCCGAACGAATAAAGAGGGGTGTTATAAGTTTAACATGGTATCTGTGTGTCTGTCTGTGGCATCGTAGCGCCCAAACGGATGAACCGATTTTAATTGTGTTTTTTTTTTGTTAGTAAGGTATTCTGACTGAGTTTGTTCTTAGCTATGTTTCATGAAAAGCGGTTCAGCCGTTTGACATTATCAGCTCTTTTGAAGTTTAATAGTCGTCGCATCTGGGGTTTTTAAATTTTCAATTGAGATTTATCAATAGATTAATAAAACTTGCTTACCACAATTTCATGTTCCCCATGCGACGTTTTGGCGCATGTTGTGGGCACACCGTTCGGTCTGATAGGTTCCGGGTCGCATTTGCTTCTCGTTTTGCTGACGTGGAACCCAGAGCCGTAGCAGTACATCAACGCCATGGTGGTCGGGAAGTAGTAGGCGCAACATGACAGGATTCTGAACATAAAATAAGAATTAAAATTAATTAAAAGTAATTAGTTTTATGCATTCGGAATTTGCAATAAAATTCACCTCAATAAGATTGAGGTCAATTTTCCTCTATTATAGCGTTATTATTAAGAGGTAGGTAAAATATTAGATAGGAACCAATATTTTAATAAGTCATAAATTTAGAAAAGGCACCTCAAAGTAAGTCACTCCGCCATAATTCACAACAATTTCTATACTTTACGATATCCATAAATGTTTCGTTTTCATATTACATTCAAATTCCGCGCCATTCACTCACATACACTCGATGCGGTGAACTCGTTGCTGCAATTCGTAAATGCGCGAAAGTATACACCACGGCGAGTGCAAAAAAGAGCTCGCTCTTGACAATGGGAGAAAGCGAGACGGAGTGCCCGCAGCCCGGCAGCGATTCGAATTTGAAACGCGCGCGTGTGCACATTTAAACCCTCAACCTTTATAAAAAAAATCGGAAAGATCATACTCTTGGTATTTTATTGCTCTGATTGCTTAAATTACTCAGTTGTGAAGTGTTTTAAGTGTTGTTCCTCAAGAAACGTCTCATCCAATCTGAGAAACCAGGGTCCTGGTGGAGCACCGCCACGTGCTGACCATCTACCATCGGAGACTTCCGCCAAAGATGTCCGGAGACGTCCAGGTAGGTAGGTGCATGCTTATATCTCGAATTATATCGTATCGGCATATTTTCATGTATTTGTTTTCAAAACCGTACCAACCCGTGTGACGAGACTGAACGTAGTTTCATCCCAATAAATAAATCTAACTGATTTTGGTTGATCTATCTAAGTATGTATATCAATTTAATTGGTATTAACGAGAAATATAACTATACCTGAAAGCAACTCTGCTGTGAAACACATCACAGGCCATGAGCCCCGTCGAATTGAAATAGTAGCCTGAACGTGGCAGCACCATTATCGCGAACAGCGACACAGAAAGAATCCAAGTTACACTTATTACCAGCACGCAACCCTGTATAGAAACACACACACATACAAAATCAAAAGGAACCATTCAACCAGAATATTTCATAATACACTAATGAAAAATGTACCTCTAATATAGGTCTTGTTTGAAATCTAGAAAGAGCAATTCAAAACTCCAAACTAACCTTTGTAACTACTTATCTCAGTTGGCTGACACTCGCAACTACTTAAGCTTCTCAAGAGAGAGGAGAGATTGTCATATATATATGTGATTAAAGAAAGCCTTGTTACAGTAGTAAGTTTTGGAGTAGTGTGACCCTACTAAATATTCTCTAGTTTCACGTTAAATTTTAAATTCGTAATACTAACCTTTTTACTGGAATGTTTGTGATAAGTATCTGGATGTAGCAAAAACAGATACCTATCAATCGCCATACAAACTAGTATAACGGCACTCTGTTGACTAACTGCGCCGCGTAAAAGCGCCTGAAATAAAAACGCAGGATTTAATCTCCTGATTTTAAAGTGAAAATAAAATTTAAAGACTACTAAAAGTAGATTTTAATTATCACTGCACGAGTATATCGTCGAATATACTTGAAGAGGTTGTAATGCATTTTTTATAAGAAGACTATATTGATAAGTAAGACTTGATAGATTAGAATGAAAGAGAGATTAGGTGAGTTGGGATAGAGTTGAACTACACAAATCCGCCCTGAATAATCTTTATTGCCAAACACAATAATTCTTCTCAGTCCTAGAATATGGTGACATCCAAATTAGGCAATCGCCTGTATCTTGGGTGTCAAGTTTAATTCATAGATGGGTAACATTTACATTTTGATGTAGGCAAACTAAACTAAAATAATAAAATACCTAGTTGTAAGAAAAGGAATAATTCAGTTATATAACTCAAAGTTAAAATGAAAAAGTTAAAAATAATAATTATGATAAAACAATGAAAATATTAACATCACGTTAATGTTTCGATACATAAAATAATACAGCTATGGGCTTGAGTTATGCAAGACAGAGGTCTCCTATAATTTTTAGGAGCAGAAACTTGACGTAAACTATGATGCAAATTCCTACATAGAGCCGTGAACTGCAATATTCTGAAGAAGGTAATGCTAATAAATCTTTTGGAAGCAAGTCACGTCGAAACCGAGGCAAAATGTTGTAGGGAGTCTAACGCCCTTGATCTAAGGAATACAATAAAGGGGTACTCTGTAAAAGGAATAACGAGTCAGCGGGTTGGCGTCTGGCATAAGTTACAAAGCCTAAACTTCGGCGATTCGACTTTGTGCTCGGTCACTATAAACCATTAGGCGATCCCGCATTATGTAGCTACTGTACCAAAGAAGTTTTAGCGATTTTATTGTTCATGGATCGCCGCTTCTACGGCTCGTCAACAATTGCCTCTTTGAAATTTATTCTCGTGTTATCATAAAGAGCTAAATGGTCCATATCTCCTGACACTTTAGACTTACATTTGCTTTTAAATACAACAAAACATTGTACAGAACATCAACTTTGCCCTTATCATAGCTTTGTGTTACTAGGACTAGTCCCGCTACACACCCCCACCACTGTTACTCATGTAAGCCAGGACCGACAATGTTGTCCTTCGACGTTAAGGTTTGACCCTCTATAAGTCATATAGAAAAGCTAAATTGTCTTGAGTCAGCACGAAATTAAACAAAAGAAAGATTTAGGAAGGTGAAGTTGGAAGAAGATTTTCCACTTACCTCCGTTACAAAGCGGGAAAAAAAATGGTTTAGGCAGATTGCCACAGAAATAAGACTTATAACTGAACAAAGGCAAAGTAAGGCACCACGTCGGAAATTTATATGGTTCCAAACGTAATCATAATTCTGTTATCTAGTCACATAGACCGACAGGCAAGTAGGCTAACTGCCAGTTTAATATTGAATTGTCTCTTTAACACTGAACCATAATTATAAATGAGTCACTGCAAAGTTGTTAACCTTTTAACTTTGCTTTGCGAATCGCAAACTTTTTTCCCTTCGAAGCAACTTTACTCATTTTCTGTTCATCTCTTGTTTAAACAAAGTTTCGCTGGGCCCTCGCCTAGCTCTAACCGAATTAAAACAAGTCTCGAATTTTGATAGTGAACCAATTTTACAACTTTTGTTGTTTATTTAAATAATAATAATAATTTAGCCCTTTTGACGTCCCACTCCTGGGCACGGGCCTCCCCTGAACAAGAGGGGGATTCAGGCCATAATCCACCACACTGGCCCAGTTGGTGGATTTCACATGTCTTTCGAAAATTGGTTAGATCTCCTAAGACATGCAGGTTTCCTCACGATATTTTCCTTCACCGTAAGCAAGTGATAATGGTATAGAAATTATGATTCGCACATAGATTTCGAAAAATCCAGAGGTGCGAGCCGGGGTTTGTACCCAAGACCTGGTGCCCGCAAGACGCTTACTTTAACCAATCTCCTATCACAGCTTATATTATTTATAAGTATATGTTTATTATTATGAAATTGATATTTAATCAATGTTTCAGTTTGTCAAAACTAATCTAATATATACTATTATCTATAACTATATTCTCATTACAAAAATTTCATGTATCACTTAGAAGGTTGAATATAAGGTCGATAGTAAAATACGCATTATTCCGATAGTACAGAAATATTATCATTCCAAAGGCAATGTTTGGTTTCTATAGTGTATCAAAAGTGGTATTAACTTACCTGAATCTGACAGAATATCTCTCCGTACGGCCAGCACTTGTAGAGGGCCGGCAGGAGAGCCACTGGGGCTATCAAGATTCCGGTGAATAAATCGTTCAGAGCCAGTGAGGTCAGGAGATACCTTGGCTGTGAAATATTAACCACTTTGATGAGAGCTTTCATTGAAAACATATTAATAAGAATGATGGCGTAATGAGTAAACCAATGATTGAACAGATACTTATTATAATTAAATATTGTAATTATGTATACAACTTTGTAAAAGCTTTACTTAGTAAAAAATCGACCTTAGAAATAATGAGACTTTATTGTGAACTGTAGAAAAAAATATGTATGTTTAATCATTTACGTGGAGGTATTTATTTTTACGCACTGTCTGTTTGTACCATAACATATCTACTATATAAAAATAAGTCGGGTTTTCCTTCCTGACGCTATAACTCCAGAACGCACGAACCGATTTCCACGGTTTTGCATTCGAAGGAAAGGTCTCGGGCTCCGTGAGGTTTATAGCAAAGACTAACAAGAGACAATAAGAATAACTTAAAATGTATTGATTTTAGAAAAGTGTATATTGTAATCTGAAACGTTGAATTTTAAATGTTGTGTTTGAATGACTTGCAATGACGTCAAAATTCAGCAATCTGCACTCATATTTATTAAATGGTATATTAATAATATCCGTATGAAAGTAACGAAACAAATAGCAAACACAAATATTACCTGATTGTCGATATACTTGACGTATCTCCGGTTATTCAAAACGCATATTAGGACCAAATTGCCGAACACAATCGCCATAGACAGGGCGAATATGAAGAAGGCTTTTAATATGTCCCCGGGTGCTGGAAACGTGGAAGGCCACCCTTTCCCGTTGAGCCAGCAAGAGCTGTTGGAGAGAGACGGCGCTACCAGCAGTGCACCTTTGGTCGAGTCGAACATAGTCGGCGCCTGCAAACCGCAGCGCACTCTTTACTTGAATAAGGCATTTAGATCATATGATTAACACTATCTTCAGACTTCTCTTGCTTTTTGTGTCCCAGTGTGCGCAGGTTATTTTGAATGAGGACAGAGTTCTTATATCATTCCTAATTTAAATTTGTTTATCATGATGTTGTAGAAGTTTTGTTTTCTTGTGATGCCATTTTTAATCTGTAACAAAACAATCACAATTTTAAATATATTTCATTTATTTAATAAGTTTAATATAATATTAAATTTTCTCTGGTCTGCGTGTCATTGGCTTCGCCCCCAGTCCATTGTACGGAACCCAATGCTTGTACATTGCTTAGTTTGGTATACCATAGATGGTGGGGAAATTTAGCGATGTTTATTATTATTGGCTGGTACCTGCCTAAGATCACGTTAGATAAACATCGATCGCGGCACTATATTAAAACTGTCTTGTTGATAGGTATAGTGGTTATCAGGTCCCGAGTTCAATTCTCGGCTCATTTTAAGTGGCATTTAAATCTATATTAATAATTCCGTTCAGGAGTACGGTAGACTCGATTGAAACCTTACCAGAATAATAAAACATAAAAAAATAATGATTTCGAGTATACAACATATATCCGCAAAATTCGGATTGTCGAGTATTTTGTTAAATTCTAACGGTACAAATGGCGCCTTATTGGCATCTTTCACCATATTGGCAGTTCCGTCAAGTTTGGCACAGTGCCGCTATATTTTCTATGAACGAATTCCTGTCATTTAGTGTCAGTGTTCTCAGTGTGTAAATGAGTCTTTATTCGAAATATCTATTAAACTGGGTGGGCCATATTTTTAAAGAAAGAAGAAGAAGATTGAGCTTTCAGTACAAACAAATTCAGTCTTCATGTTTTTAGGGTTCCGTAGTCCCTACGAGGAACCCTTATAAGATCATCCAGTCCGGCCGTCCGTCCATCCGTCCGTCCCGACCCATCACAGGGTCATAACTTCTACAGTTTCTGACGGATTTTGATGTAATTTGGTACAAAAATACTTTAAGAATAGATCTCACTTTCAAAAATGTATCAAAATTACTTTTTTTTGAGGTACCTCCCCAAACATCGAAAGAGGGGATATTTTTTTTGTTTTAAGTACCCAATCATGTGGGGTATCGTTGAAAAGGTCTTTTGAAATAAAATGGTGTTTTCATACAACATTTTATCATCAATAATTCTGATTGCGAGAATTTTAACTTTTAAAATTAAATCAAAATTTACGTGATTCATTCCGACACTTTTTGCATTTTTCTATTGCTAAAACATGAATAAGATTATGCAGTGGATACATTGTTCACCAATTTCAATGAAATAACAGCAATAAATCTATATTTGATGTTAATACGTGTATTTCTGAATGGTTAATGCACGTGGATAGATGTCGGTAGTAGTATGTAAACAATATTTTTGATTTTTTACGTAATAAATATCGATACATCTTACATTTTTATGTTGAAGAAAGATTAATAAGAATTATGCAGACGAAATTGGATAAATTGTTAATAAATTCCAATTAAATAACATCAATAAATGTATGTTTTATGTACATTAGTCTATTTCTTAATATTTAATGGTGTCGATAGATGTCGGTAGCAGTATGTATACTATAGTATATAACTTTAGTATCTATTTCAACCTGGGGTGAAATTTTAAACAAATTACCTTCAATGACTCGGAACCCTTCAATGTGCATGGCTCGACATGGCACTTGGCGTTTTTTTCGTATTAATTTCAATGGACAATGCTATACGATTCTATGCCTTGCCTAATATTCCTTGAAAACCGATAACTACAAAAATATCTACCTACGTTTTGTAAAAGATTGTGTTGTATGAGTCACATTTCACCCGAGCGAAGCCGGGTTTTCATCTAATAAACTTAATCTAAAACTGTTTCCGTTAATTGTCATCATTTGACGGCCGCTTGGCGCAGTGGTTCGAGCGCGGGCCGCTCGGCTCACTGCCAATGGGTTGCGAGATCGATTCCCGCCGGGGTAAATTTCGGAAATGGCGTTTTCGTAATTTACCCAGGTCTGGGTGTCACTGGTATCGTCCTCAGTCCATTTTATGGTACCCATAGTACAAGCGTTGCTTAGTTTGGGACCATACAGTTGGTGTGTACGTCTGGCGATATTTATGTATTTCTTTCAATTGAATATTTCGCCGGAGGTGAACAACCGTAGGTGTACACTGCTTGTGTACACAAATGCATCTCTGCTTACCTACCTCTTCGATGAATAAGATAGTATATGAGAGTCTATTACTAACCATTAAAATGTACTTTACGAAGTCGAGGGTAATAAAACAGTCCCTGAATCAATTACATTTCTTTAGCTGCGGGATTAGCGTGATATATTGTCATTGCTCCGATAAAGCTGTTATATATTTCAAAGATTCACTCTATTTACAGGAAAATACGACCGCCGCGATAATCATGATGAATTTGAATATAAATACTCATGGAAAGCAATTACAACACTAGATCTTAAGGCTGTTACAAAGATAACTGCGACTTATCTGATCGGCGATATATCTTTTATCCGTCATGTATCCTCTATGTGTACCCGTAATTTTGGTCCGCTTATAAGAAATACCTAGCAGAATCACGAGCCGCTTTTACAGTACCGACACCTACACCAACACTGTAGTTGTACAGTCAACATAAAAAGTAGATTGTATCTGAATGTTTCAAGAGAATCGCATTGACACCAGAAAATGTCTAAAGTAAACGATCACACAACATGTTTTGTTTTCGTTTGGAAATTTCAAAAACCAAGCCTACTTTTTATGTTGACTGTAGTTTAAAAGCATTTAATGGGAGCAGGTATTCTGTGTTACTTTTGAAAAATAAAAAAGAATGTAGAGCGTGCGTGACAAGACGCGCGGGAATCTTTCCCTGGAGCGATATTTTTCCGATGGGAACTTTTTCCTAGATTGGTGGCGAAGGCGCTGTCAATTTCCTGCAGGAAATAGCGTACCGTGCCAAGAGTTAAGTGCCCCATAAGTAACTATTGGAAAATTTCATTTTAATGGTGTTACTTATTGCTGAAATGGTTCACGTAATTATCACTTTACAAATCTTGCAATTCATTATAATGGTCTGAAGTAGAAATCGTATTACTAATGTCCATGATGAAGAGAAATCAAATATTATAACCTACTACTTTCTGCCCGCGACTTCGTCCGCGTAGACTTAAGTAAAGTATTATTTGTGTTAATCCCGGTTATAAACTATCTGTGTTCCAAATTTCATCCAAATCCGTTCAGTAGTTTTTGTGTGAAAGAGTAACAAACATACATTTGACGAGCGCTTGGTGCAGTGTTTCGAGCGTAGGCCGCTCGGCTCACTGCACATGGTGGTTGCGGGTTCGATTCGACAAATTTCAGAAATGGCCTTTTCGTAATTTGCCCTGGTCTGGGTGTCACTGGGATCGCCCCAGTCCATTGTACGGTACCCATAGTACAAGCATTGCTTAGTTTGGGACCATACAGTTGGTGTGTCAGTCTGGCGATATTTTTATTTTTTTATTTATCTACACTCACAAACTTTCACATTTATAATATTAGTAGGATTAGTAGGATTAGTAAACAAAATTTTCATTATCATTACACGTATGACAAAAAGTTAGAGATTGATTTGTAATTACCGAGTAACTTTTAAACAATAATAAGTAATACGTTCTCGCAAACTGTAATTGACTAGCAGTTACCTACGGGTCTGCCCCCGTGGTACTTTGAGATATATCCAATTTCACTCAGGGATAGCGTGGCTTTATATTGATTAAATAATTTTCAAAATTTCCGGATATTACAAACAATTTTACCACTTTATAATATTAGTATATATATGTATCTACGCAAAAAGGACTTCTTATACGAAACACAAGATACGTAAGTAGGTATTCGCTCTTATATCAATAAGGGAAAAGGACCAAGAAACGTTTTACTGGCAGCCATAAATTTGTTTTGTTGAAGAGACTGAGTATTAGGAAGTTAATGCTAAGTAGATTGATCCATCTTACGCAGCGGAGACGTGCCTATAAAATAGCGAGTACATTCTCTAGTACCGGTATCGGGTTTAGGGTTGGAACAGAGCGTGGTTGTACGCTGGTATAGCCAAGCTATAGCCAACTGACTACAGCTCACATACGGGCTGGCTCTACCCGGGTAGTACCACCCTGTCACAGAAAATAACTGCCAGGTATACGCTCACCGGTGTCAAATACCACATAATGTTACCCTTTCGGAAAGCCTTTTGAGATCAAGGTAATCAAATTTCTAACGGTAAAGAGAATTTGAATGACAGGTTACCCCTGACTATTAATGGGTAGCCACCCAGGCACTGCAATACTCATTATGTCAGCAAGACCCTTTTATACAAACCAGACGAGATACTAACAGGGTTGTCGCTTATTAATTAGTGATTCACCCTTATAGTATTATCGAAAAAATGTGGATTCGTTTATTGTTTTTTGTTAATTTAATCAAATTATTGTTGAAAATCTTTGTTACTAATTAATAGCAGATGTCAAATACGGCCATTATTTATCAAAAAGGTATAGACAGAACGGCTTCTCCGTGTGAATGAGTGCTGTTTTTGTAATGTAAGGCAAATATTATAATACATCTAAAAAGTAAAATCCTGGCAATCTTCTTTGAATATCCTACGTTATAACGTTCTGTTCTACTTGTCGTAATGAATAATATTAAATAGTGTTCCCATGTAAGACAACCCTAGACATGTCAAAGTGAGGAAGTTGAGCCAAAGTGGTGGTTTTAATTAATGTGGATTCGGATTGATCTCGAAAACTTAACTGTACACAATATACTTTGGTACCTACGTTAGTGTAAGAGGAACGGTTGAAATTAAGGGAAACCACAGAAATACATTACCGAGCACTTAAAATCAGAGCATTGTTTAAATATAGGCTAACATTATGTGACTTGATAAAATTAATCCACATTTTGTGTTCAATATTAATTAACAGCTATTCGTTGCTCTTTATAACCCCCGACGAAAAAAGAGGGGTGTTATAAGTTTAACAAGTGTATCTGTTTGTCTGTCTGTGGCATGGTAGCGCCCAAGCGGATGACTCGATTTTAATTTTGTTAGAAAGGTATTCTGATCGAGAGTGTTCTTTCTTAGCTAGGTTTCATGAAAATCGGTTAGTCCGTTTGAAAATTATCAGCTCTTCTGTAGATATTAAAAAGTAGTCGCATCGGGGCTTTTAATACCGCCTTTATACAATATAAGACAATTAGATTATTTTTAGAAAACATAATTGTTTCTAAATAGATAATTATGACGTCAGTAGAACAATATGCCTACAAAAAAACCATTCCTAGACTGAAATGGGAGTACCTATAAAAACCGATTTGCTTAGAAATGTATTATTTTTTTATGTACTCACGTACAAATTGTATTCGGAGCTTTTTATATATTTTTTGTTCTCTTTTAAATGTCAATAGCTGTGGACTGGCTGAATAAACAATGAAAGGTCTATAAAAATATAAGCTCTAGTATATTGTTGCGATAATATCCCGGATCGGCCGAAACTTAATGTCACATTTGGCGACGACGTGTCTGGGCTGCGGCGGGGTGTGACCTTTGTTTCGAATTTGATATTTATTTTTTAGTAAACGCGAGTAGAATGATATAGTAGGCTTTTTATTAGTTGCAGAAGCACCCTTGTTCTAACAATGTTCGTTAGAAACTTTTGTGTGGCTCGTATAACTGTATTGTATCACCAATCAATATAATGTCAGATTTATTTTAAGTTACAACTATTATTCTTACAACAATTTGACGACTGTATGGCGCAGTGCTTAGGCTGCTCGGCTCAATGCACATGGTGGTTGCGGGTTCGACTCCCACCAGGTCTAATTTCGAAAATGGCCTTTTCGTAATTTGCCTTGGTCTGGGTGTCACTGGGATCGCTCCCAGTCCATTGTTCGGTACCAATAGTACAAACGTTGCTTAGTTAGGGACCATAACGTTGGTGTGTCTGATTCTAACGACTACTTAATACTGAATGTATTCTTTTTAATGATAAAGTTCTAAAATTAGGGATGTCACTGCCTATAAAAGTGTTAATAACATTACATGATGTTCCCAGATATTAACGTACTAAACTATAAAAACTTCATATGAAATAAAATATTGTATTAAATCTGGGGAAATATTACTGTCAATTTGTCATAATATTTTACGTGTGAACATCGCTTAAATCTAATAAAAGCTATTCGATGTGACCTCCGCAGGGGCCTATAAATCTCAGGATTTTTATGGGTCTCGACTTTCAGCTTTGTAATCTTAAGTTATAAAATGATGATATAACATTTACTTCTAAGTATGCGATTATACCTCACTTTCTTCTGGAGCTCGGACTATTTTTCACTTTATTCTTCGGTTATACCTATTTATTTTTAATAGTTCATATACAAGGTGACACATAATGGGTATACTTTTTTTTTAAAAACTTAACTTTGTAATTCTAAAACCATCAGCTTTGGAGGGAACTTGAAAAACAAAAGGTGTTATAGGAATACAGCTGTTGACCGATTTCACAAGTCTACAAAACCTTTAGTACTTCAACTGTCCCACAAAGCCGATAGTTTGAGATTTACAAGGTTAAGTTGCAAAAAAAATAGTATACCCATTTTGTATCACCTAGTATAAAGGTTTAGTTATAAGCAATTGCGAATACTGAATGCGAATTCTTTGGATTGAATTTAATTATATGAATACAACAATAAATGATATCAAGCTTATAATTTTCGAATAAATTAAAAAGCAGAGTAAGGGATCAGATCAGTATCTCATACATTTTGAAAGAAAATTATGAACAATAATTTATAAATGATTTACAATTTCAGTTCATCAACTCTCTATCAGTAGACTCGACTCTATGCATTGATTAAGAAAGCCTTACGTCGGGTACCGTACCTCGTTGGTTCGGCGGAGATAGTAAACTCGTTGTGATAAAATGTAGCTCGTTTGTACCCCTGCTATATATTTTTATGAAGAAGTATCTCCATTGGCCTGATGTTGAGCTATTACCATAACCTATGCGTGCTGAGCTAGACCTTTGTCACGTTAGGATACATCATTCGGGAATACAGTAATATAAATCGCGAATAAAGTCAGCCATATTTTTGTTTTATAAGATAGGTACACACCTTATTTCGACTTTCTTTTTGGAGGCAGTTCCGTACCTCTAAATGTGGGTATTTTGTTCATCCTACTAATATTATAAATGCGAAAGTTTGTGAGTGTGGATGTATGTATGTTTGTTACTCCTTCACGCAAAAACTACTGATCGGATTTGGATGAAATAACCGGGATTAACATATATGATACTTTTTGACCCGTAATCCCGAAATTTTTGCTAAGTTAAAATACTACGCGGATGAAGTCGCGGGACACAGCTAGTATCAAATATTTTATTTTTAAATATTGTGAACCTAGTATAGTACACATAGCTACATATCAAGCCACACAAGTCACGTATAAGCTGATCTCGCATTTTATAGGATTTTCGTACAATGAGAATATGTAGCTCTACGTACATTGATAAAACAATATCGGTGAATAGTTTTTGACCGCAGCTACCTTAGCGTAAATTTTATGTTCTGGATGTCAACAACAGCGCCACCTAACGGGTCCAACTACAACTGAGAAATATCGAGGCGAACCCAAAAGTTAAAAAAAAAAACTAAATGGTCAAGACGTACGTTTATACAAAATTTAACGCCGCAGGAAGGCGTTAAAGGAAAATTTACACTTCATATCACCACGGGCACGATGCCAAGACGCTAAAACGTCACCAGTTTTGGTTTTATAAAGTCTAGTCCATATACTTTTGGACCAAAAACGATAATAGAGTCCTATAAGAACGAACACATAAAAACTTTTTCACTTTCGAAATCTGTATACTACTTATCTTTATAATACATTACCTAAATGATTATAGTCACAAAACTAAAATAAACACGAAACAGCGTTTACTTTTATTATTGTTAAAGGTTTCTGATCCCTATGTTGCCACACCTTCGCAATATTGGAGCGATGCCAACTCCGTTCACGATATATAAAAACGAATTTTGTGTAATAAAAATAATTGTTCGAATACAACATTTTTTTACCGCGATAACACGCGTCGCCGGCTATACTGACACGGTTGAATCGCGGATCAGTGTGTATCACCCCTAATAAGCCGAGGGCGAGACGTGGTTTCAAAAGATATTTTTGCAAATGCTTTATTCCCTCGCTCGCAATCGTAAAATCCTTCTTTTATTCCACACTGCACGGGTTTGGTGCGATGATGGTTTGCTAAAAATTTCCTCTGAATAAATTCACTACCCTCGAATAACTTATTGAATTCGACTGCTTTATTTGCGCTAACCTAAAGCAAACGGCGGCTTTGTTCAAAATTAAAATGATATTTTCACAGTAAGTAAATATACTTACTTAACAATTACTAGTTTAAGTAATTAATTCGGCAAAAAAATATATATTTACGAAAACTCTACAAGGGTCAAATTTTTATTTTTTTAAACTTGCTGCAATCTTAAAAACAATATGAATAAGTATCTATGTAGGTTCGGTACCCACGTACCTATGCACTGTTTACTTGAGTAATTTATTTATTTTTGTTGTTTTGCAATTCTTGGTTATCTCAAAAGGTTACAATGAAGCTGTATAAGTAACTTATTTACCTATATGACTTCTCTTTGTAGGTACGTATGAAAAATAAGCAACCGGCGATTAGAAAAATGTGAAAAAAGAGTAGTCCGCTGTGTTTCTTGCAGGATCTCCTCAGTGGAGGTCGCATTCCGATCGGATACACTTAAGAAAAAAATAACAATTACAATTTATAAGTGCCCACGTAGGCCCAAACAATATAAAACTCAAATTTGAATTCCATTTGAAACGTCGCGCGCGAATAACCGATATTATTTACTGATGTAGTTAGTAGTAAGTCAGTATCTACTAAATAAACAAGTCACACAAACCAAGCTGCGTATAAAATAAAACTACGAGGCTTCTAAGCGACGATTGGACGCCGGAAGCCTCACACAAACCGAGTTCAGCGGCTTCACACCACCCACTGGGCAAGATATACGCTTAGTTATGTTACGATTCATTTAACAAATCGAGGTTACGAGTGCTGGTATCCTATATTGGTAGCGTATGGTAGATACATTTTCGTAGGCAGAAACATTTTTTGGTTGGACCCTAATTTTAATCATGTTGTGAGATTGTAGAGACAGATTGCTTGAGTTGCTTATTGTAAGATAAAATAATGTTCTTATCTTATAATGCTCTACCACCTTAAAAAAAAAAAATATAATTCATGTACATTGTAAAATATGAAGGTAAATTGTACTATATGAACACAATCTATGTACTGCAATGAAAAAAGCGTACGGATCAAGTTGAGGACCTCCTCCCTTTTCAAGTCGCTTAAAAAATGTAATAAAGGGAATTCTCAAAGGGAATAAAGCCAGAAAATAATGATCTATTTTCCCATCACTGTGTTTTCCACTCATCCAGTTTTATTTAAAGTAAACAATCACTAAAATTGAAGCTTGGAGATTTCGTTTGATTAAGTCCACTTAGATTGTTACAGGACTTTTACATTTCAATGTTGAATAAAACATTATATCAGGGAAAAGGCTGCTAGCTAAATTTATTGATGAAACCTTTCAAATTCAACATTTTATTGATAGAGCCATTTTCCGTTTAAGTATAGGTATAACAGTAAAAATCGAAATTGTTTTCTAGATATATTGGTAGTTTATTTACCACTTCTTCATTGAAGTATTCCCACAATCTTATAATAGGTAGATAAGTATAAAAAATTCGAAGGCATGAACAATATTTTGACGTGAATTTGATGAATGTGCCGGTAATTCCAAATCAATTGCGACACCAAAAACGTGTACTTTAAAAGCCTTGTGCTAAAGTTCATAAAACATAAAAGTAAGTCATTATTAAGATTTATCCAGCGACTAGACATACAAAAACGTGTGCTTGACCCATTTTCAGTTACATCCTGTGACGTCACAGCTCGCGAAAGTATGTTAGATTTAGTCTTTCATTTCTCTATGAACCGTCGCATAAACGCAAAAAGCTAGCGATACTAACCCGACCTCTAGCCACTCCTATATTTTGTTATTATAACGACCATTGGCATGGGAATGCCACACAAATTTAAATGTCTCTAAAAATAACGACACAAAAATAGGTCAGGGATATGTCATGCCATTTGGCTTCCGCTTGAACTTGGCTGCTTCGCCAAGACCCGAAGCACAAACCCTGGATGTAGAGCAGTGCAGACAGTAAAACAAAAAATATTCTCTCCAGTCTTTGTGTTAACGTGTGGAGGCTTTATTACGAAGCCCCAAGTACAGTTGCTGATTAAAAATCTTTCGGCATTATACTAATGAAAAAGTCGAATATTTCTTTTATTTATTTTGGTGAAGACAGACGAAGAGATAGGAATGCATGTTAATTAGGTACTTTTAGTCACCTGAGTTTCTATATATTGCGTATTTGACATCTTATCTGTGTTGTATAAAAACGATAAAGTAAGATAAACTGACCCCACTTATCAGCGATCATCTCAGAAAATATGACTCTCAGGTGCTCGCTAAAAAGATTTTACTCTGCGCTCACGCCGACACGGGTAACAGCCACTTTAATTTATTATTTCAGTTTAAAAAATCACTGCCAAACCAACTGATCATAAGGAGCGTAATTATGTTTCAGGAAACTCTACGGAAATCAACATCTCTACGTTTTACGAACTCGCATTAAAGAGCACTCCCTTATCTCTTTCAGCATCTTACTGAACTATAAATTTTACAAAAACAATCAAGTTACCGACTCAAATTGCACAAAGCGACGGCGAACAATCAGCGTTATGGGCAATTACCGTGCACTACACCGCACTAACCCCATCCCCTTGTCCGGTTTATCTCACATTACATGGAAATAAAGGGCAAACTTTAGACCTTAAGCGTCAAAAGTTGTTTGGTCAGCGTTTTCGAAGCGATGATACATGAATTAGGAGTACTCCGGGTTCGTTCTCGAATTGCAAGCTGGCGGACGAAAACAACATTCGACACGGTCTCGTACACATTCGCGAGGGAGGATTACACATTTTACGACCACATTTTTATTCTCAAAAATTGTTGTGCCGTAACCGAAATGATTGCGGTGAATTGATAGTTTAAAAACAAAGATTTTTAGCAATGGAAAATAAGTTTATCTATCAGTTTTAGTTTGCTTTCTGGAACTATTAACTAACCGAGTTTAACTAGGCAAGCGTTTTCAATAACTAAAATCCTATTCATCGTTGCAAAGTGAGTATAGGTATACTGTATTAATTATATTTTATGTATTTTTAAAAGATTACTAGCAATGTGAATGTATGACATTACTATTATTCCCGTTAGCTCCTCCAGCTAAGCTACTGCTTATGTTAGGAGTAGGCCCAGTTTGATGGCCAGGATGGAGATCGAAGCTGAAACCTGAAGCTACGAGGGCGGGCGGTCTAACTACTAGGCTATTGACGCCTAGTTTGCCCTTACTGTGCTTTTTTTCGTTTCTCATTTTGTTAACGTTATCCATTCAATCTAAATATGATCATAATTTATTGAAACTCATATTATTCTGGAAAATATGGCTGAAATATGTCTTCTTACATAATAGATTGAGAAATTCTAGACCCTAAGACCCAAATCGAAAAAGTAAATCCGACAAACGCATGAAGAATAATAATAGCTTGAGATATTTTTATTGCTCAGTTCAAAAAGTAATGTATTTCCAATAAGAAAAAAATGTTATCTAATAGCTGTAAGATGATTATACTCAGTTAAAATCGATTATATTATTGTTGAAAAACATTCATACATTCCTTCAAAAACATAGAAACATCCGACCAGGAAACTGTACCTACCGTCTCGTGGACTCTAAATCACATCGTGGGTATTGCCCATTGTGTCTTTATGGATGTTCTCCCCAAAGAGAATAGCTGAATAAAGATAACACGGACACCATATAAGTACCTACTCAACCACAAAAGATATATAAATCCTCACTAATCGCAAAATGTGGGGAAACACAGATGAAATCCTTAGGAAGAAGAAAGAGTAGAGGCAATTTGCAATGGATAATTTTTACCTTTGTTAAATATTAATATTTTATCGAAATTAAATATTTATATTGATGTTTTCTTATGTCTTATTAAGTACTAGCTGTGCCCCGCGACTTCATCCGCGGATTATTGGGTTAAAAAGTATCCTATATGTTAATCCCGGTTATAATCTATCTGTGTTCCAAATTTCATCCAAATCCGTTCAGTAGTTTTTGCATGAAGGAGTAACAAACATACATACATACATACATACATACATCCACACTCACAAACTTTCGCATTTATAATATTAGTAGGATACCCAAACAAAAAAAAAAATTTGATAGATTTTCCATGTCATAAAGATAGTACAAAATGTACTTTGAAGATGAAAACTTGTGATCTTACCCTTTTTTTGTCCTGTTACTTTGTATTCAGAATTCGTAAACAATTGACAGAGAATAACGTTTACGTTTCGCCAATGATTGAAGTTCGGGTAACTTTTCAGAGGGAAAGAAATAGCGTTAGGGACTCGTCACCGCTTCAGTTCCAAAAGGACATTGATAGAAATGAAATTATGTGAGTACCTCCTGCAAGATGAGATAACAACTTTGTAGCAAGTAGAGAGTAGAGTTGTTGGAAGAAAAGTTTGCTTTTTGTTTTGAATTCGTGAAAACAAACAGATTAATACAAAGTCTTTCAACTTCAGCAAGACGGAACAACTCTTACTTACCAAAGCCCTTATATTGTTTTTATCTTTGACTTTCCTAATAAAAAACCTGAAGAGATACCGATATGACAAAGAATAGGAAAATGTATTCTTATATTATGTATAGTGTGTCTCTCTCACTCGCTCGCTCTTACAGTCTGTATCTATATTATCTGTTCGTATTCATAGGACCGCAAAATTAGGTGGATATAAACATTGTGGGAATGACTATGCATTTGGGTTAACCAATGACATTTTCCTGTTGTTCCTGCCACTCGCATGCGCATTTATACAATTTTTACTCCATTTTCATACATTTTTATGGTTGCAAAATAGTATCGGGGATCGTTGTGTACCTACCTATTGTGAAAAATAATCTCAAACTGAGAACAATATCTTTTGTGATGTCCGTAAGTTATTAGAAAACTCCATCAAATGTAATTAAGTAAAGCAGTTTAATCAATCTGCATCCTACTAATATTATAAATGCGAAAGTTTGTGAGTGTGGATGTATGTATGTATGTATGTATGTATGTATGTTTGTTACTTCTTCACGCAAAAACGACTGAACGGATTTGGATGAAATTTGGAACACAGATAGATTATAACCGGGATTAACATATAAGATACTTTTTAACCCAATAATCTAATACTACGTGGATGAAGTCGCGGGGCACAGCTAGTATAATAATAATATTACGAGTCACGACTGACCACAAGATACCATTAATTGCGATGAAGATTCAGATCACATTCACTTGTGTTCTACTCCGTTTAACCATTAATAATTATTATTCAAAGTAAGATTCACACGTTGAATAAAAGAAAACGGGCATTAAACAGCTTTTTTTCTTCCTTACTAAGGAACTTCATAAGGAAGGATGTAATTTATTGATAGGTATTCACAGTCTTTTTATTGCCATATATATATAGACACAACGGTGTCGCCTTCTCTTTGTGAATTACTTCTAAGCTACTAAGTTGTATTTATCGCAAGTGTTTTTCGAGAATGCATATCTCCCTCTAAAACTATATATTAGTCTAATAAATTCCACAATTTAATACATAATATCGAAATCATAAAAAAAGCAGTGATAGCCGATTGGTTAAAGCACGCGTCTTGCGGGCACCAGGTCTTGGGTTCAAATCCCGGCTCGCACCTCTGGATTTTTCGAAATCTATGTACGATTCATAATTTCTATATGATTATCACTTGCTTACGGTGAAGGAAAACATCGTGAGGAAACCTGCATGTCTTAGAAGGACTAACCAATTTTCGAAAGACATGTGAAATCCGCCAACCCGCACTGGGCCAGCGTGGTGGATTATGGCCTGAATCCCCCTCATGTTGAGGGGAGGCCCGTGCCCAGCAGTGGGACGTCAAAAGGGCTAAATTATTATTATATATAATATCGAAATACGTAATAGGTTTGCCGTATGTGACGAATCATCAAACTCCTCTGAGGTTCACATTCGTCAATACATTTCGTTAAAGATACGAAAGGCATTCCGAGACTCGCTATCAAGACAGACGGCCCGATACCTGATGGAAAATCAATAACACCATTTGCATATCTCAACAACGGTCAATACGAGTATATTTGCCGATATAATACATATATAAGCAAATATATATATATATATGTACATTTATTCATTAAATACGCTTTGAGGCCGTCTGAGCGGTTTCCAACGAGTCTTGCATGCCTTTAAAGTTATTTTAGAAATTCCAACCCACTTATTAATAAACCTGGATTAGCGGTTGTATAATTAAACCATATTTTGTCTTTTTCCTTCGAATGTAAAATTACTGATGACAGAAAGAGTTAGTTCGATGTGTAACTAACCGCCCGCTAATCCATGCTTATTAATAAAGCGGCAAGTGTTTGTCTGAAGTGTGAAAGTATTTTGGTTCTTATTATTATGACTAAACCATCTAGTATTCGATGTAATAATTTACACATACTTATTAGGTACTTTGTTTCGTAAACTGCACTGCTTATGATTTCTTCATAAAGTTAGTTTTGGTAGCTTCGGTAGTAGTTTTTTTTTAGCCTATTTATGTTTCCCACTTCTAAGCAAAGACTTATCCATAAATTCTCAAAAAAATACGATTTTGTGGTGTTTGGGGCCACGTATCTATTACCTAATAGATACGCCCCAAACGGCCCCAAACACCACAAAATCGTATTTTTACGAGATACGTAGGTACGTCACACCTACCTAGGTGTGACGTATCTACGTATCTACGATAGTGGTTGGAATTATACTATTCCCTGTTAAAACAGAGGCACGCATCAAATAAAGTACTCGTAGTCTATTATGGTATCACACAAACATTCGTATTCGATATTGTATCATGTTTTGCAGTCGTAAAGATAGAGAGTAGATCTAGTACCTACTGTAATAACCATTCGCTGAACGGTATTTTTCGGTAACAAAATCGGAAAACAAGCGTACTACATATCTAACATCAAGCAGTTAATATAACCTATAGATGCTTGCAATACCGAAGGCATATCTCGCACGTTGACGACTAGAAGAGGATTAGGACATCTGGAGGAGAAGTGGGGATTGTGCTTCCGGATCTCTCACTTGTCGTAAAAACGCACTGCGAAAGCTACTTTACGCCGAAATTTTTTTGAGAGGGTGATGCTACCCCGCTCAAACCAGTTGGTATATGAGCTGACCATTAAACGGTGAAGAAAAAAAATCTCGAGGAACACAATGCTTGTGAAGTGACTTGTGAAGTTCGCCAACCCGCACTTTGCCAGCGTTGTAGGTTACCGAATCCCCCGATAGATATAAAGGTAATACCTTTGCCTACCCCTTTGGGTAATACATGAGTGATAGTGTAAGATTATTTTTTTTAAAGACTACTAGCAATGTGTGTTTATCACATCACTAGTATTCGCGTTCGCCCCTTCAGCTAAGCTAATGCTTGTTTTAGGAGTGGGCTCACTTCAATAGTTTAACGGCCAGAAGGGGGATCGAACCCAGAACCTCTCGGCTACGAGGGCGGCCCCTCTTACGACTAGGCTATTGACACCTTGATTATTGTGATTGATGGCAATTAAGGCGATATAGTGATACTTTGCGTCAAATATTCATATCGCAGTAAACAATCCAATGAAATTCCTCTCACCCGAAGTGTCCGAAAACTTTTCGCCATCCAAAACGATAGATACATACAAACTGATGTCCATTTCCCCACCGTAATCACGTCGTTTGTCTTCAGACATCACAAAGGAAGCATTGGATTGTCCGAACACAGACGAGCGACTAATGGGCCGTACTCAACTGGAATCGTCACCCACTTGCTTTCACACGATAATGCACAGAACGGGGATCGCGTCAACTCTAAGCAAAGACATACAACAACATAATGGAGGGACCTGTACCTATTCTATTTTGTGTGAAATTTATTCACGAGGATATGTCTGAATGACGACATAATATTATGAATTAGTTGCTCTACATATGGCTCAGATGAAAATAATAACTTAGACGGAGCACGTAGTACTATTGAGTGACGCCAGATAAAGTAGGACCTAAATAGCATTAATCCAATATTATTTTCTTATTTGATTAGACTTAGGTTATCTCCCGATCGCAGGTTACGAACAATGATAAGCAAATCTTAAATGAGTAGAGATGTAAGATATCTGTGTATAGTTTTTTTTTTATTGAGCCTTAGACACAGTACGATAAAGATTGAAATATGGGTTTGATAACTGTCTTATAAATTTTTCGTCACCGTATTACCAACACCAATCAAAAACGCTCGCATGTATATAAGCTGCATTCAAATGGTTACAGCTCAACTCTACCACCAAGTATGATATATATACAAATAAATAAAATTGGAGTGTCTGTTTGTAATATCCAAATAACACCTTTTCACTAAATGCATATGAAAGTACATACGACACCTATAACAAAAACGCGATTTAAAAAAAATTTGTCTGTCTGTCTGTCTATCTGTCTGTCTGTGTGTTTGTTCCGGGTAATCTCCGAAACGGTTGGACCGATTTTGACGGGACTTTCACTGGCAGATAGCTGATGTTATAGGAAGTACTTAGGCTATTTTAATTTAAGAAAAACAATTAGGGTTCCGCGCAAAGAAAATAAAACACATGAAATCGAAGAGTATCTCCGAAACGGGTGGACCGATTTTGACGGGACTTTCACTGGTAGATAGCTGATGTTATAAGCAGTAACTTAGGCTACTTTAATTTTATAAAAAACTAAATTAAAAAAATGGGTCCTGTCGTGCGGGCTCAGAACGCGGGAGCGGGCTTTTTTGTTAAGTTAAATTCCACGCGGACGAAGTCGCGGGCTCAGCTAGTAAATAAAATAAATATATCGCCAGACCGACACACCAACTGTATGGTCTCAAACTAAGCAAAGCTTGTACTATGGTTAGTTACCGTACAATGGACTGGGGGCGTTGCCAGGCAAATTACGAAAAGGCTATTTCGAACCCGCAACCACCAAGTGCAGTGAGCCGAGCGGCCCACACTCGACCCACTGCGCTAAGTGTTCGTCAAATATAAGATAGCTTATTATCGTTTTCTATCATGTCGATAATTGTATTTCATTTCTTGTGGCCCAAATAGGTCTTGGAGAGCAGATAGCCATTGCTCATAGTAAAAATCCGAAATCTTTCAAATCAGAATAAACAGAAAGCAGTCTCCAAAGCGTAAGGCTAAGTAGTAGAAAATATAGTGTTTCGCATTGTAGTGAACCCATTGTTTTTCTTACAGAAGGTTATGAAGTAATTACTGTAAGTAATAAAGCAATTTTCCTTTTTGCCTCAGCATTTTCAACCACACGTCCAAAACTTTCTCCTTTCACCCACACAGGGGGAAAGTTTTCGAATGTAACGACAACTGAACGTGCAATTTTCCAATACAAGTTAGAAATTTCCTCGTTCTTTTGGGGGGGTCACGTATGACAAAAATGCGCACATTCTACCTTTCTTTTTATACCGAAACGGCGAAATTTTGTGGAGTATTTCGTCTCGATCTGCGTATAGATAAATCGTGATGTGCTTTTGTATTTACCTGAAGTCAAATTGTTATATACCTACCGAAGGTTGGCAAATAAATATATTTTATCAGCAATACTATGTATTGTGTGCTTTAAAGAATAAGCAGATCATACAGATAAATATCGCCAGACTGCCACACCAAGTGCATGATCCCAAACTAAACAACGCCTTTACTATGGGTGGCGTACAATGGACTGGGGGCGATCACACTGACACCCAGACCTGGAAAAATTACGAAAAGGCCATTTCCAAAATTTTCCCTGACGGCAATCGAACTCGCCTTATTAGCCATAAATTATATTTAATATGTAAATTACCTGATTGGTCATCAACGCAAGTAACCAAGTTCTTCGCCCAATAACATAAAGTGATCATAACTTGGTATACTTAGGAATGCCTAATATTGAATTCATATTGTACCTAACACACATTCGTCTGTAAATCAATGAGCAAACAATATATATGACAAACATATATTATGGCAATATACAATCGCGCAGGCCGATAAGACTATTGAAACCATCCGTACACGATAGCATAACACGCCTGATACCGTCATGTTTTGACACGTGTCATGCCAAAACAGTATCTGGTATTATGCAGTCCATTAAGTACATCTGTACCGAATACATCTGATTAACATAATAATTATATAGAACTAGCTGTGCCCCGCGACTTCATCCGCGTAGTATTGGATTATTGGGTTAAAAAGTATCCTATATGTTAATCCCGGTTATAATCTATCTGTGTTCCAAATTTCATCCAAATCCGTTCAGTAGTTTTTGCGTGAAGGAGTAACAAACATACATACATACATACATACATACATACATACATACATACATACATACATACATACATACATACATCCACACTCACAAACTTTCGCATTTATAATATTAGTAGGATTATGCACCCGAAAATAGACATTAAATGTTAGTAGAAATATGAAGCAACTCTTTAGTCTCTACAAGTAAAGGTGCGTTAAATGCCGTTAGTCTAACGCCTCTCGAGGGAAATCGTCCAAATAACATAACTAAAACACTTAACTAAATAAGCAACTTAGTTTTTGGAATCTACACTGAACATATCGCCCTCTTTGCGCCATGTAAACAAAACGATTCGATAATCTCATTCCGACATCGAGGCGGGTAAAAGGCAAATAAAGTGCGCCAGTAATAAATTATTGCCGCTCATCAAATTTGAAAAGTTTCCAGGTAAGTTTTTGCAAAGTTAGATTATTTTCTAAGATCGGAACATCATTTTACAAGGAAGTTCGGCGATCACCGGGGAACTCTGAGTCTTGAACATTGCCCTCTTAGGGAACGAGGAAAGAAAGATTTTTATTAAACGACTTGATAGCAGTTGTGAGGCTTACCTAAAGGAGTTTTCCTTTGACAAATTGGGGTAGGTATATTTCATACCTATTACTAGTAAGTCCCCCTCGCATTAAGGGACGGCCTGCCGGGACTGGGATAAAGGGCGAATTATTTTTATTATTACAAGATTTATTATGCATAGTGATAGATACATTTTGTTACATTAATATCAATTGCAAATACAAAGCCGATATATTATGTGAGTTTTAAGGCGAAGGTAGTGTAAGCGACGTTAGAAAATATGACCAAGAAAAATGGTGATTTAAATAAACAATTAACCTAAATAAGGTGAAGCGGTCACGCAACTTGTTATTCTAATACCTACACTATAAAATTCCCAAATATTTAAAGTTTGCCTTGCTGTCGGAGTAAACAAGATAATCATATCAAAACTTTAAATGTTAGTTCAATTCTTGTTTTTAAACAACTTGACCTCCCTACATATTGAAAGTCGTTAAACTGAAATGTATAAATAAACAGCAACAAAATATAACTTAAAGAGAATGTAAGAAAGTTAATGGTTGTTTTTCAACTCATAATAGTTTTATACCTACTTGTTTGTTCATATTGACGTACTTATTTGGATAAAATATTTAGAAAACAATTGTAAATTTATAGTAACACTAGTTTCTGCGCACGACTTTGTCTTAGTCTAGTCTTAGTCTGCGCAGACTTGGTCCAGGTTGTAAACTATCTTTGGGTCGAATTTTATTCACACCGATTCAGCCGTTTTCGTGTAACATACAACGAACCAAATAAACTTTCACATTTATAATATTAATGGGATTTGACGATAAATAAATGCATGTTAATTCAAATTTCCATTTAAGTAACAATATTCATTTTTTCATAAAAAAACAAAAAACATTAGGTACTAAAAAAGGAAATTATAATGTTATGCAGAGAAAGGCGAGCTGCCCTTTCTCTTGGCAACTGTCTGACAAAGTCATTCATCAGTTAGCACATCTTACCAAATTTAATGATACGAATAACAAGGTTAATGTATGCAAAACAAATAATCCACATTTCTCGAACAGCTCAAGCAAAGTCTAGAAACGCTCTGACAAATTAGCCTATACTTGGCAACCATAAGCGTACCTACCCCTCTACTAAAGCCATTTCTTCATTGGCCATAAGAGTGGCGATTGGGTGTAGTCTTAGTATGTGTTTATGGAAATATGATTTACTAGCTGTTCCCCGCTACTTCATCCGCGTAGTATTGGATTATTGGGTTAAAAAGTATCCTATATGTTAATCCCGGTTATAATCTATCTGTGTTCCAAATTTCATCCAAATCCGTTCAGTAGTTTTTGCGTGAAGGAGTAACAAACATACATACATACATCCACACTCACAAACTTTCGCATTTATAATATTATATTAGTAGGATTAACATGAGTGTGCCCGCATAGGTACGTAACTGTGTGTTATATCCATAAACCGCGCCTCCCACAAATAATGTCAGAGTTAGGGTGACCGTCCACTTGGCTGTAGTATGAAGCGAGCTCCTCACCCCCTTCGACAGGATCGCTTTATTTCTTGTTAGCTTGAGCTAAACACGGTGAAGCTGAGGAAATGAAGTGATCCCATTGGTCGCAGCGAGTGGACCCGACAGCACAGTCAAATAGACTTAGGCCCGTATTAATAAATCGATCTCAAATCTGAGACGGATCTTGGAAATTCTCATTCTTATGTCATACCAGTACAAACTAACTTGTCAAAAGCGTACTTAAGATCACTCTCAGACTTGAGATCGATTTATTAATACGGGCCATAGGCACCCTCAACATCATATGGAAACTTGACCTTAACAACGCCATTGTTGGAAAATTGTTGTAGAGCGATGAACTAGTATAAATAATAGACTTTAAACGTCTTTAATATAAATAAGTATCTATATAATTACATAGAATTGTCAGTGACGCCTGATATTTAAACGATAGTTGATATCAGATGTACAGCTACTTCATGTAAAGCAATCATTTATGTAAGTAATAATGACAAGGGTTTCATTATGTATTCTATTAGAGGTTCGAGATCGTGTAACTAATAATATATGTTAATTTCGGGGGTTCTTAAAATTTTATAGACGTTTACATAGAAATTGGCAATTTCTTATGAATACAGAAATCATTTGTACAAAAATCTATGTCATGTGAAAAATAATTTCTCAATTTTTATTTTATTTTATCAGTAGTTAGGTAAATACGAAGATCCCTTTTCTTATAGTCACATAGTACCTATAAGGTACATGGTAGACAATTGTAGGATCCTCACTAATGTATCAACCGAAGGATTGGTAAAGATATTATCTAGTAGTTATCCGCCCACTCTAGACACGAAAACCAGCCAAGGAGAAAAGGTCTTTGCGGTACACACGAGCAAGGGACTCGGCGTAAGCCTGTAAAGTGTTTAAGTAATGCTGAGTATTTTCGACGTCGAAATCTAGACCCTAATAATATCTGAAATAAGAAAATATTATTATATTAGGTAAGAATGACGTAACTATAAAGAAAAGGTTGTGAATGCAGTACAATTGGAAAAAAAATATCCCCTCTTTCGATGTTGGGGAAGGTACCTCAAAAAAGGTAATTTTGCTACATTGTTTTTGAAAGTAAGATTTACTTTTAAGGTGTACCAAATTTCATCAACTTCCGTCAGAAATTGTAGAAATTATGACCCTGTGACAGACCGGGACGGACTGACGGACGGACACCGCACGGACTGAATGACGCCATTCAGTCCCGCTTCCTTCGCCAAGCCGTCGGAGCCCCGTGGTTCGTAAGGAACGTAGACCTTCATTCTCACTTACGCCTGGATTCTATCCAGAAGCACTTCAAAATAGCGTCCGAACGCTATTTCAAGAAGGCTTCTGAACACACCAATGCCTTAATCGTCGCCGCCGCCGATTATGCACCTACACACGCGCCAGTTGCATGCCGCCGCAGGCCGCGGCATGTGTTGCTGGACCCCCCCGACCCACTCACCGCTCTCCTAGACTCAGATGTCGAGGAGAACGACACACGCACACTCCCCACCAGACACCGACCTCGCCGGCGAGGTCGACGAACTCCCGCTTCCGCTAGAAGGTGCGTCTACTTACCTAGACGCACCTTGGCACCCGACAAGCCCGCTGAGTTTCTTGCCGGATCTTCTCAGTCGAGGTCGCGTTCCGATCCGGTGGTAGATTTACCCTCGCCACCTCTCCTGGCAGCGGCCCAAGCCGAGGTCGTGTCCCTTGTGGCGCCCTTGAGCTAGCTGCCCCCCTGCCCCTCTGGCTGGAGCGCACTTGCGCTCGCCCTCTGGCCGGGTGAAGTTGTTATGGCCACTCTGGCCAACAACATATAGTCAATTCAAAAAAAAAAAAAAAAGGACTGAATGATCTTATAGGGGAATAATTTCGTGTGGGAACGGTTTACTTTAGTAAAGGTGAGAGAAAAAGGTGAGCAGAATTATATTTGAAATACATACTCTAAGAATTGTTTGGTATGAATGTAAGCTGGGTATTTGTATTCATGAACTGTAACATATAACCATGGCTGTGTATTATGTGTCATGTGTACGTCATCTTACGAGGCCGCACGGGGAAATTATTCAAATATGATTTTGCTTCGTATACAATTTGTGCTTTATAAATCATCGCCGAACAGCAAGCAAGGCAGTGACTCATTTGCGCTTATAGTATAATGTTTATATATAGGTAAATAAGGTACCTACCGAAGTACCTACCCGTTTTTTATTAATTAATAATTATACATTGTAAAATAACTCAATAACAAACTCTGTGATGGCATTAAAATCGTTACAACATTTCCATGTTGTTTGTTTTGTCAATCAAGGGGTACATTTCCTAATCTCAAAGTTAGATAAAATAAATTGACTTCGCCTCCGCTTGGCTTTAATCACAGCAATATTCCTGCAAAAGTTTTGTCAATCAACACCGAACAAATTTGTCACCATCCGTTATTTTTGGTATAAAGGTAAAAATTCTGAAAACTTTTAATTAATTGTACAAGTTCATGTATTTTTATTATTATTTTGTGTTATTATTAAAAAGGTATTGGTATTTACTTTTGATTTTGCTAATGTGAATGAATTGACATGATGAGGTACTGATCTAAAATCTGACAATGTAAGATGCTGGTGAGTATAATCTAAAGATCATTGACAATTCACGGAAAGGAATCATCTCACAATCGACACAGAAAGAAATAATCTATACATCTATACAAATAAATAAAATTGGAGTGTCTGTTTGTAATATCAAAATAACACCCTTTCACTAAATGCATATGAAAGTACATACGACACCTACAACAAAAACGCGCTTTAAAAAATTTTTGTCTGTCTGTCTGTCTGTGTGTTTGTTCCGGGTAATCTCCGAAACGGCTGGACCGATTTTGACGGGACTTTCACTGGTAGATAGTTGTTGTTATAAGCAGTAACTTATGCTACTTTTATTTTAGAAAAACAAAACTTAAAGAAATGGGCTCTGTCGCGCGGGCTCAGAACGCGGGAGCGGTCTTTTTTGTTAAGTTAAATTCCACGCGGACGAAGTCGCGGGCTCAGCTAGTGATAAATATAATTTTAATCAGCGTTGCTTTTGAAATAAAAGCCCCTATTCTCGCATGTCTTGCTTGAACCAAAACTAAATCTGCTCACTTTGATAAACATCTTCAAACGAATCAAATCATTTTAATTACGGTTGCTTTTGTTCCACCAAGTTTATATTATGAATGTCGAGACGAGGCATCCAAGCGTGAATTTGAAACTATTAAATTAATATTTGACGAAATTAATTAAGACGGTAAACTTTTGTCATATTTGCACATTAAAACGTAGACTTCTGATTTTGTTAATTATGAAATATGAGATTAATTAACATCCACTGAGACGTAGAGGTAAAGGGTGTTATTAGTTCAGGGTTTGTGACAAGCAAACGGCAGAAGCGGTTTAAATTGTGGATGAAATACTATTTGTTTTTATTAAATTTTATCACCATCGCATGAAACAAAATGTCACTGATATAATTTACGAAAATGAAAGCTGGTTTGTAAACTTCTGTTATTTAATTTGACTGACAGGTTATTTAATTTGGAAACAGACGTATAACGGAAACAACCCGTCAATCTCAAAACAGACAGAAAGAAACAAGAATTAGTTGACAATAAAGAGATAAAGAAATAAACATAATCTTAACCACTGCAATTATTCCTATCATCTTATAGCAATTTGACCTAAATACCTACAGTCAAAGTTTGAAAACAAGCACAAAGTGTAAGCTGCTCACAGGAGAAATAGATACGATAAGTTTAGGCAACTCTCTGAGACCCAACAAGTGAGCTATTAAACAGCTAAAGACTTCAGGAATCCTGGTACTTTGAAACAGGTTAACGTAAACCTAGGTAAGCTAAATTAACACTTTCAGGTTGTAATTGAATGATAACTTGGAACGCTTAAAGATTGAACACTGGAATAGTTTACGAAACGAACGATTCTTTGGATTTTTTAATGTTATTTAACTTGAGATTCTTATATTTCCTACCAGAATTTATGTAGTACCCTTTCTTCGCATATAATAGTCCATCGAATATTTTGTCCAACATATCTGGAAACTTGTATACGTGGGGAACTTATGGTCGCTACTGACTACGGTCGTTATAGAGTCGTTAGGCTAGCGACTCTATCATCGCTATCACGTCTAGGTAAAATATTTTTAGTGCAATTTATTATTTCTCGAGTGCAACATAAAATTACTAAAATAGACGGTAGTAACTAGTGATTTACTAGGGTAGAGGCTAGTAAAAGTATTTTTTTATTAACACGATATAATAGGTAGAGTAGGTACATGTTTTGATCAAATGACGAAAAGTATTCATAAACGTATTTCATACTGCTTAAATCGCTCCATATCCGAAATCAGCTACTGATCTGTATATGGGTCGAATAGTGTAAAATGACTCCGTTATTGAATAAAATAGTCCGGGTTAGCAATGAATATGGCACGTAGAGGTCCCGGCACGTCCAATGGAATCCTTCTCACCCCGCAGCTATTCCAGATATTCAAAAGGTCGCCCATTTTAAAGGACCTCGTTGTTGAAGCCTAGCTGTGTTTCGACTTTGAATTGACTATTATTAGATTTTTTTATCACGGACTCAACAACTTAACATATTTTAATTTGGACGCATATCGCAAAAAATAATAAAATAAAAAAATAAATATCGCCAGACAGACACACCAACTGTACGGTCCCAAACTAAGCAACGCTTGTACTATGGGCACCGTACAATGGACTGGGAGCGATCCCAGTGACACCCAGACCTGGGCAAATTACGAAAAGGCCATTTCCGAAATTTGCCCCGGCGGGAATCGAACCCGCAACCACCATGTGCAGTGAGCCGAGCGGCCTACGCTTGAACCACTGCGCCAAGCGGTCGTCAATACGAGTAGCTATTAAAGATGCGTTTCAGACAATGACTAAAAGAGCCCCCCCTACTTCCCCTCCTCTTTCCCACCCCCCTATTAGGTCGTCAACGTGCAAGCACTCGCTTTGGTATTGCAAGCGTCTATAGGCCACGTTAATATCCTAAAAAACTACCTAAATACAGGTTATTGCCAAAAAAATTCTCGATTCTAAATATCAGCTACAATATTATGTCAGCACCTTAATTATGATTTAATTCTTTTAAATCACCCTGTATATATGTAGCAGACACGTACTGCAGAAAATAAAGACGTTAACATATGTGTCCTTCGTATATCTTGTCCTTAAAGGGTATAATGCGTATGGGCGGCGGTCTGGTCCATTAGAGAATCCCAACTAATGGCCACAATCCTCGGTAAACGACTGGAATCACGCGCCGACCCCAACTGTACACGCATTATGTTCATAAATATTTAAGATCGCAGGTACGATAACACCGTAATATCGCTTTAAAATTATCAGAAAACGAACGCAAAAGTTTTGCGGGCGGTTTCTATTTTTATACGCGGGTTACATAAGCCCCAAAATGTTACGTTAAGTCGTTAAACTGTCTACTGTTTGCTAATCAACGTAATTGGATGTTGGTGCCTATCTACTTTAACGGTTGCTTTCGACAGAATACCTAAAGACGTGGAAATCCAATCATCTACCTACATTATTATTATCTGTGCTCGATACAGCTATTGGCAATACAGGCAACTGGGGAACACAGACCAATAAGACACGACACCGCTTACGGCCGCTGTTTTCAAAAGTTAGCTATCCGGTGTCTATGTCTCATAGATCATTGTTGTTTTGGAACCACTGATAAAATTAAAAAAAAAACCTAAATACCCAGCAAAAGCTTACAAGAGGTTACCTTGCAAACAACCATGGCGCAAGGTTTTAAAGATGGTAGAGTAAAGCTGTGGCCAATCGACTACAGCTCATATACGAACTGGTTTGACCTGGTAGTACCATCCTCTCACAGAAAATCGGCGTAAGGCTCAACCTGGGTAGTACCACACTCTCACAGAAGTTTGGCGTAAAGCAGCTTTTATAGCTGCGTTTCGTACGATGAGTAAGAGAAGCGGAAACCTACTTCCGTTTAGGTCACCAACGTGCAAGCAAGCCTTTTGGTATTGCAAGAATCTATCTAATTATAGGCCATGGTAACCGTGTCGTAGTGTGTTTGCCGCCTTTGTTATGTAAAAAGGCTACACATTAAAATCACTTCCTTTAACCACGACGTTCTCCACCAAGAGAGGAAACAGCAAAATTTCAGAAATATTTGATGTAGGTTTGCAAAATGGAACCAACCCACATACACTTCTGCAAACTGAAACCAACCTAGAACCACTATCACAAGGTTGGTTTTGGTCTAAAGCAGTGCATGAGGGTTGATTCCGTTCCGCAAAACGATATCCAATTGTAGCAATTTATACATTATTAATTTATTTATTAGGAGCCTGTAGTGTCCCACTGCTGGGCAAAGGCCTCCCCTCCCTTCTTCCAGTTGTCTCGGTCTGTTGCGGTCTGAGACCAATGTGCTTCGTATGAGTCGAGCTCATCTCGCCATCGCCAATTTATACATGCACTGCGAAAAAAAGAAAACTATCTCCTCTCCATCGGTTTTATCAGCTTTTTTAAATCAAGTGTACTGAATCGTTCAATTAATTCCAATGAGCAACTCCAAAGTGGCACATTCATGTTTCATTTATAGCCAATTGTATGCATCAACGAGGTAATAAAAGTCACTTGGAAATATCCGGTCAAAGTTTTCGAACACAATGTTGTGGGTAAATTAGCAAAAGTTTCCAAAAATTCGTCTCAAACGTGCTTTAGACACTGAAATTTTTCAACTAAAGTCGGCGGAACAATATTCTAATTAATAATTAATTAGATAGCTTTTATTATTATAACCTTTTTAGGGTTACAATTAGAACACATCATACTAAAGTTCTTTATAAAAAAAATCAGTGCCGTCTAGGGACGCCCGAAAGAAGCGAAGCGAATAAATTGCTTGTGTGAAGGTTTGAACCCACGTCTGTTACTATTTAGGCCAGACCTAACACCAACAGAGTCACCTAAATATTAGAGATTATGATGAAATTATCCACTATAAGGCAACTAAAATATCGTATGTAATTGTAGATATGGGTTACTTTATTCGGAACCTTTATCAACAAAGTCCATAGCACGTTGGATGCATCGGTTCCTTTGATAAGGAAGGTTCTCGTCCGATCACCGAAGTTAAGCAACGTCAGGCGCGGTCAGTACTAAGATGGGTGAACGCTTGATGACACGCGAAATTGTGAAGTATTCTTAATTTTTAGATATATTTAAATTATTACCAATGTTCTATCTAACCTTCAAGCGATATTTAGTATAAAGCTTAGGGCGCCGCAGCTCTGACGTCGTCGTGTAACGCGTAACGTGTAACGCGTAACGCGTAACGCGTAACGCTTTTCATCGTTTTAGTGCCCGGGCAGCGAGCGCCCCGAACGTTCGTAAAGAAGCTTCGCTTCAATAGGTTTCACTGGGATCGTTCACAGTCCATGGTATGAAACCTTGCTGTATAAGTCTGGATACTTATTTTTTTGCAACACACATTTTACTTAGGTACCAAAACAATCAAGTGAATTTAGGTAAAACACACTAACATCATATATTACCCACTTACTCTTAATATAAATAGTAAGCTGTATTGCAAACCGAGAGATAATCACATAAATAGGTACCTACACATAAATTATACAAATTTCACATGAGCTAAATGTACGGGTAATTAAATTATTCTCTCGCCAGAGTTGCGAGCCACGATTATATATGTACATCATTACTATATATGATGGCTGTGTAAACTTAGGCGCTTAATTAACAGATGCTGAATCCGCGTACCTCAGTGTAATCGACACACATGTTTTTCACAGGAGGAAATAAATATTTTAATCTAGGTAGCATTGGTGAGATTTTACTCTTACGCATATAAAGCATTTAGTACCGAGCGTTCTCCAGCTTTCATTCTGCTTTTGTATCGCGGGCCAAGCAAGCTTTTCATATGTGCGATATTTTCCTTAACTTCTGAAGTCCTATCACAGAAAGGTGGCGTAAGGTAGCTATTATAGCTACATTTATTGTTTTCTTATATTTACGCGAATACTATACATTGAAATAAAACTATTTTACGGATTCTATCGCATTTATTTAACTTTTTTATGTTCCCGACGTTTCGGCTGCTTGACAACAACCATGGTCACGGGGGGGACTGAGGTGTTAGCCGTCCTGATGTCATAGTTAATAACTGCGTACACTCAAATTTAGATGTTGTTTGCGGTCCGATCCACGCAGAAAGTGCTCACAGTGTCTCGAGGTCTTGCAATTGCGGACGGCGAACAACATCTAAATTTGAGGGTACCCAGTTATTAACTATGACATCAGGGATGTCTAACACCTCAGTCCCCCCCGTGACCATGGTTGCTGTAAAGCAGCCGAAACGTCGGGAACATAAAAAAGTAAAATAAACGCGATAGAATCCGTAAAATAGTTTTATTTCAATACCTGCATATCTTACGATGAGCAAAGGAACCGGAAGACCAACCCCCCTTTCCTCCTTCCCTCTGTCCCACTCCCCTTCAGATCGGTAAAGATCGGCAATACCTTTGATATTTCAAGCTCTTATAGGCCATGAGTGCTGCTTAACACTTTGATTCCCGGTGGCACATTACTGTGTTTGCAGGACGCAGGCTAATTAAAACCGTTTTTCTAAAAAGCTATGGTATATTTTTGCTTGAAGTAATGTTATTCTTATTTGGCATTATAACTTACGGCCCCTTTATTCAAGAAACTAAAACAGTCATCAGAGAGGCGATAGTGCCAATAGAATTTGAATGAGAGGGTTTTTTACGACACTTGTAATTTGACGCCGCGATACGGCATATGACCGCGGGACTTGACGCATGTGCGCGAATTAAACGTCACGGATGCCAAAGGGTTAATATCAGGCGGGTCGTACCCTTGTTTACCGACACGCTTTTAAAACAAAAGGTATTTTATAAACGAAATTACTTGCAAACAAACTCAAATACATACGTATCGTCCAAACAATATACAAAGCCTACGTTTTTTCAAATACCTGAAATATAAATATGTTTTTTTCGAGTAACAATATTTCACCTCAACAACCTTCTAACAAGCAGCTTTCTTGAAGTGACAACAATAAGATGACAGCTTATCAAAGCGAGTTCAGTCAAGATTTGTGAAGAGAGAACCTACACAGCGGAACACCTAAAACGTATCTCAAGTAACTAAAAATAGAAGTAAAGGGTGTCATCCAGTGTGACCCAAGGCTTTTAAACTGGATTTAAATTGTACTGTGATAGTCTTGAAACACTCAAGGAATGTAGTTTAATTAAAAAGTTTTATATGTGAGAATGTTCGTTTGACGAAAGGTATGAAGGGTTACGTGGTGTATTGTCAGCATTATGAAGTAGGTGTGTGTGACTACCTGCAAAAGTTCATTACTTAAGTATGTTAAGTTGATTTAGGTTTTTTGTTCAAAATGTTTTTAAATTTTTGCTCATGATGATGAAAATATTAAACCATTCACTTGAATAACTCACTTACGCCATCTATTGATTTTTTGAAATATTTGTTTTATAGTGGACGTTATAAAGTTTCGTATAACACTCTTAACTTCGTTCCAAGAATTTTAACAAATTCCCAATCTAAAAAATAAGCAATCCTGGATTGATGCCATTACTTTTGCTAGCTTCTCTCACTAGTTCGCCGTGCTCGATAGCGTTGTAGAAGACAAACATTATTTTATCAGGCACATATTCTGTCAGAGCTGAAGATATTAACCCCCCCAAATGGAAGCTTCAAAGTCCGGAAGCAGTCTTATCACTTTAATTACAACTAATTACTTTAACTGTAACCTAAAGCCTGCCAAAAGAAATAGAGACTACCTTTAAGCTTTTAAGTCTCTCATAATGACCCCATTGGGGTATACAAGTATCGGTATAGGTACTCAAAACATTTGCCAACGAATGCAATAGCAATAAAATGCAATGAATCCAGAACGGCGGGCTTCGCCAGCAGTACTAATGAGAACGTCATTTACTAGTCTATAGAGTCATTAGAGACGTAGATTACTAGCCTGCGCTATTTATGTCTTCGTCGTAAGTAATGGTAGCAATTACCATATTACCACACACCGCCACTGAGCCAATTTGTGCTGACAATTTCCACGAATTTGCGTCACACATTTGGGCTTAATGTGCTAGGAAATTTGGTGTTCGATACCAAATGGCATGACGTATTTCAATTAATCTATGCACAAAATATATTGCCTCCACAGGTGACAAGAGAGCTGGCTCTCTCGTCGTTAAAAATCTGCTTATCGATTCAACGGGGAAAGGTTGCCAGCATTCTTGGCACCGCACCCACGCGGATTAGGTTTATTTTAATATATTTTTGTTTTAATTTGACATAAATTTCAATTAATCATTATGCACAAAATTATTGCCTCCACAGATGACAAGAGAGCTGGCTCTTTCCTCTTAAAAAAAAACATCTTACTGATTAAACGAGGAAATGTTGCCAGCACTTTTGGCATTGCACCCACGCGAACAAGGTTTATTTCTGTTTTTATTTTAAAATGTAATGTAGATAATAAATATGAATTCAAATAAATTAGTTTATGCACAATGGTGTTAAATATTTTAAAAGTTGTCTTTAGAATAACTATTCACAAAAGAAAGAACGCTATTCTAATGTACTGTCTTTCTTAATTAAATTTAAACAGCATTTTCCTACTACAATTGTTTAATCTTATCTTGTTGATTTTGTTATACTTCAACACAACTGGAATTCCACTATATTTAACTTTTCCTTTTCCAAAAAGTGGTAGCCGGTAATACACGTTCCCTAAACAGAAACAACATTGAATACCATCCAATGGGAGAGTGTTGTAGCAACAATTAGCATATTAATTAGGAAAGTCTCCAATTCAGAATAAGGTAGACCTGACGTTTTAATTGAAAAAGTTGAATAGATAATGCCCTTAATAAAATTCATCATGGGATAATTTTTGAAGGAATAAAAATGTACTATAATAATTGGATTGTACAAGAAATTAAGTGTCTTGAGTGCCTGTTAAAAAATCCTCAGGTAAAGTGAATTTTGCAAACAAATTCTTCGTTCTGACAGTTTTTCCAAAGAACGTCTGTCAAAACGTCAAATTTAGGTGGTAGAGCCAAGCTGTAGTCAATTGACTATAACTTATATAAGCGCTGGCTTGCCCAGAGTAGTACCACCCTCTTACAGAAGGTACTCTCGTACGATGAGTGAGACAGCCGGAAGTAGGGTTACCAGATGTAAAAATCAAAAGACCGGAGAAAAGGCCTGATTATCATGGAAAGGTCCTGAGATTTTATACAGTTTGAGAATTTTCTCTCAAAAACGTATTATTATCGTTTTATACCTACCAAATATCTACCAAAAGAAGATTATTTTTAGTTTGTTTTAATTGGATAAATAAGTATTGATTTTAACTGTTCAATTGTTGCCAAAAGAAGATTATTTTTAGTTTGTTTTACTTGGATATAGAGATCTTTAAAATGTAACCTGTGTTTTATTGAAAATCCTGAGATTTCACGAGATTTGCAAAATCCGGCCGCACTCCTGAGAAAAGTCGAAAATTCCTGTAATCTCAGGACAAATCCCGAGATATGGTAACCCTAGCCGGAAGGCCAACCTCCTCACCTTCCTCTCCCTCTGTTCCATTTCCCACGAGATCGGTAACATGCGAGCATTTATAAGTCACAGAACTGCTTAACATCGGCCCGTAGGCTTGTTTACCGGTTTTGTTATAAAGAAAATAATGAAGCAAAATTTGCCCTTTTGTCATTATTTTACCGCAAAACGACATAGACAGATACATTGTCACACTACGATGGCATTTTTTTCCTCTCCCAATAAGTATCGTTTTAGTCTTATACGATGAGAATACAACATAATATAGATATATTGTGTTTAACACATTATATATTATGATGTATTACAATTATCTAATATATATTTTGTATATATTAGATAATTTAAATATGGATTGACTTCCCCGTAAGCTGCTTTTAGTCGTAAATGCATTTGGAACGTCTACAAAGCCACTACCGAACATTAGACTCGACTGCGCCATTTGCGAGATTATCCAAAACGCAGGAATAACATAGGAATAACCGCATCGTTGTCGTTGCGAATTATCTTAATTGACGCATAGAGCTTAGTTGGGATTAATATTGAAATCAACTTGATGTGGCTTAGCTTTTTTAGGGTTCCGTAGTCCCTACCAGAAACCGTTTTAAAATCATCTAGTATGTACGTCCGTCCGTCCTTCCGTCCCAGTCTGTCACAGTGCCATAAATTCTATAGTTTTTGTCGGAAATTGACGAAATTTGGTACAGATATACTTAAAGAATAAAGCGTGTGCGTCTTGGGACGCTCGGCAGAAGTGATAACTTAAACTGACAGATTTGCGCCGTAACCGATTACGTTACGAAGCGGTTTACCCTCCCATAAAAAGTAATCACTTCAATAAATCTCACTGTCAAAAATATACAATGTAGCAAAATTACTGTTTTTGAGGTACCTCCCCGAACATGGAAAGAGGGGATATATATTTTGTTTATTAGTTACCCCATCATGCAGGGTATGGTTGAAAAGGTATTTTCATTTTCATACACCATTACATGATATTTAATCAAAATTTGCGTCATTAATTCCGACACTTGACACATTTTTATAATAATCGATAAAACTAGTTTGCCAAAAATATGATTTCATTATTGAAATTACTACGGAACCCTATATTGTGCGTGGCACGACACGCACTTGGCCAGTTTTTTAAAGAAACATCCCGGGCACTGCTTGCCTAATGAACTCGATATTGTACGTAGGAAGCTTATCAGAACAGCTTTATAAGGATCTAATATAACCGGTAATAAATCTCCCGTGATCTCAGGAGCTCCGTTTGATAAAAGCCTTATTAATATTGAAAATCGCGGTAAATGAAGAGCGAAATTAATTTCTGATTGTAGGGAGCTTGAATTTTAATTTTCAACTAAATGTTAATATTAACATAACAATATCGAACCTACTTACGTCAATGCATTTTTAGTGTAATGATAAATCTGTATTATCTATTATTATTATGGTATAAAGGGTAGGTTCGCTCCTATACCTAACACATAAATTCTGCTCATACTGGAACCAATTCCTGTAAAAGGAACAATTAACTTAACAATTAAGAAGCACTTGTTTGATAAATAAAAGAAGCTTGTTCCTGGCGCGCGAGTTGTCGACAGCGGTTTATCTCGTAATAGTTCGCCAGGAACATTGTTTCGACCCTCACGAGAGGGATGTTTACGCATCCTCCAACCGTGATTTGTTGCCCGCCTTTTATTATCTTTCTTTTTACCCATCTAGCCATACGATTTTCAACGGAGGCCCAAATTGCGTTGCGCACACAAATTTCCGCTTTGCCGAGTTTTAATTGAGAAATGTATATTATATTGTTTCAAAATTCTCGTTTTTTTTTGTTTCGCCCAAATTTCCCAAATGCCGCGAACAGCTCCGGAAACAATGTGCGATTCAGACGAATATAACACAAAAATGGCTGAAGTTTCTCGTAGAGATCAGATTTAATTTCCAACGGCTGATCCAAAGTTTTATACATTTTTGTATATGCCAAAGATGATTTGAATTCGGTTCTCTGTCGAAGTTCATGAATATATATTACGAAGCCTTAATATGATTGTATTAACTTATATTTTTACAAGTTTTAAATTTGATTGGATTTCTTATATTTGACAGTAACTGGGTCCCTAGATGCGACCTCCCGCAATTCAGGCTATAGTCCTCCTCTCTGGCCCATATAGTGAGGACTGGTCAACTCAAAATGCAGGATCAAGAGTTATAATATTTTTTTTACCGAAGTTATCTGACCAAAAATCTCAAAGGTGCGACCCGGGGTTCCTAAGAACCCCTTTTTCCCAAGAACAGCGTTTAGTCACAGTTTGGTCACCGATATAGTCATAGCTAGCTATTGCAGTATAATAACTAAAGTGCAGTCAACCATCTTTTTATCTATCTTTCATATTTGTATTTTCCATCTTGAAGATAAAAATTTTACACCAGTGTTGCAACAAATTAATGTTTAAATAAATCAATGATATCCTTCTTAACTGAATAAGACCAGTCCTTGTCTTCAGGGACTGTGTCGCAATATTTCGGCAAAGAAAATCAATTTAACGGGAACCTTTCAACGGGAGTGCCAAGAGCAAGTCAAGTTAAACCAATTATATGAGAGAAATATCGAAAGGTAACGAATTCATGGCAGATATTTTTGGATTCATCTCACCTTTCATTTTTTGCCAATACTGATTCAATAAAATACTCATGAATATGAAATCGGGAACTCAATACATTCAATACGATACAGGTTCAAAGATTTTTTTATGGAAACGGATTTCTGATTTGTGAACAAGATTGTCACCTTAATTAGTCAAAAGGGGTGCCGCCCAGTGAATAAAAAGCCACGCTAACAAGCCACTTCGTCATGCTTTAAGTGAAAAATTTATCGGGAAAACTCCGCCAATCCCGTATTTTACTTTGTTAAGTTATACTGAAGAATCGCTCGGCCACACCGAACCCTCGTGAAAATATTCGAGATGGAACTTTGGACGAAAGTTTTATTTCGTTATCTCCCCTGAACGAAACGACAATTGTCCAATTTCGTCAGTGTAACTTAATTTTTGCACGTTTAAATTTTTTATTCAAATGTTACTTTTTAATTTATTTTACTCTCACATATAACACTCTCTATATACCTAAGTATTCAACATGGACCGTTATCAAATTAAAACCATTATGTTTGAATGCAGGTAGAACAACATACAAGTCATTGGTTCGTGATTGGTAGTTAGATTTCCACACAAAAATTACCGCATGATCCGCTATTATCACTTACCACATTCATCTGTCAACCCCGTCAACATTAATTAACTGTCTGCACCAGCACTATGGCAACACTGAATTAGCGACCTAGAAAAAGAAAACAAAAATGGACACTAAAATTATTTGAAAAAGGTACACTAGTTAGAGAGTGTATTGAAGAACTTTTTAATTTCAATATTCAATATCGTGGTGCGACTCCCGATGGACCGCGCCAGCGTCCTACCCCCGCGACGGTTCAATGGAGACTGACTGGAGCTGAAAATCTGGAATATCCCGATGCCTGCAGAGAAGCTCCCGCTGCCGTGAAGATAAAGCCCAATCGTTCTTGCGCTAAGTTGATTACGAGGATTGTTTCGAATATCTTCACTTCAAGTTAACAGCTTATTGACACGTTTAACCGGCACTGTAAAATACATTAAGCATTACATTTATTATAATACCGCTAAGATTCTATCAGTTAGTGGTTTAAAATATGTACGATGCAGGAAAATAACTTGGAATTGTGTTTTGTACTTTTAAATTCACTAATCAATCTCGTGGTCTGAAGAAGATTTTAGTGAAATTTATTTTACGACTTTTCACGTTTATTGTTTATACTAGCGACCCGCCCCGGCTTCGCACGGCTCTATAATTATCAGTGTTGCTCTACTATATTATGCATGTAGTATACATATAAACCTTCCTGTTGAATCACTCTATCTATTAATAAAAACCGCATCAAAATCCGTTGCGTAGTTTTAAAGATCTAAGCATACATAGGGACAGCGGGAAGCGACTTTGTTTTATACTATGTAGTGATTAGAGGTGGCTTTCATAGTGTGACTGAGATTTAGGGAACGTGGGAACCAACCTATACGACCTATACGAAATATAACTTATTAATAAACCCTTATTAATAAACGGTGGTTTAGCGGTTGTATAGTTAAACCATGCTTTGTCTTCTTCTTTCGAATGTCAAATTACTGATGACAGGACGTGATAATGTCGTGTGTAACTATTCACGCGCCATACCACGTTTATTAAGAAGGGGGAAAAGGTTTCAACTAAACATATCAAGTCTCAAATAAAATGTCCCTAAACTTGGTAAGCTAGAAACGTAATGGCAATAAATCTAGGCTACACTGAAATCAGAACACTACTTATTTTCTTTTATATGAGCAGAGCTTTTTTACGACGAAGGTCAGGTTGTAGAGGCCCTTCTGGAAAACAATAGGTCTATTGTAATACTGAGATCAAGGGCGATATAACAAGATGTGGGCCTTTACAACGCAAGGTGTAAAGTATGTGTAAAGTACGGAAATAACAGCGCTGTACTATATTTAAAAATAGGTCAGTGAATAAAAAAGTTTTGGCTTAACGCGCACAACGTTGGACAAAAGCCCAAGGTCTGAAAGAGCACACATAAATTCAAATAATTAAAAATGTTCTACTGTCATACTTTAGGCCTCTCCCAAGGCTCGCTACTGGGACCATAATTACTGACATACAGTAAAAAAATTAACGCTGTTTTGTATACAATACATGCGACTGATTTAATACAAATTACTAAACTATTTATCAACGATGTTAAGCAGTTACCGTGGCCTATAGATGCCTGCCATACCAAAGGTAATGCTCGCACGTTTTGACCTGAAGGAAAGTAGGACCGAGGAAGGGGAAGAGAGCAGGGGTTAGGCTTCCAGGCTCTCTAAGTATTATACTTTAACACATCGGTAGACTTCAAAACGGGCTGAGGGAGATAGAACCCTGTGAAATGATGTCCCTCTCACTCTTAGTTGGCATGTCTAACTACTCGTACCATCCCCGACCCTACCTTCCCCCGTGGACACCCTAGTAAAAAGGGACACAGTCCCACCAGTAGCTTTTCACTCGGTTCATTTTATCGTTGTTTCGTTTCGTTCTCGGCTCGGAAGGGTTATGTTTAAGCAGTCTATGATGTATGTATGTATCATTTAAATATTCAACCGTAGCGCCTAAACTACCCTTCCGATTTTGATGAATGAGATGTCAATCGATTCGTTATTATTTCCCGGATAACATAGGCTACGTTTTATACTAACAAAATCAATATGACTGATTTTCCATCTAAAATTCTGATTTATTTACTGTCGTATCCAGTAAGATGTATAAACATAGTACAATATACCTTTAATATACCAAGCGATGGAAAAACTATTTTATACTACATCACAGCATTTCTGAATACTACTAGCACCATCTATCGGCAGTTCTGAATTATAATTTGCGTAATTCTATATAATATATAGTCTGGTTTTTTAAACGTTTTAACTTGTTGTTCTCTTGGTGACCCCTCATCTTAGAATAAAACTTCAAGCTTCATCATAGTCCATACAAAATAGTATTTACCCTGTACCTAAATACTCCCTAAAGATTTAAAACAGCAAGTTATCACAACAGTTAAATACCCAGTAATTGGTTTACCCTACTTAACGCATTACGTTACTGTGGTAATCCCAAGGGCGAAGCCTAGGGGATTCCAGTACACACAACCGGTCAGTAGTTGCTGGCACTAATATCTAGTTAAGACCCGATTAGAAATAATAATGTAACGACCGCTTGGCGCAGTGGTTCGAGCGTAGGCCGCTCGGCTCACTGCCCATGGTGGTTGCGGGTTCGGTTCCCGCCAGGGCAAATTTCGTAAATGGCCTTTCGTAATTTGCCCAGGTCTGGGTGTCACTGGGTTCGCCCCAGTCCATTGTACGGTACCCATAGTACAAGCTTTGCTTAGTTTGGGACCGTATACTTTGGTATACTAGATATGATGGAGTTCCTAAACTATTAACTTGTTACCAAGACTTTACAGTAGTAGAGCCTGACATACGGGCTGGCTCGCCCGGGTAGTACCACCCTCTCACAGAAGATCGGCGTAAAGCAGCTATTATAGCAGCGTTTCGTACGATGTGAGAGAGCTGGAAGCCTAACCTCACCTACATTCCCCTCCCTCGGTCCCACTACCATTCAGGTCGGCATCGTGCGAGCTATGCCTTCGGTGTTGCAAGCATATTCAGGCTACGGTAATAGCATAACCTCAGGAGAGCCATAATATTCTTGTTTGCCGACTTTTTTTAATATCCTACTAATATTATAAATGCGAAAGTTTGTGAGTGTGGATGTATGTATGTATGTATGTTTGTTACTCCTTCACGCAAAAACTACTGAACGGATTTCGATGAAATTTGGAACACAGATGGATTATAACCGGGATTAACATATAGGATACTTTTTAACCCGATAATCCCGAAATTTTTGCTAAGTTAAAATACTACGCGGATGAAGTCGCGGGGCACAGCTATTAGGTAAATAAATAAACTTGTCAGTGGTCATACCTACTTCAGCGTTTCCGTTGGATACTTACCACAATATAACCGATCCTGGTTTACTGAAGTGCAATGGTGGGTTACCAACCCCTTGTGTGACGGATCAAAGCCTGATTGTCTAGGCTGACTGGGTACGTGTTGTAATACATACCTACTGTCTTAACTACAAAAAAAAACAATCTAATATAATTATAATCTACTAGCTGTGCCCCGCGACTTCATCCGCGTAGTATTGGATTATTGGGTTAAAAAGTATCCTATATGTTAATCCCGGTTATAATCTATCTGTGTTCCAAATTTCATCCAAATCCGTACAGTAGTTTTTGCGTGAAGGAGTAACAAACATACATACATACATACATCCACACTCACAAACTTTCACATTTATAATATTAGTAGGATAGAAATAAATAAAATTGGAGTGTCTGTTTGTAATATCAAAATAACACCTTTTCACTAAATGCATATGAAAGTACATACGACACCTATAGCAAAAACGCGATTTAAAAAAAAATTGTCTGTCTGTCTGTCTGTCTGTCTGTGTGTCTGTCTGTCTGTCTGTGCGTTTGTTCCGGGTAATCTCCGAAACGGCTGGACCGATTTTGACGAGACTTTCACTGGCAGATAGCTGATGTTATAGGGAGTAACTTAGGCTATTTTAATATTAGAAAAACAATTAGGGTTCCGCGTAAAAAAATTAAAACACATGAAATCAAAGAGTATCTCCGAAACGGGTGGACCGATTGTGACGAAACTTTCACTGGTAGATAGCTGATGTTATAAGCAGTAACTTAGGCTAATTTTATTTTAGAAAAACTAAATTAAAAAAATGAAAAAACGTGGCCTGTCGTGCGGGCTCAGAACGCGGGAGCGGGCTTTTTTGTTAAGTTAAATTTCACGCGGACGAAGTCGCGGGCTCAGCAAGTTTTAAAATAAAATTCAAAAAGTAATTTGCAATTGTATTAAAAATGTACGACTCTAACTTCGTATTCATTAATTCTGCAGACTTGAAGAAAATTCCTTAGTTATGATTAATAGGTTCCATTAATTACCGACATTAGTATAAAATATTGTACCAGGACTTATGAGTTGAGTATAATTGTGACTCATTTGGTTTTGAGAAATTGTATACCTATAGGTACCCACATAAATCCGTGATTGATAACCCAGTAAGATGTAATCATACTAATATTATAAAGAGGAAAACTTTGTTTGTTTGATTGTAATGAATAGGCTCCGAAACTACTGAACCGATTTGAAAAATTATTTCACTGTTGGGAAGCTACACTATCCCCGGGCGACATAGGCTATAATATATTTTCAAAAAATTAGGGATCCTTACTAAAACTCGAATAATGTAACCGCAATGTACCCGTGCGAAGCCGGGGCGGGCCGCTAGTACTTAATATATTAAACAGTTTTAAGGGTTTGGAACATCAACTTTTCACCAAAAAATGTGTTAGGTAGAAATTGAAAATGAGTAGGTACCTACATATCGCACATGAAATTATGTTATCCCCGAGGTTCTTATATTAATTATATGTATTTAAATTGCTTTTTACGACATTTACTAGAATACTATTAGAAGTCATTCACACGAAGAAGCCGACGCCTTTCTGTCTACACATTTTTCGCAGATAATGGCCTTATTTCATATCTGGATACTATAATACTCGTATGTGTAAAAATTATCAGTGCCGATTTAACCGTGTGAATAACCGCTCAATGCTGTAAGTGATATAAATAAATAAATCATTATTTACCTAAAATTATGGTGTTTTCATCATTAATTTCATATCTCTCGTATTTTCCGCGGAACTTTTTGTATGGACCACTGACAGGGAGTTTGAAACATGGTACCTCCATGAATAATGGCCAAAGTTGAAAGAGTTTAAAATTGAACTGTCCGTATTGCGGTGGAATATTAATTTTGAGGATTCCAGTTTCGAATTGTAATATCATTTAAGTTTTGAAGCAAGAAGACTATTTTCGTGTTATTTTTAATCTCGTGTGAATTATGATCTTAATTTTTAAAGTCCGCGAACGCAATAAGAGGTAGTATAAGTTTTATGCCATAATTGTGTCTCTGGTAGCTTCAAAAAGATTTAAACTCGATTTTCTTTTAGTTATTTTTAGTTTGAGTGAATTTTGCTCTGTCTGCATGAATAAACCTTCGTTGTAATTACAAAAGGTTTAATACCTTAAACTACAAAAAAGAAAACTTACTAGGAACTATAAAAATCATTTTATGTCTATATTTTATTTTCTCAATGTGTATGTATAATACCAGATAGGTGGTCTACTTACTTATAGCTATAATAAAAAAATAATAATCGGTAGATTTTAAATAGTTAATAAATACCTAAACTATTCTACGTCTTTACGTATCTATTACCATATTATACTTAACTACTAGCTGAGCCCGACAGACAGACAATTTTTTTTTAAATCGCGTTTTTGCTATGGGTGACGTATGTACTTTCATATGCATTTAGTGAAAAGGTGTTATTTTGATATTACAAACAGACACTCCAATTTTATTTATTTGTATAGATGAGGTAATTAATTTGATTGCTACTACCATACGCATACTGTAATATTATTTAATATTCAAACGTAATGCTCGGATCCCATGAGATGTAATTAATAATTGTTTTATGCAAACGAGCATCCCTTATCTTTGGTAAGACGACGCTCCTATGGGGAAGTCGAGCGAGGGCAAACTCGATTAGGCACATAATTGTGTTCAGACGTTTATGCTATTAAATGCAAATATTTTCTATGGTGGAAAGTGTATGGATGTGGATTTTTTTTCTTCCAACTCCTTCTATTATTTCGTTCGATTAAATTCGTGCGGGTTCCAAGACAATTTAACTTTTCCCCGGGACTCGTCGAGGGTCAAACCTCGACGTCATTATCGACATACGACGACATAACATTGTCGATTCTGGCTTACAGGAGTTACAGTGGAGTTGGAGTGTGTGGCGGGACTAGTCCCATAAAAAAATTCTATAAAAACATTAACATATTCTAATTATATATTTATTATCCGTGAGCATTTCTAAGACTCGTTCGTTCTCATGAAGCGGTCGAAGAACGTGAATGAAGACAAAGAATAGTGAAACTAAATATAATTCACGACCGCTTGGCGCAGTGGTTTGAACGTAAAGCCGCTCAGCTCACTGCACCGTGTGGTCACGGATTCGATTCCCGACAGGGAAAATTTCGGAAATGGCCTTTTCGTAATTACCCAGGTCTGGGTGACACTGGGATCGCCCCCAGTCCATTGTACGGTAACCATAGTACAAGCGTTGCTTAGTTTGGAACCATACAGTTGGTGTGTCAGTCTGGCGATATTTATTTTTATTAATTAATAGTATTTTAAGTATACAATATATAATGAATTTTTCCTTCACATTGGCATCCTGACAGAAAATAATTAATCTCGAATTGCACAATTTAAGTTTTACTACGCCCGTAGCGAAATTTAACAAGCAATGAATTTTAAATGTGGAATTAATAAAAACAATCAATGTTCAAAGTTATTGGCCTCACAGCGTTCCATTGTTTGTCTCTCTAACGAATTGCTTGGAAAAGTTAGAAATTAAAATTTTAAATCAAGAAATGAATGTAAATGTAAAACATAAACATTGTGTTCCGTCAACAAATTTGTAGCAGGGGTTTGCAAAATAATCCATCTTGAGGTATTTATTAATTAGGAAGTCAACAATAAACTCGATTTTATTTCGAGACCTTTGTACAAAGATGTAGGTAATTTTGTACGAAAAAAGTCAAAAGGAAATGATCTGAATAATAAGAAAATATGTGTTAGGGATCTACTATGTTTTACAAAATTACTGAAATGTTTTTCAAGAAAGTGAATTTTCGACTTTACGATTATAAAAGTATATCGTGTCATGGAGTCAATTTCAAAGAACTTCGATAAAACTTAGGAGGTATAAAAAGTTCACTCAATTATGACTCGATTCTAACTTTTTAAATATTTTTCTGATAAGTTTCGTGAGGTAGCGTTATGATTTATAGTGATTTACTTTCTTGGCCCATATCTTCAATAACGCCACATAAAATGAGGTCTTCAAACACAAGGTTTCGAACAATTAAAAAACATGAGTTAACCCACGCAAATTTAATTTGAACTGTTTCATTTGTTCAATTCGTGTTATACCACTACCAACGAGAAGCGAGATGATATGGTAATAATGTTCCAGTTCAAGTCGGTCTCGCCGGGCTCACCAATATTCGAAGGCAGTCATATATATTACTGACTAGCTGTGCCCGCGACATCGTCCGCGTAGTATTTAACTTATCAAAAATTTCGGGATTATCGAGATAAAAAGTATCCTATGTGTTAATCCAGGTTATAAACTACCTGTGTTCCAAATTTCATCTAAATCCGTTCAGTAGTTTTTGCGTGAAGGACTACCAACATACATCTACACTCACAAACTTTCGCATTTATAATATTACTAGCTATGCCCGCGACTTCGTCCGCGTGGAATAGTGTCTTTGGATATCATTTTTAATTATTTAGGCTAATTTTTGTATAAATAAGACACATACGTATGAGCGTGTTTCACTGCAAATAGCTATATTTCGATACATACTTTCATCCCCTATTCCCTATTGTTATTTTACACCCTTGAGGGTAAAACTTTTACAAACTTTGAATGTCATATTTATTTATATCGAATCAACAGCCAAAATAATAAGTTTCAAGCTTCTAGCTCTAAAAATTACGATACTTCCATACAACTTTTCATCCCCCCTTTCAACCCCTTAAAACTCTTTTTTCGCATTAAAAAGTAGCCTATGTCCTTTCTCAGGCTCTAGAATATCTGTGTATCAAATTTCATTAAAATCGGTTCAGTAGTTTTGGCGTGAAAGAGCGACAGACAGATAGACAGACAGACAGAGTTACTTTCGAATATAAATCAGCCAATTTCGTTCGTTTCACTCCTCCTTGGCCGAGGACCGAGGTACATATACCTAATGAAATAGCTTGCTTCTAAATTCCATCGCATTAATTAATTTTCCTGACCTTCGCTGGTTCCAGATACTTGCGAAAGATAAAAAGTTATCTTCACCCTAATTACGGACAGCTGCCTTCAAGGTAGGGTAACCGTATTAATCAACGTCCATTACATCAATAGAATACGGGCGTGGGGACGGTGACAAGACGTTTACCTTATTGCCCGTCCGTTTTGAGGGTTCGTAACTTTGCAAATTGCTTCAAGAAGTTTGTTATCAATTTGCATTCGCCAATTGCGTTGTTTGATGGTTAATATTGTATCGGGGAGTGGGATATTGTTAGGTAGGTATTTCAAATTGTAAGAACCCGTCTTTAGTATTACAAGCTATTACGTTAACTGCTTAACATCAAGCAGGTTGTACCCTTGTTAGCCGACTTAGTTGTATAAAAATACGAACTAAAGCAATAAACTGTTAACTTGAAGGTCTACATTAATATCGAAGAAAATTCCTGTGAGCTCGTAATTATTCTCAAAACTTTTATTAATAGTAAATATCTAGGATAATATATGTAGGTACCGTATGTCCCTAATATTTGCATTCCATACAAATTAATGTCTATGTGAATATTTGCTGTAAATTTCCAGCTCAAATGAAACCCAAGTCAATATTTAAGACAGTAATTTATTATTCCTTACAATAATTGCATGAAACTCTTCTATGTATAGGTACAGTCGCCGTAAATAATGAAGTACACACTCAATAGTTCTTCCCGCGCGCCCCCTATAATGGGAGAAGCGGGAAAATAGTTTCAGGTTCTGGCCCTCTTTCAATAATATTGATCTTTACGCCGTCTATATCTATAGGCGGTTTTGAGCCTTGAATGCCGCTAAAATCAATGTGATGAGTGATGAAGCCTGGATGTTTCAAATTTTTACGGCTAAAATTTCAACCTCTGCGGAATTTACCAAATGTTATGTACCAAATAATGGTAACACCCAAAAGCGGTGGTTTACACACGATTAAAAATGAACAGGAACATTGGAAGGCCCGTCCGTTCGTAAGCCAACTGCGTCAATATAAATTATTAACATTGCAGTCATATCAATGGGCATCTGCCCGGAAAAGTGACATAAACACCTCCAACATGGGTTGCCAATAAAATTTTTGCTGGCGTTACACCACGGTGTAACGGAGGGTCGAGATTTTTGTACTGAACATTTCCCTGTTATCTATTTTGGTTGAGGTGGTTGGTACACGCATTGGGAACGATCGTTATATATAATTTGTCAGATTGCTCATGAAAAAGAAGGTAAACAACGTATCTATATTGAAACCTGAGACAGTCTAAATAGTTCTGAAAATGTTAGAAGTCCACGATCCCGTACTACGCCATCGTAGTGGACTATGAATTACTTCCTTCGCAATGAAAGGAGGCCCTACCTAGTTATGGGACATATACTATTATTATTATTTCTGGGTAGACAGACGTAGGCCACTGTATAGATATTTTAAAATAGGACTACTTAATACTTAATAAAAAGAGCAAACAAAGTGAGTGAGACAATTCAACCAATATTTGATTTCGGTGTAAAAGGTGACATCGGGCCTATAATAATTTTGTGGCGCGATTTTTTTACATTGACCCCTGCTTATAAATAACAAATTAAACCGACCGGCGTTTCTGTCTCGTTAACTTTATTTGTTTCATCAGATGGAGACTGATTTATAGACCGTATGGCCTTTGGAATTGTAACTTCCTAGGTTTACCGAGGCCGAAAAAAATCCTTACCCTCCATCTTGATATCAATAATAAACCAATCTGGGCCGAAAGTATTTTTTTCAAAACGATTTTTAAGTATAAGAATGGGATTCATTAATAGGTCTCCCTATTCCAACCAAAAGGTTCAATAATCGTTCACCATAAAAAAAACTTAACGAGATTTTCGTTTTCAGATTGCAAGCAAAGTATAGAGAAAAATTCAAACACGGATTGACCCGTGGCACCCATGTTAAACGTCACTTCCAATTACCAATCCAGTCATCCTTCAGTCGAAGGGACTGTTGGCAATTTAATTGAGATAAATCGATGTATAATACTGTGGGATTATTGGTAGATTGGATCGGTTAGTTAGGTCCAATTGGCGTATTTATAGCTTCCATTGTCTATTTATTTCTTCCTTCTACATTTGATAAGTAGTCTAGCTCTTTAGATTAGAACTTATAGAAATGGTTTTTGGGTAGTTTTCCCTAATGATAACTGTACTTAATTAACAAAGAAATATCGTTTAAAACATTTGATTACAACTAGCCTTCAATAATAAAACTTCGTTAAAATAAACTCGCGTTCAAACAACAGCCCAAAATATCCCATGTAGGTACATATGACATCCGGGAGTTATGAAAGGCAAGCCCGGATCATGAAAGGACATTTGCCCACGCAGATTTCATTTTACACGTAAACGGATTCGTCGTAATAATTTTTTCATAGCGGACGAACAGGTTTCCGTTCCAGGTGTACAGTATTAGATTTACTACACGATCGGATCTACCGTCTTAAGGCCTCAATCAAATGGCAAACACACTACGGAATAGACTAGAAAACCTACTTCCACGCGGACACAACGAGTCAATAACAAGTCACAACCATTTAAACAACTTTATTAAACAAATAAACAATAATGATTCAACATTGTTATCGTCCTTAACCCAGTCGCTTAAACGGTAGCAATATCAGCGATCGGTATTTTCGCGAAATATACCTTTATATTTCTGTACAGCGTATTAGCTGCAGACTCTAGAATCGGGCGGCCGAACTCTTCTGAAATTTGCTTCCAGTTCTCATTCAAAAATTTCAGCATAGCGTCACCTGAAAGTGTATAATAATGTTAATTTTTAGAGGCAATGGTAGAGACCCGATATATATCCGGGAAGCACCCGATAGACCCCCGGTAGAGATATCGTTTTTAAATAATAATAAAAAAGATTACTACGGAGGAGATGGCAAGAAGCATGGTATTCTGAACTCTATTTCGTAACTCAACTGACACTCAAAGTTGGTATCGGAGTGTCAAATTATCCAATTTATTCTAATTTTTCACCACTAATTATTGAACGGAAGGAAAAACAACCAGTGACAGCTGAAACAAAAATATTGCTAAATGTTTCTTACTCAGTTGCTTGTTTCCGTTGAAGAGATCCGTTAAATCGAAATGAGCATTGTCTTTCACTTCAAAATCAGTTTTAAGTTTAGCTGGCTTCACGTATTCCTTGCCGTCGGCATCCTTGACCATTTCGTAGTCGATGACGAATTTGATGTTAACGTTTTCTGTAAATTAAAAATGTAACCATAAATAAATACCGGCTCTACATTATTCACTTTTTAGCGAACTGAAAACTATAATAAGACGCGTACTATTTTCTTTATGTTTTATGCCAAACTAAAATAAGGGACCATGGTGGATCACGGCCTAAATCCCCATCATTGAAGGGGGCCCGTGCTCAGGAGTGGCCCTTTTAATGTCTTAAAATGGCTAATTATCATTGTCATTATTTTTGGACATTTTCTGCAGGCTACCATCTCATCTCTACTTAATATGCAAGAACAATGTATGCCTAGGTCAAGTTAAATAAAACATAAGTACAGTGTATTTCAATAGATACAATAAGGTCATAGAGACCTACTTAATTTACCAATAAATAAAGTCTTATTTTAATAATACACGATAATTTGCGGCGCCTTAGTCAATGCTAAAGATAATGAACCTACCACAATATCGAGCATTATTAACATAAGGCCTTATGCAGATATTACACTCACTCAGTTTCAATGTCAAGCGGCCGTCACCAGTAATGGGCAATATCAATATACGACCACCGGCCGTGTAATGCCCTTTAATACTCGCATCTAAGTGGAATTCCACATTAATTTGTTTCTTCTTGACGTCCCATCTGAAATGTAATTGCAAAAAGTTTCAGTCACTGCAGTGCGTGCGCGAGACTTTAATTTATCATATGTTATAAACTCGCCAAAAACTTGCTCAATTTAAGGCTAGTCATAACTTGCTCTCGTAAAGTAATTTGGTACCAAATATTAATGAAATATAGTTTTCTTTTCAACCGACTTCAAAAAGGAGGAGGTTATCAATTCGTGTGTATGTTTTTTTGTTTTTGTTTTTTTAATGTTTGGTACCTCAGAACTCCGTCATTTATAAACCGATTCGAAAAATTCTTTTTGCATTTGAAAGGATGTCCGTGCAGATTAGTCCCATAAAAAATTCATCAAAATCGGTTCAGTAGTATGGCTTTAAAATCAAAATAACTGGAAAAAATACACCATCCAAGTAAACGAAATTGCGTGATTTGCTTTCCTGCGACTTTTCAGTGGTGGTTGCGGTCACTAAAATAGTCTCAGTAAACTGCCTACCTACCGGCTTCATCATCAGATAATGAAGAAACTGGAAGGTAGGCGCCGGAACTCCGTAATAACACAATGTAACCTAGTCGTGTTTGGGCTCGGTGGAATTTTCATGAGATGCATTCTGGCTATAAGTGCCATATATTGGTATAAGTGGTATACTATGTGTGGCCTTGATTGTCAGGATCACTTGGTGATACCATAGAAATTTCATAAAAGTAGGTTCAGTAGTGTGAGAGATATGGGCTGTTTGTTTACGGTTGCCAGCAAGTCGATAAGTAGTTTATCACTAAAAATCGAGAAAAAAAAATATTAATAAAAAAATTAAACCGACTTCAAAAAAACCTAGGTGCACTAAAAAGCTAGAAATAACTAGATACCTAAATAACTAGATACCACATAATTTATTTAATTTGGAGTCGGTGCCTATTCAAGTAAGTAAGGGTAGGTAGGGACCTAGAAGGCCTAGTGTAAAGGTAGTGGCACCGATTCCAAAAAATAAATTATGTGGTATCTAGTTATTTAGGTATCTAGTTATTTCTAGCTTTTTAGTGCACCTAGGTTTTTTTGAAGTCTGTTTAATTTTTTCATTTTTTTAAAAAAACCTATTAAAATATTTACAACATAACATGTAGTATCAAGCGGCTTCCGAGAATAGGCACTTTAAAACGCTATACTTAGGATGCCCCAGGCTTCTCCCACAAGAGGTCTGAGGAACTTTGGAAGATATACTCCCCGAAATCAAAAAAGGTACCTAGGTAGGTACTCTAAAGGTACATACTCACTTCACATCATCTATCACAGATGTCTTCATGCCCTTCAATTTTCCTTCCTTCAAAGTGAACTTAAGGCCAGCTAAGTCAAACTTGACATCATCCATGTCCATAACATCCAACACATCAATACCCAATTCTGGAATGCCATCCATGAACGCGGGCACACCCGTTTGAAATTGAATTTTCAAACACGCGGGGTCTTCCAGCTTGCATTTTTTCACTGGTAGAACTGTGAAACACAGTTACAGTTTAATCGATTTGATAATTTACAATAACGACTAAGTATACTAAGACGAAAATAATAAAGTAGACAGAACGCGTAGCACTAAGCGCTCCGTCTACGTTTTTCTTTTCGTCTAAGTTTCGCGGGTTCAAAAAGGGTTGCACAGAAGCCACAAATTTCAGCTAGTTATCAAATACGTAAGAGGGAAGAATCCCGAAAAATTAGAAACAGTTGGTATTCGGATACTATTAACTATCAAAACTCGTATCTTAGATGGGGGGGTCTTCTAAACTAGGTACGAATACTGTAGATGATCTTGGTCTTTTTTTATGTGTTTACAATTAATCCGGTAAAGTTAATAGTCATTCATAATAAGTAAGACAAAAACATTAGTGTTTATAAAAAATGCAAAACATTAACTCCCACATTTGATGGTATTTAGTTGGAACTTATAAAAAAAAAACTGATCATTTTAATTTAAATTTCCCGTTCGAAGCATTCTGTATGGTTAACCGTTACTAATTTTGTCTCATAATACTTTATTATGGGATTAAGTATGTGACCGCGCGTTGGACGGTGCGCCTTGAGTTGTAAAAAGAATGAATCGATTATATTCATTACAACTAGTTACTCATGACTGCCGTATATTAAATGACTTTGCAGTTTCATTTAGTACTTGTATCTATACACTGGCTAGTGTAGAAAATTGTCGTTCAAAAGGGCATATCGTGAAGGTTAACCTCCTGATTAAAGATTCATACTAATGCAGTCTGCAAGACCATAATGGAACCTAGAAGTTAATTATCTGTACCTATGACCACCGATTATATTATATGATATTATTATAATAATCAATCACGATATTTGGCATGGCGGCTTTTAAATGTAAAAGATGAAGTAGATAGGTACTTACCTACCACAAACAAACAGTGCTGTCTAGGGACAAAAAAAACAGTGCACTCTGTATACCTATGTATATCGTGTAACGCTACTGACGCTTGGCACGGATAGAGTGGCCACGCGACGAGCGCCACGAAAGTCCGTATAGAAGTTTCGCTTCAAAAATAATCTGACGGCATAAATATTCTGTAGATAGATACTTATTGAAAAAAATGACGTATTTTGCCAGCGTCATCATATTGCAAGACATAAATAATATTATATACTACTCATCATCACCTTGCCCTTATCCCACACTAGGTGGGGTCGGCGCAGCACGTTCTCTTCTTCCATTCAAGCCTATCATCCGTCATCTCTACACTCACTCCCTTTTCGGTCATATCCTGTTCATCCACGTCTTTTTAGGACGTCCCCTACCCCGACTACCGCTCACTCTCATACTCATCGTCTTTTTGACCACATGATCATCCTCTCTTCGCATAACATGTCCATACCACGCTAACCTTCCGCTCTTTATTTTCTTTATTTTCCGCTTTTTATTTTACCTTTTTATTAATTCTGTGAAAAAATAATAATATTATATACTACTAACTAAACTAAATATGACAAATTTAGTTTAGTTAGTAGTATTTATTATTATTTTTTTTCACACAATTAATACCAATATCAAAACCAACCCCGTATTACAATCCATGATCAAATGTAAATGTATTTGGTAACTTCATTATACATAATCCGTTTAATTTGGTTAATATCAAAAACTATTAATCATACCTGCGCAATGTACAACACCTAACACCATCAAACCGAAGCAGGATACACAACTCAGACCTCCCATCGCTACACACGCTTTTCAAAGGTGTAAACCAACTGTGTGGGGAGTACAGACGCATGCGTTAATATACCCTTTGTCAAGTAATGCAGTGAACAATTACCTCTGTATATAAATGAAATATAATTATAAGTAGTTATAAGTACATTTTTTTAAATGTATTTACTCACCTATATTCAACCCCTTATGATTAGAGGAATCAATTAAGTAGGTATGTAGGTATCTATCTATCATCGTCATTTCAGCCGCAAGACGTCCACTGCTAGGCAAAGGCATTTATTTGAAACATTGCGAGATTACTTGATTTGAAAAATATAAAAACCGGTGATTTCAAGACCTTCGCTCTTGTCATATAAAATTATCAACGGGTTTGACCGCTTCGTACAGTAAGTACTAAAATGAACTTTAATCCTTTGTAATTATTTCCATCAGAATAAAATATGTTGATATGATATGAAATAGTGCAGACATTTTTTTTTTACTGTTTAATGTCTCACTCCTCGGAAAAGGCCTCCCCTACAACTATAAACGTTGATATACAGGGTGCAATTATATTCAATGACCAAATTGATATGAGAGGTCCAGTGACTGCTAGATAATCATAATAAAATCGTTAAATAAAAATTTAATATTTTAACAATATATAAAATACATTGTTTATATAACTAAACAGGCAAACAAGCGTACGACCCGCCTGATGTTAAACAGTTACCGTAGTCTATAAATGCTTGCAATAAGAATGGCATTGCTCGCAAATTGCCAACCCGAAGGTGAGTGAGAATTGGGATAGAGAGAGTAAAAGGGGGGGTTCGGCTTCCAGCTCTTTAACTAATCGTATGAAACTTAGTGCTGTTTACACACGTTCATTATCGTGATCTTGTCTTTTTCATTTATAAAATAGAATGACGTAAATATCGGCATAGGTACATATAATAAATTATTTGATATTTTTTCATTTAGTTCTAGTTTTTTTCTTATATCAAAAGGCTCAATTTATATTACTTACACGAAGGATCATTAATAGATGATTGGCCAATTAATTCAATTTCACCCCGTATAATAATAACAAATTAGTACCTATGCCGCAAGGACATTGTGTATTAAAAGTAACATAATATATGGCTTAATCAATGGTGTCTTGTTTGCGTCAAGTAATTTGCGGCTGAAAAATTTTCTTAATTTGAACAAATAACTAACTAACTAATTCTGTACCGTGAGCTTGTCATATTGAGTTCGAAATTCATTGGGCGATGATCTCGTAGAGCGAGCTTATTTATCGAAAGTTCACAATATTAGTACCTACTTACTAACAGAATGGCCTTTAATAATAAAAGCTTGTATAAACACAGACAAGACGAGGAATAAAATATTATTATGCAGTTGTCTACTCACTTGCTTCACAATAAGGTAAAATAATGTTTGTTTTATTGTTATAATAATAAAACATTATAGTGTTACGTTGTTACGTTTTATTTTAAAAACTGACCAGCTTTTATTTTATGGGTATCGATAACAGCACCATCTAGTGGGTCCAACTACGGCTAAGAACCATCCAGGGGTCTTCATAAGTACAAAAACCAACAAAATCGGTCAATCCGTTCAGGAACTACTAACGAACACACGCACACTGAAATTATATTTATGGAATATTTATGAAGAATATAAAATTATAAAGCATGTTATAAGTGCTATTAAAACGTCAGGTTTGATTTATAATCACTGTGCCATGGTATTATAGTGATAATAATTACTTACCAAGTGTCATTACGGTTAACTACTACACTCAGATTTAATTAGTACTTATATAAAATAAATAATACCTACTTACTCACTTCAATTACTATGGATTAAGTACTAGGCAAAAAATGTGCTAGGTAAACCAATTTCTTACACCTACCAGGATTCCTCATAAGTAATTCGGTTGGTACTAACTTTACGTAACTTTTAAGGAAATTATTAATAGCGTAGCTCCAGCAGAAAACTAAGAAGATAAAGACACTTACCGACTTTATAAACTACGTAGATAATTAGAAACGTGTTTAGAACGAACAATTTATTACTATAAATAGGTAACAACAAGAATCACTTATGTCATAGTCAAATTCAACAGGTGTTTCTGGATTCTAAAATGAGTTTATTGTTCAGAACATTCCAATATTGGATACTCCACCAGAATCTATTTTACAAAATTCATAATATACTTATAGTCTTATTCCTTAACCATAATGGCCATGGGCACGAAAGACTGCCAATCTAAAATAATCAAACCACATACTGAATTAAAATGCAAGTCCTTATGAACAGAATAACACGGTTCAAAATATTTCGCGTAGGTTTGTTGGAAAAAATAAACGTTACGCGTATGTGATACGAATTTGGGACAGAACGACCAAAGAATATCAACAAAACAAATCACAAACTTGAACATTATACCAAACATAGACTAAGTTTTGTTTTTATTCCAAGTTAATTATACCTAAGTATATTCTCTTCTGAGCATACACGTCACAAAAAGTTTGAGATCACTATTTTTATTTAAGGTTATTCGAGAACATACATAAAAGATATCTCCTACTTTTTGTGGCATGCGTACCTGCTGAATCCTTTGTAGATTGGAAGTCTATTATCCATGACCATAAACTTATTTGGTAAGTACCTACTATGGTTACCTACCTACTTTTTGGAAATATAACTTAAGCGTTGGTAATTTCTTCAAGAGGTTGTGATTTGAGGTAAGTTTTGACAGCATTGTATATTTTCTCCATGGGCTTTTCCAGCATGGGATTTCCGAACTCCTGTGCGATCGCTTTCCAGTTTTCATTCATGAATGCGTGCATCGCGTCACCTGAAAGAAACAAAAACATAAGAATCACTTACCGCTGAATACCTACCTACTCACAAACTCAGATCTTTGGTGTAAAAAAAATTATAGTAAAAAACCGATACCGCTAGGCGTAGTGGTTCGTGCGTAAGCCGCTCGGTTCATTGCACTAAGTGGTTGCGGGTTCGATTCCTGTCGAGGTAAATTTCGGAAATGGTCTTTTCGTAACCTGCCCTAGTCTGGGTGTCATTGCGATCGCCCGCAGTCCATTGAGTGGTATCTATTTTTTATGTAACAAGCAAATGCGGCAACAAGGGTACGACCCGCCCGATTTTAGGCTGTTACCGTAGCGAATAGATTCAATAGGTACCAATGGCATTGCTCGCACATTGCCGACGTGAAGAGGAGTGGGAATTGGGATGACCCATTCGTTCAAGCGTTGCTTAGTTTGGTACTATATACAGTTGGTGTGTTAGTCTAGCGATTATTTATCAAGGCGTCAATAGCCTAGTGGTTAGAGGAGCCGCCTTCGTAGCTGAGAGGTTCCGGTCCAGTCCCAAACCTGGCCATTAAACTTGAGCCCTCTAACACAAGCAAGTAGCTTAGCTGGAGGGGCTACGGGGAATACTAGTAATGTGATAAACTCACATTGCCAGGAATCATTAAAAAATGTTCAAGCAACTCACTCAGTTCCTTGTTGCCGTTGAACAGCTTCGTCAGACGGAAGTGTGCGTTGCCGAGTACGTCGAACGTGTATTTGTAGCTCTTCAATTCGATGACGTCTTTGCCATCGGCGTTCTTAGCAATAGTATACGGCATGGCAACTTGCACCTCGATACGTTCTGTGGAAATGAAAATAAGATCGGAATCAGAATCTGAAGCAGTATCATCTAGTTATAAGAAGGAAACAAAAGAAAGATAAGAAATAAATCATAATATAAAATAGATTTGAATGACGCGCAAATTTTCAAGCTAGATATCTGAGGCGCAAGGCGCAGGTTGTATGTAGGTACCCTTCAATCATAATTACGGTGGGTACTTATATGTATGAGCCGATATTAAGGTCATTTGTCGAGAATTTATGGTGCTCCCGAGCTGTAGTTTGTACCGCTGGTCTAGGCAATAAATAGAACTTACTAATTTTTATAGTCACGTCTCCTTCACCGCTGATGGGCAAGATCAGGAGCCTTCCGCCAGCCTTGTATTGCCCCTTTAATACGATGTCCGTGCTGAAGGTCAGATCCAGTTGCTTCTTGGCGGTATCGAAGCTGGAAATAATGTGAAAAGATATTGGTGTGATTATAGTGAGATGATTTGCAAAGAAAAGTAAACCTCATTCAACAGGTGTGATTATAGAGAGATAATTTGAAAAGGAAAGTAAAACTAATTCAATTCAATACACAAAAATAGCTCGTACCCTATAGGGTCTAATTTTAATAATGTACGATATTTTGTCTGGTGCTTCATGAAATACTAACGATTATGTAACAACAGCGTAAAAGTAATCTGATGGTATAATTCTCTGTTGGTTGGTACAGCTGGTTGAAAGCGATTTATTTAATTGAAGGTCAGCTGTTAGAAAGATTCTCTATCAGATTTTTTATTGTAGAAGCAGAAAGTGTATGTCTGTCTATCTACAGATTATTTACAATAGTGCTAGCCTTGCCCTTGCCTGCACAACAATCTCCGCTTCCCTTGACCTTCAGTGAGTTGTTGATAGTATTTGGACTCTTGCCCTTTTCTTCAACTGCTCATCGTACGCTCTTTTTTGCCTCCTTTTTCCCTTCCTCTTTTTCCCTATATTAACCCTTTTAAAGAGTTCAATATATTTATCATGCAGTAAATTCCCCGCGGAATGTTCCTATGATATTTATCTGGTAGCCTCTTTCCGCAACCATCGTGAGTTTGCGCGTTATTTTTTATTTTGACATGACATCATGCGACCATGTCAATGTCAATAAATATAAAAATCGCGCAATCTTGCGAAGGTCAAGTTGTCGCATTCTATTAACACAACGACTGCAAACGATTGAGATAGAACGATAGTGATTTGCCATGCACTTTCACTAATTAGGGACTTATTTTTATAATATCCAAAACCATCAAGGTAAAAATTCATTGGTTGAGCCCAAAACTGTACCTATGGTTGGCGGCCGGTATACGGTATCACCATAATAGACAAGCCATATTAAGCCCCACTGCTAAAAATTGGACCACGTCGCATTGGGGATGAGGGATGATATTATGTATTTTTTTAAGTACGTAATATTTTGTATGAATAATATTTGACGATATAACTATCTATCAGTGAAATCATTTTCAAAATAACTTTAATATTGGCAAAAATACAGACGCTTAATGGTTCTGAAAGCTAGTGAATTTTGCTATGTATATATTTAATAATTTTGAAAAAAATATCTCAGCTTTTGTCTTTAAATAATTTGGTGCTTATGAGTTATAAACTAAACTAAATTGAATATCAGTCATCATACTAGCGCGAGCTAATGTCATAATCGAGATGTTTTCTACTATGATTGAAGCGAAAGCAGTCGACAGGTATCGGCACATTTTTCAGAACGTTAAGTACCTTGGTCAGACGCGTACGGTCTGGAGAACTCACTGCGCATTGAATGGTAGATTCAATATTCTGAAGACTACTCACCTTAACTTCTCTACTGCTGCAGATGTCAAACCTTTAATATCCGAGTCTTTGATAGTCAATTTCAGTCCGGACAAATCAATTTTAATCGTGTCAATACGCATAGGGTCTAAGCTTTCTGTTCCGACTTCAGGGATCCCTGATACGAAGGTCGATAGTGCGTTTTGAGCTGATTTCTTGAGGCACCCAGAATCGGAGAGTTGGCATTTTTCGATTGGTGGCACTGGAATGAAAAATAATACTTGCCTATAGTCCTATAGTTCCGAGAGACCTATAGTGTCCTTCGCCTCTAGGGTTGCCGGGCCCTAAAATACATAAGGCGGACTGGGCCCTCTGGCCAGAAATTTTTCCCTAATAGACCTTTTTTTTAACTGGTCATACAAATCTCGGTTATGTGCGTTCCGATCCGGTGGTAGATTTACCCTCGCCACCTCTCCTGGCAGCGGCCCAAGCCGAGGTCGTGTCCCTTGTGGCGCCCTTGAGCTAGCTGCCCCCCTGCCCCTCTGGCTGGAGCGCACTTGCGCTCGCCCTCTGTCCGGGTGAAGTTGTTATGGCCACTCTGGCCAACAACATATAGTCATATAAAAAAAAAATGTAAGCTTTCCCATTTTGAATTGTATACATACAAATGGGTGACAGTTTTGTAACCAAATTAACTAGTTACAACTAACAACTAAATAAATCAGACCTGTGATCATTTGGTCATCATCATCTTTACAAAGTTTAATGCCGACCTAATAAAAGCCAGACAGGCCGGACACGAACGGTCGTATCCAGTCTTCGTCGGATATGTTTGGCTTATTACGGAATAAGCCAAACATATCCGGCTAAAGCTGGATTCCTGGCAACCTGGCAAGTAATGTAATAAAGGGCTGGATGACTGGTGGAGCGAATGTGGTAGCGCAAGGAACCAGCCACGCGCACGAAAGATCGATTAAATTTTTAACGGCCTGTATGGGTTTCAAATTCTTGCCTAGTCAGGCTCGCAGACTAGAATTTAATAAGTAATATTTTTTATTTTGGCCAAGGACTGTCTTATGCTTATTTTAATGTTCATGAAGTAAGTAAGTATATGTTTATTGCAAAATTCATTCGCAAAGATTCATATCTAATGTTACAAGATGTCATCACAATTTCAAAATTCCAGTTATGTAGGTATGTTGGCTAAGACACAAACTACTGTTCCAACAAGATACCAATTTTAATATAGGTACATACCTACTTACACAATTCATTGAACACCGAGAACATGTTATTTGTTGGGTAGGTACCTTACCTACGTATCTAAAAATATTGTAAGTTTAAAAAAAATACTAACACTATTCATATATGACGATCATAATAATATGTATTAGGTATATATATCAATGTATATTACTTAATATACAATTTATATTTTGTGTGAAAATTCACGTGTCTCATACATTTTTTTTGTCTAGTAGCAAGGTACCTTAATGTTAGTGTAGTAGGTAAGTATCTAATCTACCTATTTATAAACATTCTCGTTTTTATCAAAACATAATAAAAACGTTAAGTAAAATGAGCTGCATGCTATCGAACTCTATTACTTACTTATTACATTTAATTTATGTACAATCTAACATTTTCAAGCGTGATTATAATGCGTCCCCAATGTTTGGCAAATTATTTTTAAAAATATGTCTCTTCTAAAAAATTTTACAAAATTTCATTTCCTAAACAAGTACAATATTTTTATCCCCTAGCTTGCACTGAAGAAACATATAGGTAGGTACACCGATTTATGATGTTTTCTCTATTTTGTGGTGTCAAAAAATAGAGACAAGGTACCAACTAAGTATTTTTTCTTAAAAAAATGCATGAAAATACTAAATATTAATTATAGTGTAGGTGAAGGCGCCTGTCTAGCCCGCGAAATTCAAAATTTTCGAGTATTTTTATAGTTTATCCAAAATCTGAAAACATTTAAGACAACATTTTGTGATTTGCGAAAAACACAGTATGCAGTGCGTTTATTAATACATTTATTTTACTCTAAATATTATCACGGTGGATATGATACTAGTAAATCACTAAATATACAAAAATTGCCAGATTATCTGGATAGCTGTCGTTCTTGAAATGTTTTAGAGTAAGTTGGATATATTAATAAATGCACTGCACACGGTCTTTTTCGCGAATTACAAATGTGCCTTTTATTATTGTCAGATTTTGAAAAATTTCAAAAAAACTTCAAAAAATTTGAACTTCGCGGCCTAGATGGGCGCTTTAGCCTTAGTACTTTATTTAGAAGCCGTGCATAAGTAAGTTAAAAAACCATGATTCAAACAGGTTTAATGCAGACAGCTCCTATTGTTAATGGTAATGGTAATAGGTACTGGACTTCCACTTTTTGTCTTCACTATACTAATTATCATACAATTAACGCTTGCCTGCTTGTTTTAACTTAATTACTTAGGTAGGTGCTTAAGTAACAATGCTAGGAACTAGATAATGTTTGGTTTAATATTGCCACCGATAAGACTATAGATGTTTGAATTTCTGTTGTTGCTTTATGTTCTAACTAGCTGTGCCCGCGACTTCGTCAGCGTGGAATTTAATTGACAAAGTTTCATACAAACTTTCATCCCCTATTTTATCCCCTTGGGGGTAGAATTAATCAAAATCCTTTCTTAGCGGATGCCTACGTCATAACATCTACCTGCATGCCAAATTTCAGCCCGATCCGTCCAGTGGTTTGGGCTGTGCGTTGATAGATCACTATGTCAGTCAGTCAGTCACCTTTGAGCTATATACATATTTAGATAAGTACTTAATATTGTTGTAAGTACTGGTTGCAAGGGGTCTTCTAGACGAAATTTAGGCCCATAGCTGTACTTAGTACATTTCCCGCATAGTAGGCACCTATTCCAAGTAATGCATTTTCCTCGGTACTTAATTAAAATCTCTAATTAAAACTTGCCCTTAATAAACGTGGATTAGTAGTTCTATAGTTACACCATGCTTTGTCTTCTTCTTTCGAATGTCAAATTAGTGATGACATAAAGAGACAATTCGGTGTAGGTATAACTAATCACCCGCTATACCAAGTTCATTAATAAGGGGGCATATTTTATTTTGGTACAAGTTGTAGAAAAGTAAGTATTGTAGTAGGTGCTATCTAGATCATAGTTACTAATATGTGTTGTAGTAAAGCGTGTATTGTTCTATGCCTAACAATAATAGTATGCAACTAGGTACCTAATAAGGTGAACCTATTTATGTCAACGCCTTCGTTTCGCATCTGACCCAAGCAAGGTAAATAGTTCAATTATTATGTAAAACGTCCTCGCTGGCCCCGACTGGTTATTGCTAATTCAAACATAATAGTGTGTAAGTGTTTACCTAAGTGGTAGGTACTTGAGATTGGTCAGTAGGTAGGTACTTATGTCCCAGTATCGAAATGCTTAAGGTTTTAGTTTTCCGTATCGCGTGATACTTACTTAATAAAGAAGTGAGTTGGCACAAGCCTTTTGCCTCATAATTTCTATATGATTATCACTTGCTTACGGAGAATGAAAACATCGTGAGGAAACCTGCATGTCTTAGAAGATCTAACCAATTTTCGAAAGACATGTGAAATCCGCCAACCCGCACTGGGCCAGCGTGGTGGATTATGGCCTGAATCCCGCTCGTGTTCAGGGGAGGACCGTACCCAGGAGGGGGACGTCAAAAGGGCTAAATTATTTTTATTATTATTATGTATTCTAATTATCATGGACCTCTGCTTGGGAGAACTACCTATCTACCTACTTAAGTTTGGCCTTGGTAAGTTTTTACCTTCACTTATAGGTAAAACTATTAGGGTGATCACTAATTTTCTTTATTCCATTTCATAATTATGTAGGGACCTAGAATATAAACTACTATGTCTTACCATTACTTTAACTACCTACGAGTGAAATAATTTTCTTTATAACTTTTAATTAAGCAAAAATACAGACGCAGGTTTGACAACAGTAGGTACCTACTTGCTAGTGAAGTATGATGTCATCACTTAATAGTGAAATAGGTAAGTATAACATTCAAGACATCATAACACACGTAACGTACATGACTCGATTGTTACATACATGACCATTATAAAGCTTAGCTCACATCATTACAGTATAGAAATAAAAGTCAACGTTTTTTTGTTAAATAATGTAAATATAAACGTATACAAACATTGATAGTTTAATATTAAAGTATACATGCATGAGACATGTATGCATACATAAATACATACAAAAATACTCGAAAAACATTACCCTCGTTCTGGAGCAGTGGAGTAAAAATATGCACTAGTATATTCTCAGCTTAACAATCGGTCATGACTGTAACGTAACACATTTTGTAACGCACTGTCACATTCATGACGAAAAAACGTGTGGGACATAAGCTAAAACTAAAATTGTAACCTAACGCGGATAGCGATGGATTGCGTAGTAGTTTTATTATTTTGTGTAATAGTTAACCTACGTAAACACGTCTATTAGTGAGGCAGAATATACATACTTACATTGTAATCAAACACTTTAAACACACCTTTTTTTAGGAACAAATCAGTTGTCGACACAGAAATCCGTTTCCCTCGAATGATTATGACAGCTTTTATTTTTTAAATGTTGGCATCTTGTTCAATGTTGTTACCACTCCAGAAAATACTAGAAGTGGCCGTATTTATTCCTATTGTGTGGCAGTATTCGTTGTTACTTTCATGACGTTACACACATACCAAAATTTTGGACATGTTTTTAAAAATTAATAAAAAAATATTTTTTGCTTTATTTAGTGAAAGCTTTCTATAAAAACGTTGGATATGTATCACAAAACTTCAACATAACTTAAAAATACGGGATAGCCCTTCCATTTCGTAAGCGTTGCCAGTTTTTGTTACAAGGGTGGTAGTTGGACAAATATTTTTTGTATAGAATCAAAAATTGTACTAATTTAAAAAATTAAAAATAAAGCAAATTTTAAGAGTTATAGCTGATATTTTGGGGAATTATCTAAGACAACAAGCATACTATTCAGTACAATATACAACAAATATCATTTATCAAATAGTGTTGATGATATACGATAAATAAAATGGGGACAAGCAAAAAATTACAAAATATACAATTTTTTGCGGTTTTACCCGTATATTCTTATCTCATAGGTACCAACATGATTTTTGAAATAAAACAAATAAAAAATATACTTATGTCATGAAAGTCCTTACCTATAAATAAGTTAAGAAGTACCAAGGTATAAAAAATACATAATAAATTCTATATTAGGGGTCTTAATGGGGATGTTCATTAAGATCCGCCTCACTAGTATTATAAGTAAGTAGTATAGGTATATTAGTAGTAAGTATTATTAGTACACTGACCTTTTAGTTAAAACGCTTGATTAAGTAAGCTAATGAGTAGGTAGGTGCCTAACATAAAAATAAAGAAATGTAAGTAAGTAGGTCCCTACTTAATAAATAAATAAAACTTACACGCTGTGAATATAACTGTCGCTTGCATTAATAAAATAAACGTATTTATTAAAGCACACATTTTTGATATTTATTGTTTATATTATTTAGATGTTAGATGCACGCGCACTTGAGCAACGGAAGCTCGGTCACAACAAAATTCGCTTCCACCGTCAACGGTTTTATATAAACTGCTCGATGTGTTGTCAAGGACTCAATGATTTATATATTCTCGATAACTTGGCTCACTAATTACCGGTGAATCTGCTTACTTCATTACTCGTGGCATGGATGTTGTATCCAATTTATTTTAGTGAGATAAAAAATCATATCTGAAAGTAAAAAAAATGAAATTGAATTTTAAAAGACCAATAAGATGTGAAGTCATGATGATCGGTACCTACATAATAGGTAGAAGAATAGGTACCTACATAAACACATGCATAATTACTTAATTACACTAAGTACATTATTTTATAATAAAATAATGGGTATGTAAGTACCGACGTAATAACACTGGCAAGAAGCAGCTTCCTTTTTTCTTACACCTTTTTATTAGGACTAGTAGTCGCCCGTAGTCGAAATTCGACCATAATTCATATATTTTTTTTAGTTTGAACGTTATTAAGGTTGTATTGTCAACTATTAAGTACAAAAACCCAAAACCGTCTTGATTGATACTGGCACGCAGATACAATATGTCCCGCCCTCCGAAAAAAAAAAACTGTCACCGTTTGTCAGTTAGAGAGTCAGTCAGTTACCGAGTGGAAGTTACAAAAGTGTGTGTGTCAGACGCATGGTAGTGTATGTAATACGAGATTTATTTATTAGTTTAATGTATTTTTAAGTATTATTATTATATAAAAATATTAGCTTTCTGCACTCCTTCTCCATACAAACTTTACTGTGCCAAATTACATACTCCACCATCCGCGTAAATTTTGTAAAAAGGATATTAAGTTTTTGCTTCACGTTTTAATAATAATGATGATAATTCCGTCAGTCCACCCCAGTCTGCAATGCCGTAAGTAGGTAACCTTTTATGCGCACGTTGCGAGCTCCAACAACTGCGTCCTTAAAATCTTCGCCCTGACTCCTGGTCTTTCTAGTCCTTTCTGCGCCCCTGCAGGGTCTGAGACCTGTGCCTGGGCACCGCTTGAACAGCCCTAGTTACAGCACTGATTGTTTGTCACAGTGCTAAAAATTCTATGCTTATTTACGGAAGTTGATGACATTTGGTGTACACAGATCTCAATCTAAGTAAACTATAAAATTACTCTTCATTACTCATATTCGGAAAGTAGGTCTGAAGTTGCCTGAGGAGCGAGTTGAAAGTAATACTTTTCCGCCCATGGGAGAATCGCTTTAAACTGATAGCTGTCAAATTATTAAAAAAAAACTAAGTAGTGCCATTTTCACATTTCTATGGAACCATGTTCCAACTTTTTCTACAGTCACTCAATTGAAATGCGCGATGTAAAATTGAAATAACACAAAGTTAATTATTAATTAAAGAATATATATTTTTAAATGACTTAATTATAATTTAGTATCAATAATTTCTTTAAAATAACATAGATTTGGGCAAAATATTTAAAGATGAAAATGAAAAATAATGGCTAAATAATGAAGTTGGCCGGCCAACTAAAAAAAAAACCAAATTGACGGCGATCCAATCTTCATTTGTTTTTTTTCGTAGAGTATTGTTCATACTTCCTTGTATTATTTCTTTAGCCAATTCCTGTTTTTATTTTTACTTTCCTTGTATTCGTAATGAAAAGCCCAGTGTTTACTTCGGGTGAAATACTTTTTTTTTTCTCGAACTATTGGCGCCCTCGCTACGCTCAGGCGCCGAACCACGTGTCGGGCCAAAATAAGTTACATTCACCCCTTGTGCAACAATGTACTATTTTGAGGCACCTCCCCAAACATGGAAAGAGGGGATATTTTTAGGTACTTACGTACCCCATTATGCAGGGTATATTCGAAAAGGTGTTTTCTATTTTGCGAGTTTTTTACCTCTATAGGTTCAAACAATGTGCACGAAGTATATTACTATTGGTAGATACTTACCTACTTATGTTTTTGATATATTATCAAAGGCTTATGTCGCGTCGTCTAGATTGTGTTTTTATATGACTAGCCAGAAAGTTATCATCATTCAAATAACTGCAGAGCCTTACAATCTGCGTGCCCTACACGCACTTGGCCGGTATTTTATAAATAATCAATTTTAGGTATAGTACCTACGTTCTTGTAAAAGTTGAAACCTAAGTATACCCACTTCAATAGGACCGTGTACTTAACTTAGGTCAGTTCTAAATATAAAATAGTGATATATTATATTTACTACCAACCTAGGTAGGTTTATCAGGTTTATTTGAGATGGTGTCACTAACTATACTAATCCTCAATTGGCATAATTCGCAAAAATACTCTAATATAATATAAATACTACCTACTACATACCTAACTTAGACATGTTAAAAGTTCTAACGAGAATTCAGACATTATAAACTTTATTCCTATGTTAGATTTTGAAAATGTGTGAACCAATAAATAATTAGGCACCTACCAGCTAAGGATCAATAAATCCTATCTAACCTACCTACCTCATAGGACAATACCACCAATTGACTTTGTATTATTATATTTAGGTAGGTAGGTAGGTACCTACCTTACCTACGGGGTTACTTGCACGCCGTAAATATTCCTTACATTTTGTATATATGATGATACCTACCTAACATTTTGGAATAAGTAGCTACCTAGGTAGGCATGATTAAGTAACTACCTATACCTACTTATGTCGATATGCAAAACGACTATTACTTACCTATTATGATTTAACTCTACAATCCGAGTAGGTACTTAGGTATGAATACAAAAACATTTAGGTTTTATTAACATCCTCTTCTATATTCTAATAACGTCGGGTTACTTAACTGGCTAATTATGTGAATTATGCCGACAAAAAATATGCTGCATCATTGTTAGCAATTCGTGAGTTCCTCGATTAACGATAAACCAACGGGGGCGCTTTAAAAGTTGCGATAAGTAGTAGAAATATATTTACGTGGCTGCTAGATTTTATCGAACGAAAAAACGCGAAAACCCATGGTAGAGCTGCGGTAGAGCTACTACCTACCCTTATATAATAATTATTATCTATTTTAATGTTCCAATCCTGAGTACGCGTTTCTTTTCAGTGTGAGGGCAATCCACGGTTGGCGGATTTGACATGTACCTACCTATTTTGTATATAGCCTAGATAAAAATACATGCAGGTTTGCTCAAGATGTTTTCCTTCACCGTACTCTTATTGAAATTATGATTCGCACATAGATTTCGACAAACCCAGAGGTACCTACGAGTCGAGGCACGAACCTAGAACCTTGTAGCCACAAGATGCATGCCTTAACAGTCGGCTTCTATCATTAACCATTAATTAATTTGACGACCGCATGGCGCAGTGCTTCGAGCGTAGGCCGCTCGGCTCTCTGCACATGGTGGTAGCGGGTTCGATTCTCGCCGGGGCAAATTTCGGAAATGGCCTTTTGTAATTTTCCCAGGTCTGGGTGTCACTGGGATCGCCCCAAGTCCATTGTACGGAACTCATAGTGCAAGCGTTGCTTAGTTTGGAACCATACAGTTGGTGTGTCAGTCTGGCGATATTTATTATTATTATTTAATAATCCGTGGAAATCATGTCGTGTAGAAAATTAAATTTATTTCCAAATTTAATTTTCTACACGACATGATTACACAGCATTAAGCACGATTCTTTCCTATCTCAGTTGGTATAATCGCAATTTCATTTCAGTTCCGAATCGCGACTTCTGTCTGATCTCGTTTCTATGCAAATTGCCGCGGAACGGTTGACGACCGGATTATTTAATCCGACTCCTGAAAAGCTATTTGAGTAAGTAGACATTTCTTTCTTTTACCATGTTCAATATTTAATTCATTCATTTAGGTATAAAAAAATACTGAAGTCTATGGTTACAATAATCATCACACATTTGTCTTTTACAATATTTTTGAAGTGACAATAACCTATGGGTTAAAGAGCCCGCTCTCGTAACTGAGAGGTTCCGGGTTCAATTCTTATTCTGCCCATTCAACTATTGACGAAAGCCCACTCCCAACACAAGCATTAGCTTAGCTGTAGGGGCTAATATACCTATATTAGCTAATGTTATACTTAGGCCCGTATTAATTTCAATTCTGAAAGCGATCTGGGGACGCGTTTGACAAGTGATTTTGTACTGGTATGTCATAAAAATGTCATTTCCAAGACCGCTCTCAAATTTGAGATCGATTTATTACGTGTTTTAAATACACGCTTGTATTTTTCTAAAAGGTATCCTTACCTGTCCTTTAGACGAGGAAGCCTAATATAATGCAATGAGTAGGTAAGTATAATAATAAACAATTAATAAAATTAGATCAATTTATTCACAATAAATACATTATGATCTAGGTATTTATTGATACCTAATTTTTACATTCTAGCTTCAAACCCTTTTGCCTCAATTGGTCGATATTATACAGAATATCTTAGTTTTATTATATTTTTTTAATGTGTAGGTACCTAAAATTCGGATTGAATCGAATAATAAATGACTAAAAAGTTACACAACTGGAAGGAATAGTTCAAAATAATAATACAAGTCTACATAATAATATCACACGAATATTAAAAATGGCATAATTCGACTACTTAAATACATACACGACACGAATTTTCTTAAAAATTAATTATTACTTATAATAAAAACTTAGTTTCAGTTAACTATGTAGGTACCTACCTACTAGTTTTATTTGCAGAAATAATTTTAAGCGTATAATAAGTAATGTTAATACGTACTAATGGGCCTCCAATTTGGTTTTCCAAAGTGGATGGTCACTTTTTTGTAGGTATAGGTAGTATTGTTATATAATGTGTTTGTATTTCTATGTGTTACTTGACTCTGGCGAAATACCTATTTACTTGGGTGGGCCATGATTTTAAAGAAAGAAGAATTAAGATTGACGGTGGTACAGCCAATCTTAAGGCAATTGACTTCGGCTCATATAAGGACTAGCTAGACCAGGGTACCACTACCTACCACTACCCTCTCACCGAAGATATCGCCCAATTATACCTAGGCTATAGTGCGGTCGCGGAGCAGGAAGAATTTCGTACATTAACCTGTTATTACCTGTCTCTGTCACTCCCGCGTAAATCTAATACGTCTCGCTCACACAGTTGCCGTGACCGCCGTCCTCGGGGATTGTAAACCTTTTACCTGAGTGCTAGCTATAAGCTAGTATATTTTTTTTCCACTTGAAATATTTCATATAAACTGCACTTGATGAAATGTGAGACCACTGTCAGAAGGCAAAGAGGTAATTGTACGAAATTCTTCCTGCTCTGCGACCGCACTTTACATTTCGTGCGATGAGTGATAGCCAGAAGCCTAACCTCCTTACCTCTATGTTTTCCTCCCTCCCTCCGTCTGACTCCCCTTTGGGTCGGCAACGTACGAGCAATGCAAGCATTTATAGGTGACTAGCGACCCGCCCTGGCTTCGCACGGATGCAATAAATTATCAGTGTTTCTCTACTATATCATGCATGCATTATACATTTAAAACTTCCTCTTAAATCACTATATCTATTAAAAAAAACCGCATCAAAATCCGTTGCGTAGTTTTAAAGATCTAAGCATACATATGGACAGACAGACTACTTTTTTATACTATGTAGTGGTGGTAACCGCATAACATCAGACTGGTAGTACACTTGCTTATTGACTTTTTTGTATAACTAATTACATACTTATATATAAAAAGTTGTAAGACCACTTTGTCTGCAAAAAAATGACATTAGTAATTAGTTAGTTAAGTATAGACAATGCCATACAAAAACTCAAGGCCAATGTAGTGCTTATAATCGAGCGTCACGAGGAAGCTAATAAAATCGTTGCTATGAAAAGATTATGCTTATCGAGCAGTAAGTATGAAATATTTAAATGTGGTACATAATTTACAGTTAATAATTGTGATAATGACACAGTTAAGTGAGACCGTGACACTACATTAGAATAATTTGGAATAAAAGATGAGTGAACAAAATATGTGTTTTGGAGTTGTGGAGCTAATTTTATTCACAATTACTTTCGTTAAACTTCATCAATACATTTAGTGTTAACTGGTGGCATGACAACAGACCTATTGGGCTTGGACCCCCATTCATCGATGACTAATTTAAACCTTATAAAAATAGTTATTATGTAATTATACAGAGTATAAATTAAAATAGTTTAGTGTAAAATCATACTGAGAACTGACCATAATACATTTCTATAAAAATAAGTACTTACTCTATGGCCCGTAATATAAATCGATCTCAAGTTTAGGAGTGATCTTTAGTACGCGTTTGACATGCCATTTTGTACTGGGATGACGTTAGGATGACATTTCCAAGATCGCTCTCAGACTTGAGATCAATTTATTAATAAGGGACTGTGATTGATAATAAATCGATCTCAAGCCTGGGTGCGATATTGAGTACGCTTTTGACATGAACTTTGTACTCGTATGACATTTCTGAGATCGCGTTCACTTCAGGACTTATTATATAAATTTTGAAATTGCCGAATAATTACATGTAGGTACACGATTCATTTTATAAGAAGCTCTTCAGAGTTGTAAGGACACCTGTCATCGACCACAAAACAACCCAAGATAACAACTTAGAGGTAATAAGTAAATAGAAAAATAATGTACTTATTACATATACACACTTCTCTATTCCGAGATCTACTTATTGTAATGTTAATCTTACGTTAATGATAAAATAATACGCTAATAAAAATACTGCAGGGGAATTAAATAATACAGATTATTTTCCGTTACAGTGTTCAGATGTCATATTTAAAAAAAATTGAAAGTAACAAAAAAATAGAAAAAAAATGTTAAAAAATACCAACATAAGAATTAGACAACAAGACTAGGTTGATTGTTACAATAATATATTTAAATAAATAAATTCACGCAAGTGCATTTACTTTATTAGATAAAAAAAATTGAAAACAAAAGAGTTCTCAAACGAAATGCACTCGAATATCTGTGATATAAGTCTTAATTTACAACTTCGAAATTAGGTATAATAAATTATGTTTTGGAACCATTATCTCTATATAGTTTAAATTGACTATTTACGATCCTATTTCAAGGCCAGCTTGCCAAAAAAGCTACGGAAAAACGAGCAGTTCATTTATCATAACAATTATACAGGCTGACTCAAAATTCCGAAATAATACTTAGAGATATGCTTGAGTATCGTATATTTAATAGTACATTGTTACACGAGTGGTACCCGAGGTACGAGGCACTTTCACCCGAGGTAAACACTGCTTTTCATTACGAATACAAGGAAAGCTAAAATAAAATCAGAAATTGGCTAAAGAAATAAGTATGAACAATACACTACAACCCGAAAAAAAAAATCGGATTGCCGCCTATTTTGTTTTTTTTTCGTTGGCCGGCCAATTTCATTATTTAGCCATTATTTTTCATTTTCATCTTTAAATATTTTGCCCAAATCTATGTTATTTTAAAGAAATTGTTGAAACTAAATTATAATTAAGTCATTTAAAAAAATATATTATTTAATTAATACTTAACTTTATGTTATTTCAATTTTACATCGTGCTGTAATTGAGTGACTGTAGTTTGAACATGGTTCCATAGAAATGTGAAAATGGAACTAGTTTTTTTTTATAATTTGACAGCTGTCAGTTGAAAGCGATTCTCCCGGGCCGGAAAAGTATTACTTTCAACCCGCTCCTCAGGCAACTTCAGACCTACTTTCAGAGTATGAGTAATGAAAAGTATATTATAGATACTACATTGCTAATAATCTAAAAATAATAAAATCCAAAGGCCTGTTAATCAGAAAATAATGATAGGTACGTATAATCTGTTTTCATTTGGCCTCTACTTATCAGCTACCGTACCTATTTGTATCTACCTAATTTATCATTTCGGACTATTGAGACACCCTGTATATTGATTTCAAATTAAACAGTTTTTTTGTCTTTTTGGTTGTAAAATTCTGATTGCGATTGGTCAGTTTAAGAACAGTGAGTTCCTATGTATAAAATTGAGTTTGCAGTCATACTATTTTAGTCAACTAAAGTATCTATTTAACCAAAGATCTAACTGTCTACCTATTCAGACTTATAGAAAAAAAGCACTACTCTTTCAGAGTAAAATACGTATCATCTAGGTAAGTAGCACAAAATGCCGTAATTTTACTACAACTATCACACTATGATTTCGCAAATACCTATTGGTAAGTATAAAAAAAACAGACTTGAAAATCCTTTAGTAAAATAGTTCAGACTACACACCTACACTATATATAGGTACCTATATGGCAAGTTAAATGATTTATGATGGAATTTCAAGCCACGGATTAAGTTTATTCTCCAGATAAATTTGGCGTTTTGACAAATATTCTTTGGAAATTCTGTCAAAGTACACATTTATTTTAAGAAATCATAGATCAATAAGACTAGACACCGCTTGTCCACTATTGTATGAGAATGCAATCGTCATAACTTGGCGGGGTATCTGGGACGACGGCGAAGTCAGTAGCTATGGAAATGTTAGGCAAGCGAGGGTGCCTGGCTATGCGGCGTCTATGGCTCAATGGTCTGTGGGAGAAATAATCTTTTTGACTGGAGCCCACGGAGTATCTATGCCTGCCGTAATCCACAGCCCACGTTCCTTGGCTTGGAACTCTCATCAATTTGTATTCATTCCACTCAAAGACGTCGATAGCAATATAAGCCATTTGGAGTGACTGCCAGAGGGCTGCATTTTTGGATGTGATCCGTTCGACTTATATCGTTTGGTGAGCGTCAAATTGTCGCCTTTAGAGACGTTATTTTATTTATATTTAAAATTACAATTTATTGCGTAAATACTAGGTACAAAGTACAGTCAACATCAAAAGTAGCTTGGTATTTAAATATCGAAAAAAATAACATTATAAAACACGTCATAATATAATGACACCGGAAGTTTCTAAAATTATAAGATCTCTTAATATTTTGTTATCGTCTGCTTTAGAGACTTACTGGTGTTATTATGAACTTTCAGATACCAAGCTACTATACTGTAGTAGACTGTACTTTATAACCAAGAAATTTAATTTATTTCGCCCTCACATGACTAATATGAATTATATTTCAGATACCACGCTACCTATTGTAGTTGACGATACTTACTTCATTATCAAGAAATATTATTTATTTAACCCTGACATGACTAATACCGCTATTACCTCCCAACACTAGCGCGTTCAACGTTCATTACGTAGATTCCTGTTCAACTAACGCGGCATGGGACAGCGAGATCTGTTGCGATCCCGGCAATCTCTTAAACAATAACGTTTGAATACACGGCGCTAATAAATATATTAATACACCAGAGGCGATTATTAAAACGGCACATAACGCCCATTGGGCGGCTTTTATTGATACAGCCACTTGGGAAATCGGTTGCAGTAGTGCACATGTCTGTTTTAGGGAGGTAGAAGAGTTGTAAGGGCCGGTGATGCGGGCGTGGGGCCCGCAATCGGATGGTTGGAAGCCGATCCAGCCGGCTGACTTGTTGAATATCACCTGGAATTATAAAAATATATACTTACAGGGTGTAAGTGGCATCGCAACGAAAACTGATACCATGGATTCAACTCATGATTCTGGACTTTTTCGCCGATATTTTCATGAATTTAACTCAAATTTGTCTGCATTTTTTAATTGATTTTATCATGAAATCATTGTACAAATCTATCTCGAGTGATTCAACATAAATAAATCAATAATTAATAACTATTTTAGATGAAGTGAAATGTAAATTAAAACTCAATATGTTCGAGCGCGCATTTCATGCTAAAATCAATAAACTAAACTAAACTTTTGGCATAATTAACGAAAATATTCATAATTAGACTTAGATAGCTACTTAACGCCGTTTTCTTTCGAGGGTGATACTACGCCGTTCGAGCAAGCCAGGTCTTATTTGCAACGGGTGAGGTCCTTTATCTACAACAACTATTTTTCTGGTAATATTTAGTGGTGCCTATACCTGTAGCCCTTCCATGGCGGTATACCCCAGCACGGTGTCAGAGCCACCAGCTTCCAGCCCCAGTTTGTAGCAGTACTCGGACACGGCGCCGTCCTGGTCGCTATTGTTGTACACACCCACCGCACGCATATAGTTCTGAAAACGAGTACGCTTTTGACATGCCATTTTGTACTGGTATGACATAAGAATGACATTTCCAAGACCGCTCTCAGACTTGAGATTAAGGTATTAATATGAACCTAAGGTACCTAATAGCAATGCTGAAATCTTACCTGAGGTGGTATCTCCAATGTAAAGTACTGGTTGTCTGCATCGGCACTGAGCAGATCTATTGCCAACCACGGCACTGTCCACATTTGAGGTTCCGGCCAACATGCGGCCTGCAATTAGTTGAACTAAATCTCTTACTTGAACATTTTTTTTATAATCGGACTTCTAGTCCCGCCGCCACTGTTAGTCTTATACAAGGTGTAAGAGCGTTTTCACATTATCCGATCCGATATCGGTGTCGAACGCCGAAACGATATCGGGGTAAGTAAAATGTATGAAATATGTAGGTACCTGTCTTTCATATTGTCCGGCCCGATATCGGATATAGACAGGTACATATTTCATACATTTTACTTACCCCGATATCGGATCGGCGTCCGCCACCGATATCGGATCGGATAATGTGAAAACGCTCTAAGGGGTATCGTAACGAAAACTCATACCATGGATTCAACTCATGATTCTGGACCCCCCAGAGTTGGAATTTTCCGTCAACATTTTTTAGCATTTTAAAATTGATTTTAGCATTGATTCTGACGATATTTATTTCAGAATGTATTGATTTATATCGCAAAAAGTTGATCGGAAGAAATCTTGGGGAGTATTGACAAATCGACGTATTTTCCGGTGTCGGAATCGACAGCTTTCATCCTTCATCTAATTAATTTAAGGTGAAGGCGCTTGTCTAGCTCGCGAAATTCAAAATTTTCGAGTATTTTTATAGTTTATCAAAAATCTGAAAACATTTAAGAAAACATTTTGTGATTTGCGACAAACACAGGATGCAGTGCGTTTATTAATACATTTATTTTACTCTAAATATTATCACGGTGGATATGATACTAGTAAATCACTAAATATACAAAAATTGCCAGATTATCTGGATAGCTATCGTTCTTGAAATGTTTTAGAGTAAGTTGGATATATTAATAAACTAGCTGTCCCGGCAAACTTTGTTTCGCCACTGAGGCTATAAATGTGCTGATTTAAAAAATGATTAATTAAATATTTATTTGAAAATCTATATATATAAAAGAAAGTCGTGTTAGTTACACTATTTATAACTCGAGAACGGCTGAACCAATTCGGCTGAAAATTGGTGGGGCGGTAGCTTAGAACCAGGAGAAGGTTATAGGATACTTTTTATCCCGTTCCAGTGGAACTTGACATAAAGCGTGAAAACGTGATATTAAAAAACGCCAATGCAAAAAAAAAAAGTATCAAAAATAAGTCTAGCCGTTGATTAATTAAAAATGGTATAAAAAAAGGGAACTAATAGCTAGAATGTAGTCTATAGTTAAATATGGTTGAATATTTTTGATAATTTGAAGTTGACAGTTGATCTGTCAGTTTCGAATCTCTATTATCTTATTGTGCGGATATTATCATTAGCAATACGATGCCGCATCCAAGACAATCTGACCTTTCGCGACAAAGCCGTAATGCAACTACGATTCGAAACATTGCGAATGAAATAACTGAAGAAGAACAAGAAATTGGAAGTGAAGAGCGCCGCGGTAGCATGGCTCGAATTCGTGCTTCTCAATAACAAGAGCAAAGAGAGGTAGCCCGTGAAACGGCTCGGTTGGCAATGAGGAATCGTCGAGCGAACCTCAGAGATCAAGAACTAGATAACTTTCGACGCACAAGAAGAAATTCATCAAGTACTGATTGTGGCATGTTCACGGGTCGGAAGACCATCAGCGTTATTTGTTCTTGCGCCTGATAATAAAACGAAAAATGTCGTCTATCAAGGTGCTTCAATGAAGAGTGCAAACGAAGCACCAAAATACATGGCAAAGATATTGTTACATAAAATACACAAGCCCGAGGACCCGCTGCGTCCCATTGTAAGCCAGATTGACACACCAACATACAGTCTAGCCCAGCACGTAGCGTAGGTGCTCTCACTACTAAGAGGACACACAAGAGCACATACAAAGGATTCATAACATTTTGTAAGTGAGATTAAACATATACATCATGCTAACAATGAAACCATGGTCAGTTTTGATGTTCAGCCTTTGTTTACGTGCCTGCGTGTAGCAGACTGCATCACAATAGTATCAAAGAAGCTAGAGGAGAACAACATACCAGAGGAATATGCTGAACTCTTAAGACATTGCCTCACATCTGGGTATCTGTTGTGGAATGAACAGTTCTAGAAGCAAGTAGATGATGTAGCGATGGGCTACCCTGTTTCTTCCGTTGTCGCCGATATATATACATCATTTCAAGCAAATAGTTGTCAGACACTGTGAGCAATTTCTGCGTGGATTGGATCGCAAACAACAACTAAATATGAGGGTACCCAGTTAATAACTTTGACATCAGGAAGTCTAACACGTCAGTCCCCCGTGACCATGGCTGCTGTAAAGCAACCGAAACTTCGAAGAAAATAAAAAAGGAAATAAACGCGATAAAATCCGTATAATAGTTTTATTTGAATACATGGCCAAGAAATAATCTTTATATTAGTATTTTCAAATAAATATTTAATTAATCATTTTTTAAATCAGCACATTTATAGCCTCAATGGCGAAACAAAGTTTGCCGGGACAGCTAGTACTAATATAAAGATTATTTCTTGGCCATGTATTCAAATAAAACTATTATACAGATTTTATCGCGTTTATTTCCTTTTTTATTTTCTAAATTATTCGAAACTGACAGATCAACTGTCAACTTCAAATTATCAAAAATATTCAACCATATTTAACTATAGACCACATTCTAGCTATTAGTTCCCTTTTTTATACCATTTTTAATTAATCAACGGCTAGACTTATTTTTGATACTTTTTTTTTTTGCTGTCATTGGCGTTTATTAATATCACGTTTTCACGCTTTATGTCAAGTTCCACTGGAACGGGATAAAAAGTATCCTATAACCTTCTCCTGGTTCTAAGCTACCGCCCCACCAATTTTCAGCCAAATTGGTTCAGCCATTCTCGAGTTATAAATAGTGTAACTAACACGACTTTCTTTTATATATATAGATGCACTGCACACGGTCTTTTTCGCGAATTACAAAATGTGCCTTTTACTATTGTCAGATTTTGAAAAATTTCGAAAAAACCTCAAAGAATTTGAACTTCGCGGGCTAGATGGGCGCTTTAGCCTTAAAGCAATAGTATTTACCTCACCCTGATACCAAAATTGATCCAATATTAGTACTTGCGAACTTCGATACGCATATTTTAATTCGTCGACTACCTGAAAAACAGGAATTCTTTATTTAAAAAGTACACTAGCCATTCATTGATGCTGTAAATAAATATTTATTGTCTCTATTTTATGCGTCAATAGCCTAGTGGTTAGAAGGGCCGCGGTCGTACCCGAGTGGTTCCGGGTTCGATTCCCATCCTGGCCATGAAACTATTGACGTGGGCCCACTCCTAACACAATCATTAGCTTAGCTAATGTGATAAACTCACATTGCTAGTAATCTTTAAAATAAATATATGTATATGGCAACAAAAAATGTAGACAACCACATGTTTTGTGTGAGTACACACTCACACAAAACATGTGGTTGTCTTGTTTTTACAACCCAGTGAGTTTGTTTTTCAGAACATTTTTTTTATGTCAGTTTTGTCAGCCAAATTAGGATAGGAATAGGAGCAATACCTACTGACTTACCTACTCTTAACAACCTACTACAAAATTGTCAGCAAATCCAAGTACTTATAGGTTCTTTCTGACTTGTAAATGCAATTATTGTATACCAATAAAAATACATCCTACTAATATTATAAATGCGAATGTTTGTGAGTGTGGATGTATGTATGTATGTATGTATGTATGTATGTATGTATGTTTGTTACTCCTTCACGCAAAAACTACTGAACGGATTTGGTTGAAATTTGGAACACAGATAGATTATAACCGGGATTAACATATAGGATACTTTTTAACCCAATAATCCAATACTACGCGGATGAAGTCGCGGGGCACAGCTAGTGTAACATAAAGGGACATTTCATTGCACCTCATTGGGATAAATGACGACGTGCTATTCCATTGGTTAAAACAAAAGGTCACTCTGCAACTTTTTTATCAATAATTTAATGTTTTTTTCTACTTCGTTTAAATTAGTTTGTTATCTAAGTTTTATAACGGAACATACCTGTCTATACAATGCATCTGGGAGTCTAATATTCGTTGTACCGCTATCAACTATACTCTTCACAGCATTCAGTTTCTGACACTTCTCAGCATCGGGATCTCGCGCTATATTATCTGATACTGATGTATCATTCATTGAAGCCATCACTCTGATGGATATCACGCCAACTTCGTACCAACGTTTGCGCAATATTGGCGTTCGGTATGTTTTTTTGCTGTTATCGTTTGATAGTAAGTCATCTGAAATGCGAATATGATCTTTAAATTTAATAGAAGTAAGGATGTTTCTGCCCGTGTGACACTTCGATAAAATAAAAGTAGCCTTAGTTGAATCTTATAACATCAGCTGTCTGCCAGTGAAAGTCCCGTCAAAATCGGTGCAGCCGTTTGGCCGATTATCCGGAACAAACAGATAGATAAATAAACAGACAAAAAAATGTAAAAATTGCTTTTTTTTCGTTATTTTAAGTACCTACCTATAGTTTTGTTATAGTATACTTTCATAATTATGCATTTAGTAAAAATCGGTTATTTTGACATTACAAACAGACACTTCCATTTTATTTATTTGTATAAGTATTAGGTATAGATTAACTAGATAACTTACCAAGCATTTTGAAATGACCATAATGTGTGGTGTTACTAGGGCTCCAGGCGCCACACAGTTTCAGTTGAAAAGACATTTGTTTATTAAGGGTATGGTCCACCGCGTCCAGCCAGGACTCGACCACGACGCCGTCGCTCCACGCGCCCACGGGCAGGTAGGCCAGGCCCAGGAGACCCTGAAACATCGTAACAGGGCCCCTTATTACGTTAGCTACTTAAAACGCAATCGAAAAGCAAACTCGAGCGTTCAAGCGTTTGAAAGCTAATTTGCTTTCAAACGCGAGCGTTCAAACGAGAATTAGCTTTCAAACACGAGCGTTCAAACGCGCATTAGCTTTCAAACGCGAGCGTTTAAACGCGAATTAGCTTTACTATTGCGTTTTAAGTAGCTAACGTTATAAGGGTCGAGATCTTAGTAAAAATTGTCCCTATTATATGACGGCACAAAACAACATAGTTCGGTATCATGTTTTATTGTTGCAAGTAAGGGGTAATGCCTAGTTATACTGTGCAAACATTTATGATAAGTATGTATTTTTATGCAAGACTTTTTTTGGGAGGTCGACAACAGCGCCACCCACTGGCTCAAACTATAACTAAGAACCATCAAAGTGATACTATAAGTAAATTAAAACAATCATCAAAATCGATCAAGTTGTTTAGGATAAGAAGAATAATGAACACACATCAAGTATATTGACATTTTATATATTTATTTTTTCTTTATATTATAAGTGTGGCAGAGTGAAAATAAGATTGCATGGAAAAGAAGTCACAGGTGAAGCTAGAATTCTCGTTACAAATAGTCAGTAATTTTGCTAATAAAATTAGCATTTATGAATTTAAAATAATATTATATTTGATGGAACCATAATGGTTTTGATTTTAATTGCACAACCACAAGCACAAAAATAATGTATTTTAGAAGTAATTAAAGACAAATTTATATTTGTCATCATACAAACCTGCCATCCAGATCCATTCATAAAGAACTTATGGCTCTGTGTGATGAGTGCTATGTCAGTCCTCACTTCTGGAATAATTTTAAGTGAAGGGAACTGTATTAAGTCTGATACTAGTCTGCCTGACCACATCCCTTGTGAGTATTGTGCTTCAACCTGTAAATACAAACAGTTTATAACTCTAATTTCATCTATGGAGCAAATTATTCAAATACAATTACAGACTAATAAGCCATAGACACCGCATAGCCGGGCACTCCTGCTCGCATAAATGCATTGGACCTGTATTGGTCCAATCACAGTTGAACCTTGAACGGACCAATCAAAATTCACTGTCTTCCCTGATACCCCTCAACTTTTGATTTGTGGACTTAAGCAGGGCCTTGTCTTATTGGTCTGTGTATACAATACAGCTTGTCTCTACCATTGGAGTTGAGCCATCAGGGTGGGTGTCTCAATTTATATTTTTTCTACTAATGGCAATTTCTACATAATTAACTTAATTATTATGGGGACATTAATAATTGGGTATCTATACTATAGTATAGCTTACCACAGTGAATAAACATGCAGATAATGCCTGTATATCCAATTTTTTTTTATTTGCAAGATACTTACACTTTTCCCACTTGGCGGGTAACCGCGTCCTTTATTAGAAAGGTGGAAGTTAGATCTCCCGTGGGTGGGATGTTTGTCTGACTCACCAGGAAAGGTTGGAATGAATATAGGTTTAAGTAACTCACGTCAAGGTAGTTTTGAGGAAGCTGGCTCTGGAAGGTGACGCCGAGACACGCCGACTAGGGCGGCGATGAAGGATTTTCTTCGGCGGTGCACTGTCCACACTAAATTGTCTTTTTTTTTGTTCACACACTCACACACACGTATTCTTGATGAATATGTTTATATATTGTTCAAGGGTCGACCCAATTACAGTCCAAAACACGTGAATTTATTGTTATTTTGAATTATTAGAATTAAAAAGTTGGAACACCGCGAAAACACAGCCGTCTTCTAGTCCTTCGCGCGCGGCGAGCGCTTGCTTCGTCGCTATTGGTCGATTCTTCGCGGCGGAGGTAATCTCTTCGATGATTGGCCAAAAAATGGCGCCATGAGTTTGCAATTGGATATGGAATTGGTATAGGAAGGAATATAGGAGCGACAAGCCAGAACATTTCCCCCCACTTGAAATCGTTCCAGATTTCAGAATAAGAACTGCCTAGTCCAAGCTTGAAATTCTACCTATCAGAAAAGTGTCCTAACATTATATGAGAAGATTCGCCTAATTGGGTAGGAAATTAGAAATATAGATAATTATACAAATGAATTTAATTGAAAGACAAATCACATTACTGCTCTACTTTTATGGTGTTATTACTTAGATACTAAAATTAGAAGGTAAGGTTTGGTTGTATAAGTAGGTTTTTTTTTTTTTTTATATATATATTTTTTTTTTTTTATTGACTGATAGGTAAAGGGCAAAGTTTATTGACGGGTCTCCGAAGGAGTCCATTGACAGTGCGTAAGGTGACGACACGCACTACGCCGTCATTTCCGGGATGCAAGTTGAGTACCCTGCCAGAACGCCACTCTAGAGGTGGTAGGTTGTTTTCAACAATTAGAACAATGTCTCCAGTTTGAATATTGGCACGTTCCTGGAACCATTTTGCGCGTTGTTGCAAGGTATGGAGATAATCCTTTTGCCAAATACGCCAGAAGGACTGGGTAATTTTTTGGAGCATTTGCCAGCGAGCAAGAGGAGGAACATATTCATCAGCGAGTTCGGGCTCAGGTAACGATACCAAGGGACCATTAGTCAGAAAATGTCCGGGAGTTAGAACGTCCACTTCTTCCGGATCAGAGGATAGACAGCACAGTGGCCGTGAATTTAGGACAGCTTCGACCTTGGTAAGTACAGTCATCAGCTCTTCGAGCGTCAACACCTGTGAACCTACCACACGCTTTAAGTGAAATTTCATGGATTTGACACCACTTTCGAAAATTCCACCGAAGTTACTACCGGTAGGAGGGTTCAGTCTCCATTCAATATTTTGTTTCGCGAGGTTAGACTCAAGCGAATCGTGGTTTTGACGAACGAGTCGTTGTAGCTCGTTTATATAGCGCTTTGCACCTATGAAGTTAGTGCCACAGTCGGTCACTATGAATGTGCAGAGCCCACGGCGCGATACGAATCGATCTAACGCAGCTAGGAAAGCCGGAGTCGATAACTCAGTTACCGCTTCTAGGTGGATAGCCTTTACAGCGAGGCAAACGAAAACACACACGTAGACCTTATAAGTACGAGCATTTCGTCTACGACTCTCCTTCACAGTGAAGGGACCGGCGAAGTCTATCCCTACCTTTTGGAAACACCGTGTTGGTTTTACTCTTGATGATGGAAGATCTCCCATCAAAGGTTGACAAGCGACAGGTTTGACCTTAAAGCAGGTGACACACTTAGATAACCGAGATCTAATTAAGTTACGGATACCAAGTATCCAAAATTTACGTTGAATGAGAGATTGCAGAGTACGAGGACCGCAATGGAGGTACGTTTTGTGAAAATGATCTATGATCAACAGCGACAATCGTGAAGATTTTGGCAGTAGTAAAGGATGTTTTACGGCAACAGGTAAATTAGAATGTGTAAGACGTCCCCCCACTCGCAAAAGACCCGCGTTGTCAACAAACGGATGGAGCTTTTTAACAGCTTTAGAGGCTTTGACTTCGGCCGTCAGATAAAGTCGTTGTTCGTGTTGAACCATACACATCATTGACTGCTCCAGATCTGAGGAACTTAAAGTACTCCTATTACCGTAGTTTCTCTTGAACGCTGCCAAAGCACGCAAACACCAAGCTATCACACGTTGGATGCGCGGTAGCGTAGAGTACCGGTCTAACAATTGACTAATGAGATCAGACTCTGGAGGGCTAGGATCTGCTTGAGAAACATGAGCGGCGGTACGCAACTCAGGTACAGATTCGGGCGATTCCCAATCGCACTTCACTGGCCAACTGGAGGAATCGTTCGAGAGCCAAGTTGGACCTGACCACCATTGCGAGCAAGCCGATAGCTGTGAACAGCTGAGCCCTCGACTGCAATGATCAGCAGGGTTGTCATGCGTCGAGACGTGTTGCCAGTTCTCCACTGCTACGTCATCAAGAATTTTTACGACTCGATGAGAAACAAAAGTCTTAAGTTTGTGAGGTTCAGTGTGTAGCCATGATAGTACGGTGCTACTATCTGTGAAAGCGATAACTTTACTAAGAGGAATTTTATCTTGAAGTAAGTTGTACATGTGTTTAATAACGCGCCCAAGCAGGACAGCACCGCATAGCTCGAGGCGGTTCACAGTGAGCGGCTTTATGGGAGCCACTTTGGATTTTGCGATCATCAAATGCGCGTCACAACGATGGGCACCGACCCTTCTCAGATACACGCAGCATCCATAGGCCTTTGAGGACCCATCACAGAATCCAATCAATTGGTAAGTATTACTATCATCTGATGTGAGTCTACGTAACAGTTTAACATTTTTAACGTGCTCCATTTCAGAAGCAAAGTTTTGCCACTGAAGAGCAATCTCCGATGGGACAGGCTCGTCCCAGCTGAGCTGAAGGCGCCACATTTCTTGCAGCAACAACTTGGCAATCAGAACAACGGGGGCGAGCCATCCAACCGGATCATAGATGCGGGCGACATTTGATAAAATGGCACGCTTGGTTAAACTTGAATTCAGCTCCGATATCGAGTACGTAAAGAAGTCATCGATGGGGTCCCACTGAACACCGAGAATTTTGAGAATGTGTTGGTGATTTTCATCACAGAAGGCTTTCGGTACCTGACAATGTTCAGAAGGTAAAGCCGCAATGAACTCGGGAGCATTGCTACTCCATTTCCGGAGCTCGAATTGGGCACAACTCAGTAGCTGAATAAGCTCATTTTTAAGTTTCAGTGCTTGGCCGATAGATGGCGCTCCAGCCACCACGTCATCCATAAATGTATCATGACGTATAATCTTCGCCGCTTGAGGATACTGAGAGCCGTGATCGACCGCAAGTTGGTGCAGAGTACGAATGGCCAAATAAGGTGAACTGGTCACTCCGTACGTTACGGTATTTAATTCGTATTCGCGTATGGGATCAGAGGGCGAATCTCTCCACAGCACGTGCTGCCACACTCTATCTGTCGAGCGTAAATCTATGTTACGATACATTTTTGAAATATCAGAAGTAAACACAACTGCGTGGAGCCGAAACTTCGTAAGTACATCGACAATGTCGTTCTGCAGCTTAGGGCCAGTATACACACAGTCATTCAGCGACTTTCCGTTGGTTGTGTTTGCACTTGCGTCAAAAACAACACGAAGTTTTGTGGTAGTACTCTCAGGGCGGAGTACACAATGATGTGGTATAATAAATCTGCCGGAACTCAGAGTTGCAGGTTGCATATGTCCGAGATTCGAGTACTCGTTCATAAAATCGCAATAATCACCTTTTAAGTTACTATTACGCTCAAGTCGTTTTTCGAGTTTGAATAAGCGTGATTTTGCCATGGCGTAAGAGTCACCGAGATCGTTGCACGAATCCTTTAGTAATAATGGAACGACGTAACGACCGTTAGGTTTACGGGACACTAGCGTAGAATATAACTTTTCGCATTCGACATCTTCGGGGTTCGACACAACTATACTCGGTGGCTCTTCGACCTCCCAGAACCGTTTGACCACGTCGTCTAGAGCGCGCGTGGAAGCGACGAGGGAAGAGACCGAAGGCGGAGGGTGACCGTCACTATCCACCCTGCCAGTGAGCACCCACCCGAAGACACTATGTAAGGCGACCGGTAAGCCCGGGCCTATTTCTAAGCGTGGCCCATCGTATATTTGATGAAATAGTTCCGCGCCTAGTAACAAATCGATGTCAGTTGGTTTGTCAAACTGTTTGTCGGCCAGTATTAAATGTTTGAACTTCGCACGAACATGGGAAGGCAATTCGACCACTGGCATTTTATTTGTTATTGTATTCATAACAATTGAATTAATAACGAAGCTTGGATTTTCAGAGTCCGAAGGGAACACGGTGCACGAAGTCTCCCCCTTCACTTGGTGGACGACATTGTTTCCCAGACCTGCTACAGCGAGATTACAACGGCGTATAGGCACACCTAAACGTTGAGCGAGTGATGACGTCATAAAACAATCCTGAGCTCCACTATCAATGAGCGCGCGGGCAAAGACGGGTTGAGCGGAGGGACCGCAACCGCGGACGCGCACTACGCACGTGCCAAGCAACACAAGCGCGCGACTATGACCGACGTGAGCGGTAGTCGTCGCGGAGCTCACACTGGTGGGGAACTCGTGGGCCCCAACCTCTTCAGTAGTAACCTCGGCGGAGCTACACGGAACCGCGACAGTGGAACTGTCATGGAGTAAACTATGATGACGCATACCACAGGTCGAGCACGTGCCCTTTGAAAAACATTTATTTACGTTATGATATTGGCGTAAACAGTTCACACAAACATTTTTGTCGGACACAAATCGGTACCTTTCAGCAATGTTAAGTTCTTGAAACTTAGAACATTTAAAAAGTGCATGAGATTCACCGCAACACGGACACTGAGCGGTTTTATTTGCCGCGTTTGAATCCACCGCCGCCGGCGCCGTGTTAGACGGAAATGATGTTGATTTGTAATTATTATTCCTGTTCCGCGTATCCGTTCCACGCTCAGTATTTTTATTGAATTGTTTTGGTTGAGTACCAGAACCGGAAAGGTTACCCGATTGACTGACCTCAAGCACTTTGACATACCCCTGTAGGAAGATTAACAAATCAGAAAAGGTAGGTATTTGTTCGCCATTTTGCAATTCGAAACGTTTACGTGTGTCAATATCTAATATACGCGAGGCTAAATAAAATAAAACAAACTCGTCCAACTTCTTAATTTTCATCGCCTTAAGGGCGTTAACAGTTTCATTTAACACATTTGTTAAATTACGTAAATCGTGTAAGTTACCAGACTTTAATGGCGAACAATTACTTATTTTATCTAAATACGTAGCAGCCAAAATACGTTTATTTTGGAACCGCTCGACGAGAGCATCAAAGACGATTTGGTAATTATCAGACGTAACAGGCACTCCCTTCGCTATCGACAATGCTGAACCCGAAAGACACGATAATAAATAGTGAAATTTTTCAATCGAGCTTATATTATTATTATCATGTACAAGTGACGAAAACGTATCGAAGAACGCTTGCCAATATTCAATATTGCCGTCAAACTTTGGTAACTCAAGTTTAGGTAAGCGCGTTTGCGCGATGGGTTTCGCGCTATGATAAGAAAGCCCGGATGACGTACTCGGGTCCGGCTCGGAGTCGGGCCGGCCGGAACCGAGCGCGGCGGCGCGACTCGCGTCCGCAGCTGACTTCACGGCGCTGACGGCGTAGTACATGTCGTCGAACGCCATCGCGACGTTCATGTCAATAACGGCATCTGGCTTTAATATTAATTGTAAATCGTTTATTTGAGACGTATATTCCAAGTATTCTTTACGTAATAAATCAATGCGCTTAAAACGTGCCTCAAATTGAGATGCTGCACTCTTATCAGTTTGAATATGCTTAGACAAGTCATATAAAATTTGAATATCTCGAAACGCGTATTCGCGTTGAATAGTAAGCAACTTGAGTTGTCTTTCAATTTCAATTATCTTCGAACTTGTTCCGTCTGTCATTTTGATTGTTCAATAGCTATCTATGCGAAGAGATGCAATGTTGATGTTATGAAGTAGGTAGGTAGTTACCTATATATTGCTAACGCTTGAAATAATAATGACCTATACCTACTACCTAGTAGATACCTACTTACTAGGTTAGTAGGTATCTGTCCAAACACAGTAAATGTACCTAGGACCTAAACAATTTTACGATCAAATGGTAGCTAGGTACCTACCAACTAGCCGTGGTAAGATAACCCGACCAAATTACGTTTTTATATCGAATAAAATTATCTACCTACGTAGGTACTTTATCTAGGTACTTTCTTGATATTATACAATGTTTGAAAATATGGTTTGAAAACTTTATATTTAGTTAGAAAACGCAATAAAAACGAAAGAAAAAGATTGTTAGCTAGGAATGAACTATAGTTTCGGAGTTTTCTAATAAAATTGAACCCAAAATTCCATAGGTTATTTGCGCTCGTACGGACCACTAATAAAATGGCGGGTAACCGCGTCCTTTATTAGAAAGGTGGAAGTTAGATCTCCCGTGGGTGGGATGTTTGTCTGACTCACCAGGAAAGGTTGGAATGAATATAGGTTTAAGTAACTCACGTCAAGGTAGTTTTGAGGAAGCTGGCTCTGGAAGGTGACGCCGAGACACGCCGACTAGGGCGGCGATGAAGGATTTTCTTCGGCGGTGCACTGTCCACACTAAATTGTCTTTTTTTTTGTTCACACACTCACACACACGTATTCTTGATGAATATGTTTATATATTGTTCAAGGGTCGACCCAATTACAGTCCAAAACACGTGAATTTATTGTTATTTTGAATTATTAGAATTAAAAAGTTGGAACACCGCGAAAACACAGCCGTCTTCTAGTCCTTCGCGCGCGGCGAGCGCTTGCTTCGTCGCTATTGGTCGATTCTTCGCGGCGGAGGTAATCTCTTCGATGATTGGCCAAAAAATGGCGCCATGAGTTTGCAATTGGATATGGAATTGGTATAGGAAGGAATATAGGAGCGACAAGCCAGAACACCACTGTCATTAATACTGCTTGAATTATCCATGTGGAAATATTCATCACTGTCTTCTCGTGCATATGCTGCAATAGCAACTGTGGTGCTACCTGTGTCTACTAGCAGTTTCAACTGGAATCATAAACAAATAACCCACTTTACAATTTGGTACTAATATTTATCAAGTTTTTATCACATGACTTTTAGAGATTTTAGTTTACATACTTCATAGTTTTAATTAATTAATTCTACTTAGTCACTGTTAGGTAAGGGAATACAATTGCTTTATTAATATAGGTAGGTACCTACCTAAAGTTTTATTTGAATAACACACAATATTTTGTATGCAGTAGTTTAAGTTTACTTTAATAGAGTATTTCCAAAGCCTTCCTTTGATTACTTACTTGACATAGGTAAATAAAAAAGTCCAGCATGACTTCCATATAACAATGACCTCCTACTTACAAAAATAATTACTGAATTGGCTGAAAGCCAAACGACTGTCCATCACTAAACATACATCGCTTAGGCATCTCAAGCAATAAAATTAACATCAGGTGATGTTTTCTTCTGAAATAATAATAATTTTACTTACCTTTTGATGTGGATGCCCTAAATAGGCCTCCATTGAATACGCCTGCCCAGCATCACCGAACAAATTATATTCTTCGCCGCGAATTTTACTCAAAAAAACACTTATTTGGAAAATAATAATGAAAGCCGACATAGTCATAGTACCTAACAATATCTAGGCATCAGCCTGAGCTTTCTGTCACGAACTGCTGAATAAAATAAATATTGGGCTTACTTCTACTTTAATTACATTTGAGAAATATTTGAATGTATGAAAATACAATATAGGTACCCACTGAAAAATCAGATAATCCAAAAAAGCACAACCAAATTCTAAATAAATAAGTTTTGATTGATTGACTGACATTTGACTTTCCGTCTTGCTGACAGTGAGACAGTGTTCTATTATTTTCGCATTTAGCCATTATCTAGTAAAATTGTAATTTCAAGTTTTATTTTATGTCTGGTTGTCTATCGGTCTGTCTGTCTGTTTGTTCCGGCTAATAACTGACGGCTGGACCAATTATTACAGGACTTTCACTGACAGATAGCTGGATGTCATAAGGAATAACTTAGAGTACCACACGGGCAGAGCCGCAGGCAACAGCTAGGTAAGCTAGTGGTTATAGTAGGCTGAGCCAGGCTGAGGCCCCTGTGTTTGATAGGTACTTACATTCATTAAGGCTAAAGCGCCCATCTAGCCCGCGAAGTTCAAATTTTTTGAGTTCTTTTAGAAATTGTTCAAAATCTGACAATAATAAAAGACAAATTTTGTAATTCGCGAAAAAGACCGTGTGCAGTGCATTTATTAATATATCCAACTTACTCTAAAACATTTCAAGAACGACAGCTATCCAGATAATCTGGCAATTTTTGTATATTTAGTGATTTACTAGTATCATATCCACCGTGATAATATTTAGAGTAAAATAAATGTATCAATAAATGCACTGCACACGGTCTTTTTCGCGAATTACAAAATTTGTCTTTTATTATTGTCAGATTTTGAAAAATTTCTAAAAGAACTCAAAAAATTTGAACTTCGCGGGCTAGACAGGCGCCTTCACCTTAACCACTCCCGCTCCAACGTCATAATACGCTCAATCTGTCAAGCCTCGCTGTCACTTTGCCTGCCCGCGGTGGTAAATGTCATGACTCGTAAAATACCCTCTCATTCAAATTCTATTGCTACTATCGTCTTTCTGATGACTGTTATAGTTTCTTGAACAAATAGGCTTTATGTTACAGAATAAACAATCATTTTATTACATCTCTTGAATTATAAATCATCTGTTGAAGTCAGTGTACGGGATAAAATTGCATTTTTGTTGTATTATGTAGGTTTCTGAAATAATCACTGTACTAATTGACACGAAATTTTGGATTTATTATAATGAATATACATACAAGTAATCAAACAACAGCATTTTTTTACATATCATAACGAAGAGATTTATAATAATCGAACTCAAAGTACACAGTGCACGCGGCCGCGCATATGCAATTGCGTAGTTCAACGCATGAATGTTTATATCGTAATCAGAGTCTTGACGTGTTGTGTATAAGAGAAAATATTATTAGAATACTCTGCAAACATTTATTATCTAATTTCCATGCATGATTTGTAAAAATATACCACTTTTATTCACGAAATTCCGCGATTTCTGGCACAAGGGAACAAATCGAATCATATTTTTGACAGCTGTTATTTTCCATTATCACACGTTATTGGAACTTGCAAAATGTAAAACATAAATCAAAACAATATAGCTCTTCTAATGTAATACACTCTTGCTGACGTTATATAGAAATAAACAATGATACGGCCCTTCTAAGGTGACCCTTTTTTGTTATGGTTTTGATGTTTTGATGTCGAACACGCACACACACATCCATTCCGTAGTGATGGGGGGCGCGCCGCTACGATACTTGTCGATAAGCTGACTGTACGAAAGAGGGTTTCTGAACCTACTAATGAATAAATTATTTTGTACATTTATAAAAGTATTTGTTTTGCGTACTAGGGCTTGCATTTTCAGTATTCCAATAATAAGGGAGGCTTTATTCGAATATTCGACTATTCGATTTATAATATTATATATTTTTGATGATCATATTTTAGCTAATATTTATTGACAAATATAATAGTTTATCATTGATGGTACAATGTCATTAGTTATTCCTGCATCTACTACTAATATATCGACCATGGAGTAGTTTAAAATGTCAATCTAAATGCTAAAGGCGATTGAAGACGCTATGTAGTTAAGAATTAGACGATTTTCTGTGTATTTTTTCGTGATAATATTATATTTTTTGTTAATTTGTATAATATGAACAAAAATATAAGGTTTTCATTCAGGTTACCTATTTTCTCCAACGAACGGCTTAGGTGTAAATGACGATTAAACTTTTTTTTTAATTCTTATATGAAACTTCGGTGTGCGTGAGTTCGTAATTATTCTCCTCTGAAACGGCTTGACCTACCTTTCTAAATGACGTGCATGAGTAGACCAGTTCATAAACTGTAATATGTTTGTTGATATAACATCTAAGATCCTATTGCTCACAGTTTGATTTGAGATGGAATCGAAGTTGAAATCTGCTAAACATTTTCAGTCCGCGACTGTATTTACTAATATATAAGCCCTCTTCATATTGAATTATCCTGATTGACCGACTCATCGAACACAAAATTTGGACTATAGGTATATTTTATAACTTAGGTACCTAGGCAATAAGAAACGATTTTTGCACTTACGGGCAATATGGCAGTTTATTTAAAAATCCAATGTATTTCGAATTTTGAACCGCTAAAAATGTTTGTAAGTGTGTAAAAGTTTATATGCTCACATATTTGCACAAATGTACCTATACATTTTACACATTCAGTATTCGAATAAAGCCTCCCTTATTATTCAAATACTGAAAATGGCCGAATATTCGGGGTATTCGGTCGCGGGCAGAAGCTAGTGCCTAACAAAGTTGTCTGTGACTTGAAACTTTTACTAAAATTCAATAAAAGAAACATATTTTCATTTATTTCCTGATTTTTTCGTATAGAGTTAAAAATATACAAGGTATTATTCACTTATCATGTTAAAGTTGTTATTATAATAAATAAACAACAATATTCACAAAAAATTACATATATATTCATTTTTGCTACTATTTGAATAATTCGAATACCACCTTAAAAATGTCTAATATTCGAATATCTAAAATCATCGATTATTTGCAAGCCCTAGTGTTGACTCGCGGGGGGCAGACCTGGAAGGACCTGGCGAACCTCTCGCCAAGGAAGTGTAGGCGGATCTGTAAAATAAAAAAGTAAATGTAGGGCGATCTGAAATAATAAACACAATTAACAATTAGTTTACACAATAATTCAAAAGTAATAAATAAAAGCACAAAAATACTAAACTATTCAAATATACTTACATTTTGACCTGGTGGAGCCAACTCGTACTCCTCCGCCTCCTCCAGGTATTCAAAATACCGCCTTGACGTCGAGGTACTAGGGTTCCTCGACGTCACTGCCCTCCGAGTCGCGAGTCCGCTATAAGGCTTAGAATCTGCTCCGGCACCACGCGTTCTCCCACATTCCAATTGGCCATTTCCTAAAATACATAAAAGACAGTAATGAAAATATAAATAGTAGTAGGTGTCATTGTTTTTTTTTCCACATATTATTGAATCACTAGCTGAGCCCGCGATTTCGTCCGCGTGGAATTTAACTTAACAAAAAAGCCCGCTCGCGCGTTATGAGCCCGCGCAACAGGACACATTTAAAAAAAATATGTTTTTCTAACATAAAAGTAGCCTCAGTTACTGCTTATAACGTCAGCTATCTGCCAGTGAAAGTCCCGTCAAAATCGGTCCAGCCGTTTCGGAGATTACCCGGTACAAACACCAGACAATTTTTTTTTAAATTGCGTTTTTGCTATAGGTGTCTTATGTACATATACATTTAGTGAAAAGGTCTTATTTTGATATTACAAACACACACTCCAATTTTATTTATTTGTATAGATTACGTTACTATTCAAATAAATCCGAAAATCAAAATAATAGTTTATCGATAATTTTATCGACATGACCACGCACTACTGGGTTAGCTCAATACAATGGCTGACATACGCGGAAATGTCTTTATTGACTTTAGGAACTGTCAAATAGATAACAAAAAGTCCATTACTTACTTTTTATAACCTTATAAACTTTAATTTGGAATTGGATATTTGTACACAAAACTGTTGAAATCTATCAAATATTATTGGAAATATGAATAATAACTAGTTATTACGCTATTATGTACATCATAAAGCCACTAATTTGTTGCAACACAATAAAAAAACATTCAGTGTGGCAGAATTTCTGCCGAACTCTTACAACATTAGAATTGTTAGTTCAAAAAACACGTTTTCTGGCATTGTTTTATCAAAACTAATATCTGAGTACTTGAAATAAACACTTATAATGAAAATAAAGACACTTACCGGTAAAAAAAACACAAATTCACACTAAAAGAGAGTCACTAGCTGGAGGCCGTGACAATGTTAAGCGCGCGAAATGACTGAAAAATGAAACTTGATTTCTGGCCGATCACAAGCCACGATATTTATTTTATAGCTAATTACGGTCGTGGAAAATTATGCCACATCAGAACCAATTTGTTTCAAGCCAAAATACATAGAAAAAAATACATACAAATAACTAGAAAATTGAATATTGAATGCTTGTCCAGCCGACACCAATTGGTGTCGGCGAGGCTCAACGGTACCGGCGTTAAGACACCAATTGGTGTCGCTGAGGCTCATCACGTTAAACTTAAAATATTATTTTTCTTGAAACCGACTAAATGCGAAAACCGAGCCCCCAATGTATAAAACAAGGACTTTGACACATACTGTCAAAGTCAAAATAAAATATATTCTGTCTGTAGTTCGCGGCAAAGAGAATTCGTCAACAACTTTTTTAATAATTATAAACATCTTATTTACGTTTTATCTACTGGTGGTGAATCTACGAAAATGAGTCTCTGGGTTGATAAACACAGGCCCAGAGATCTTATGAAGTTAGACTTCCATAAAGATCAAGCAGTGCGGTTGAAAAGCCTGGTTCAGCAAAGCGACTTCCCTCATCTTCTTGTTTACGGGCCTTCGGGCGCCGGCAAGAAGACACGGATCATGTGCCTTTTGAGAGAATTGTATGGTTCAGGTGTAGAACGCTTGCGACAAGAAACGATGACGTTCACAACACCTTCAAATAAGAAAATAGAAATCATGACCGTTAGTAGTAATTATCACATTGAAGTTAACCCAACCGATGTGGGGATCCATGATCGCGTCGTCATCATGGATTTAGTGAAGAATGTAGCGCAGACGCATCAGATTGATTCGTCAGGACAGAGGGAATTCAAGGTTGTTATACTAAATGAAGTTGATGACTTAACGAAGGATGCACAGCACGCTTTGCGTCGAACTATGGAGAAGTATGTATCGACTTGCCGCCTCATCCTCATCGCTAATTCCATATCTCGTGTCATCCCCGCCATTAGATCACGTTGTTTGACTATAAGAGTGCCTGCACCGACAGAAAACGAGATAGTCACAGTACTACAACTGGTTTGTAAGAAAGAAGGTTTGAATATACCAACGGAATTGGCTTTGCGAATTGCCAAATGTGCAGATCGGAATTTGAGAAGAGCTTTATTGATGTGCGAAGCTTGCAAGGTCCAACAGTATCCGTTTACAGCAGACCAGAAGGTTCCGGAGCCAGATTGGCAACAGTTTATTCGAGAGACAGCATCAATGATACTCTCGGAACAGTCTCCGAAAAAGTTAGGAGAAGTTAGACAGAAATTGTATGAATTGATAATACATGGTATACCACCGGATATGATTTTCACTGGATTACTGAAAGAACTTGTTCGCAACTGTGATATGGCCATGAAATGTCAAGTAGCGAGCAATGCAGCCAACTATGAACATAGAATGAGACTTGGTAACAAGCCAATCTTTCATTTAGAAGCCTTTGTGGCTAAATTCATGGCGATATATAAGAAGTTTGTTGAGGAATCAATTGGTGATGCATTTTGAAGAGATTAAAACCCAGATGTGCCTGTCGTAATATTTTTTATTAATAAATACCTAAACTTAACAGACATGGTTTTACTTTTAAGAAATTAATATTTACATTGCCTGGTTTCTCTAGTAATATTTATAATAATGCCTTATGGGTACCTTAGTTACAAATAATCTAAAATTATCAACGATTGAATGCATTAATGCTGCTGTTATTTCATTTGAAAAATGATCTAATACTGATTGTCTCATCTGCAGTGTTTCATCAATCATAAACGAGTCTTCAGAATCTGAAACATTAGAACATTAAGAATCTGGTAAAGATTTCTCCCTCACACTTTTGATAAAATCTAAGCTTATATTACCTACTAGCTGTGCCCCGCGACTTCATCCGCGTAGTATTGGATTATTGGGTTAAAAGTATCCTATATGTTAATCCCGGTTATAATCTATCTGTGTTCCAAATTTCATCCAATTCCGTTCAGTAGTTTTTGCGTGAAGGAGTAACAAACATACATACATACATACATACATACATACATACATACATCCACACTCACAAACATTCGCATTTATAATATTAGTAGGATGTATTTTTATTGGTATACAATAATTGCATTTACAAGTCAGAAAGAACCTATAAGTACTTGGATTTGCTGACAATTTTGTAGTAGGTTGTTAAGAGTAGGTAAGTCAGTAGGTATTGCTCCTATTCCTATCCTAATTTGGCTGACAAAACTGACATAAAAAAAATGTTCTGAAAAACAAACTCACTGGGTTGTAAAAAATATGTGGGTATTCGCTTATTCCTGACAGCTACCCTCTCCGGGCCAATTACAATGTAATCCTCATTATCGATACCGCGTTGTACGCTCCACGGGTAAGTAATGTTGCTCTCGGTACTCACTGAAATCAAAGCATGGCTTAATATATTGTCAAAGTTTTAATTACATGCGCCCGAACGTGCCGTCAGTTCGGGGATGAACTTAATTAATGCGCATTAACTTGTATTAGGTAAGTACCATACCACATACTTACTTAAGTACTTACTTATCTATCTTATAATACCTATGTATCAATTTGTAATTTGTTCTAACCATAAGTAGGTACTTATAAGTGTAACCTACGCAGGTTAGGTACCTAATGTAGGTATTGTAGATAGGTAGATCTATTCCGAACTCTGGTGTACAATAAAGAGTTATTCTATTATTTTATACTAGCTGAGCCCGCGACTTCGTCCGCGTGGAATTTAACTTAACAAAAAGCCCGCTCCCGCATTCTGACCCCGCGCGACAGGACCCATTTTTTTAAATTTTGTTTTTCTAAAATAAAAGTACCCTAAGTTACCGCTTATAACAACAGCTATCTACCAGTGAAAGTCCCGTCAAAATCGGTCCAGCCGTTTCGGAGCTACTCTTTGATTTTATGTGTTTTAATTTTTTTACGCGGAGCCCTAATTGTTTTTCTAAAACAAAAGTTGCCTAATTTACTCCCTAAAACATCAGCTATCTGCCAGCGAAAGTCCCGTCAAAATCGGTCCAGCCGTTTCGGAGATTACCCGGAACAAACACACAGACAGACAGACAGACAAATTTTTTTTAAATCGCGTTTTTCTGTAGGTGTCGTATGTACTTTCATATGCATTTAGTGAAAAGGTGTTATTTTGATATTACAAACAGACACTCCAATTTTATTTATTTGTATAGATATAGATAGGTAGGTAGGTACTTACGTATGTCCATTGTAAGGAAAGCAACGCAGGGCTCCAGTCTCCCAGCTACCTCCATCGTCAACTGTCCAGTAACATGCAAGTCACTATTGAATACTACTCCGCTTTTTCCCCCTTCTAAGTTGAACCTGTTGAAATTAATTATTTTAAAATCAACAAAATATTATTTAATGAATTTAAAAACAAAAAAATGTTAATCCGATTTGGAGGTGCTGGGATTTGAACCCAGGACTTTCAGCATGCGAAGCAGACACTCTACCACTGAGTTACACCCCCGATGGTTACTGGAGTTGAAATTACACAACTGTATCGGCTGTGGGTGTTAACCATTGTTGTGCAATTCAAAAAATCTGATTGACAAACAACGGGCCGAAACCGATAGGTTTTGCTCTTAGATGATTTAATCTAGGTTTAGCTAGAAACACGAAATTTTGCACAGGTGTCTCTTATAAGTAACGTAGTGAGCACTAAGAACGGATTCGAAAGTTCATAATTTAAGCGGGGACGGAAGTTTTTACCTAAGCAAGTTCCATTGGGCAGTCAATGATAAAATAATGTAATTAATCACCTCCTTTCGACGAGTTTAGTCCACCTTGCGCCGGTCACGTTGACTCTTCGCAGTAAAAACGACGTTTGTTGTTCCGGCAGAGATAACGTGACGCTGTTTATGATCGCCGGGTCCACTGGCTTCATGCCGAACTTTTCCGAGTCCATGAGGAAGAAGAAAGTCCTAACGCTCCGCCGGAGGCAGTCGAGGTTGTCTGCCCGGCAAGGGGGAAACGGGAGTGGAGACACTGTAACGAAAAGGAAGAAAAATAGGGGTGAGTACTTAATTAATCTACATATAACCATAATTCGGTAGGTAGATAGAGCCCTATTGCCTATGATTTTACAATTTCAATAGATTTAGGTACCTACTTAGTCATATCAATAACAAATTGGTGCGTACTTATAAGTTACTTACATAGGTAATGTCAAGAAATATACCTACTACCTACGTACCTGTCCTTAAATTATATATTAGTCTAACACCCAAAGTTTAACTGTAGGTAGGTATCATTATACAACATTGAAGACTAATGTTGTATGATAGGCACCATTGTAGCCGGTTGTCTATACAGACACAACTAAGGCCCGAAATTAATAAATATAAATTAAATTAGGTAAATTGGAGTAGTATTGATTATAATCAATCCAGCTCCAATTTGCCTATGCTAAGATTGAAATCATAATCAATTTTTGGTTGAAGTTTACCAATAAATCAATCGTAGTTTCCGGTCATGTCGGCACACGGGGAAGAGATCAAACAATCGATATAGGTACCTACTTAGATACCTACTGCAATTTTATTCAAGACTAGCTGTTGCCTGCGGCTTCGGCCGCGTGGTAAGTACCTATTTCTATAAAACAATATCAGCCTAAGTTAATTCTTATAAAACCAGCTACCCATCAGTGAAAGTCCCGTCGAAATGGGTCCAGCCGATTCGGAGATTAGCAGGAATAAATAGACAGACGATAATTTTCGAAATTATTGTTTTTTTATTTCTTTTGATTACCATAATATGAAAACCTGTTATTTTAACATCATAAACACAACACTTAAATTTTATTTAATTGGTTAGATTTGGTATAGATTTATTTTAATCTTAGACAGGAGATAATTTTGGCCGTTAAGGTACAGTATCTGTTGCCAGGGTATGGACCATGTAAGCCTATACATTTAGTTAAGCACAGCTTAACTTGTTTGTAGGTAGGTAGCTAGGTAGGTATGTAGGTATCTTCGGGTTATAGACCTCTGATGCACTTAAAAGTTCTATGACACCAAGCTAGAAGAACCAAAACCGCAGAAAACCACTAATTTTACCTACCATTTCTAAGTGTAAAGTTAGCCGTCGTAAAAATTTATTATCACAATCTTATCAGTATTAAATTGAAATAATGGTTAGAAGAGCTCGAGACTGGCGATATTTAGTTGCCTACCCACCTACTTATTATTTTTATTTTGTTGCAAGTTCGTTTATTCAATGTCAGTGCTCTACAAATAGAGGTCTGTCGAGCGATAATGTGAGGACCCATTTACACTATGCGAGAAATGCGGTTGGTTGATGTTCGTATAATAATATAATTCTAAATTGAATATTTAATAACCCCCGATGAGACGATTTCTAAAACTACAAAAGAGCTGATAATTTTTAAACGGCTGAACCGATTTTCATGAAACGAAGCTAAGACCACTCTCGATCAGAATACCTTTCTAACAAAATTAACATCGGTTCATCCGCTTGGGCGCTACGATGCCACAGACAGACACACAGAAACACATGTAAAACTTATAACACCACTCTTTTTTCGTTGGGGCTAAAAATAAATAACATTAATGACTCGTTACACTATATTTTGTGTTGTAAACTTGCAATCGTCACCTATTGGCGTATTAGGTCCAGATGTCCTACTATGTCCATGTTACCCGTTTTCCAGGATTGTATAAAAACTATTTTATACATAAATTTCTAAAATTGTTTGTCCATACACTGGAGTGTAAGCACTTCAAAACTGGGAAAGTAAAGTAAATTAGATAGGCGCTATAACACAGTGTTGGCAGTTGGTATTTGAGTAGGCGAAACCCTTTTTTGCACATTTTCCTTTTCCCTAAACAATGTGCATATTTGACGTTGACCCTTTTTAAGGGTATGTAGGTACCGAATATTAGATTTTTTTTAATTCCCACATACTTTTTGGTAACTCCTGAGTCGTACAAAGCCTGCAGGTTGCAATACCTACCTACTACTGTTAGGTATTACCATGTATTACTGAAGTAAGCAAGTAGTGTGACTCTTTAAGCATTTTGGAGATATTTATGTTCTGCATAAGGAACTTTTCTACTTAATCGTATAAGTATGTCCTGCCGTGTGATTAATAAATGTCGTTGTGTGACATTTTGCCAACTTTTTCTCAATATTTCTGGGTCATATTTTCCAATCATTTAGGTACCTATAGATAAGCAGGTAAGTACTGTAACAGCAACATCTGTATGTCTTCACAAATATACGGACACAATTTTCTAAGTATAGTACAAAATTGGGATTACTCACTTAACGAACTGTTAGTAATCGGACGGCAGGGTCGGTTCACAAACAAAACTAAGCTAAGTAAACCAAATTGTAATGCCACAGGCGCTTCTAATGCTCCTAATATGTGGTTGTCATAGATAATATATTTTAATCCACACGAATCCGATCTAATTACGATCCGTGGTGCCTTACAACTGGTCTTTAATCAGCTGTAACAGTCTTCCTTCTATGGCAATCAGCCCATACCAGCTATTTTGTCTCCTGCTTTGCACCGGAGGGAAGTGGAGATTTTTCTCCCCACTCCTCCTGTTATTACTTTCGATTAAATTCGTGCGGGTTCCAAGACAATTTAACTTTTCCCCGGGACTCGTCGAGGGTCTAACCTCGACGCCATTATTGGTCACCATTGTCGATCCTGGTTTACAGGAGTAACAGTGGTGGGAGTGTGTGGCGGGACCAGTCCCAAAAAAACAAAGACAATACTTTTTGTAGTAAGGTAAGTGGAGCACCTATATCGTAAAATCTAGAGAGAGCAGGTGACTATGTTGTAATGAGAAAAAAACTCACGTCCGTTTCAAAACATTACCTACTAGCGGTCGAACAGTATTCACGTGAATAGATACTATCCCATTCAGAAATGTTAATCTTTCCATAGAGTTGGTCCCTTACTCAGACAGTATTGTTTGTGAATACGGCCGCCAGTTTACAGTTCTAATACCTACCGTAAAGTAAACACATAGGTATTGCCCAAACTAATTAGGTATTTTCCAATCCAGGAGAGGAAAAATAGGTAGGTGGTGATACCTATGATAAAGACCTTTAAAAACCGAATGTTCAGTCAAAAATAATATCATTATGGGAGTACCAGTAACAGCCCATAGCAGCAAGATTTAATAAAAATAAATTAATTATGATTATCATCACCCTGTGTCCATAACTGGCTTATTGAAAGATCAAGGTTTAGGTACATACTTACATTTACTTTCAATTGTAGTAGATACCTATATCCACTATTTTTGGATCATTTCAAATTCCGAATGTTGAACCAAGATTCAAGACCGGTACCTATGCTATTTGTTTGTTTTAATTGTTTATTTTGTTTTTCTTTATATGTCAGAAATAAACGTCAGGAAATTGAATATTGATGACATTAAGAATGGTAGGTAAGTATTTAGATACTGTAGTATATTTTGCTCATAACAATATATTTTTTTTTTTCATAGTAGGTACCTATTTATGGATAGGGTCGCACAGTTTTTTTTTACAATTTCCTACGAGCACATAGTTAGGATTTATTATCTTATCTCTTATGTAGAGTACCTACCGATATCTTTTATATTAAACATCAATGGACGCCTTGTATTAAGCAGTAACTATTATCATCAATGATATTAAGCAGTAACCATAGCCTGTAGACGCTTGCAATAGTACTAGGTACTCTACGGAATTGCTCGTATGTTTCCGACGAAAGGAAAAGGTATTTCACTCATCGTACGAAATGCCGCTATAATTGCTACTTTACGCAGATCTTCTGTGAGAGGGTGGTACTACCCTGGTCAAGCTATCCCGTGTGTGAACTATAGGCAAATAGCTATAGCTTGCCTCTACCACAAGTACCAGTTTGTTTCGATATAGGTAAATGACTCACTGAGTCATGATAGAGAGCTCTAATTTATTAACACACCGTAGGTATGTGAGTGTGTATGTTCGATAGTCGCTATCGTCTATACCTACCAATGATACGAAAGTAATGATACCAAAATTCGTTACCTAATACAAACGTTGAATAGTTATTTAAAAAATATATTATTAAACTAATTTGTCCTTATTTTAATCAAAATTTAATAATTAATATGTAATATTATTTTTCATTACTCATACTCTGAAAGTAGGTCTGAAGTTACCTGAGGAGCGGGTTCAAAGTAATACTTTTCCGGCCCGGGAGAATCGCTTTCAACTGACAGCTGTCAAATTATAAAAAAAAAAACTAGTTCCATTTTCACATTTCTATGGAACCATGTTCAAACTTTTTCTACAGTCACTCAATTACAGCACGATGTAAAATTGAAATAACATAAAGTTAAGTATTAATTAAAGAATATATATTTTTAAATTACTTAATTATATATTGTTTTCTTATATTTACGCGAATACTACACATTGAAATAAAACTATTTTTACGGATTATATCGCGTTTATTTAATTGTATGTTCCCGACGTTTCGGTTGCTTTACAGCAACCGTGGTCACGGGGGGACTGAGGTGTTAGACGTCCTGATGTCATAGTTAAAAACTGGGTACCCTCAAAATTTAGTTGGTGTTTGCGGTCCGATCCACGCAGAAAGTGCTCACTGTGTCTTGAGGTCTTGCAATGGTACGCTTGGTTTTCGATTTAATTATATTAATTACTGGATCCCAAGTTGGTGGTAGCACCCAGCCATCTTCCCTATTGAAATTAGGATGTTTTTTAATTTCAATGGCCTCACGTATCATCCTTGGTCGGAATCGGTGTTCTATTGCGAGGATCTGTGGTTTATCAAATCTGATATAATGGCGGGTGCGGTCCTGTACATGTTCACAGATTGCAGACTTCGTGGAGCGCCGGTGTTTCACGTCAGCTATGTGTTCTTTTACGCGGGTTTTTACTGATCTTTTAGTTTGCCCTATGTAGGAGAGCCCACATTCACAATCGAGTTTGTATACCCCTGCATCTTGTAGAGGAATGTGACACTTGACAGGTGGTAAGAACTGACTAATCTTCTTGGGTGGCTTGAAGTAAGTTTTGATTGAAGCCCGTTTCAAGATGTAGCCAATCTTGTCTGTGACACCTCTTATGTATGGTAGTACAGCAGGCAGACGCTCGACTGTGGCTGGTTTCACTCGGTCACTGTGATGGAGGCGCGGGATCCGAAGCTTGTTGTCATGCAATACTTGCTTGACGTGACGGATCTCGGCAGCCAGGTGTTGCTCATCACAGATCCCTTGTGCTCTCTGAAACAAAGATTTTCCCACGGTAGCTAACTGTGTTGGATGGTGGTGAGATTCACCGTTTAAGTACCTATCAGTATGGGTCTTTTTCCTATACACGGTGTGGCCTAAGGTGTTATCAGGATTACGGATTACTAAAACATCTAAGAATGCTAGAGTGTTGTTGGCCTCTAACTCCATTGTAAATTTGATTTTAGAGTGTATGGAGTTAAGATGGTCGATAACACCTTAGGCCACACCGTGTATAGGAAAAAGACCCATACTGATAGGTACTTAAACGGTGAATCTCACCACCATCCAACACAGTTAGCTACCGTGGGAAAATCTTTGTTTCAGAGAGCACAAGGGATCTGTGATGAGCAACACCTGGCTGCCGAGATCCGTCACGTCAAGCAAGTATTGCATGACAACAAGCTTCGGATCCCGCGCCTCCATCACAGTGACCGAGTGAAACCAGCCACAGTCGAGCGTCTGCCTGCTGTACTACCATACATAAGAGGTGTCACAGACAAGATTGGCTACATCTTGAAACGGGCTTCAATCAAAACTTACTTCAAGCCACCCAAGAAGATTAGTCAGTTCTTACCACCTGTCAAGTGTCACATTCCTCTACAAGATGCAGGGGTATACAAACTCGATTGTGAATGTGGGCTCTCCTACATAGGGCAAACTAAAAGATCAGTAAAAACCCGCGTAAAAGAACACATAGCTGACGTGAAACACCGGCGCTCCACGAAGTCTGCAATCTGTGAACATGTACAGGACCGCACCCGCCATTATATCAGATTTGATAAACCACAGATCCTCGCAATAGAACACCGATTCCGACCAAGGATGATACGTGAGGCCATTGAAATTAAAAAACATCCTAATTTCAATAGGGAAGATGGCTGGGTGCTACCACCAACTTGGGATCCAGTAATTAATATAATTAAATCGAAAACCAAGCGTACCATTGCAAGACCTCAAGACACAGTGAGCACTTTCTGCGTGGATCGGACCGCAAACACCAACTAAATTTTGAGGGTACCCAGTTTTTAACTATGACATCAGGACGTCTAACACCTCAGTCCCCCCGTGACCACGGTTGCTGTAAAGCAACCGAAACGTCGGGAACATACAATTAAATAAACGCGATATAATCCGTAAAAATAGTTTTATTTCAATACTTAATTATAATTTAGTTTCAACAATTTCTTTAAAATAACACAGATTTGGGCAAAATATTTAAAGATGAAAATGGAAAATAATGGCTAAATAATGAAGTTGGCCGACCAACGAAAAAAAAAAACAAAATAGGCGGCAATCCGATCTTTTTTTTCGAGTTGTAGAGTATTGTTCATACTTCCTTGTATTATTTCTTTAGCCAATTCCTGTTTTTATTTTTACTTTCCTTGTATTCGTAATGAAAAGTACAGTGTTTACCTCGGGTGAAAGACTTATTTTGTCCCTCGAACTATTAGCGCCCTCGCTACGCCCGGGCGCCAAACCCCGTCTCGGGACTAAATAAATCACTTTCACCACTCGTGTAACAATGTACTATTATTTATTTAGTGAACGAATCCGAAATTAATTTTGGACCATTAATAATGTTCAATTTTCAATTGGCAGCGTGTTAATTCCGAAATTTGAACCTAAGATTTGGCTTAGCGGCTATTTGGAATGGATCTGGACACCTGGAAGTAGATAAAGAGAGTTGAAGAAGACTTCAGTGCCTTATTTGGCGAGAGGCGTCGTTAAAAAGTAATAGGCTGATGATTGATAATGGAAGTCATCAATCAATAGATAGATAGATAACTCTTTATTAATCCACCACTAGAAAACAAAAATGTACAAATTATTACATAATTTACACAGAAAGTGGAAAATGGGCGGCCTTATCACTAAAAGTGATCTCTACCAGGCAACCTTAGGATGGAGAGAATCTAAAGAATAATAATACGGGGGTGTACTTACATAAATTACAATATGAATGAAGCCAAAACTTCTACGCACAAGCAGACGCCTGAACAAAATCATCGAGCCACGAATGTTTTGCATCTCTCTGCAGGTCCTGTTTCTCATTTATCTGAATATGAAGTATAGTAGAAGATCCTATTTTCTGATCAATAAGCTAAATTAGGCAGACGTAGGGCGATTTGACAAAATAACCAAAATGGTAAAGAAGCCTACCTGGACGTGAAACCACCAACATGATGAAGTGACGACATCGTGAAGGTAGCTAGTAATTTGGTGAATAGACTAGCAGGTGAGGACTGAAACTAGTGTCTGATAAAGGGAATGTTCCGATTGTTTTACTTCTCCTTTAGCCATTTTGATTTGATCCAGCTGGCGTAGGTCCCCTTCAGTATCCTCCACATCTCTCTCTTTTACGACTTGCACCGTCCAGGGCCCTCACCACGCTAGCTACTCAAATCGTAATAGAAAAGCAAACGCTCGTGATTACGTTTCAAACGCTCCGCTTTTGACGTTTTGACACCATACCATATCAATGTCAGTAGAAATCGTGAAGCTCGTGTCAGCAAAACGTCAAAAGCGGAGCGTTTGAAACGTAATCGCGAGCGTTTGCTTTTCTATAACGATTTGAGTAGCTAGCGTGGTTAGGGCCCTGTTCGATCCCGCGGTCGACGTCTTTTAATGGCGCTGGAGGTCTCCTACCTGAATTTTTTGCCAATGTCACAAGTCGCTACTAGAGAACGATACGATCCCGCCTTCTAGTGACATGACCAACCCTTTTGCTATTCGTTTGATAACATTGTCGAGTTTGCCTTGCTCTCGAACTGCTAATAGTCCACGTTATGCTACTATTAGCTATTTAGTGGCAATGGTGTTGCCTGCTCATATTATTTTTTTATGCTGTTCCTGAGAATGTACACCATCTTTCATTCATTGAAAAGAGTAACCATTGAGTTTCTTGCCGGCTCTTCTCAGTGGAAGCAGCATTCCGAACCGGTGGTAGATTCTGACTATTCATAAATGCTTTGTTGGCTTACATGAATAAAAACAATTTTGAATTTTGAATTTTTTTTTTTTTGAATTTTGAATATGTACATGCTCAGTAAGTTACACGCCAATTGCACCGATGAGCCATCAATATTTTAATTCTCGGGTAAACGGTTGAAACGATTTTAACCGGGGTTTCACTGTAAGATAGCCTAAGGTTAAACATGAAACACAGAGTACATAATCATTACTTTTTATTAGGAGTTGGACTGCAGAACAAAATCGGCATTTTGCAACAGCGAAACTGTTGGAAACAAGTTTTCTGATGGTATTTTTTTCAAAAGCTACATGGTTATAACTTGTTTTATATGCCATAACCCTAAAACATTATTTAAATATATTCTTTAGATTTAACACTAATATTTCATGTTAAAATAGCATTTACTTATTTTTATTTAGTTTCGAAATTTCGAAACCGGTTATCTCCGAAACTACACGTCCTAGTCCGTATTCGGTATGACCTGTGATAACCTCGGTTATATCGAAAGTCCAAATGGTGCGAATATTTGAAAATATTAGTTAGAAATCTTGAAGTCCCGAAAAGTACCGAAATTCCCGGGAATTCTTGCCAGTACCGGTACTAGATAGAAGGAGAAGAATACCGGGAATTCCTGGGAAAAACCGTTATGGACACTCGAATGTTGGCGACCCTGGCGGCAACCGACTTGAAATCGAACAATATTGCCATTTCATATCGCTTCTTCTTGGCGGTGGTATACTTCTCATGTAGATATCTACTCGTATCAGATAGGGGTGATATAAGTACTGTTAAGTGTAAATATTTACATAGACGTTGGCAACTCGCGGTTGTAAAGTTCATAGTAGCAGCTACTGTTAAGTGTTTTAACAAATTAGAGCTTACTTTCATGAGTCAGTGAGTCATTGACCTTTATGTCCCGTAAATGAGCGAGCTTGGTCGTAAATTCAAAGACATTCAAAAGTCCTTGGTTCAAAAGTTTATGGATATGACATCAGCGATGACATATCTCGGTCATGCATTATCATAAAAATCTTAACGAACGTATTCGGCCCACAAATTAGTGATGAGTCCTGTATACAGGGTGTTTCCAACGTCCGAAATAATAATTGAGGTGCCTACACAAGGCGGCAGCTAATGCAGATCCATAGCAAAGCCAGTCTCTCTGTCTGTTTGTTTCGGCGAATTTCCGAAACTGCTGGACTGATTTTGACGGGTAACTAAGACTACTTTACCACGCAGGCGAAGGTGCGAGCAACAGATAGTATCAACCAAATCTTGAAAGATTGCTCAAATTAATGTTGTTAATCTGAAGTTATTAATTCAATCAATGCTTCAACCTTGATTATCCACTTGCATACAAATTTGAGCACAAAAATCAAGGTTATTTTACAAAAAAACAGACGTATTGATAGTTGATAGTACGTTGACCTTATAATTCACGACTTATCAGGCATTTTTATAGTGAAAGAGAAAAGTCTAGAGCCAAGATATATGATTTAATTTACAAATAATGTAATTTGCTTTTTATAATTAGAACAACAACAAGTATACTTCAGAATATAATGATAAATGAATATCTTCTAACTGTATAAAAAAGTCTACTTCGAAAAAAAAGTCGGCTGACTGGCACGACCCGTCTGATGTTAAGCAGTTATCTACCGTAGCCTACAGATAATTGCAATACCTACCAAAGGCATTGCTGACCGGAAGGCTGCTGAACGTTGCTGACCTGATGGGGAGTGGAACAGAGGGGCAGGCAGGGGAGTTAGGATTCCTACTCTCGCGCATCGTACGAAACGCACCTACAATAGCTACTTAACAAAGATCCCCGGTCAAGCTAACTCGTATGTCTGCAGTACACAATATGTCCCCAAATCCATTAGAATCTACAATACCGTACGAAGTTAGAATATTGATGCGTGAGCGGAAATTTAATAAGTTCACAACTTCCATAAATCGTTTAGCATTTTTTCCATACAAAGGCTATGCCTACAGTGTTTTATTTTGTGTCATTCGTAGTCCCCAGAGCTTTCTCGACTATAATGAAATCAATTAAGGCAGCTATTAAACTTAACCTTGACGATTCCGATTATTACATAATACCCAGTTAATTGATGCATTTATTTTATCTAAATTAAAAATAAAGTATAAATAGTTGAATCATGATCATACGCATTTAAATTATTATATCCAATAGTAATATTGTATTGCACAAAAGTAAAGGATAAGGGGTGAATGTAACAAAATCTATTAATTAACAAATTCACAAACACACACAAACAATATTCAAACTGAATAATGCTTGTTGTGAATAGTTTATAAGTTTAACACCATCATAAGCCGCGGTTGTTTATGACATATAAGTGTTGGATTTATCTAAATTCTAGTTTGCTATGTACTAAGCTTTAGGTATACATAAAATGATTACAGAACGAATAAAAAAAAAGTACATTAGACAGATTAAACGTTGGTGTACATCATATTCTTATTTACTGCCATCTACTATCTTTACATAGAGCTTAGATTAGAATATCAATCTGAGACTTGATATTTTTTAACATTCCTTGGCACTTTAAGACTGCAAAAAATTGTCTATAATTCAATCCAGTTGTATGAGCTGACAAAAGTTCTAAAGGCGATTCAAGCAAAGCTTCAATCCGTACTTACTATTTTCCAAACTCCATCGTTCTGTAGGCTGGCTGTTGTTAAGCGAAACATTATCAAACACGAATATCGCACAGAGTACGACCCACACACGACCGGGTACCATCTTGGTTGCACTAATAATCGCAAGAGGGGCCGGTTGCCCGCTACAACATTATATATCGCGTTTATTTACTCAAAAACAAACCGGATTCGCAACGTTTACGTTTCGGTATAGTGACACCGACCCGCATGGTCGGGTTTACGCCTTTATTAGACGATGGGATTTTTAAACGTATACTTACTATAGGTAGGCATACGATAAATGGAACAAAATATTGACAAATTTGTACCTTATCTTGGGTAAAGTACAGAGGAAAAGATGGGAAGATGAAATAAACAAGTATGTACTAAGCTAATAGTAGAATCCACCTCGAGAAAGGCAGCACTAGAGGGACCATTGGAATCAAAAAGTGCCTCTGATTGAGAGATGAGATTGAAGTAACGGCTCAGAAAATTAAGATTCATATTTTTATTTATAGTAAACGCGTGAAGCTATTAAATGAAATATTCTGTTAAATTTTAATAGAAATATTTTTTTCTTTTTTTTACAAAACCCGATGTAATTAACTTAGGTAAATCAAGAATCTTACTGCCCTTATGGGTGTAGATAAGTGCATAACATACTGACCAATACATAAGACATATAATATTATCAGTTATTCGAATATCGTCTGTTATATCGTCTGTGGGTTCCCTATGATCTATTACATAGTATTCTGTCTATAACACCTAAAAGCGTTTCAAGATTCGACATACGCTTGACTATATAAAACAAGAGTCCATAATTCGGATAACAATTCACGCTCGCCACGCCCCCGTGAGGAATCCCTTCGACCTTTTACCTAATGTAAATGAGCCATTATGTGGTCATTGGTTCAGGATTGACTGAGTCAATCTGGTACCGGACGATTAACTGCCAATGCTAATCTCTGATACCGTTGCTTGTTATTTCGGACATTACAAAATGTAAGTGTCTTCGAAATTCGATTTGATAATCGAATATTTTATTTTCGAAGTTAGAATATAATATATCAGATACAATACAAATGAGTGCATTAATATCGTGCGTCCACTTATAGCAACTGAATTATTAATAAATAAATATCGCCAGACGAACACACCAAATGTATGGTCCCAAACTAAGCAACGCTTGTAATATGGGTACCGTACAATGGTCTGGGGGCGATGCCAGTAACGCCCAGACCAGGGCAAATTACTAAATGGCCATTTCCGAAATTTACCCCGACGTGAATCGAACCCGCAACCCACCAGGTGACCTACGCTCGAACCACTGCGCCAAGAGATCGTCAAATTGTACGTAATTATGCGATTAAGGACGCTGCGTATCGTTACAAACAATATTCTTAAATGTACTTACTATACTAGCGAACCGCCCCGGCTTCGCACGGGTATTTCTCATCAGTGTTTCTCTACTATATTATGCATGTATTATACATATTATAAACCTTCCTCATGAATCACTCTATCTATTAAAAAACCGCATCAAAATCCGTTGCGTAGTTTTAACGATCTAAGCATACATAGGGACAGACAGCGGGACGCGACTTTGTTTTCAACCGACTTCAAAAAGGAGGAGGTTATCGATAGGTTATCAATTCGTGTGTGTGTTTTTTTTTTAATGTTTGTTATAAAAAATGAAAGAAATTATAAGGTCCTTATTTATTTCTTGCTTTTTAGTGCACCCAGGCTTTTATACTATGTAGTGATTGGAGGATTAGTAAACCCCGATCGTTCACTAGGTAGGTATAGTTAGTAAGACGCGTGCTGTGACTCTTATTATCAATGGCATATGGGTCAAAATGGAATTATTAATGCGTCTTCGTGAAATGAACTGACTATGCACGGCATGACGCATTATTGCCTAATGTGAATGGACAAATACTTACCAATACAAAAAACTATCATAATGGTTCTCATGTTAAGTGTGATTTTATTACGACAGAAATACGAGTATTGTTCAAGTAAACTTCAAACCAAGTTATCTCAGGGGAATGTTGGTGTTGTTGGAAAACTTGACATACCTAAGAATACTGTCGCTAGAGTAACACACCAAATCTGATTTTTTTTTCAATTTTGACGTATTGCGAGTCAATCGAGGAGCCAGCGGTTAACAAAGTTGGGACCCAGCTGTATATTATTTATTAGCTTTTGCCCGCGACTTCGTCCGCGATAATAAGCGCCATATTTTGACCATCTTAAATAAACGCCTTAGTGTGGGGTGGCTAGTACTACAGGAGAGGCCAAGCTGTATCTCCGGTTCATCCCACCCGAATGAAATGTGGTTTAGATTTTAAGTTGGACCGTAACTACGAAACGGTGATAATCACATCAAAATCCGTTCAGTATATTTTGCGTGACACGCACAAGCATACAAACAGACAAATATACTCCAAAATATGTTTTGTGCAATATCTCCCAGTATCTAATCCCGTCTGTTTTCTCGAATTTCCTTCGCTAGCCCCACTAGACCAAGCCTTCGGCATTTAACAAAGAAAGGTCAAATACAAAATGTTTACCTGACTGACGTTATTGTTTTTTACCACTTTGCAAAAGTTGTATGAACACATTGAACAGGATTCATAATAATAGTCCTCCTTCACTTCAAATTGCCACTAAATGGTCACCCATCTCTGACTGACCTTGCCAAGGGTTGCTTAACCTCCGATCGATCCCGATCAGTGATTGCAACAGGCTACGAGAGCCTCGCACTCAACAGGAATACTTTCAGTGTAAATTAGTAATAAAACCATTGAAGCATTAGCTTTCTTTTTCCCAAGGGTTGTGCTGCAAAGAGGCGGATTTCACTTTTCCCCATCCTTAATTAAGTCCGTGCCCGGTTGATAAATGATCTGTGCAAATTTAATGATCGTCTCTACTCCCTTTATAAAAAATACTCGGTGAGCGATGAACAGACAACGGGATTTCTTAGTTCATTGCTTCTGTTTTATTGCTGACTCCCTTTTTCTCACGGTAACGTCAGCATCATCACTGATTTTGGTCGGCAACACTATCCCCGGTCAATTACATTTATTGATATACAGAGTCATACTTGACATAAACAAAATAAACTTACTTGCAAACAACAAAATAAAACATTTGCTAAATAACCTTATTCTCTATTATATCTAGAACCTGGCAATCATAATATAGGTACCAAAAAATTTATATTTTATAATATGTGGACATAGGTACTATCTTTTTTTTATGTGGACATATTCTCAATTTTCGTAATTTGCCCAGGTCTGAGTGTCACTAGGATCGCCTCCAGTCCATTGTACGGTACCCATAGCACAAGCGTTATGTAGTTTGGGACCATTGTGTGTTCGTCTGGCGAAATTTATTTCTTCTTCTTTCTTTAAAAAAGATGGCTCACCCGGTTTAATAGGTATTTCGCCAGTGTCAAGTAACAAATAGCAATAACAAACACATTTAATGACAATACAATAAAAAAAAGTGACCGTCCACTTTGGAAAACCAAAATGGAGGCCCGACATTAATTTATTTATTTATTTTAATACTAGCTGTGCCCCGCGACTTCATCCGCGTAGTATTGGATTATTGGGTTAAAAAGTATCCTATATGTTAATCCCGGTTATAATCTATCTGTGTTCCAAATTTCATCCAAATCCGTTCAGTAGTTTTTGCGTGAAGGAGTAACAAACATACATACATACATACATACATACATCCACACTCACAAACTTTCGCATTTATAATATTAGTAGGATTCACATCACTGACAGAACAAAACAAAGTATTTGCCTCTACATTCCTTTGACATCTGTCACTTTATTTCCTGATTTGAATGTCACAAGACAAGAGCTATTAATATTTGTGGCAGCGTATCATGCACATTGAAAACCGGTTGTTAGTACAAACCTGTGCAGACGGATTGGATCCAGAAATAGTTTGACAAAAAAGGGTAAAACGTAAGTAAAAGCGCTTGGTTATCTTTTTTTTACCATCAGTTCTGTGATATTGAATATAAGTAAATTAAGAAATAAAACCAATGTTTATGTTGATAGTCTTATATGTCGCTATTTTTTTGGATACTTAGCCTTAGATTTTTTTTATAGTCAAGAGCATGTCTTATCAGGTTGTTACATTATAGTTATCAATGTCTCTATAATAGGTACTTGAAGTAGATTGCGGAAATCCGTTCTCGGTGAAAATAAAACATTCTTTATGTATCAACGCACCAATCTGCAATTATTTAATTCTAGGTACTGAACAAAGTCCCTTGGAACGTGACTTACGAAGCCTTCATATAAATACCCACGTGTGGCTCAAGGTAAAAAGGTACTGGGTTCTCTAAGTTCGTCCGACTAGGAAGGTACCTCCCCGAACATCGAAAGAGGGGATATTTTTTTTTATTTACCCCATTTTTTTAGTTATCCTTGAAAAGAAAGGACATAGTGCAGCCTAAGAATGCAGTTCTGGCGTATAGCTAATGACGTTACTCACTTAGCAATATGCTTTTGTTTTTCGAATAATGTCAGTGAGCAAGAGTCCGACCCGCCTGATGTTAAGCTGTTCAAATACAAGTAGGAAGTCGATCTGAAGGGGAGTGGGACAGACGGAGGGGACGGGAGTGCTTCCAGCTGTCATACGCATCATACGAAACGTAGCTGGAGCTATTCTACGCCGATCTTTTTCAAAATCTGACAATAATAAAAGGCACATTTTGTAATTCGCGAAAAAGACCGTGTGCAGTGCATTTATTAATACATCCAAATTACTCTAAAACATTTCAAGAACGACAGCTATCCAGATAATCTGGCAATTTTTGTATATTTAGTGATTTACTAGTATCATATCCACCGTGATAATATTTGGAGTAAAATAAATGTATTAATAAACGCACTGCATACTGTGTTATTCGCAAATCACAAAATGTTGTCTTAAATGTTTTCAGATTTTGGATAAACTATAAAAATACTCGAAAATTTTGAATTTCGCGGGCTGTTGCCATTAATTGTGAATTGAACAAAAATTATAAACACACAGTGAAATCAAGAAGCTTATAACTTGGTGGGCGTCCTTTTTTTAGAGACCATCCGCAAAGTATATAAAAAAACATTGGAACCATAAATTTAAATTGAACAAGAATTATAATCACATAGTCAAATGCCAGTCTTAAAATGTATCTTACACTAGTACTCGTAGTACTACCTTCGCGAACTTAAGGTGAAGGCGCCTGTCTAGCCCGCGAAGTTCATTTTTTTTGAGTTCTTTTAGAAATTTTTCAAAATCTGACAATAATAAAAGACAAATTTTGTAATTCGCGAAAAAGACCGTGTGCAGTGCATTTATTAATACATTTATTTTACTCTAAATATTATCACGGTGGATATGTTACTAGTAAATCACTAAATATACAAAAATTGCCAAATTATCTGAATAGCTGTCGTTCTTGAAATGTTTTAGAGTAAGTTGGATATATTAATAAATGCACTGCACACGGTCTTTTTCGCGAATTACAAAATTTGGCTTTTATTATTGTCAGATTTTGAAAAAAATCTAAAAGAACTCAAAAAATTTGAACTTCGCGGGCTAGATGGGCACTTTAGCCTTAACTTAAATCATGTTGATAATAATACCAATGATCGCAAAATGATTATGCAATCGAGACACTCGTGAGTTACGTTATCTTACTTTGGCAAAGTTCGTTGACTTCGCGCAAAAAGGGCTTATCATAACGAAAGAATAATGGATGTATTTGTTCTCTAAGGAACAAAAACGGATTTTTGTAAATTTATTACGGCTGTATACGTTGATAATGTGAGCGATTATGAATATTTTATACACTCTACAGTGTAGAGTCTACATGGTATGTGATTTCAGCTTCTTAACAGATGTGATGGCAACAGATGTTTTATACAGCTCTTGGTTTATGAAGGTTTGCTTTTGGTTTGATTGCTCTGTCCTTTTTTTATGGTGATGGTTAGCAAAGAATGACTTTACCTATATTATCAGCAAGTTATCAATAAGGGACCATTTCCATGCGTTCAAGCGCTTTTGCCATACCTATTATTGGAATCAAGTATAATCAGCTCACGAGTTTAGGTCCAATTAGTCGAATTACCATCCGTGGTGCCTTACAACTGCTCTTCAATCAGCTGTAACAGTCTTGTTTCTATGGCAATCAGCCCATACCAGCTATTTCTGTCTCCCGCTTTCCACCGGAGGGAAGTGGACATTTTTTCTTCCAACTCCTCCTATTATTTCTTTCGATTACATTCGTGCGGGTTCCAAGACATTTAACTTTTCCCCGGGACTCATCGAGGGTCAAACCTCGACGTCATTATTGGTCACCATTGTCGATCCTGGCTTACAGGAGTTACAGTGGTGGGAGTATGTGGCGGGACTAGCCCAATAAAAAAAAACAATAAAGGTTAGGTTCAATAAAGCGCTGAAACGCTTTGAGAAGAGAGTACGGCAGCTACTGCTTTACGGTACTACTGCTTTTTGTGACCCACCTTGGCGGAGGAGCTACTGCACCTATAAATAAGTAAGTACTTGTCATCTGCCTTACCTTCTTCATTATATGACGTCAACGAACTTGTCCTTTTCTTAAATAATAATTCATCCTGCTTTTCTGACAGGTACCTGCAACGGTCACTGCAAAATATAATATAATAGATTGGTAATTTCATGGTAAGTTACCTACATACGTAGATATAAAAGTGAGTGAGTACCTTCTTAGAAAATTAGGCAATCTTTGGATATTTATTGGATGTCAGATAGACTTACTATAGACATTGATCATTTTTTTTATCGCTTTTGTTAGGAAATTTCCCTGAAGACAGAAAGTTTAATTGGCAGAGCCGCATTTTCCATTCTAAAACAAAGTCGGGAGTGGACCTATCAGATAGGTTTGGTCTAGTAGTTTTACGTGCTGAAATTGCTAATATCAACAACTAAAACTAAGAAGATTATATTTCGGCGTTCATTTATGCAAGGTTACTGGTATTTCCATGTTTTTTTGCAGAGTGAGTGAGTGTTAATAGAGGATCTAAAATGCAACATTTTCGCCACCACTTTCCGATATCAAATTAAGTATTAATCTATATTTTTTTTTATTTTTGATGCAATTTCTAAACTTAACTAAGATTTCAATTCTGGGCGGAAAAAACAACGATTAAAAAAAAAAATCGGCCAAGTTTTCGTACCATTTAATTACCTTTATACCGCCGATTCATCCACACCCCTAAGTTTGATTTCGGACTTTTGAAACAACCTGCATAAGCACAGCATTTCGCAGATGGTACCTATTTGGTTCCAATGAAATAGGGTACTGTCATTATTTTGGTTGTCCAAAAGTCTGTCAGAAGACACTTTATCTCTGTCGAAACCCGTGTTTTTGAAGATACCTAAAATCTCTTCACGTAATGCAAAAACCTCGGAAGCCATTCATGTTGTAAGTTGTAAAATGAGCAAGGCTTGAGTAAACAAATTGAGGATGCTTTAAACCCTAGCGGAAATATTAACTACCTTTCTGACTGAATGAATGATTATTTGTTTAGGTGCGCAACTTACCCACCTTTAAAAGCATTCGCATAAAAGGGTTCTATTTACTTAGAAAGAATATTAAAAAGTGTATCAAAGGGATTTTGTTTTATTTTCTTACTTAGGCTCTCAGCCTCCAGTTGATGAAATTATAACTCCAATTTCCGTCTTAAGAAAGAATGAAAATGTCTTCAGTATTTCCGTTGAATAACATCTCTTTCCGAGTGAGTATTTTCTAGGATTATTTGGGGAGTTTTCGTGTGATTAATGAAATTACGGTTCCCTAGTTCACAAAATGCTTAAGGAAAGGTGCTGTATTGCCGTTCATTCGTGGTGGTAACCATTATTTTTAATAATAGGAAGACAGCAGCTGATATACTTAGGCTTTTTTGTGGATTGTGCGAATACCCATGCGCCAAGACTAAATATATACCTATTAATAAAAAAATAGCCCTTTTGACCTCCCACTCTTGGGCACGGGCCTCCCCTCAACACGAGGGGGATTCAGGCCATAATCCACCACGGTGGCCCAGTGCGGGTTGGCGGATTTCACATGTCTATCGAAAATTGGTTAGATCTTCTAAGACATGCAGGTTTCCTCACGATGTTTTCCTTCACCGTAAGCAAGTGATAATCATATAGAAATTATGATTCGCACACGATTTTGAAAAATCCAGAGGTGCGAGCCGGGGTTTAAACCCAAAACCTGGTGCCCGCAAGACGCGTACTTTAACCAATCGGCTATCACAGCTTCCTACATTGCTAGTAAACTTTAAAAAAATATATTATAAATTCATTTCAAACTGGCTCTATGTTATAAAATAAATCATGATTATTATTTATCTTCGTTTGTAAATAATTTCATAAAGAATCTCATAGGGATAGGGATTCAAACTATGCCAGATATAGAGGTATTTTCAGTAGGTATTGCCTTTTGTGGAAAACCCTTTGACTAGCGCCTGATCAGATACACGGAATGTTTTAATATCGCAGTGCTACTAATAGATTTCACATGTTAAATGATTGAACGGACTCCACAAATGGAAGATCATTCGAAAGCGAAAATGATGACCTAGTTTATATAATACTAGCGGCCCGCCCCGGCTTCGCACGGGTACATTGCGGTTACATTATTCGAGTTTTAGTAAGGATCCCTAATTTTTTTGAAAATATATTATAGCCTATGTCACCCGGGGATAGTGTAGCTTCCCAACAGTGAAATAATTTTTCAAATCGGTTCAGTAGTTTCGGAGCCTATTCATTACAATCAAACAAACAAAGTTTTCCTCTTTATAATATTAGTATGATAATGAAAATATTTTGTATCTATACATTACTTCTATGACTATAATAATAAATATAATACATAATAATTAATATCGCCAGACTGACACACCACCTGTATGGCCCCTAACTTAACAACGCTTGTACTATGGGTACCATAGAATGGGCTCAATGTATAAGACTATTATATTCTACTAGCTGTGCCCCGCGACTTCATCCGCGTAGTATTTTAACTTAGCAAAAATTTCGGGATTATCGGGTTAAAAAGTATCCTATATGTTAATCCCGGTTATAATCTATCTGTGTTCCAAATTTTATCCAAATCCGTGCAGTAGTTTTTGCGTGAAGGAGTAACAAACATACATACATCCACACTCACAAACTTTCGCATTTATAATATTAGTAGGATTACTATTACTAAAATTTCAAACTTAGAGGGACACGATTTAAAATATCGATCCCAAATTCCTTAATAGGCTGTGCGTGCCACTCGGGGTGAATGAAACCTCCAATTGCCACAGCTCATCAATTAAATTCTCTCACAGATTATGTATCCCGCAATTAAGATCAGTTCCTATTGATAGTGTTAATAAAGACGTAGGTAACAATTATCTATACAAATAAATAAAATTGGAGTGTCTGTTTGTAATATCAAAATAACACCTTTTCACTAAATGCATATTCTGAAAGTACATACGACACCTATAGCAAAAATGAGATTTAAAAAAAAATTGTCTGTCTGTCTGTCTGTCTGTGTGTTTGTTCCGGGTAATCTCCGAAACGGGTAGACCGATTTTGACGGGACTTTCACTGGTAGATAGCTGATGTTATAAGCAGTAACTTAGACTACTTTTATTTTAGAAAAACAAAATTAAAAAATGGATTCTGTCGTGCGGGCTCAGAACGCGGGAGCGGGCTTTTTTGTTAAGTTTAATTCCACGCGGACGAAGTCGCGGGCTCAGCTAGTAATACATAAATTAATACGGTCTAAGGTCCCTAATTGTGAGGCTATGAACTTGAAAACCATAATGTTACCACGATTGTGGGCGTAGGTATACTACTTAGATATACAGATGTAGGTACGTAATCATAGAATGATAATACCAAATTTTTTTTAAGCGTCAATAGCCTAGTGGTTAGAGGGGCCGTCCTCGTAGCTGAGAGGTTCCGGGTTCGATCCCCATCCTGGCCATTAAACTATTGACGTGAGCCCACTCCTAGCACAAGCATTAGCTTAGTTGGAAGGGCTAAAGGGAATATTAGTAATGTGATAAACACACATTGCTAGTAATTAAAAAAAAAAGAAATCGCCAGACTGGCACACCAACTGCACGGTCCCAAACTAAGCTACGCTTACCGTACCATGGACTGGGAACGATCCCAGTGACACCCAGACCTGGAAAAATCACGAAAAGGCAATTTCCGATATTAGCCCTGACGGGAATACAACTCGGAACTACCCGGTGCAGTAAGCCGAGCGGCATACGCCCAAACACTGCGCCAAGCGGTCATCAAAGTACATCTCATCAGTCTCATCTTACGATTTTGATTATGTAGCAGGTATGTTGGTTATTATAAATCCTGTCGTGTATCCAATTAAGGCAACTTTCGGCCCAGTCGTTAATTGATGTTGTTTTATTATCTGCAGCGGAGTGCAAAACAAATTATTTTATTATCCATACCAAAATAGACTTTTATGTATATTACACGTATCTCAACGTGTCGAGAATATTATCTATAACAGACGGCGAAGGTACTAAAAGGTACTCTTACGAGTAAGTAATCAGTAACGGTTTATTTAGATTATAAACAAATTGAAGTTAAATTTCGAAAGAGTCCTCGTTGACTTTTGGCTGTCCCCATACAATACTAAAGTATATAGCTGCGTAAAGAAGTTATACTTAGGTACCTACGTATAAAGAATATGAAACTAAAAAAACAGATTAAATTAGGCGTGGCAGAAGAAATATGGCTTTAAACTATCTTTATTTATTGCGCCAAAGTATAGGATAACAATAATAAATTGAGTTAATTTATTACGCTAGCATGAGGTTAACAATCTTGTTTAGGTACAAGTCTTTTCGACCTTTCAAGTTTGTAGCGAATGTGATTCTAATTCTTTATTACATAGAGGCACATATACATTGTTTTATACAGATTAAAAACAGACGTCGTATTACGTAATAGGTAGAGTCATAGGTACTGGTACTATTTATCTCTATCAATAATATAGAGATATCGTATTAAAGGTAGAGTCAAACTGTAGCCATTTGACCACAGCTCATATACAGGCTGGCTTGACCGGGGTAGTACCACCCTGTCACAGAATATCGGCTCCACAGTGAGATTAACTCTTGCAAGAAAGTTGGAATTTATTCTGCACTTGCGGTAGGTAATCTAAAACTAGTAATATAGCTCGCTCGAACTTTTTGATACGAAATTGACTCCGCCCTCACAATATTGTAGTATTGACGACCGCTTGGCGCAGTGGCGCAGGCCGCTAAGCTGCTGCACATGGTGGTTGCGGGTTCGATTCCCGCTAAGGTAAATTTCGGAAACGGCCTTTTCGTAATTTGCCCTGGTCTGGGTATCACTGGGATCGCTCCCAGTCCATTGTACGGTACCCATAGTACAAACGCTGCTTAGTTTGGGACCATACAGTTGGTGTTTTCGTCTGGCGATATTTATTTAGTTAGTTATATTCTTGTCTTCTTAATTGGATGGAACTACGGTAGGTGACCCCCCATACTCATGTCCTCCGAAAATTGTATGAGGTGGTTACAGCTACCTCGGCTAGAATAGATTAAGGCATACTTATTTCATATTTATTTCTTACAACCAAGGTCCTAAATAATAAGTTATGATATACAGGTTGAAACAGAAAGGGTCAATTTTTTTTTCAAAACTTTACTTTATAATCCTAAAACTATCAGCTTAGGAGAAAACTTGAAAAACAAAAGGTGTTATAGGGATACAGTTGTTGACAGATTTCACAAGTCTACAAAACCGTTAGTACTTCAACTGTCCCACAAAGCCGATAATTATTGATTTACAAAGTAAAGTTGCAAAAAAAAATGTATACCGTTTTGTTTCACCTAGTATAATAAGAGGTATGCGAAAAGCTGTGGATTTGAACCTGTCTTTTGACCTTTCATGCAATTGCGACTATGTGATGTTGTGACGTTGACAACAGAAAAAGTCGATTTGGTTCTATATTTCCTTTAATACAACCTTTCGTCTTATTTATTCTGCATCAGTTAATAATAGAAATACTATTTACACAGGTAGTAATGAGCCCCCAATATTATATTATTTAAAATCAAAGTGCTTAGATAGGTGCCTACATATTTTTTTGTTCACCAGAACTAGCGGCATTCACACGCCGTAAGTATATAAATTTTACAGGCGGTTACCGCAGTAAAGTTATGTGTCACGATCCCAGCAATAAACTGTTTAGAGGATATTAATGTTTTGCTTTAGTATTCTATTCCTTGTTCTCAACAGGGTAAGTCTAGTTAATATAGCTAGCCGTTCTACATTTTACAGAACAAAATTTTTATCTGATTGGAGTATTTGTATCCAATGGAGGATTGTACTAGATCCAAATACCTACAGAGAACTCCATTGCGAATACCTACATGGTCAGAAACAATAGACTGGGAACAGGAACGGCCGAATACAATTCCTGAAATACAAAAGCAACATGGACTCGATAACGAAGAGTGTGTTCCAAAAATAGCCCCGAGCAAGACCCCAGATGCATGTGGGATTGCCAGAAAAAAAAAACTAAAAGCTTTGAATCATAAAAATGAATTTAACTGAAAATCTGGCCAAGTGCGTGTCGGACTACGCTAATTGTGGTAGTCCGTAGCCATTTTAATGACATAAAAATATTTTTGCCTAGCTTCATGGGTGGTCATAAATAAACAATAACCTAAACAACGTGAGGAGGTACCTAGCGTAACTATTCATTAGTTGAACCATGACAATTATTAGACGTCGTATGGGAACAAACTAAACTTCTCAAAGATTGCCCATACCGTAGGTAAGTACTTCAAAATAAATATATCCCCTACTTTCCATTTACGCGAAGATACCTGAATAAAAATAAACTTATATCATTTTATTTATTTTTATTATTTTTGAAATTATGATACTCACACTGTGACAGACTGGGACGGACGGACGGACGGACGGATGGACGGACTAGATGATCTTTAGCTTTTTCCTAATTGGCAACGATCGTACTAAAAGTAAACGAAGCGACTTTGTCACGCGACAATATATCTCTTTAGAGTGTTCTAATTAGAGCCCGCAATTCATCGCGAGCTCAGGAAATGCTTAATCACAATGCGATCTTAAGGTGCGTTTGGTCGTACAATCATGCAACCAAAGCTACAGATGTCTTGTGAGTGTCCTAATTGATCACGCGTCATTGCGCGATCTATTAGGTCATATGCTGGACCATAACACGATCATTTTTATCGCGGGACGAAATCACATTGTTCACTCGTATGATCGATCGCCAATTGGGATTAGGACGATGGGTAATAAAGGTTCCTCGTACCCTACGAACCCTAAACGAGCGTATCAAGTACAAGTTAAAATGTGAGCTATTAATTCTGGTCCGATATCATCACTTTGACACCTTGCAACGTTTATCACGTTGCAAGGTGTCAAAGTGATGATATCGGACCAGAATTAATAGCTATGTAGTGCAATCAGCTCTTAAGAATGAAATATGTCCGTTAATGTGCATTTTGGAGAAAAGATAAATAAAGAAACCTTCTAAATAAACGATATTACATAAGACTAATCTAATCTTTATTGGAGACGCACTTTAAGTACTACCTAGAAACATTACAATTTAATTTCTTAATTTATTAAGAACTCATTTGTTTTTCTCATTATAAAATATTGGATCTTACAGAGAAATAATGAGCGGTTATCCAGGCTTAAAGACTTTTACCGACACGCGCGTATAATACAGGTTCAACGCACTGCAGCGTATAATACGCGCGTAATAATAGTTACTAGTGGTCGCCCGCGGTAGAAATATTTTATTTAAATTTTAATTTTAAACGTCATTAGGGTTCTATTGTCAAAGACTATTACATAAACCCAAAAACCTTCTTGATTGATACTGGCACGCAGAATGCACTATGGACGTGCCGCCCTCCGAAATAAAGAAAAAAAAATCGCCAAGTGCTTGTCGAGCCAAGCACAATGAAGGGTTCCGAGTCATTGAAAGGAATCTGTTTAAAATTTCACCCCAGGTTGAAATAGGTACTAAAGTTGTTTACATACTACTACCGACATCTGTCGACACCTTTAAATACTAAGAAATACACTAATGAACATAAAACATACATTTATTGCTGTTATTTCATTGAAATTGGTGAACAATGTATCAATTTTCGACTGCATAACCTTATTAATGTTTTTGCAATAGAAAAATGTAAGAGGTGTCGGAATTCATTACGTAAATGTTGATTTAATCTTTATAAGTTAAAAATCTCGCAAACGGAATTTTTGATGTTAAAATGTTGTATGAAAATACCATTTTATTTGAAAAGACCTTTTCAACGACATCCCACTTGATGGGGTAACTAAAAAAAAAAAATTATCCCCTCTTTCAATGTTCGCGGAGCTACCTCAAAAAAAGTAATTTTGCTACATTTTATATTTTTGAAAGTGAGATCTACTCCTATAGTATTTTTGTACCAAATTACATCAACTTCCGTCAGAAACTGTAGAAGTTATGACCCTGTGACGGGTGGTGACAGACAGACGGACGGGGGACGGACGGACGGACTGGATGATCTTATAAGGGTTCCTCGTATGGACAACGGAACCCTAAAAAACTGTCACCGTTTGTCAGTCAAACAATCAGTCAGTTACCGAGTGTAAGTTACAAATATGTGTGTGTCCAACGCATGGTAGTGTATGTAATTATTTATGTATTGGCTTAATTTATTTTTTATGGATAATTAAAAAAAGTATTAGCATTCTGCCCTCTTTCTATATATACTATAAGTGTGGGAAATTTCATACTCCTCCGTCCGCGCAATTTTCGTAAAAAGGGGTACAAAGTTTTTTGCTTCACGTATTAATATAATGATGATGATAAAATATCGATAATCAATTAGCACAATTGTCTCAGTCAGTCTCAGTCGGTTGGTCTAGTAATCATACTAATATTATAAAGAGGAAAACTTTGTTTGTTTGATTGTAATGAATAGGCTCCGAAACTACTGAACCGATTTGAAAAATTATTTCACTGTTGGGAAGCTACACTATCCCCGGGTGACATAGGCTATATTATATTAAAAAAAAAATAGGGATCCTTACTAAAACTCCAATAATGTAACCGTAATGTACCCGTGCGAAGCCGGGGCGGGCCGCTAGTGAAATATAATGTCTCAGACTGCAAAATATTTAGGTCAATAGAGTCTAGATAACGGCGTCCATATATTATGATAGTCCAGACAGACTGATTTGTTCAGGTCCTTTTTATAACCGATCCATTTTATTAAATTAATGACGGATGGTGTTACAGTTTTTCTACGGAAAAACTTGATTGATTAGGTACATGTCAACATTTCTTTGACGTCAGACGAATGCCGTGCCTATGTAGGAACCTCCACTTATCCTACTAATATTATAAATGCGAAAGTTTGTGAGTGTGGATGTATGTATGTATGTATGTATGTATGTATGTATGTTTGTTACTCCTTCACGCAAAAACTACTGAACGGATTTGGATGAAATTTGGAACACAGATAGATTATAACCGGGATTAACACATAGGCTACTTTTTAACCCAATAATCCAATACTACGCGGATGAAGTCGCGGGGCACAGCTAGTACATACATATATAATCATTGTTCCGCCGTTTCCGTTCACATATAATTAAATGTGACAACTAAATGTGTGTAGGTATACACATCTATTGTCACATAATTGTCACATATATGGTCCTTATACCTACATTGCCGAGCCTTTGTAGATTGTAGACATTTTGCGTTATTCACCTGGCAACGGTAAAATTACATAGAAATAGGATTCAATAGTTCAGGGCTTGCCTCATTCGACAGTGCATTGATTTGCTACAGTAAACGTTTTCCAAGAGATTGGATGTAACGCTAGAGGAGGTGTAGTGAAAAGAAGTTCTTTCAGTTCAGTTGTCATCACTTATGTAACCATTATTTTCTGTTTATGGCGGCATTAAAGCCATTCTAATGTAGTAAATTGTAGTAGACAAGTTGTTTCTCTTTGCTACTCAAAGTAGGTAAGGATTTCTTTCCTATCTGGCTATTAACGGTTACACTTTAATCCACATGTTCTATAAATTTAGCTTATCGGGTCATGTTAAAAGCTCATTAAAAGTCCGAACACAACTTTCATCCCGTCCCGCCGCGGAAAGCAATCCGGCTTATAGATTACGGTAGGTAAAATACATCCGAACTAAACTCTGACAGTTAAGCCATTTTCACCTTTATTTTGATCCAGATAATGTTTTATATTCAATAGCAACATTTTAATCTCTAAAACCACGAAAACCCGTCGTCAAATATAAAATCAACTGTGTCGCGTCGACGTCGTGTTGATGTGATGTGTCCGGAACGTATGAGTGGGAGTTATAAATAGTTCCAGTTTTGTAAGCACTAAGTACTTATGATGCTTAATAAGTTAAACGCAGTTTAATTAAATATAATTATAAACAGGAGAATGTTTTTAAAAGCATAGCCATGTTCAGAAGAAAACCTCCAGTTCTACCTACGCTTGAAGCAAAGTTCATGCAAGCAGATAATCTTTGTGCTCAATGAGAAGATATATTTAAAAAAAAATCTCAAAAGGTATTCGTAAGTCATCTCTAAAATTAAAACCTTATTACACCGTGGATTGACCATGGATTTGAACGTTTATAAGATTAAACTTAGGTAAAGAAGATCAGGAGCTTATAGAGAAAATCATGTGACGTTATCATCTATGGTCAAACATAATTGGTTCCAAAATGCATACCGAATTAATTTACATATCAAATATTGACCAGGCTTACATGAAACAAATTAGATACTTAATGATAACAGCAAAACGTTCACATTTCTGTAAACGCCTGCTTTACGAGCATCTTGTCACAGGCACCTACTTACGTGTAAAATGTGTGTTGTGAAACAATATTTATTCAGGCGCTAGGTAGGTTGAATTTTGCATATTATTGTTTATTTATTTATTTTCTCAATACATACAATAGTACATTGTTACACGAGTGGTGAAAGTGACTTATTTAGTCCCGAGTTCGAGGGACAAAATAAGTCTTTCACCCGAGGTAAACACTGTGCTTTTCATTACGAATACAAGGAAAGTAAAAATAAAAACAGGAATTGGCTAAAGAAATAATAAAAGGAAGTATAAACAATACTCTACAACTCGAAAAAAAAAAATAAAGATCGGATTGCCGCCTATTTTTTTTTTTTCGTTGGCCGGCCAACTTCTTTATTTAGCCATTATTTTTCATTTTCATCTTTAAATATTTTGCCCAAATCTATGTTATTTTAAAGAAATTCTTGAAACTAAATTGTAATTAAGTCATTTAAAAATATATATTCTTTAATTAATACTTAACTTTATGTTATTTCAATTTTACATCGGGCTGTAATTGAGTGACTGTAGAAAAAGTTTGAACATGGTTCCATAGAAATGTGAAAATGGAACTAGTTTTTTTTTAATAATTTGACAGCTGTCACTTGAAAGCAAAACTCCCGGGCCGGAAAAGTATTACTTTCAACCCGCTCCTCAGGGACTTCAGACCTACTTTCAGAGTATGAGTAATGAAAATACCTTTACAGGCTAGACCCCATGCGATATTGTTGCCAACTTAAAATTAAAATAATTTGACTGATTTTATTTAACATTGCAAATTATATATGTAGCTGTTCTTGTAATTTCACCCAAAGTGCAACAGAATAAGTCCAAGTCCTCAGCAATGAGGTTGAGAGAGTTGTTCAAACTAGAAGGCTCGATTGTATAATTACAATGGTGATAGAGCAAAGCAGTAGAACATTGACTGCAGCTCATATACGGGCTGGCCCGATCGGGATAGTACCATCCTATCACAGAAGATCGGCGTACAGTAGCTATTATAGCTGCGATTCGTACGGTTAGTGAGAGCACTGCCCTTCAGGTCGACGACGGCGACGTGCGGGCAATGCCTTAGGTATTTTGGTACAAGCATCTTTAGGCAACTTTAACAGCTTTATTAAGGCGGGTCGTAGGTACGCTTGTTCAAAGACAATGAATAAGGAGTGTGCCGCTATATTCTAATTAAAGTTAAATTACTAGCGCTAAGAAAAAATAGGTCAGCTTCCAAGAATTTCTCAGAGGCATTGCCTGGCGACAGTGGAGCTAGGTCAGATGTAGTGTTGATTAACTTGACTTAATTGTTATAGTTTACATTGAGTAGAGGTTACAATAAAATGGGAGTAGCTTTAGCAATAAATATCTGTCTTTCTTCTTTTTTTATGTTTTTCATCTCCGCGTCCTATTTCTACTTTAGAAATTGCAGCTTTGAACTAAAAACAACATAACCTACCCACAGTATGTTGCAACAAATAAATCTAAAGTACTTTTCAACTGATCACACATCATAATATACAGCGTGTAAATAAATGCAAGGGCCACAATTAAATAATTGGTTCAGTGACTGCAACATGCAATATGATAAATCGACAATTATTTTTATAAAAAAAATTATTTTCTGAATAAATCGCTTGAAATAATGGCACGTCGTTTTATTGTGCCTCTACTTAGTGCTTATCACTATCTTTATCTTGCACTTTTCTTAATTATTCACAAAATAATGAGACGTAAATAATAATATATATGGAGTAACTAGGCAATTTATTTGATTCTCTTATTTAGTTTGTTTTTCTTAGTGTTCACAGGGCTTAAATCTTAGGTATGTTAATAGTTTTTGATGTGCTATAAATCTTCTTATACGAAGGGTATACGAAGGATCACTGACAGAAGTTTGGCCAATGAATTCAATTTCACCCTGTATAAGGTATCTGTTAACATTCTTTATACATCACAGAGCCTTGAATACGCTCTTGAACGTAAAGACCCCAAGGTTACCGAGTAGACATCTTCGCTGTTTTATCTTTACGAGTTCTAAATCGTATCATAAGTGGTCCTTTGACATTGCAATGTAAAATAACGACGAAATGCCTCGACAAAGTTCGCAGGCAAACGTACCGGCGCGAGTTTGTAGAAAAATACTTTCCAACATGCCACGTCGCTTTATCTCAATTTATTTTATAGGAGTTTTGATGATGTAGCCAGACGACTTCCGGCACACATCACACTGCAGCGACGCGTAGTCTGCCTTACTCTACCTTACTCTACCTTACTCTACCTTATTTATATATTTTCTTTTCCGTTGTTGTTTATCGTGTGTTGTAGGTAGTTACTGATCTTTGTGCTGATTGAACGATTTCATTGAATTTCATTCCAGTTTTTTGTAGGCTGTTTTCTATTTTTTTCTTTATATGTCCCATTAGTGAGTTCCGGCCACCCCTAAAAATGAGGGGATAGAAGAGATTCAGGTCATAATCCATCACTTAAGACGCGTGCTTAACCATCGTCTATCACTACTTAATAATTTATTTGTGGTCGCCCGTGGTCGAAATTCGAACATAAAAAAAAAATATTTTAATTTTAAACGTCATTAAAGTTATATTGTCAAGGACTATTTGATACAGGCACGCAGAATGCACTATGGAAGTCCCGCCCTCCGAAATAAAGAACAAAAACTGTCACCGTTTGTCAGTCAGTTACCAAGTAGAAGTTACAAATGTGTGTGTGTCAAACGCATGGTAGTGTGTGTAATGTTGTATTTATTGATTTAATGTATTTTTAATAAATATTTTTATTAAATTATCATTCTGAACTCCTTCTCTATATAAACTATAAGTGTGCTAAATTTCATCCTCCTCCGTCCGCGCAATTTTCGTAAAAATTGGTTCAAAGTTTTTCCTTCACGTATTAATATATACTTATATAGATATTTATTTATAAACATATAAATATAAATTTATAACTCTCAGTTATGAAATCAATGATACTTAGATAACTAATTATATAACTATATATCCTGTTTTCGTATTCATATTAATCCGGGTTCCCAGAGTAAATTCAAAGATTTAACAATTACTATGGATGAAATGAACAAAGTAGACGGAGAGTAACTAGTGCCAGTAAAAGTAATACGAAATAGCATTAATCCAGATTCTTTATTAAGATTTGCGGATCGCTGTTTGCGATTTACGATTTGAAGCGTAATTACATGTAATCTCATAAATAATAATAATTGGATTTATACCGTATGGCGTCGTAAAAAATGTACCAAAAACACTAGAAAAGAATATGTTTTGATGTTATTTAGTTTTGCTTTTGCTCGCTTCACTCACTAGTTCTACGCGTGCCGTCTACCTTATTCTTTTCGTCTGTGTTATTCTTATTACTTACTTTATTCCGTCTAGCCTTCAAAGGTACGTCTTATCTGAAATGTATGAGCAATTCAACTCGCTCACTTTTCACCACACAAGGGTAACATAGATACTTATACGAAATTTTATTAGAATTCGGTTTCATATCGCGGTGGATTGTTCAATAGTAAATTAGAATATTGATCGTGATACTCATTTTATAGGTTATTTTCGGTAATAATTGAGAAAGTTATTGCGAGGTAATAATTGGGCGAACGAAACCAATTTACTTAAATCACTGTATGTAGTGTGTAATAAAAGTACCTACCTATTATTATCCATTACTAGTTTCTTCCCGCGACTTCGTCCGCGTAGACTTAAATAAAGTATTCTATGTGTTAATCCCTGTTATAAACTATCTGTGTTCCAAATTTCATCCAAATCCGTTCAGTAGTTTTTGTGTGAAATAGTATCTAACAAACATACATCCACACTCACACACTTTCGCATTTATAATATTAGTAGGACTATTGTAATGTGTGTACGTAGGTAGGTACTTGATACCGCTTAGTGCCAAAAAGGTCGCTTTCCCAAAATGCCCAGTTGCCCAAAATGGTCACTTGTCGTTTGTAATTGAATTTTAATGAAGAACCATTTCTGTCAAATAAAGTGAGCCTTTTTCAATACCAATTATATCATAACTAGCTGTGCCCCGCGACTCCGTCCGCGTTCTGTTGAAAATTTTCCTGAATTTTCTTTGCTATAAACCTCACGGAGCCCGAGACCTTTCCAACGAATGCAAAACCGTGGAAATCGGTTCGTGCGTTCTGGAGTTATAGCGTCAGGAAGGAAAACCCGACTTATTTTTATATAGTAGATGTAGAGTCACATTCTGTACCACCCTCAACGGTGGGAAGTACATGAATTGGTCATGCGGAAAACGTGTTAGAATCATAACACGGGAGAAACAGTGGTCTCTATCAACTCTCTGCCTGCCCTGGTGAGATTATGATACCAGGCGTGATTTATTTTTGTGTAGAGCCACAGTTGATCCGAGTACCTACTCTGATCACTCACACGTTTCAACCAGTCATTATTATCTGTCACATAATTATGTTATTTATTGAATGGCATGCATCTCATATATGTATCAAGGAAATGATATAAAAAAATATCGCAAAGTTAATTAAACATAGCACAGTATCAGTATTATGTAACTCCAACAGTAATGCATGATAAAATGTCGGAATAACATAAATTTGTAATGAAAACATAGAGATTAAAATGCATTATCACTTAACGTCTCAATTTTACTCAGAAACAGGAGATACTTTTATATTATGATGAACAAAGACGTCTGTGTTAGTATAAATCGTTATCAGCTTTATATATAAAATTCCGGTGTGTGTGTGTTCGTAGTTCTTCTGTTCCTAAACGGCTTGACCGAGTTTGATGTTTATTTTGTACTTTTTTCACCTGGATGTTTCTAAGCTTTAGTTTGTCCCGGTAAAATACGCGAGCAAAGCCGCTGGAAATAGCCAGTTGATAACAAAAAAACGATTTCCAAAATTATTCGCCAGGTACCTTCAAAATTTTAATAGGTATATATCTCGGATTAGATATTTATGTTCTTGGTTTTTGATGATGCTATAGACCTATATTTCGAACCACAGATATTGTAACTGAATAAATTAATGATATTATTTGTGTAATAATTATTTTAATAGATACGATAATACCTTAGGATTGTATGTCTAAATTAAATATGTACTTAGATATGTATAAATTCAGGTTTATCACGTGTTTAACTTGTTTTGTAATACACGGCATGAGTTTTAATTCTGTAGATAGTATTAAAACTTTGCGTGCTTTTTCATGTCTTATATATCTTTGAAGAACGCGGACTTCGGAAGAATTTTCGCAGCTGCTCTTAAGTTATGGATGACTGTGACATAAGCCTGTTTTACAATAACGCACAGTGTTTTCTTGCGTAAAGCAACTTTGTTAGCTTCGTAGTCTGATTTTGCGGCCTTCGCGGCTGAATCTGCCGATGGAAAAATATAAATTAGCTTCTGATCATAATTTCTATTATATGATCACTTGCTTATGGTGATGAAAAACATCGTGAGGAAACCTGCATGTCTTAGAAAATCTAACAAATTTTCTAAAGACATGTGAAATCCGCCAACCTGCACTGGGCTAGGGAGGTGGAATAGAGCCTGAATCCCACTCGTACTAAGGGGAGGCTGTCACCCGGGAGTGGGACGTCAAACCGAATAAATTATATATTATACTTATTTACTCCTAATATGGAGAGAACTTGTACTAAACTGCTTTTAACACCTCCAATACTTGTTTTCCACCTTGTCTTAGTATTTAGGAAAGAAGTTATTTTATTAGCAATAAAAAATTGAAATACCGTTGTCTAAAGCTCTCAGCAGCTCCTGACTTATCGTCACATCTGGCTCTCCGATAATTTCACATGTATTCGTTTCGGTACCAACGTCGAAATATTCCAAGCCGTTTTTGCTATTTTTCGTTAAACTATAGTTGTATTGTGAAGTTCCCAAAGCAGCTGTAAAATTATACAATACAATAATAGGTTTAAACAGGAGTTGGGATTTGTTTGGTTCGTTGGAGACGGAACCCTATATAAAGAAACATAGGCAGAAGTTAATTAGTAAAATACTAAAAATCAAAGTTATTGCACCTTTGTGCAACTTAACTATTTTGAGTAGGAAAGTGAATAATGATTATTTAAAAATCTTACTTCCGGTAGCAGAATAAGTGCCGGAAAATGATTTCGATTTCTTTGTTAGCTCCACCGTGACATCCCCAACTATGTTTAGATTGACTTTCATCTTCAATACAACTGACTTCGTTGCTGTGTCCATGCTAGAAGTAAATACCGATAAATAAAAAAAATTGCAATAAGTAAAAAAAACAAATTCGGCCCGTCTTCGTCTGCGTGGACTTTAGTAAAGTATCCTATGAGTTAATCCAGGTTATAAAATATCAGTGTGCCAAATCTTTTCAGCCGTTCTTGCGTGATTGTGTAGGTACCAAACATCCAAACATACAAACATCCAGCTTTGTAATATAAGTAGGATAATGGAGGTTATCAATTTATTAACCCACATTGGTTATAAAACATAGCGGCCCGCCCCGGCTTCGCACGGGTACATTGCGGTTACATTATTCGAGTTTTAGTAAGGATCCCTAATTTTTTGAAAATATATTATAGCCTATGTGACACGGATATTGTAGCTTCCCAACAATTAAAGAATTTTTCAAATCGGTTCAGTAGTTTTGGAGCCTATTCATTACAATCAAACAAACAAAGTTTTCCTCTTTATAATATTAGTCTAATTAGCACTGCATGACATAAGGTTATAAAATACTGCTATTTTAATAATCATTATGATGTCACTTACTGGTAATCGTTGAACTTTTGATGTCTCAATCCTGTGACATTGAGGTTTTTAAATAGGAACCGCAGCCCCATAGTGTCATCCACATTGATCACCAATGATGGTATGATTAATGGGTCTATTGCTTTTATATCGTATTGAGGGAGGCCTTGGTATGATTTTTCCAAGAAATTTTGAGTTGCCGTGGCCAAGCATGTTGTGTCATCTTTGTTACATGGATCGAAAAAGGTTCCTGCGAAAGAGATTTTTTTGTGAGACACTTGGCAAAAAGCAGTGATAGCCGATTGGTTAAAGCACGCGTCTTGCGGGCACCAGGTCTTGGGTTCAAATCCCGGCTCGCACCTCTGGATTTTTCGAAATCTATGTGCGAATCATAATTTCTATATGATTATCACTTGCTTACGGTGAAGGAAAACATCGTGAGGAAACCTGCATGTCTTAGAAGATCTAACCAATTTTCGTAAGACATGTGAAATCCGCCAACCCGCACTGGGCCAGCGTGGTGGATTATGGCCTGAATCCCCCTCATGTTGAGGGGAGGCCCGAGCCCAGCAGTGGGACGTCAAAAGGGCTAAATTATTATTATTATTATTACTTGGCAAAGGAAGTGATCATTCACACGGCTCCGATATTTTCTATGCATTTTACTGTATCATATATCAAATTATCAAAAATTTATAAACGGAACTATGCTGACTTCTTCGTGTGAATTACCACTAATATTAAAACAAATATGTAAGAACTAGTAACAACCTATATTTATTTAGATTATCTATACAAATAAATAAAATTGGAGTGTCTGTTTGTAATATCAAAATAACACCTTTTCACTAAATGCATATGAAAGTACATACGACACCTATAGCAAAAACGCGATTTAAAAATTTTTTGTCTGTCTGTCTGTCTGTCTGTCTGCCTGTGTGTTTGTTCCGGGTAATCTCCGAAACGGCTGGACCGATTTTGACGGGACTTTCACTGGTAGATAGCTGATGTTATAAGCAGTAACTTAGGCTACTTTTATTTTAGAAAAACAAAATTTTTAAAAATGAAAAAATGGGTTCTGTCGTGCGGGCTCAGAGCGCGGGAGCGGGCTTTTTTGTTAAGTTAAATTCCACGCGGACGAAGTCGCGGGCTCAGCTAGTCTATTTAATAAAAATAATCAAGCTACATACAGACAAATAACGAACACCCTAAATAATTACATGAATTTGTGCAAAGAAGTTCCCTGGTGAGTACTAAGAAATGATTTTCGAGAATTCATCCCCTAATTGTCGAAGTTTGTGTGGAACTAGGTACCATAGATCACACGGCTAGTATTAGATAAAAAAAAATCATCACGTTGAACTTTATGGCCAGTACCTATATATAGTTCTGATAACTACCGAACGATAAAACGTATTTTGTCTATAGTGTTATAATACTGTTATATTATCTTGTAAGTAATCATAACAAACATTGGTGGACTTATCGAAACTAATTTTAAATACCTTCTTCCGTAAGCACCGACCCTGCTAGGGCAAGCAGTAACAACGGCAGGGCAGCGATAAATGCAGTCATTGTGCACACGTCCTAGCCGCCAGATGAACGAGTATGAACTGAGCAATTATCATCATCTTCCAGTGAGTTAATTATAACATTATAGATAGGTTATGTAAATACAAACGTTATGGGTCGATAAAAGTGAATGTTAGGAATTAATTTCGATAAGAGAGGTCGGATATTATCAAGCGCATGCGAGCTCTTTGAGACAAACTTTATAGTTTTGCATTGTGAGCTAGGTATTCCTCGTTTTTAAACTTGGTCGTTTTTAATAAATATCGCCAGACAGACACACCAACTGTACGGTCCCAAACAAAGCTAAGCTTGTACTATGGGTACCGTACAATGGACTGGGGGCGATCCCAGTGACACCCAGACCTGGGCAAATTAAGAAAAGGCCATTTCCGAAATTTGCCCTGGCGGGAATCGAACCCGCAACCACCATGTGCAGTTAGCCGAGCGGCCTACGCTCGAACCACTGCGCCAAGCTGTCGTCGAAGGTTTGTTGCATGGATTGAAATCATGTAATATTTTTCTTTGTATAAAGTTATGTATATTTATGTAAATAACCTATTATACCAACTTTTTTGGTAGTAATTATTGGGACTTTTTAGAAACTTTATTTTTAATTTGATTATGTTTTACTTTGGTTTTCAAGAAATGATTGGCTCGTGTAGGCAGTTTGATACTGTAGTAAGTATAGCCATATTATTACAGCACCAGGTTGTCTTTTTAATTATGTCAGGTTATATTAAGGCGGATATAGAACGGCGCATTGCTTCACCAAGTGTAGCTAATGCGTGAGGACAGTAGATTCAACGACGAAGGAAATAAAACTGTTTTCGCAACGTACTTTTACGTAGAAAACTTTTATTCAATGCATCTTGATTAAGTTATTATAACAACGTTTATTTCAGACTAGATTATGTATTCATGAAAATGTATTTCATTAGAGCCTACTTAGTTACAAATAAGTATTGATAAAGAGTTTTTTTTGACAGATAAAAACTGTAAATGCGACTAGATATCGTATATAGATCTGTATTGAATTAAAATAAACCGAACATTTATTGAAATACTCAATAAACATTTAAGTTTTTTTTTATTTGCGAAAATGATTGTTTGTTATGCATATGTAAGAAATAATGCTTGTCAGCACTTATTTGCTAGTTTCTAACAGAAAAAACATAGTACTTACCCACATCCTTTATCAAGATTTGAAGGCGTTAATGAAAGTTGAAGGTTTACTACTAGTAATCGTCTTTTATAGGTAGATCTACCTACTAGTAATCTTGCTAATTATGTTGTGAAACGAGTTCATCACTCAAACAAACTCGAGGAATGTTAACAAGCTCAAGAAACTTTGATAGTTTTGTTTATAGCCTAAATAATTTAAGCTTCACTGAGGATTCGTAGGAAACTTGAAGCATAGTGCTTCATTTAGGATGTTACTAACTTTCGCTTCATAAGTCATAAACATTTCATGGTATCTTAGGATATTTGTCATGAAATATTTAGGCATTACGAGGCATTTACTCAATTGGTTGTGAGATTAATAGACCATTAGTTATTTACTACTGAAGAGGAATTTTTGCGCGTAGGTACTCCAAGAAATACCCATGTGCCAGCCATTAATCATTCATCAATATCATTGACATTGACACACTAAAACGGGAACTCAAACGGATGCATCAATTTGCAAAATCACCCTTATAAGCGACTTTAAGTAACTGATTTCCATTTCAACTGTCTCAATTCAACTCAAAATAAATAATAATAGTCAGATAATAGTCCTCTAAATACAGGTTCAAAGGACAAGTATTCTGAGAAATAGGCTTTATGCGGTTTCGCTTCAGTAAGCGATGTCTAACGACGTTCAGTGAACCATTTATTTCAAGGCATGTCGATATTCACATTCGTTTTCAATAGGTACATTACCACGACTTTTAGGTACATTAATTTGCTTATGAATAACGTGAATTGGGTTAGTTATTCTGAATTACAGCTTAAATGAATACAATTTCAGAAAATATTTTGAGATAAATATTAGGTAATAAATATCGCCAGACTGACACACCAACAGTATGGTCCCAAACTAAGCAACGCTTATACTATGGGTACCGTACAATGGACTGGGGGCGATCCCAGTGTCACCCAGACCTGGGAAAATTACGAAAAGGCCATTTCCGAAATTTGCCCCGGCAGGAATCTAACCACCATGTGCAGTGAGCCCAGCGGTCTACGCTCGAACCACTGCGCCAAGCGGTTGTCGAATCTATTTATTTATAAAATCCACCGACTAATCGTGTTTATCTTACGTGGCTGATTTAGGTGAAGACTATATATACGCAATATTTAAAGAATTATCATATACATTGGTGTTATTAAGGACTAGAACTGGAAGCGGATCTGCAATTTCAAAGGCTAGGAGGTTCAGCTATTAAAGCCAAAATATTTTCAACAAAACGTATTTCTCGCACGTACGAGCGCACAGTGTCGTCAATGCCCTAAATCGACATCGGGGTCGGCAATAAAACTGAGCTAGTGCGATCATCTATCTCTCAAGCATTTCAGGCGATTTGCTTGTCTTGCGAAGATGTTGGGACGAAAATACCCTACGTCCGGCGTAATAAAATGTTTTTATGTTATGTTGTATATGTCGCCGCCAACTGGCTTAATCCGCCGTTCAATTAACAGCCTAGGCACTTTACTAAACAGCGCCGTTCAACTAACGGCCTAAATGATATTCAGCCGTATAGTCTATTACAACATTTAATAAATTGGCTGGCTAATGCTTAGGCAACTGGTTGAAATTTAAGTACTACAAAACTTTTTCAAAATACTACCCAAGCAGAACGACCTGGATGGGTTTAGGTTAGGGTTATTTTTTTATGACCCCACAGAAACCCCACCCGGCAAATAGATTCGGTGGATCTAAAAAAAAACGTAAAAAACCTAAGTACCTAATAAAATGATTCCATCAAAGTTGTTTTTTTCCGACGCCATATTGACCATAGAGAATATAAAATATAGAGATATTGACAGTTTGGTGAGTTTCGGCGCTAGGTGGCAGAAAGTAAAACTAAATAGAAATGAACAGTCTAGGCAGGTAATTAAACGGCTAGGCAAGTAGTTAAACGTCATCGATCCAAGTCATTTGCCTAGCTGTTTGATCAAATGGCTGAATATCATTTAGGCCGTTAGTTGAACGGCGCTGTTTAGTAAAGTGCCTAGGCTGTTAATTGAACGGCGGATTAAGCTATTTGGCTGCGACATATATACACACTACAATATACCTACATTTACAAATAAATAAAATTAAAGTGTCTGTTAGTAATGACAAAAGAACATTTATTTTTTTATTTTTTTGTCTGTCTGCACATCTGTCTGTTTATTTCCGGCGGTTCTATGTGTTTTCTCTTGAGGATAATGACTATAAAGTTTCCAAACCTTATTCACAACAGAGTAAATTATGTTATAAACAAAGTAAACAATTCTAACACGGCTGATTTACAATGGCATTCATTATAAATCACAGTTTATGATTTTACACCTTTGTTACCATTTCTATAAAAGGGTAAAGGAAACCTTATTGAATGATTTCATAGATCTATTTTGGTAAGCTCTATGTAAGCTCTATCATTATTCAGTGCGGTTCAAGTGCGTACATCGTGTTTGCAATGATCTCGTGACGGTAATGGAACTGGCTAAGTTCTTGTTCACAAGTGATTTTCATGTACACTATATTGAGTTTCTGTTGTCGAAAACTTTAACAAATTGCCGTGTTAGCGATGTTTAATAACGACGACCGCTTGGCGCTCGGCTCACTGCACATGATAGTTGCGGGTTCGATTGCCGCCGGGGCATATTTCGGAAATGGTCTTTTCGTAATTTGCCCAGGTCTGGGTGGCACTGGGATCGCCCCCAATCTATTGTACGGTACCCATAGTACAAGCGTTGCTTAGTTTGGGACCATACAGTTGGTGTGTCAGTCTGGCGATATTTATTTAATTAAATATATCATCCATTTATTATGCTGAAGTGCGTTCTTTTTTGGATATACCTAATAGTTATTCTTTGCTATTTCTGATAGCCAATGATTCGGTGACACAAAGCTAAAAGGATTTACTATTATATATCCAAAATGATCTCTACAATTTTGAAGTCAAGCGTAGCATTAATAACCGTTTTAAGTGTGTAAAGAGCCTAGCCCTGACGCAGCCAGCGCCTAGTGACCGCTGTAATCACACGCTGCGGCGCTTGACCACAGCGCGCATTGAACCGAATTACCGAATTAGCTGCTAATTAATTGTTTAGTATTTGTTTTGCGCATATCTTGTGTGATTGACATTCTGACGACTTTGCGATGGCAAAACCGAAGCTAGTTCACATACGAATATGTTTTTGGCATGCATTTGGACGGATTTTTGCCATAATTCGGTTGCCGAAATAGCTGCAACAGCTGATTGAATACTCGTTGTAAGCACCACGGAACGTATTTCCATTAACTGAACCTAAACTCGCAAGTTCATTATACTTGTTGTTTGCTCTATATATACTTTTCCTATGTAACCAATAGGTAAACTATTACTAACATTCTGTAATGTCACCCCGTGAATTACTAACATCCCCTAAGTGAAATTGAGTTAACCACTAATGGCAGTCACCCTGCGGTAGAACCACGTTATTTGCGACGATTTACAACACCTTAACCCTTCGGATGGCATTGCGTAACTCGTAACCAGATTGGGATATATTAGACCCAAGTTCAGAACTAAACGGCAGACGTAGAATTAGTAGTTAAAGTTATGTTGCATGATTATGCTTTCAGCCTTGAAGATACAGTACATATTACTGTGACCGAACGTTAAGACTAGAACGTCTAGCTAAGCTAGAGCTAAGCTAGATGTCCAGCTAAGCTAATGAGTGTGTTAGGAGTGGGCCCGCGTCAATAATTTAATGGCCAGGATAGGGATCGAACCCAGAAGCTCTCGGTTACTAGGGCGGCCCCTCTAACCAATAGACTATTGACGCCTTAAACGAAAAATATGTAGGTCGTCTGAATGTATAGGGAACTATGCATACAATTTGATTTAGTTTCTAGTGCACAGTCAGGTGCCTGAGATGTGTTTACAGCAACCGCAGGCTAGCGAGCGCAGTGCTAAGTAGCCAATTAGTGCCCGGTGCAAAATGTTTAGTCCTTGTTTTGCTGAGAAGGTAAACTCGGCCACTTATGTACTCACTATTATTGCTAAGGTTCAACTTTTATTTTATTCCGTAACTTGATGGTTCGAAGCAAAATAATTTTACCATACTAAAACTAATAGTGTTAGGGTAGTACCACAGTCTCACAGAAGGTCGGCGTAAAGTACGATGAGTGTGAGAGCCGGAAGCCCCACCTCTCTCTCTCTATCCCAGAACCCCTTCAGGTCAGAAACGTGCGATCGCTGTCTTTGGTATTGTAAGCATCCATAGGCCACGCTAACTGCTTAACAGCTAGAGGATCGCAAGCTTAATCGACGTCGTATGTATTAAAACAATTATAACCAGTGTCCCGCCCCAAGGTGGAGAAAATACATCATAGAAAGCCTAAGAAGCCGAATGGCGGAGAAGGGTGAAGTGTAGAGGTCATTGGGAGAAACCTATATCCAGCAGTGGACGTCTACCGACTAAAGAGTGGTTTAAAACGACCAGTTCCCGAAACATTCCCTTATCCTCCTTAGGAAGTTTAACCCCTGATGCGTTCAGATAAAACCATACGAGATTGTAGGAATATATCTAGAATAGTGTTGGCCACTGTCCAGGGCTGATAACGACATATTCAAACGTTCCTCTGTTAAAGATTAATGCGTCTAACATTAACTCTTGCCACTTCTTCGAACGCAGTGAAGCTAATGTTTGCACTTTTATGTAGAATATCGCTTTTTAATATAGGTACTAACCATTTTTTTTGTTTTTTTTTTAGTCTGTGTATTGCGTTATTCACATACTTATTTACATTTTATCAAACATAATAATATAATATACAAATTATACTATAGGTACAAACATATAATATAGGTAGGTAGTTAGGAACCTATTGTTTGACTGTGGACTGTATAATATTATCTTAGGGCACTTGATGGAGCTATAAAAAAAACACTAACATGTTGAATATTAGTAACTTTCTTTTTAGGTGAGAAAAACAAAAGAAAACATCAGTCAGTAGTAACGCGTCCAATCAAAGAGTGCAGTGTTGCTAGCAACATAAAATATTTGTTGGGATGCCAACACCCATGAAAGCTTTGGAATAAGTCATTCTGCAGATTTTTTTGCCGATACTTAGCTGTGAACTTTATTCGCTTGCTCGTTTACTCGGGTGGTTTAAACAGTTTCCGTGCTTTCAGATATTTGAAAACAAAAAACGATCTACCGTGTTTTATTGTTATACCTATGTACAGAGTACTTTGTTTTAAATACAATAGGTGAAACTTTAGTTGCGGAGCATTTTGAATACCAACTTAAAGGTACAAGTCTAGTTGTTTATAACACCCATATATCACTGAGAGAGCTTGTTCAGTACGTTTGCTTTGTAAATCTAGCATACCTTCTACATGTGAATTTCCGAGATGCCGAGCTCACAACTTACCATGTAAACAAAATTTCCACACAACAGTACCAACCAGTGCAAATATGTTCAAGGATATAGAACTGGCATTCATCCAAATAAACACGATATTATAAACAAACATATTCTCGTGTTCACTGGAATAAATGGAATACTTTATTCAAATACAAGGCGGCAACATGACTTGGTGCGGTTATAATGTATTCACAGCAATCATTTTTCATGATTAATGTTGGTAAAAAAACTTTAGGTTATAAATCATAGCCGTTGATAAAGCAAGTCCTTCGAAAGTCGACCTAAAAACAAGTGAGTGGAGACTATTTTATCCTAGTGTGTGTGGATTTACTGAAGTTTATGTGTGGAGTAGGTAAAGTAATGGCAAAAAATTATTACGGTGATACAGGGTGTTTGAGGCACCCTATTATCAAAATACAGGTTGCCTCTAAAGTCCGAAATAATAGATGTGGATTTGGATTCGTATCGGGCATAGTATTAAATTGTAAGTAGGTATTAGCAATAGAACACTTCGTTCAAATTATTTTTTTCTGCCAATCAAGAAATAATAATATGTAAAGTTGTTACACTGTAGTGTATGGCGGCCTTAGGTTGCGTTAATGCATGGAACCTTTAAGTTTGACGTCTGTCAAGTTTTGACGGCCCGCCGTTTTTGATGTTGTTGTGTGTTGGCTTACTGGCCCAATAAATGGTATAACTTCTATGTATTAATTGTGGTTTTAATATTCCAAAATGCGGGATATACACACTTGAACATTAGTAGGTAGTTGCTAGTCCTGAAAGCAGTTTACTTACCTAGATTTTATTTCAGTTACATCAGTTCAGTTAGTACCGAGGTACTTACCTACTTTACGTGGACATTTAATAAGCCATAAAAAGTCCATTCTTGTTTTCAGACAACGTGCTCGGTCAAGAGTTAATTAGAAAATATCTGATCCATGTACCTACGTAATTTGCAATAAAATTTCCATACAAGTATGTTTGCGATTTTCGTTCAGAATCTCATGGCAAAAATGGCTGAAAGAGTCACGGTATTTTGGCAAAACAACTGCATTGTTTAGAATCATTATCTCCCCTTCAGGTCAGCAACATGCGAGCAATCCCTTTGGTATTGCTAGCATCTATGGGCTACGGTAACTGCTTAACATTAGGCGTGTCGTATGCTTATTGGCCGACATTATAATATAACACATTGGACACTTAACTTAAGTGCACGCGGACGAAGTCGCCATCGGAAGTTAGTAAATAATATATAAATAAAGCCAAACTGACAGATCAACCTTATAGTCCCAAACTAAGCAGAGCTTGTACTCTGTGTACCGATTGGGGACGATCCTAGTGTCTCCCAATCCAAGGGCATTTCCGAACCTTGACGGGAATCGAACCCGCAACCACTCACTGTAGTGAGCCGAGCGGCCTACGCGCGAACTACTGCCAAGCGGACATCATTTTAGTTAAAACACAAAAGTTAAGTCCAAAAAAAACTAGCCTTAGCCAAACTAGAATTTCTTTCGGAAGTGGCGGGGATGAAAAAAAATTTTGCTATTTATTCTTCCTCGGGACCTCAAGTAAATAGTTGTCTAGATATTTGGGTTAGGTAACCTCATTTACCGGTGTCGATTTTTCATATAAAGTGCCAGAGTGTCTGAGGTATATTTTGAGGTTATTTTTTTCTCGTAGACGATATTATATTGTCGCCGGATGTGTTGGCCATATGACGTGTCACAGTGACAGTGAAACGGGTTGTGATAACTACAGGCACAGCGCTTAACCGTGTAACTGAGTAGGTTCCTGCAGAGAGGGGGAAGCGATGTAGCCCTATGAAGTCACGCGTCATTATGACGTAACGAAAACACACCCCTCCCGTACCACTCCACTACCGGGGGAACCGACTCAGTAAGCGCTATGCCTGTAATTGTCAGGTTTCTTTGTTATATTTAGATTCGATTTTTTAACCCCCGACGAAAAACGACGAGTGTTATAAGTTTAACATGTGTATCTGTGTATCTGTGTGTCTGTCTGTGGCAACGTAGCGCCCAAGCTGATGAACCGATTTCAAATTTGTTTCTTTTGTTAGATAGGTATTCTGATCGAGAGTGTTCTTAGCTATGTTTCATGAAAATCGGTTTAGCCGTTTGAAGATCATCAGCTCTTTTGTAGGTTGAAAAAGCCACATTCACGGCCAAAACCAACTTCCACGGCTCGAATCCGATCGAAATTTGGGCTCATTGGAATAATATCTTTGCATCACTTGAGAACGGCTGAAACGATTTCGCTTTATTATATTTTTAAATGATCGTAATAGTCTGAACTGGCTTTTTACAATATATATATATAATATATAAATTTGAAAAGTTTCCCGGATTCTGGAAAAAATGATATTTTATCAATTTTTATATGAGACTAGCTGTGCCCCGCGACTCCGTCCGCGTTCTGTTGAAATTTTTCCTGAATTTTCTTTGCTATAAACCTCACGGAGCCCGAGACCTTTCCAACGAATGCAAAACCGTGGAAATCGGTTCGTGCGTTCTGGAGTTATAGCGTCAGTAAGGAAAACCCGACTTATTTTTATATAGTAGATTTGTGTATGAACTAAAGACATTCCATAAGTCACGTGTCAAATTATGGATACGCGCACGCGTAAAATTTTGTTAATGGTCACGGAATATTACGCAATAATAATTCTAGAGGGCGCTGCTCCGCCATTGAGAAAAAAATACAGAAAGAAACTAATTTAATATACTTTTAGCGTTATTTGGACGAACGAGGTAAAGTATACATTTGATGAAAAGGTCGTCGCATCGGGGGTTTTAAAATTTTCAATTTAGAGTTATTTATACATTTTGACTCGTTAGATGTTAGTACCAACCTACACTGTATAGCTACCTAGCTATTTCAATATTTTTAAGATATATGTATTTAAAATTGATACAACTAACCCACGAACAACAAGTAGCGATACAAAATGGTACCTACTTCATAAGTTTTAAGTTTTAGTCGTTCACCGCCGGGCTCAGCGGAACACAATCAGACCTTATCTAACTACGGGACCCTTCTAATATAATCTAACCTTTTTACCTTAACCGACTTAGATCCGAATTCACAAACATAAAAAAGGGACCGTTAGAACAGTTTCCGTTTGTGTGATGCACTGTTACTTTAATTATGTTGGTGAAATCAGCCTTTAAAGTCTATCGGAACAGTTACAACTGTTATTCAGATTAATCTATAGGTTCTAATGTTATAAAGATAAAAGATTTGTATTTTTGTATGTTTGTAACGAGTAAACTCAAAAACAACTGGACCGATTTCAAAAATTCTTTCACCATTAGAATGCTACATTATCTCTGAGTAACATAGGCTATATTTATTACTTGAAAAATTAGGGATCCCTACTAAAACTTCAACCCGTGCAAAGCCGGGACGGGCCGCTAGTTGCTGATAAAGTCAATTAGAATACCAGCAACTGCAAATTTGTTGCTATTCTACCTAATTCGTAATAGAGAAATGGTATTGAAGTGCTGTGCCAAGTTATTTTATAGCTGCCCATTCATTGCGTGCTGCATAGGAACTTGATTGATCGTCTGGAGTCCGCTTTATTTTAAAGTTTGCGGTTATGAATTCTTTACACAACAGCTGAATAGGTACAGTGACTTGCACTTCTCAGAACATATTTCCTGTATAATCGTAGGTAATTAATTAAATCATTTCGGTGTTATTACAACATATCGGGTTTAACACGCGATGAACACTTAACTTTTTTATGATAGTGCTCTATTTATTACATACCTTTAAAATGGTTTGTGATGTCTTACAGTGAACTTATTGCGTGAATTACTTAAATTGCTCCGTGTCTATAAAACTTGGCCATATTACACATGTTTATTTTTTGGTTTCAATTTTGCCTCGGCTGCCAAAAGATCTTGATAAGCCTGATCATGCGAAAGCACGACAAAAGGTAATTTAAATCTCATTCCAACAAAATGTCTCTTAACAATCGCCGCAACGGAAATTAAAGTATGAATCCCAGATATTATTCATAAGAATAATTAGTATTTGGATGAGTTTGGATAAAAGAAAAATTTGCATTGTTAAAACAGAAAAAAATATCTATTCGGCTGTGACAGTACCATTTCAAGTTTTAAATTTCAATTTCATCGGTGCTTTGTTTGCGGTCTGATGATCTTCATCCAATTTAGTGTTGCAGGATTCTGTAATTTACATTTATATTGATGAGAAAATCATTTCTCGTTTTATTACCCACTTATTCTACTTAGCTCCGTGTTTTTTTTCGTAAAATTGCGTCTAGCCACGCGAAGTTTGACAATAAATTGTGTCTCATTTTGGAAATGAAACTTACTAACTACATCATAGCATGACAATAGACAGTGAATTGTTATGGTTATACAGGTCAACTTTTTTACAGTCACTTGGCGTGCTAGTTCCTTCTTAGATAAGATAGAAGGCAATTGAAAAATAAGTATTAAGTAAAAGACCAGTCCAGTGAGTTTCTTGCCGAATCTTCTCAGTCGAGGTCGCGTTCCGATGCGGTTGTAGCCTAAAAAGCGGCCCCGTAGGCCTGAACAAAATGAACGATTTGACACAGACTTTGAAAGCTCTTTTACCAGTCACCAAGTAAGCATTTTACTGAAGCGTGTGTTGGCGTAGAGAAATCCGTAAGTATGTTGTATCATATTAACTTGTACTCCAAAATGATGAACTTCCGTTCATGGGCTTTAAATAAATAAATATCGCGACACTGACACACCAACTGTATGGTCCTATTCAAAGCAATGCTTGTATTATGGGTACCGTACATTGGACTGGGCGCGATCCCAGAGTCACTCAAGACCTTGAAAAATTACGTAATAGGGCTAATTATTTAGTTGTTAGAGTTTCCATTGTATGTTGTTTACATAATACCTATGACGTAACGTTATGTAAAATCTGGCCACATATCTACTTCACCCGCATAAACGGTAGTTTTGTCTTATCAATTCCAAACTTTGCCTGGAAACAAAAAACTAAATAAATGGCAGGCAATTTTAACAACTTTCACCAATATCTAGTCCCCAATAGTATACAATTTTTTTTGTTAATATTTAACTATCCCACTAATATTATAAATGCAAAAGTTTGTGAGTGGGGATGTATGTTTGTTACTCTTTCACGCAAAAACTACTAAATGGATTTGGATGAAATTTGAAACACAGATAGTTTATAACATATAGAATAGTATGAATAACACACCTTCTTCCTGGATTAACATATATAATAGTTTACTTAAGTCTACGCGGACGAAGTCACGGGCAAAAACTAGTCTATACAAATAAATAAAATTGGAGTGTCTGTTTGTAATATCAAAATAACACCTTTTCACTAAATGCATATGAAAGTACATAAGACACCTATAGCAAAAACGCGATTAAAAATTTTTTTTTCTGTCTGTCTGTCTGTGTGTTTGTTCCGGGTAATCTCCGAAACGGTTGGACCGATTTTGACGGAACTTTCACTGACAGATAGCTGATGTTATAGGGAGTAACTTAGGCTACTTTAATTTTAGAAAAACAATTAGGGTTCCGCGTAAAAAAATAAAAACACATGAAATCAAAGAGTATCTCCGAAACGGCTGGATCGATTTTGACGGGACTTTCACTGGCAGATAGCTGATTTTATAAGCAGTAGTAGAAGTTTACGTACCAAGATAAAGCATGATCTTTTGGATGTTTCATCAAAATGCAATATTCCTCATATTACCCAATCAAAATAAATATAAATATTTATTGTACGAGTAATTAACAACAGTTTCCATAAATTTCACGATCACAACGCGAACTTCAGTTCCTTCAATTCCTCTATCGCCGTCACACCATGTTCAGCGCATGCGTGATGATAGTGCGCTTTCAGTGAGTCCAGTTTACTCTGACACCCGCCTGAAAGCGGACCGAGTTATAACAAGACCTGAAGCTTTCATACGAAACCTGCCAACGGTCGAAATTTAATTTCGATATTTAAATAATTGCCTATACCAAATACGAATAATTATACGAGTAAGGTGTTGCTATAAAAATAGTGTTCTGTAATTAAATTTTTTTAGACTAACATTCGGAACTTAAAATTTGAAATTGAAAGTGAGTTTTGAACAAACAAGTGCGACTTTGTTAATAGTTTTTCGTGGTGTCAATAATCTTAACGAATATGTTTAGGTCGTGTTTATGGTTTGAAATTTTATGAACTTATTGAAGAAATAGTTGGAGTACCTACAGATTAAACAGGTGAGTTATATTTTTTAGTGGATTTATTTGATGGCGTTGTCAGACTTGAGTCAATCCCAGAGCAAAACAACGAATATTAAAAAAAAAAAATATGCATTTCAGGAAAAATACTCGTTATTCCGCGATTATTAATTCGGCTTCGGCCCGACAATGAGATTCGGTTTCGGCCTGACTTAGGCCTTTATTTTTATGATGCAGTATGTTCAACAACTACCTATTATTAATTTTAATACTTATTTATAAATATTCATCATAGAATTGCGTCTACGAATGGTACTACAAATTATGTGTGATAGAGTCTTTAACTTCACTCAACCTCTTAACACACAATTCAATCGAATAATGTCATACTTAGGGCGATACGAATAGTGTCATGCCTAATAGACTGAGTGTAATTCCAATAACACCCAGACTTGGAAATATATACGAAAATATATAAAGTACCTTTCCAAAAATAAATTGTGAACAATCCAGTGACCCGAATTGAAAAAAAATCCATCTTTTCAATTCCAACATTTTACAATTTCGCTTAGTGACTTAGTGATATGGTTCCAAAAGTTATTTGCTCTGTGAACAATATTTATTCGCTTCTCTTGGTTTATTATTTAAATAGTCTAGGTGTGTTTATTTTTATGTTTCAATTGAGTAAACATTGGTGCTGATTCTGCCGATACCTATACAAGTTAAACTTGACTAAACTGACCTCATTATTATCTTCCACCTGCTAATGGGGGAGAAAGCTTAACAAATATAGGCATTGCTGCAAAGATGAAAAAAAGGGATCTGATAAAAGTATTTGGAACTTCTAAATTATTACGTACCTTCTAACCTAGCTTCTAACTCATAAATTAAGAGTATTTATATTTATACATCATAATTTCATATAATAATTTATATATATTTATTTTCATGATCATAATTTCTATATGATTATCACTTGCTTACGGTGAAGGAAAAGATCGTGAGGAAACCTGCATGTCTTAGAAGATCTAACCAATTTTCGAAAGACATGTTTAATCCATCAACCCGCACTGGGCCAGCGTGGTGGATTATGGCCTGAATCCCCCTCGTGTTGAGGGGAGGCCCGTGCCCAGGAGTGGGACGTCAAAAGGGCTAAATTATTATTATATTTATTATTATATTTATACATAAGCCTAGTTGCAGTACCAAATATAAAAAAAACCTCTGATCTCATTTAGTAATAGGTAGGTATAATTACTAATAGCTAGGTACTAGAGATCTAACTTCGTAGTTTTTCTCTTCAAGAGATTTTGTTTATTCTTTAACGTAGGTACGTAACGTCGCGTCATTTGCCAACCGTCTGTCTCTTTTACTTTCTTCTACTTTCAGGGGTTTGACATCTAATTTCGGCACTTGTCACAAATATCAAGCATTGTTGAAAAACAAAACATTTGTTTACAGCAGCATTAGGTATGTACTTATGTATAGGTTGATGTGTAAAAAACTACACTTTTTTATGGATCCTAGAATTCGATTTGGATTAAGATGTAAGCAGTAATTGAGGGAATGTAAAGCATATAGTTGGTTAAAACATTCTTAAGACAAGGACTATGCATTTATTTGACGACCGCTTGGCGCAGTGGTTCGAGCGTAGGCCGCTCGGCTCACTGCACATAGTGGTTGCGGGTTCGATTCCCGCCAGGGCAAATTTCGGAAATGGCCTTTTCGTGATTTGCCCAGGTCTGGGTGTCACCGGGATCGCCCCCGGTCCATTGTACGGTACCCATAGTACAAGCGTTGCTTCATTTGGGACCATACAGTTGGTGTGTCAGTCTGGCGTTATTATTATTTTTATTCGTACACTTCCTGACTCCAAATCAATCTCAGTTTTCTAGATAGGGAATAGGGAATAGCCCCCTTGTTTTTTACCGTCTCGAAAGACAGCATTTTGGTAAAAGGAAGCAAACAAAATTTTTACATCAAAACTAGAACTGATAACGTCCAGTTAGGCTAAAATCTCCCAAAGTGGCCGTAACCTCATGCTTACGAAAGGGTAACACAAACTCGGATAAAATACCCATAATAGACAGATGACATCTCCAGTCGTCTGTCAAGCGATATCCCGTGAATAAAATTAATGGGGAAAATTCCCAGCGCGTTGCTTTGGTGTCGGCTCCGCAAAAACTTTCCCTCGCACACTTTGTTTTTGCGTGGTGTCCCACACAGACGATTATCACTGGGACTAATGTGAATTTAGCTCCTCGTAAGCAGAACATGCAAAATAAATTGTAACGCTCCTATTTTATTGCCGATCCTATAATAACATAAGGGAATAAAATTATGCGGCGTGTTCGAAATTTTTTTGCCTTTGTTTTGGGAGTAAAAATATTAATTTGTTAGAGCGTGTATGTGTGTGAGTCAGACTAGAATTAAGTGGTTTATGTTTATTCAAAACAGTATTTTGTTTTTTTTGTGTTTAAACACGCATGTTAAGTACATAATTAAATAAAAGGTAGGTACGCACGGCTACGTATCCAGCTATACGTTTCCAGTATAAGCTGACCTCTCATTGTACGAAAATCCTATGATTCTGTAGCTTTACTGGAAATTTAAATGAAGCCGTGTGTACGTCGGACTCAATAAGTAAGCACTTTCTTCTATCCACCATATAAAGGGAAACGCCTTAGTTATATCGATTTTATTAATAACTGACCATGTTCACGCAATATACCGAGTATTCGATGATACCACGATTCCTACACTTTCTCCTGAATAAAAATACACGAGAAATGCGGTATGAATACACCGTGAAAATCTAATTATCCGCATTGCTGGTTACGAGTCGATCCGTTAACGAGTTAACTCGACATAGCTGTTAATAAAAATAACTTAAGCTTACTGAATACCTAATTATTTTAATTATTAACTATGTACGTACTTATATATCACAATTTAGATTAAATTTTCTATCAAAGCAGACATGTAAAAAGCTAAAAACGATCAAGTAGGTACCTCCTATAGTTTTTATACAAAGTCGGTGCTCAGTAGAATCCATCTTCTACAAAGTAGAATCCATACATTTCAGAATCTAACCTCATAAGAATCAATACGGTTAAAATCCGACAAGTTAAGAATCATTCCAGTAAGAAATCGTACAGTTGAGAAAACTTTCAGTTATGAATCGGTCCAGATGCTTAATAAATGGTTTTAGGCATAATAAACTTTCGTAAGATAAGGTATTAGGTAGGTACCTAATCTTTCGTCTTTTAGAGATCCATCAATATTATATAACAAAGAAAAATGCTGTAAGTAGGTATTTACCAAATATTCTGCTATAAAAAAATTTCGGGCCAAAACGACTTAGGATGTTAACAATCTCAATTGTAGCCTTAAGGGACCGATTCTTAAATTATGAAAAAGATAAGCACGCCGACGGATCCTAAATGGAAAGTGGTACCTACCACTGTCTGGGGACAAATAAGTATAATTGGTGAGAGGAACATCGCCGCCATTGGTTTCTTTCGTTTGTGGTTCACCCGTGCGCTGAATTTTAGTTACTGATTATCAGCGGATGGAGTTGTGATAAGTTTTTAACTGCGGACGTGAGGCGATTCTTTATAGCACCCAAGTTGAGGATTTTTTTGTCCACTACATTGATTTGGACAAATTACGTTCAAATTATTTCGCAGAGGTTACGTACTTAATGGGTTATCCATCTATACAAATAAATAAAATTGGAGTGTCTGTTTGTAATATCAAAATAAGACCTTTTCACTAAATGCATATGAAAGTACATATGACACCTATAGCAAAAACGCGAATTAATTTTTTTTCGGCTGTCTGTCTGTCTGTCTGTCTGTCTGTCTGTCTGTCTGTGTGTTTGTTCCGGGTAATCTCCAAAACGGCTTAACCAATTTTGACGGGACTTTCACTGGCAGATAGCTGATGTTAGAAGGAGTAACTTAGGCTACTTTAATTTCAGAAAAAAAATTAGGGTTCTGCGTAAAAAAATAAAAACACATGAAATCAAAGAGTATCTCCGAAACGGTAGATAGCTGATGTTATAAGCAGGAACTTAGGCTACTTTTATTTTAGAAAAACAAAATTTAAAAAAATGGGTCCTGTCGCACGGGTTCAGAACGCGGGAGCGGGCTTTTTTGTTAAGTTAAATTCCACGCGGACGAAGTCGCGGGCTCAGCTAGTCGAATAATAAATTTAAACAACACCAGTATGGAGTATATGGAAGTAGATCTCAGACTTGAGATCAATTTATCAATACGGGCCTGTGACATACAGTTGCTTCAGGAATATCAGTGATAACGCCTTGAGTGAATTCTGCAGACCTTATCCCCCTTATTAATAAACGTGGATTAGCGGTTGTATAGTTAAGACTAAAGCGCCCATCTAGCCCGCAAAGTTCAAATTTTTTGAGGTTTTTTAGAAATTTTTCAAAATCTGACAATAATAAAAGGCACATTTTGTAATTCGCGAAAAAGACCGTGTGCAGTGCATTTATTAATATATCCAACTTACTCTAAAACATTTCAAGAACGACAGCTATCCAGATAATCAGGCAATTTTTGTATATTTAGTGATTTACTAGTATCATATCCACCGTGATAATATTTAGAGTAAAATAAATGTATTAATAAACGCACTGTGTTTGTCGCAAATCACAAAATGTTGTCTTAAATAGTTTCAGATTTGTGATAAACTATAAAAATACTCGAAAATTTTGAATTTCGCGGGCTAGACGGGCGCCTTCACCTTAATAAGAATAATAAGAATAAGAATAAATTTATTATAAAACAACAGTTACACGTACAAAATTTTAAATAGTAGGTACAAGAGGTATATTGCTAGTAAGTAACTAAATCACAATTACATGGACGTATTACTGTGGATCCGAAACTAAGCAAATGCTTGTATCTTGGGAACCATAGTAGTGGCATAATTATGCTACACAATTTAAATTTAATGGAGATGATTACAATTATTAATACATTTTCATTCAACACCATACTTTGTCTTCTTCTTTCAAATTTCAAATTACTAATGAGTGAAAGAGATAGTTCGGTGTGTAACTATTCGTACGCTACTCCGCGTTTATTATATAAGGGATATTGGTTTAGGTTAGGTTAGAAGTAATTTGGTAAATTTACTTCTATAGTTTTGCAGGACGAGCTGGCGAACACACGAAAACAGCACGTAGATAAATTGATGAGATTTCCAAATACCTGTTCCTAATTATTCTATTTTAATAACATAAAACGATATTGCTTAATTTGTGACTGAAACAATTAAGGCGTTCTGCCGACGACAAATTAATTACTATTTCATTGAATTATTAATATTAGAATCTAAAAGCTTTTTCTTGATCAATCACAAAATGTAGATTGAATTCTATCTTTTTAGAATTTCAGAGCTGACATGTTTGTATTAATTGATTTTTAAAAAGTACCCATTAATAAGATAAGCTCTAAAGATAAAGCCTTCGAACCCGAGTTAATGTATTTTGTAGATTTATCGCTCGTTCGGTTTCATCCCGGCTTTATATACCGGCTATTTAACAAAGGACCGGTCGAAATAGGTACATGGTACGGTTACACGTGGCCACCTGATGCCAAACACACTCGGAGTCTTGAGAGATTTGCTTTTGGACAGCTTATGCTAATCTGCGGGTGCCCTATTGTCTTAGCAAGTAGAATCATATTCCTTTGTAGAAATCTCAACTGACTTGCGGTGAGTTTTGTCATTACAATTAAAACCTTTGCCGATTTGTATTGCCTGGCACCTGGCGTGTGTTGGAAGGATGTACGATACAAATCTTATATATAAAATTCTCGTGTCACAATGTTAGTTACCATACTCCTCCGAAACGGCTCGACCGATTTTCATGAAATTTTGTGTGCATATCCGGTAGGTCTGAGAATCGGCTACGTACTAATATTTTTCATACCCCTAAGTGTTAAGGGTGGTCCACATTCCGCGCGGACGAAGTCGAGGGGCACAGCTAGTTTCAATATAAATATGTAATAACGTGAATTGTCGTTTAGGTAACTATATTATTTTGCGAGTAAAATAAATGAGAATATGCAATAAATTCCTAAATTAGCTTCCATTTCACCCGTTAAGGACTTTGATATGACCTTAAGTCATACATTATATCTAAATTAACGCTGAATTATCATTTTGTAAATCACAATTTATGTTTTCAACAGTGAACGTCGTTAATGTATCATCTATCATGTCCTGTACCATTTTCCATTAGCACATATCAAGCAGGAAGTTCACAAGGAAAGACTTCCCAACTTTTGGTATTAATTTCCCACAAAACGTCACTCGTGACGTAACGGGCATCTGACGGATGTTCCGACGCAACTCGCGAACCTACCGAACTCGTAAAAGTGTCATCACCAATCTATAGAAGTTTCCCTTAAAGGCCCCGTGATCGGACGACGGAACCCCATTTATCTTCCTATTTCAGTAGGGGGTCAAGGACCTCGACGCATGTAACTTTAGAAAATATCGCGGAGAAAGTGTGGGGGAAGAGATAAGATTGATTTTCGGTTAGATTTTATCAATTTTAAGTGTGTTTTTGTTAAGGAATAATCTGCAATATTAATATATTTGAATGTTGATTTATTTACTATGGATTGATTTTCATGTATTTTTAGCTTTAATTTATAGAGATCGTCGTTCAGAATATCTCTTTAGATTAGTAGGATTACATACGATTATAATAATAAACTTAACAGGCGCTTCTAATTATAACGTAATTTTCCGACACAGTTCGCTCTCACTAATGATTGCGGGCTAATGCAATTCATAACAATGTTAATTAGTGCAATCAAGCAAATGTCGTGCGTTATTGCGACGTCCGCTTGGCGCATTAGTTTGAGCGTAGGCCGCTCGGCTCACTGCACCGGGTGGTTGCGGGTTCGATCCCGTCGGGGCAAATTTCGGAAATGACCTTTTCGTAATTTATCCAGGTCTGGGTGTCACTGGGATCGCCCCCAGTCCATTGTACGGTACCCATATTACAAGCGTTGCTTAGTTTGGGACCATACAGTTTGTGTGTCAGTCTGGCGATATAATTATTATTGCAGTTCAAATCCAAAGAATAGGCATTTACACGTTGTACAAACTACAAACTGAAACCTAGGTGTTGTCCATAACTCAATCTAGATAAAGTGTGTTACAAAAACGTTTGAAGTGGCATAGTTAATCCCTGTCAAAAGGGGGACGGAAGGGGGGTAAGGGGTTTACTTTAAAATATAGCATAGAAAAAGCTAAAGGTGATGTACCTACCTTCTACCTACAAAAACAAATTGAAGATATAAATATTCTATGTTTGTTGATTCAGGTTGGTAGAGAGTGATTTGATTAAAATCAGCTGTTAATTAATTTGTAGTAGGTAAGTATACAGGTTGAAACAGAAAGGGTAAACTTTTTTTTTCAAAACTTAACTTTTTAATTCTAAAACTATCAGCTTTGGAGGAAACTAGAAAAACAAAAGGTGTTATAGGAATACAGCTGTTGACAGATTTCAAACGTCTACAAAACCTTTAGTACTTCAACTGTCCCACAAAGCTGATAGTTTTAGATTTACAAAGTTAAGTTGGAGAAAAATTGTATAACCTTTTGTTTCACCTAGTATATAGGTACTTACAGCATCTTTAGCACTATATTGTGCATTATTAAAATAATACCTTGTATAGAGCTACATTTAAATCCCTTCACAAAACTGAACTTCGAAATAAGTCATTATTTCCCTGATCACAATTTAAATACTCTAAAACTTCAGCATAGAAACTGCGGTGAAAGTCGTACGACTTGCATAACAAGTCTCTGGACTAACCTCATCATACTTCCGACTTAAACTGGTGAACTGAACTATGAATATTCAAGTTCCCAATACAGACATACCCACCTTTGCCAGTTGCAGCGTTCAGATTTTGAATCGGAATTTGAACTAGCAATATAGGAACAGGGTGTTTCAGAATTGCGCAAAAATACTTTCACAGTTACATGGGTATCGGGCATGAAACGCAGCTATAATATTCTGATCTTCTGTTAGAGGGTGGTACTACACTGGTCGAGCCCGTATATGAGCTGTAGTTTTTTGGCTACAGTTTGGCTTTACCGTAAAGTCTAATTATTTTCAATGAAATTCCTTTTAGATAAAAGCTGAACAGTTAAATACATTATTGATTACGGATTCTCTTTCTTAAGCATTCAAATATTGAAATTCATGGAGTCAGCCGTTCCGTACTTTCAATTGCAAAAGCATCGAACCCAGTCTTATAACTCCCGACCGCTCTTTAAGAAATGGAAAGCTAATACCATTTAGACAGTGGGAAGCAATTACTAAAATTAAATTTCCTTAATGTAGATTACATTGAAACATATTTGAAAACAAATTATTCCTCGTTCATCCTACCGATAACGTTTTTGGAGTACAGGATTTTAAGCAGTTTGGTAATATAATAGCCGATTGGTTAAACACACCGGTTGCGGGTATAAAGTCCTGGGTTCAAAGTTCATACCCTGCCTCATGCCTTGGGTAATTATAAATATATGTGCAAATTATATAACTTGCCTGCGGTGCACCGCAAATCGACCCGTAAATCGTCGGGAGGAAAGATTATCTGAATGTCTTAGGAAATTTCAAATGACACGCGAAATTCGTCAACCCGTATTATGGCTTGAATTTCAATTCCTCTCGCATAACGGGGAGGCTCGTGTCCATGAGTAGGGCGACAAAAGGGAATTACTCCAATATAAAAAATAGCTACTTGAAATTTTTCAGATACATACTTACGGTGAAGGGAACGAAACCCTTGAAAGTTAACCCAGCATTCATTACAAAACACAAATCTATTTCAGACATACATCTCGGCCGTTTGTTCCGAGCTTATTAAGTTTGCGACAGATATACCACCAGTTTTCTCTTCTGCAACAAATTAGCAAGCGGTCCAATTACATTCTTAATTGTAGGCGCAGCTGAACGTCACGATTTAGTATGAGAAACGCATTTAATTAAACTTTGGATTGTATGAATTAAGCAAATAACATTTTATTGCGCACTGGCATCATGGCCGACAGGGGTGTCGCACGATTTGCTGTAAGTGCTAGCGACACGGGAAGCTAAATACGCGCTAGACAGATGACTGTCGCTAGTAGAGAGTCACTTGTCCTGTGTTACATCAAAAAATCAATATGTATGTGGACACGTGATGACGCTATCAATTATGTTTGACATCCAATACATTTATACGACGAAATTTATTCGTAGAAATACTTGAGAAGAGCCTTCCCTATTGCTTTTTTATTTTAAAAAATCGGCAAACAAGCGTATGGCCGCAGAAGATCGATGAGTTAAGCAGATACCGTAGCCTATAGATGCTTGCACTGCCAAAGACATTGCTCGCACGTTGAATACCTGAAGCGGAGTGGGACTAAGGAAAATCACAGTTATAAGTACTTAATAAATTAAACTTTTTATTGATATAGCTATTAAAAAACGTTTCCAGAGTTATTGTATGTTTCTTTAAACAATTTCTGCATAGTTCATCTTTTCAAATTTTCTCTCATTAATCTCAAATATTTTTTATCAAAACCGGAAATGCTTTGTTATGCCACTGTTAATTAATATTTCTGCAAATTTAGAGGTTCAGTTGGAAATCAAATCAAATAAACTACTACAGACCAGTGGCGTACGTAAGAGATTTGCTATCAATTCCAAATAAGCGTAGATAGCCAGACGACGACTCCAGCTCAAGTCGTTGACGACCCCTGGCTCAAATAAAGAGGGCAATGTCTTCCAACGATGAGAACGCTCGTTGTTTGTTCAGGAATGTCTGTACGTCGGGGCTTCGTAGGCATCACATAAGACCGGATGGAATTGCGCTCACAAAGAAAACATCAACATCTTAAATTCAATTGACATGCCTGGCGTCACAAGCGTCACTTCTGAAAGGCATTACGCAAGTTATGGCGTCATGTTGCTATGTAATCACATATTAATCTCTATTCTGTTTGTCTTGTGGTCGGAATTAATTAGATTTTCGCCGTCCAAATCCATTTGCGTTCCAAATGTTACGTCTAGAATTGGTTTTGTGTCAGATTTCAAATTCAATAGACATAACAAACATGTAGATATTCCAATTGGTTAATTAATTTTGTTATCAAACTTTGAATAGCTTTAAATGTAATAAAATAACTTTTTATAACGTAAAATCATTGAAATAGTGTAAAAAAAACTTTATCATACAATTGTATTACCAGACGTTAAGCTAATAGCGGTCATAGTTCAAGTAGAGAGTATATAAATCGGTCACACTATCTATTGTTATCCTTTCGCAAGAATTATGGTTATAACCGAATATATGAATTCTGATGTTATAACACTCATGTGACCGGGCGACCACAAAGAATATTTTTCCGTACGCATCAAGGACCGCACAATAAATCTTTCTTTTTTATGAGAAACTATAAATTACAGGGCCGTTCAGGCCGGCCTGGGCAATGGTCATTTTTGTCTCACTGATCCCGGACTTACTCGAGAAATACTAGGAGCGAAGAAATTAAGAACAGTTAGTGACGCAATAAAAAGTAACAGCCGCCGAACCACAATTACAAGGTATTACATACACGTGATGATATTGCCAACTTCGATGAAACTGCCTGACGCCCCCGAGATACGACATTTTCTTTACTGCCCTATTGCGTATCTAGGAAATTAGATGGGGCTTAAGTAATAATGTAAGACATTTTTGGAACTAATTACAAGTTGAATTACTTTGTCGCACTTGAGATTGAGTTTTGCATTTGAATGTCCCTTGGTGTGGGACCGAGAAATTCTAATCTTTGGCTATACAATTATGGTAATTGCAAAGTGCGTTACTAAAAATCTGGCATGGACAATATTAACACAATTTAAAAGAGAAGGGGCGTTACTTTGCTCTTTGTAGAAACTGTTGACGCCGACTCATTACATTCTACTATTGATCGATGAATCGATCGACTGGTAAATCGATTTTTGTGGTAACATACCTTTTTTTAGAAAATCCTTTGTGAATCACCGCATGTCTCGGGGATGACGCATGCCTTATTCTATAAATAGACCTTGACAAACAAACGCGTGGGTAGACTAGATAAAATATAGAGATCACAATTGGGCAAAAAATACAAATTTAATATTGGTAATAGGAATAAACGAATTGTATGAATAGATGCCTTTTCACTCCTATACATAAAACAAATAACCTTGGGTCTTCACGATCATTATTTCACTTGATGGGTTAAAGTAATATCGGGATCCATTCATCGCAGCATTTATTTCCATCAGACAAGTAGGTAGACTAAGACTAACCATATTTCGAAAAGGAAGCCTAAACATATTTGGCATGTTTCGTGATAAATATTCAGGCGTTACATTTAATGATTAATTGCTTTTGTCTGGTGTTGATACTTTTCGTTATGTTATATCAGTACTTACCTAGCATATACTTTTTATTTGATGAAAGTTACTTAGCTACTATAAACGTATATACTCTTGATTTTATTTAGTTAGTCATTTTAATAATTAGTGCTATGAAATTGGATTGGAGTGCATTAATTATTGATGGTTTATTCATCTTTTAATTTTCGGCCAGGTGTATTTTAATTTGAAGCACCTCGTCTTAATTATTTTAATTTAGTTATTGAAATATATACAGATTTCGCTTCGACGGATTTTGTTCGGTATAGGTATCATATGATAATAAACGTTATCTTATCCGGAGATTGACAAATACTGACCTAATTAATACAAATATATCTATAGGGTATAATTTTAATCACACAATATATCGCAAGGCGCCTAGGTATTATGGTAAAGAGGATGTCTACGTCACACGTACCTAACCTACCACAAAAAACAACCAGATGGATTTATTTGTAACGGCTTTCCTTTGATAAATCACTTTTTTATCATGGATTATTAAAATGAGAACTTATAATCTATACAAATAAATAAAATTGGAGGGCTGTTTGTAATATCAAAATAACACCTTTTCAATAAATGCATATGAAAGTTCATACGACACCTATAGCAAAAACGCGATTTAAAAATAAATTGACTGTCTGCCTGTCTGTCTATCTGTGTGTTTGTTCCGGGTAATCTCCGAAACGGGCTTGCGCGGGCTCAGAACGCGGGAGCGGGCTTTTTTGTTAAGTTAAATTCGACGCGGACGAAGTCGCGGGCTCAGCTAGTAATGTATATAAAATGTATTTCGTAACTATTTATAGTTCCTAACTACCAGACACCTAAAGGTCCCAATCAAGCCGCTTCACCCTTCTCAATAAAATCCTGTTTTAATTGGACCGAGGCTGTTCAATTACTGTAGCTCAGGACAATGGTATAGTAAGTAATAATCCCCAGTTTTCGCGTAAGCACAGCTTTGTTTCCTACTTGTTTCATAGGGATTACTGAGTCAGCACTAACGCGAGGCCCATTCAAAGTGTGCTAACGGGCAAATGATCTCCTTCAAACAATAGTTTAAGCCTTAATTATGACGCTCGTTTTTAATATATAAATACGAGTGGCATATTTATAATTGTAGAGAATTTAAATTAAAATGTCAGTACAAATATCTATTAAAATATATTTTTTTATTTTAATACGGGTAATTTTAATGATTATCGACCTCAATTTAAGATTATTCGCATTTTGGTAGAACTAAAGGTGAAGGAAAACATCGTGAGGAAACCTGCGTGTCTTAGAACATCTAACCAATTTTCGAAAGACATGTGAAATCCGCCAACCCGCACTGGGCCAGCGTGGTGGATTACGGCCTGAATTCCCCTCGTAGTGAGAGGAGGCCCGTGCCCAGGAGTGGGTCATCAAAAAAGGCTAAATTATTTTTATTATTATAATATAAACTTGTATTTGTAGTATACGCACATATCCGTTTCATTGCGTATGATTTTATTACGCAATATCAAATTATCCTGCTAAGAACAGCTAATTAAAACATAATGAAGTAAACGAATTAACGAGGTACCTATTAACTGCGATGCTAATACGGAGTCTATTAACTTTGATTAGGGTCGGTAAATGAAATTACTTTCGCATAAGACTTTTCAAGAGATGATAAAAAAAATCAAAGTAGGTTAGGTACATCAATGTTAAAGGTCCTTTAGGTCGAGCTGGGTTGATTGCAGAGTCTGGTACTTTGCTTTCTGTATACCTATATAGCCACATATATAGATTTACATAGATAACGCAAATGCATGTACTTCCCGTGTACGAAACCCCGACCAAGCGTCAAGGTTGGTCGCCGCTAACTTACAGTCCGCGCGACTACAGATATAAAAAATATGAGTATGAGCGAGATAATCACTCGAGAGAATCGTAGCGGGCGGAGGGGCATCGGCGGCATCGGTGTCTTTGAATCGGTTTGGATTTCCCGTCACTAATGACGTCACAGTAGGTGTTAAAAATTCTGCACCCTTGGTTTCAATACAAATCGTGATACTTGCGTTGTCTATGTAAATCTATATCTGTGTATATAGCGGTTGTAAATATTTTATACCTAACTGTAATATGCGATCGACATTTTACTAACATAGTGGCACGAGGTCTTTTCTTATAAGTTAATAACTTGTGTCACTCATTTACCAAACAAAAAATTGAAATACGTTCATTGAATATTTCCTCGTCTGATATAAACACAATTAAGTATTCTAACATTTTGTTTTCTTATATTTACGCGAATACTAGACATTGAAATAAAACTAGGACGTCTAACACCTCAGTCCCCCCGCGACCATGGCTGCTGTAAAGCAACCGAAACGTCGGGAACATAAAGTTAATAAACGCGATAAAATCCGAAAAATAGTTTTATTTCAATTCTATCATTTCTTAATGAAGTTTAATTTTCTTTTTCCAAACTAATCATGGTGGTGCAAATAAATAATAATTAGATCCGAGAGCATTGAGTAGTAAGTAATAAACTGATTCTAATTAGACACAAAGCCACAAGCAACCGTTTAGAAACGATTGCGACACTAATGAATTTCGCCACAGTTGAGACGCCAGGTATATAAAGACGTATTAATTAGTTGTGTGTTAGTCAACGCTACCTAATGATTGAGTTTGTCATACTAATATTAAAAAGAGGAAAACTTTGTTTGTTTGATTGTAATGAATAGGCTCCAAAACTACTGAACCGATTTGAAAAATTATTTCACTGTTGGGAAGCTACACTATCCCCGGGTGACATAGGCTATAATATATTTTCAAAAAAATTTGGAATCCTTACTAAAACTCGAATAATGTAACCGCAATGTACCCGTGCGAAGTGGGGGCGGGCCGCTAGTTAAGAATATAAAGGATTTGGCAGCGAGCCTTGAGTGATGCCTATATCCGATGTTATAACTATGATCTAATATAAATTAATTCGTAAAAAGGTGGATTTTACTTATTGTTCTAATCGCTATGCTCTTCACATGAAAGTCTTCCGACGAGATTTAATTTCTTCACAACCTCAAATCAAATTTTTCCGTTGATGTTATTACTTATAAGATCATGAAAAGAAATTACGGCATAGCAAAGTCATCTTTGATGTATCTCTACATACAAGATCCAAGCGACTGTTGACAAAGAACACATTTTCTCAGCAGCGGTTGGAGGGTGTATTTGCATTTTGTAGGTTTTGTTATTCTACATGAGACGCCGAGGCTTTTGTACATTGTTCAAGAGATTGCAATGAGAGGTTTACTTTGTAATTTTATTTAAAGAAGCTGACATATTTGCTGGTAAATTAGAATAATGAAATGCTTGAATATGGTGCAATATTTTTCTGAATATGGTTTGATACAATTTGTGGTAGTACCTACTTATCTGGGGATTCCATATTATATTTTATGAATTTTAAGAGATGTACATGAGTTTTGAAAACAAATGGCTAGGTATAACAAAGAATAACGACGGCTTGACGCAGTGGTTCGAGCGTAGGTCGCTCGGCTCACTGCACGTGGTGGTTGCGGGTTCAATTCCCGCCGGGGAAAATGTCGGAAATGGCTTTTTCGTAATTTGCCTAGGTCTGTGTGTCACTGGGATCGCCCCCAGTCCATTGTACGGTACCCATAGTACAAGCGTTGCTTAGTTTGGGACCATGCAGTTGGTGTTCCTCTGGCGATATTTCCTATTTATTATTTATTTATAACGAAAAAAGTTTCATGGGACAAATTTTCAAAATAAGAAATTTGCGTTACTTATTTGTACATATAGCTACTAGCTATGCTTCATTCTGAGGGTTCAAATGAAAAATGATCTTAACCGCTGTAAAATATAATACCGTACCTTTTATATTTCCATTGTGAATGATTGCGTGTTACACAACTCGAGCTTTCACAATGATCCAATTATTTTACTTTTATAATAACCTAGCCTTTTTCTAACCATCGGTTATGCCGAGTCCACCACGTTAAGCTCTTATTATCGCTTGACCCAGATTGAAATGGAAATAGCATTGATTTATATTAAAATGTGTACTCCTTTATCACGGAGTAAATTAATATGTTTTCCAGCTGAAATGATGATGAGGGTAATGAAAATTGGTAAGGAATAATCCGTAACCATTGAAATACTTACCATAAAGTCTTATTACTACGGTATGGTATACTTAACATGTAAAAGAAATAAGAACTTTTTTAACAGTAACAGTAAAAAAAAAGTGTTGTGGTTATGGGGCATGATTCAGTTTTGTCGACTTGTCACTATTTTAGTACAAGGTTCTAAAACTCCACTATTAAATCGAAATGTTTAGGGTTGCCGTTCCCTTGGCTGTACCATGAAGCAGGTCCCCCCGCTTTGACCAATAAGATCGCTTAATTTCCTCAGCTTTACTTGGCTAAGCTCAAATTGAAAATAAATGAAGCGATCCTATTGGTCGAAGCGGGTGGGCCCGCTTCAAAACTGATACGTCGTCGTTACTCTCTTTTTTGTACGATGTGACAAACTTAAGCAGCTCACATTTGAGCTGCGTTTGAGTATTACGCGGTAAAATTTTCAACTATTTGTAATTTATATGTCCACTAGCTGTACCCTGCGCGCGTTGCTACGCTGTGAAATATTGGTCGTACCAACTCAGAAACCTTTGTGGGCTCATGCCCAACACTTTGCTGAAGATCATGACATGTCAAATGCATAGTTTACGATTGTATAAAGGACATACAGACAGACATTCATTTTTATAATATATAGATTATGGTTTACCGGTATAATGCTGTGTTAGCGGTAAGAATATGTGAAATTTTGGTCAGCAAAATACTAGTTACATCTATTTGTAATTCTCATTCAGACCTGTCTCATTCAGACACCCCCTCCATGAAATTTAACACAAATTCACGGAAGCGTTATCGTGTGCGTTTAGCATATCAGTTTGTTATCGATATTCACCCCGAACTGTGTTGCCGTTTCATTGTCATGCTTAGTGCTTGGTCAGACGCGTGATTTGCATAACGTGGTACCGAGATAATTGTATTAATTGGATCCGACTGCTGAGACGCAATACAAGAGTCGTCTCTCAACTATTGTGTAATTTGACCTATCCTTGAGAAAAAAAAAACAGTGCCGTCTAGAGACGTCCGAAAGAAGCGAAGCTTTGTAGTATAAAGCGTAGGAACTAAGCGTGTTTATGTCGTGTAACACTACTGACGCTTACCACGAATAGAGTGGCCACGCGGCAAGCGCCCCGAACGTCCGTATAGAAGCTTCGCTTGAAAATCATTGAACAAAACCTTTATTTTATTTACAAATACATTATTCTTCACACTGATGACTCGCCTTATGTAAAGCTGTTACCGTCACCTATAGATGCTTGCAATACCAAAGGCAGTGCTTGCCCGTTGCCGACCTGAAAGGGAGTGGGACAGAGGGAGGGGAAGGGACTTCGTGTTATCTCACTCACTGTACGAAACGCAGGTATAATAGGTAGCTACTTTATTCTGATGTTCTGTAAATACCGCAGTCCCTAGTCGAGCCAGCCCGAAGAACTGTGCTTCGGTTGTAAATCAAGGGCAGGGCAGGAAATTGCACCCCAGACCCCCCATAACCCCCATAACCCCCCCCCCCCCCCCGATCCTGTAACTGCTTACAAAAAATGGGCATTGATTGTAACTTTTTTTTTGGTAGAACTACAGCAAGAAGTATCAAATAAAAATCGGAGGCTATTCTTTGAAGCGTCCTTTTGTTCCGCAAAAGTATCAACCCGCAACCTTTGAAGACATTTGAGCCGGAACCCGTTGCGGAGATGAAAAATGTCTCGGCAAACTTCAATTTTAAAACTAGAATAAAGTTTACTCTGTCGCGAAAATCTTTTCACTGTAAAGAGATACTTATTACGGGCATGTAGGAATAATAATGTTGAAATAGGACAACTTTGTTCCAGGAAATATGTTTTCGGAAGCGCGACATAGCCTAATACTAAATCGCTTATATATTACATAATCTTATAAGTAGGTTCCTTAGACATCCATTACCACACAAATTGTAGAATGAGAGTCGAGAAGTCTATTTTTATGCACCAAAGTCATCAAACAAGCGTACGACTCGCGCCTGATATTAAGCAGATAGAATAGAATAACTCTTTATTGAACACTAAAGTTCGGAATATATCTAATAACATAAAAACAATAGTGTACATTGGGCGGTCTTATGGCAGACTGCGATCTCCTCCAGACAGCCTTTGGATGGAGAGAATTATGTCATGTTGTCAAGGTACCTAGTAGTCTACAGTGTATTCATTATTCAAACATTAACTTATACCATATATACTTTTTTAAAATGGGACTAGTCCCGCCACACACTCCCACCACTGTAACTCCTGTAAGCCAGGATCGACAATGGTGACCAATAATGACGTTGAGGTTTGACCCTCGACGAGTCCCGAGGAAAAGTTAAATTGTCTTGGAACCCGCACGAATTTAATCGAAAGAAATAATAGGAGGAGTTGGAAGAAAATATTTCCACTTCCCTCCGGTGCAAAGCGGGAGACAAAATATATGTAGCTGGTATGGGATAATTGCCATAGAAACAAGACTGTTACAGCTGATTGAAGACCAGTTGTAAGGCACCACGGATCGTAATATGACTAATTGGACCTAAACTCGTGAGCTGATTATACTTGATTCCAATAATAGGTATGGCAAAAGCGCTTGAACGCACGGAAATTGTCCCTAGTTTCCACAAGGTATGTGTAATAAACTGCTCCAGATGTCACTTGCAGGCTATTTAGCATAGTAGTCCGTTCGTTGTGCCAGAGACTGCACTCCCACAGGATGTGATGTGCAGATTGTTCATGATTGTTTTGCGGCGTCGAGCACTGACAGAAAGGTGAAGGAACTAACGTGAAGTAGAATCATTTGCTCCTAAAGTTGCCATGCCCAGTCAGAAATTGAGCCATACAGTGGTCCACCTCCAACCACGCTCTCTCCAGACGTTCACGAACGCATGGAAAGAATTGGTGGAGGTGGCGGCCCTTAGTTGTTGTATCCCATCTGGATTGCCATTCGGCCAGAAGATCTTCGTAGACGACAGATATCGGACTAAATAATCTAGCGATTTTAGAGCGGTCTCGCGGTTTAAGGAACTCGATGTTCATGCTCTCTCGAGTAGAGTAGTACATTGCCGCGCGTCTTTGGACCTCCAGGTCTACTGGGAGCACACCAGCGAGAACTGGCAGGGCCTCGGTACTACCCGTGCGATATGCTTTACATAGAAATATTAACGCCAAACGTTGGCTTTGTAGTAATTTACGCCGTGCCGCCCCTATATATACTATATAAATACATACATAACATACGACCGCTTGGTGCAGTGGTTCGAGCGTAGGCGGCTCGGCTCACAGCACCGGGTGGTTGCGGGTTCGATTCCCGTCGGGGTAAATTTCGGAAATGGCCATTTCGTAATTTTCCCTGGGGGCCAATCGCGCTAATTTTGAAAGGTTTAACCATTCGAACGGAACGTATTTGGTTTTGGTTTAGATTTGGTTTCGCCGTTGTCAAAAATGGTATCGCGCTATTTTTCTGAACGTTTAAATCGTTGACGTTACCAAAGTAAAACCAAACCACAACCAAACGTGAAACGTTTAGAGCTTACCCGTGTATTAGGTAAATACTAGGTGTTACTTCTGCAATTTATGGTCGATTGCGCATATAATAAAGTGGGCAGCACTATTTTATTATGTCAAATGCAGTCAAATGTAAACAATATAGTTCATAATAACCTAAAAATTGCTTTTCAAGTACTAAATTTGTTTGTTATTGCTATATTTTGTTAAATGCCACTGGCGAAATACCTATTGGAGAAGAAGAATAAGTACAATAATTAATATTTGTAAGGTAAGTGCATAAATAATATTTGTTATTTTGTTTTTGAGCACAATGCATAGGCCAAATTCTATAATAGCCGAGTATATAATATCTAATTGACATTGTAGAAAATTGTGATCATGCTTCCACAAAAGCTATTCAGCAAGAGTTGAGTTGATAAAAACAACGTGGTGTTTGTGTTTTTATAGTGTTTTATTATGGTTTTATAGAAAACATGGACGGAGGACGTCGTCAGTGAGTCGCCACCCCGGCCGCGGCCGACGCAGGTTATATCACCCCGGTGCAGTCGTCGAATCTTCGTGTTCAAATCTACAAAATAAAATTATACAATTAAAACATAAACTATATTTATTTTCATTGTAGTCTCTAATAATTCTAATTTATTATCATAATAGTCACAAATAAATTATAATTAAGTACACATTATAATGTGTGATTTGTGAATATCTATTGAAACATTCTGAGAATGATACACCTTCATGTTCTGCTGGTGTTGTGATAGCGATATGGGTGCCATCAACACAACCCCTGAACCCCTGGCAATACCAAACAACAACAAAATAACAAAATGTTGTGATTAACTACCTAATAAAGGTTGTAAGATAGGTTATAGTTACATTTTACAAACGCTTACCTTCGTATCCTCATCCAGACCATCAGAACGAGAGGCAGGTGGGTATAAGTGGAGTTCATTCTTCTGCCAACCCAGCAAACAGCTCCGTTGAAAGACGATATCGCTTTCTAAGCTTTGACTCCGATGTAGAATTCAATGACCTTCTTATTGAGACATTCTGCCTGCGGGCCGATGCTTTACCCTCAGCTACGTCCACCTCATGAGCACTTTGTAGCTTGCTAAGATGTAGCCCGAGCATTTTAAGCTTTTATATATTACACAAACACTTCAATTTAAGTTTTAGTTACAATAATCCACCAAACATAACTTGAAAAGTTGCTCGTCACGAACTAATTCAAAAACGTTCGTTTGACAGCGGAATAGCCGATTCCAACGTAACGCTTTTGGTTCTAAACGCTGTTAAAAAGTAACGCAATACGTTGACAAACGTATCTTCCAAAATAAAGCTAATTCGTTTCCGTTAAAATAATAGCGCGATACGAAATGTGCATAACATAACGTTTTTGGTTGTGGTTTTGTTTTGGTAATGTCGTTTAAAATTAGCGCGATCGGCCCCCTGGTCTGGGTGTCACTGGGATCGCCCCCAGTCCATTGTACGGTACCCATAGTACAAGCTTTGCTTAGTTTGGGACCATACAGTTGGTGTGTTTGTCTGGCGATATTTATTATTTATATATTTATACATACATAAATATAGACAATAAATACCAATGATTTAAACAAAGAGCAGGACATTATGTTTAATAATACATAATAAAGTGAAAACTATGAAGCCAAATACTGCTACTTTAATAGAAATCTAAAGGAAGGGGTTTGGGGTTCCGGCTCTCCCAGACATTGTACGAAATACAGCTGTTACCTATAGCTACTTTATGCCAATCTTCTGTGAGACGGTGGTACTACCCCGGTCGAGCTAGCCAGTATATGAGCCGTAGCATTTGGCTACAGCTTGGATCTCACCATCGATCTTTATTATGTGAGTCCTATCCTTTGTGCTAATTTACAGAAAAAAAAAAAATTTTTTGTTGTAATTTTATTTATTTAACTAGCTGAGCCCGCGACTTTGTCCGCGTGGAATTTAACTTAACAAAAAAGCCCGCTTCCTCGTTCTGAGCCCGCGCCACAGGACCCATTTTTTCATTGTTTTTTTAAATTTGGTTTTTCGAAAATAAAAGTAGCCTAAGTTACTACCTATAACATCAGCTATCTGCCAGTGAAAGTCCCGTCAAAATCGGTCCAGTCGTTTCGGAGATTACCCGGAACAAACACACAGACCGACAGACAGACAATTTTTTTTAAATCGCGTTTTTGCTATATGTGTCGTATGTACTTTCATATGCATTTAGTGAAAAGGTGTTATTTTAATATTACAAACAGACAATCCAATTTTATTTATTTGTAAAGATGTATAGATGGCTAGAATTTTTCCTTATTTTAATTGTTACATAAATAAATAAAGAAAAAAGTCAGCGTTTATAGCCAAATTATCAATCAGCCTAACAGTCCCTATCTCCTCCCTTCGTCCCACTCCCCTTGACTCCCCTCCGGGTTGATAACGTGCGAGCAACTTATTTGGTACCTGTACCTATTAATACCGGTAGCCTATACTATTTATTGATTTCGGAATTATTTGAACGTAGGTACGCCCATTTATAATTACTTATCCATAGCTTGGTAGATATGTATTGTATCCCTATCCACGTGTGATTGGATGTTATTTAGGTTGCCATCTACTTTGGTCATAAGGAAAAAATATGACTTAAATAGGAAGGTAAAGCAATACTTCCTATGAATGAGTCGGTAAGTATGTCATATTTATCAACCGGAATCAGATCATATCCCATTTCAATAACGTTCGTAAAAATGATTTTCCCGTATTTGATCAAATATAATTGTAATATATGTGATGGCTTACAGTATTTCTGTCTGAAGTTCTCAGCTTAGTTCGGCAAAAATAGGTAAAGTTGAAGTCCTGAGACCCTTATTTATTTGTTCTGAAAATTATTTATGTTTAGGCACTTGAAATTTCTTGTAAGCGGACTTGTTAGTTTTGTTCATTTTTTGTTTTTTTTGCTCGAATAAATTACTTATGTAGAACATGTTTTTTACATGATGTGAACTACAAATCTTTAGTAAAATTATCTCGATAATTATATGAAGGTTCTATATTCTATATAACCATGCTTCAATCAATAAATAAATACATAAATATTATGTTGGTGGTCACTGACGTCTTGGCAGGCCAAGGCGGAAATGGTACAACGATTTGAATATATATTCGCGTAAAACGTGGCCATATTGTTGTGGCCCAATATAGCAATCTGTGGAGATGGAAAGGGGAGATCTTTAATAAGCAGTGGAGAATTTAATTGGCTGTAAATAATATTAATATATTAAAAAAACACAAAGAAACAAAGGAAAGCTTTATCTAGAGGTTGAAACAGAAAGGGTATACTATTTTTTCAAAAACTTAACTTTGTAATTCTAAAACTATCAGCTTTGGAGGAAACTTGAAAAACAAAAGGTGTTATAGGGAGAAGTCTACAAAATCTTCAGTACTTCAACTGCCCCACAAAGCCGGTAGTTTTAGATTTACAAAGTTAAGTTGCAAAAAAATAGTATACCCTTTCTGTTTCACCTAGTATATACAATGGCAAGTAGTCGCCAATTCAATATGGAGCGCAAATATTTCACCTTAAATTCAGTCCACTGCCTGAAAATAACGTCGATATAGGCAAACGTTCGGTCGAAAAAAAAATACGGCATTCCCAAAATAATTGATTATCCCGAAAAACAAGCGTACCTCGATTAATTCATCACTTATGCAACGCATCACGAATCACGGAACAATGTTAGCATAACAAGACCGCTGAGATATAATAGAATAGCACGCACACTCGACAATTTGTCAAAAAACAAATAAACACGTGCCATTAAGGGCCGTTTTCTCTTTTCCTCAATGGGACGTGTCCACAATTTCTAAAAGCATCGCTTTTATTTGCGAACGGTATCATTAACCAGTGGGACGCGAATGTATGGCTGCTGGGTACGTCTTTATTGCTCCCAGTGATAAATGAAGATAAGTATGAGCGTTGAACCAGAACGCTGATGGGAATCGTCTAAAGCATTATCTTATTTGATCCGGAAAGAAAATATTGAATGTGCCAGTTGGTTCTATTCTACCCAAAGAATTTGTAATAATAATATTACAAATTCTTTGATTCTACCTTATATATGATCTTGTGAGCCCAACTCTGTTCACCGCTGGCATCTCGATCGACTCGCAATACGTCAAAAATGACGTATCGCGTGTGAATACGTCAGTTTTGACCGATGTTCTATAGGTAAACGTATGTATCGCGTATATGAATACGTCAATTAAAGCGGAATTTCTAGGTATAATAGGTATTACACTCACAAAACTGACGTATTCAGATACGAGATATGTCAGTTTTGACGTATTGCGAGTCGATCAAGTTTTTTTTTTTTTTTTTTTGAATTGACTATATGTTGTTGGCCAGAGTGGCCATAACATCTTCACACGGACAGAGGGCGCTCGCCCTCAAGTGCGCTCCAGCCAGAAGTCGATCAAGATGCCAGCGGTTAACAGATTTGGGCGCCTGTTCTATTGCTTTCAATACGAGGTCATAATTATTATGATAAGTGTATGATAAGCTAAGGCTTTTGAATAGGCTCTTTGGGAATGAAATCTATTTTTAATTGTCAAAGATTTCATTACATATTATATAAATCGTAATGTGATGCCGTTAGTAATACAACAGTTTACATATTCCATTCCTTACGTAGCGATAGAGTAAAGATTTCTCTTCATTTCCGCTTGTTTATGAAAAATAATAGTACTTAAAGTGTTGCACGCGCATCAAGTTCCTCCACGGTTGTTTCAAGTTCGTGTGAAGGGTTCTCGCGACTGTAAATTCCACTGTGTAAGCTAGGTACTACAAAAGGACTGGTGTTAGTGTAAACGAATCGCTACGTCTGTACTTAGTGACAAACTACACCAAGATATAAAGCAAAAAATCGGTAGAAATTCTGTTCAGTACATTGATTCCGAATAGGACATATTCATTTTCGTTTCGCTGCTCTTTGGCAGTGGTATAGCATGTTTTTCTGAATATACTTCCGTGTGTTTTCAGAGTTCAGAGGCCTTTTTGGCGCCATGACGCATACAGTGAGAATAGCTTCCATTCTGGACAACATAACGTTTTATCTTTAAGCGTTACATTAACATTGAATGCATAAAACGTAATCGTTATAGGTACATGAATTTCTTTCATTTGGGTAAAATAATAATTCTGTCAGTTATAAGTAGGTACTTAATTACCTATATCTTTTACCAGCTTTTGCCCGCGGCTTCGCTCGCGTTAAGTAGTATTATTATTAATTATTATTATAAAGCAGTGGTAGCCGATTGGTTAAGCACGCGGCACCAGTCTTGGGTTCAAACCCCGGCTAGCACCTCTGGATTTTTCGAAATCTATGTGCGAATCATAATTCCTATATGATTATATCTTGCTTACGGTGAAGGAAAACATCGTGAGGAAACCTGCATGTCTTAGAAGATCTACCCATTTTTGAAAGACATGTGAAATCCGCCAACCCGCACTGGGCCTGCGTGGTGGATTATGGCCTGATTCCTCCTCGTGTTGAGGGGAGGCCCGTGCTCAGGAGTGGGACATCAAAAGGGCTAAATTATATATATATTATTAATTCTTATTAATTCTTATTAGCGGATGCCTACGTCATAACATCTACCTGCATGCCAAATTTCAGCCCGATCCGTCCAGTGGTTTGGGCTGTGCGTTGATAGATCACTATATCAGTCAATCAGTCACCTTTGAGTTATATATATTTAGATTTATGTAACAAAATCGGTATACAAGCTGTGCCAGCCGGCACATTAAAAAAGCTGTTTCGGTCTTCTTCAATTTCTTTAATTAAATACTTATAAGGTTGGTGTACAATCAAAACTAAAAAGTGATACACGTCTGTCGTCGACGCCGTATTTTTGTAACTGAAGGCGCGTCGCTGGCGCTCTCGTCGCGTGCGCCGCCGCCTCGCTGCTGCCTCACCCCCGCGAGTAGGGTGAGTTCTTCAGTTGTTGCGTGAACATCCTGGGGCCCCTGGAAGGCTGTTGGCTTCCAGTGTATCATCCAGCAGGAGTACTAGTTTGTTGACAGCACGTCGAAAAGTTCCTCTTTGGGTAGTTACATCAACGACTCGTGCTGTATTGTCGGGGCCTGGGTAGAGTTTGGTTACTCTTCCTAGTGGCCATTTTAGTGGTGGAGCATGGTCATCCTTCAGTAGGACCATCTGGCCTACTTTGATTTGCAGATCATCTGTACGCCATCTTGTCCGCGTCTGGAGCTCTGCTAGGTACTCCTTTTTCCATCGCTCCCAAAATTGCTGCCGGAGTTTCTCTATCAGCTGGTATCTATTTGGTCTAGCGACTTCTACAACTTCTGACGGCACCGACATGAGAGGCCGCCCGATAAGAAAGTGACCGGGAGTGATAGGATTAAGGTCATTTGGATCCGAAGAGAGGGGGTATAGTGGGCGTGAATTTAGGATCGCCTCTATTTGTGCAAAGAGTGTAGTAAGTTCCTCAAATGTTAACGACGCATTACCTGCTATTCTTTTTAAATGGATCTTTGAGGACTTGACTCCGCTTTCCCAGATTCCCCCAAAATTTGGCGAGTATGCCGGAATGAATATCATTATAATGCCTTCGCTACCAGCGTAGTCAGAAACGGGTTTACGACTGGACCGTATTATCCTACCCAATTCATTGTTTGCTCCTACGAAGTTCGTGCCATTATCGCAATATATTACGTGAGGTTTGCCACGCCGAGATACAAAGCGACGTAAACATAGTATGAAGGCTTCGGTGCTAAGGTCACTAACCACCTCTAGATGGACCGCTTTGGTCAAAAGACAAACAAAAATACACAAATAACATTTAGTAATGTCCTTTTCTAGAAGAGATCATAAATGGACCACCGAAGTCAGTGCCACATGAATAAAATGGAAAAGTAACATTAGTTCTCTCTGGTGGCAGCTGCCCCATGATAGGTTGTAACGTCTTCCCTCGGTAACGTGTGCATATCACACATGACTTAGTGATGCTGCGTGCTAATGTTCTGCCACCTAAGGGCCAGAAACTTTCACGAATAGAGGCTAACAACAATTGTGGGCCTGCGTGAAATAAGCGTTGGTGTTCGTGTCTCATTAATAATTTAGTTAAATAATGCTTGCTATTCAAAATTATTGGATGTTTTTTATTAAAGTCATGATTGGAGAACTTTATGCGACCACCAACTCTTAATATACCGTCAGCATCTAGAAATGGGTTCAAAGGTAATATTTTTGACTTGTGATGTAGCTTATCACATTTAGATATAGTTTGAATTTCTATGGTAAATGACTCTAATTGACAGAATTTAATTAAAATTATCTGTGACTTGTCAAGTTCCTGTACTTGTAGGGGACCTGAAATTTTAGTATTATTTTTATTTATATTATTTAAAAAACGTAAAACGTATGCGAAACTTCTTTTTAAACGATCATAATTTGAATACTTAGTGAACTCTAATAATTTTGGATTCTCAATATTAATATGAACTTTAAGTTCGGGTACGTCTACCGATAAGTTTTCTAGCTGTGGCCACTCTGTGTACTCCTTTTTAAGGAAAGGAGGACCTTCCCACCACTCGCAAGATGAGTGCATGAGGTCTTGAGGTTCGACACCTCTCGACGCTAAGTCGGCGGGGTTCAAGTGAGTGGGAACGTGTCTCCAGGTGTGGCCTGTTGTAAGCTCGTTTATCTCTTATATTCTATTGCATACAAAAGCCTTAAGTAATTTTTGTGGAGTTTTAATCCAACATAAAACAATGGACGAATCTGTCCAAAATAGAGTTCGATCAATTTTAAAATTGAGTACCTTTAATAATTTGGAACATAAACGAGCTCCTAACAGCGCCCCACAGAGCTCCAGTCGCGGTATAGTTATAGCTTTGATAGGCGCGACTCTGACTTTGGCGCATAGCAGCTTAACTGAAATAGTATTATTATCATTAACGGAACGCACATATACGCAGGCACCATATGCATCCTGTGATGCGTCCACAAAACAATGGAGTTCAATAGAAATAGGCGAATTACATATTACATTACGGTTTATCTTTAACTGGGATAATTGAATCAAATTATTAGCAATGTTTGACCATTGTTTAGCTACATTAGGTGGTACCGGGTCATCCCAGCTTAACTTTATTTTCCACAGATTTTGTAGAATTATTTTAGCCTTTATTACACATGCACATAAAAGTCCTAGAGGATCAAATATTGTGCAGGTCAAACTTAAAATAGATCTTTTGGTAATAGGTAATTTAGAATTCATATCAATCGAAAAATGTAATGTATCTTGTTTAGGAGACCAGATTAGACCTAACACGCTAGTTTCCTTGTTCAACAACGGTGTATCACACGTGTCGCTTGGATTAAAATTAGGCGCGTTAGACATTATTTTATGTAGCGGAAAACATGCTGATTTTAAAACTTGTGTAACATTATCATGTATATGCCTGATGCCTTCTTCAGTCGAGGACCCAGTAGCTAAGTTATCTACATATATGTCATTTTCAATAATAGAAGCTATAGTCGGATCAGAACATTCTCTCGATAGCTGAAGGAGACATCGCGTACTCAAGAAAGGCGCAGAGGCTGTACCGTAGGTAACAGTGTTTAGCTGCAGGACCTTTATCGGCTCAGCATCATCGTCCCTCCAAATGATAAGCTGTAGATGGCGCTGGGACGGATCTATTTCGATTTGTCTGTAAGCTTACGTTCCGCCTGATGCAAACTAATTATTGTACCCTATCGATGCTTGCAATACCAAACGCCGATCTTCTGTGAGAGGTTGACACTAACCCGGTCAACCCAGCCCCTATTTGAGCCGTAGTCGATTGGCCACAGCTTGACTCTACCACAGCTCTATATATAATCGAGGAATTTATTTATATAACAAAATCGACAATAACGCTTTAAAAAAAGTATAAATGAACGAAAACAACCGCGCTGCTTAATTTAACTAATTGAATACCTACCCGTTCGAGGGGTAAAAAAGTTTAACTGAAAAAGCGAACCATTTTGGGCGCGTTACCCCGCCAGCGCTGCGCTAATTAAGTGTCATACCTACTGTTTTTTCCTTAAATTACAAAGTTTCTCTGTTTTTTTTTATTTGAGCGGGATATTTTACAATTGTAAATACCTGAGCTGCCGTGTAAAGTTCCAAGGAGTATTAAACGCCTTGCTTCAATGTAAATTTGGGATAATGAAATTCAATGCGGGCTCTTTTTCCCCGGATTGTTGAATTGAAATGGGGGATAATTTATTTTTTTCTTGAGAAACTTAAGCAGGTGCCAAGTTACACGATTATATATTCGAATGTTAATTGATCAGTCTAACTGTGTAATTACAGTTTTAAAGGACTGTTTTTTTTAAAGAAACGGTGTAGTTTCGAAAACTAATCCACCATGTATAAACGAGGTGTTAATCCCTGTTACTTGTTCCTATATAGATAAAAGCATTTACTTAATTATCTCCCTACGCCAGGTTATGTTGTTTCTCATGTATAACAAGAGCGTATAACCGTCAATTAAACAAAAAAAACGAGTTGAAATCTTCTAAAAGTAAACCGTTTTTTTTTCAACTTTAATATTAACAGTAAGAACTTTATCATCATTTCCCCTAATTTTTGTTCTAAAATTCTGTACCTTCTAGAGAGTACAAGCCTAAACTTTTTGATGAACCTGGCAAGTTGAGGCTGAAAAGTAGGGCGCTCGCTACCGACCACATCGGGACATGTAGCTACTCAATTGTGGTGTGATACAATAGGCATGTATTGTTACACAGACAACAATGGGAGACACACAATAATGGTAGTTTTGGTATACTAAAGTATGTAATATACAAGATATTCTTGAACTATGAGCTTTGTAGAAGATTGTAAATTGTAAAAGTTTAGTAAGAAAATAAAGTAAATTTAGCAGTGAACTAACATTTCCTAAGTAACCAATACTGCATTATACAAATGTATGAATGGAGATATCAATTAGGTAAACGTTGCTTATTGGGCAATGAGGTCAGGAACTTAGTCCGCGTGGTAAATTCCACTTAACAAAAAAGCCCGCTCCCGCGTTCAGAGCCCGCGCGACAGGACCCATTTTTTTAAATTTTGTTTTTCTAAAATAAAAGTAGCATAAGTTACTGCTTATAACAACAGCTATTTACAAGTGAAAGTCCCGTCAAAATCGGCCCAGCCGTTTCGGAGATTACCCGGAACAAACACACAGACAACTTTTTTTTTAAAAGTCGTTTTTGTTATAGGTTTCGTATGTACTTTCATATGCATTTAGTGAAAAGGTGTTATTTTGATATTACAAACAGACACTCCAATTTTATTTATTTGTATAGATAGACTTAAGCGGTTATAGTTTACACAATAATTAAGTACAGCAAAATAATTAAGGCACAGCTTAAGGTTATGACTAAATTTAGGTTATAATCAACTGGCTACTACTCCTTGCTTGGATTATCTAAATCATGGATAAACCAAATTTGTTTTCTTATACTGTCTTCTAAATATATGCTTAGGCTCCGTGGATTTTGGAAGAAGCAGTTAATTTTCTACGGCAATAATTTTCGTATCCATATTTTACCGGCATTTGAAGTAAACCACCCCATACGCGTCTTTATTAAGCCTTTAAAATATAACAGTTTTTAATTTTCACTAATACTTATAGGATTAACCAATTAAAGCAAACAATTTATATATTGCGGATCGCCATTGGCTCACAATGCAGACAGATCGGTTCGAGGAGCTATGACTCGAGGAGGCAGTAAGAGAGGCTTGTGTTTGCATTTGTGGGCTAATTCCCATTAACCGCAGGCTACGTGTCTGGCTGATTAGCATTCGGTGGCAGATATTCGTATCTATAATTCAGTCTTTGATATAAATATTTAGCAAAATATCTCTATAAATATGATAAGTTTATGACTGGAATGCTTGAAAATCACTGAATATTAGCTTAACTAACTTTTTTTTGTTTTACAAAAGAACATTAAATATATGATTATGTAGTAGAACCTTGCTAAAGTGAGGTCGCGCAGCAGGAAGAATTTCGTACAATGACCTCTTTGCCCACTGACAGTGGTCACTAACATTTTTGCATCAAGTGCGGTTTATATGAAATATTTCAAGTGGAAAAAAATATACTAGCACTCAGGTAAAAGGTTTACAATCCCCGAGGACGGCGGTCACGGGAACTATGTGAGCGAGACGTATTAGATTTACGCGGGAGTGACAGAGACAGGTTATAACAGGTAAATGTACGAAATTCTTCCTGCTCCGCGACCGCACTTGACTACATCTCACACCACCGGCTGCCTACAGTAGGGTAGTACAACCCCCTCGCAGAAGATTGTCGTAAAGTAGCTATTGTAGCTGCGTTACGTACGATAAGTGAGAGAACCAGAAGACCAACCCCCCCTAACTCTGTTTCACACCCCTTTAAGTCAACTACGTGCAAGCATAGTCTTTGGTATTGCAAGCATCTATAAGCTACGGTAACCGATAAAATCTGGCGGGTCGAAAGCTTGTTTGCCAACTTTGATATACTAACTAAAATTGATACAAAACAATGATGCTTATTAAAAAAACCGCATGAAATTAATTACTGTTGGCAATATTGGACCAGCGCCATCTATGGATCAACGGCGGTTTTACGATTTGAATCGCTGACGTTTCTCCAACGGCGCGTTCGGATGATATAAAACTGCTGTGCACAAGCGGAGCGTCCTCTTTCTCGTTGCGTTCTTGGAGTGATTAACACTCTCTGGAAAATATTTGTTAATTTTGTGATTTAGTAATATAAAAAAGTAAATAAAAGTTAATTATTGTAGCTCCTCTAATTATTCTAATTAACCACTAACCAACAGAATAGTTTATTTTATTGAAAAATCTACAGGATCATTTAATACTGCCGTGAGACGTGATACCCTATACGTAGTTTGGACAACAGTGTAAGGGTAAACTTATCTAGGATATAAGGTAGCTCAACTTACAACTTTCCTACATTGTACGTTGTTTAACGGCCACGGCGTTCTGCAAAAAGCCGGGAACATTATGTTGATAAACTGTTTTGAGCAAGAAAAAGAAACGTGGAACAGTATGTAAACAAGTAGTTGAAGATAAATTGTCAGCCGAGAAAGGGTAGCTGGTGCGAGCGGTGACCCAAAACGCGGTTTTGTGTACTACAAGATAAAGTATTAAATATCTTTCGCTAAGAAATATGAGGGTATGTTACAAACTTACCTACAAGGATTTTTTTTTTTTGATATGACTATATGTTGTTGGCCAGAGTGGCCATAACAACTTCACCCGGACAGAGGGCGAGCGCAAGTGCGCTACAGCCAGAGGGGCAGGGGGCAGCTAGCTCAAGGGCGCCACAAGGGACACGACCTCGGCTTGGGCCGCTGCCAGGAGAGGTGGCGAGGGTAAATCTACCACCGGATCGGAACGCGACCTCGACTGAGAAGATCCGGCAAGAAACTCAGCGGGCTTGTCGGGTGCCAAGGTGCGTCTAGGTAAGTAGACGCACCTTCTAGCGGAAGCGGGGGTTCGTCGACCTCGCCGGCGAGGTCGGTGTCTGGTGGGTACCTACAAGGAGTTTACTCCTTGCCTGCATGACAAAATTCGCGTTGAGATTCGTGCAGCTAAGTTTTGCTAAGCGACAATGACCTTAAAGGTGACTAGGTAATGCCGAATCTGATAGTCGTTCCTCATATTTATAGCTTGTAGACTGTAGACCCATGTTTCCTTCCGTCTAGACAATATTATTTTACCTCTGTAGGTACTTGATTTTATTAAAATCCATTCAACTGTTATTGCATGATACTGACGCACAAAATTTATTGATAAAATGTGTACCTATGTGGTTTGTTTTAAAAAATATGGGATCTGTTTTGAGATTAATAAGATAAAGTAAATGGAGTAGCATCAGAGATGAGATTACGCAGATACGAGGTACGGTCTCTTACCCTGAATGATACTTGACCTGCCAGGCTAATGATATAATGTTGTTCTGTGAACTAACGAATTACCATTAGAGATAACCTTCAGATGGCGTCAGTTGTAAGATGATTGTAACTGTAGATATAGTTTTACTTACCTTAATAACCAAGACAGCTTGGTACATTGAGTGGGTAGTCCATCTGAAAAACTTAGACATCTTTTTTTTCGGGTAACATAAAAATGTCTAACCCAAATAAACCAACATAGACCCTGCTTAATAGACGTGGACAATTTACATACTGGAAGTATTTTTTTTTCATGGAATATTTACTAAGTATTTTGTTAATGTAGGCTACACCATGTCATGCATAAATAGGTTTATGACATTTCAGCGTGATTGTAGCCCAAATAAACACAATTTCATATTCTACTAGAAGCAATTTATTCAAATTGTATCATTATATTATGTTGCGGGAAAACCTACTTTTTTGAATACAGAATTATTTCTATATAATATACTTAGCAAGTTTATCATAATTTAATGGGTAGGTTCTTATCTAGCACAGTGGCTGTTCATTTCACCAAAGCCCAAGTCGGCTTTTTTGCCATCGTGATGTCCATAACGTATACCGGGCACGCGTAGCTATAAAATACACTTTCATAGCACAAACATATCACGCTACGCTAGACTATTAGATCAGCTGATGACGTGGGCGTTGCATATATTGCTACGAGTAATGGCTACGCGATGGCACGTGACTGCTACGCGATGGCTACGAGATGTCGATTTGATAGCTACGCACGATTGACGTAACCAGTGACGTCAGCGATCAACACCGACCAGGCTTAAATGAAGTACAAATATCAAGACTATCAATCAAACAAGTTAAACAAACGCCGACAAATGAGATCGACATCAATTCCAGATTTCGTCTTGTTTATTTGCAAGTTGGCCCCTCGTCGCCCTTATTGAATCCATCGGAGAAAATTCAAAACTCGTTTTGGGCGGCTAAAATTCGATTAGGCCGAATTGTGTTCCCGTAGATGACGAGGTTTGGATAATAAAATAAGAAATGATTTTCCGATATATCTTCCGTTATTATTTTTGTGTACAAAATAAAATGATTTCCGATAATTTGGGTTTGGTATTTTTTACGTTTCCTTCTCAAATTATCTACGAAGAATATGAAATTTTGTAAATAAAATGTAATTTTCTCTTCTTCCTGTCTTTTATCGTCGCATTCATTTTAATATAGTATTTTACAAAGTATGAATACATGTAAGATACTGTAACTGAAGTTGGTTTGTAAAAATAGTCTCACTAAATAAAAATTGTATCCATAAATATCTTATTCATTTGCTCTAGCAAAATAATTCGTACTACTGAAGTTGCCTAATCAAAATCGCTATTCAAACTTGCTCCTGATCCAAACTCATTACTGAAAAGCCCAATTTATAAGTCTATTATAAGATTGTTCTATCGCTTCAATAAATTTGGAAGGAAACTTTTAATAGGCCTTATTTGTTCGTATTTACGTTTTTACAGTTGTATTGGCGTGTGCCACGCTATTTGGGTCGTACGCAAATCACGATATAGGAACGATGCCCTTATTTTAGATTGTAAGTCACAATAGTTAAGGTTGTAAGTCCAGTAATCATGCCCGTTTTGAAGAGAATATTCTCAAACGTCAAATAAAGCATTAATTTAAAATTCAACACCATGTAATAAATATTCCAAAATAATATACTTAGAGTGGTGTCTGAAAAATCGCTGAAAACTTTTCCTTCATAATTTTAGAATTACTCCTTTCGAGAAAAAAAATAGTTTGGGCAACACATTGTTAGGGCTTATACAGATTGTGCCTAAACTGTAACCGAAGCTACAATTGCTATAGTCAACTCCGTACAGCATTTATATAGGTACACACTATAGCTACTTATAGGCGGAGCGTTCAAACAAACTAGGTAAACAACAACAAGGCCAGTAATTAATTGTTTACGAAGATGAACTTTATATGATTTCAATTTCCAATTCTGTAATTATGTGGACACCAGATTTTAATAAATAATTATTTGTTATATCTGAGGATTATTTTGTCAAATATCGTAAAGTAGGTAAATAAAATCATGTGGTGTACGTTAATGAAAAAAGTATTTTATTACATTATGGATACTCAAAACGAATCATCTGAGTATACAACTAGGCTTTTACGTTACTTATGAAGATAAAAAGCCTGTTGGAAAGGCAAACTTGTTCAAATTACCCCAAATAAAATTAAAAGCAAAATTGAACCATAATTCTCCAGTAATTAGGTACAAATACGTTTTAAAAAAAGAACGTACATTGACCGTACAATGGGTTTCCATTACATTAAAGACGAACAATGAAAGGGAAGTTGTAATGAAAATAAATTACCTGCTACAGACTTCGTCAATCACAATTTTCCGTGTATTTTATTTTTTGGTTATCATATTGAGTTTGTAAGAAAAATATTCTTCGCACCTTCATTTTCTAACAAGGTAAACTGATGCTCAATGTTTCCGTATATTTTACCGACATCCAAAAAGGATATCAAAGGTTATCAATAGGTACGACCTGTACGTTTAATTTTTTTTTTTAAACAAACAGCCGTTTAAAACCTTTGTTCGAAATTATTTACTTAAACTAATAACATTGTTCAGGTTTCAATAGGCATGACATTGGAGAGATAAGGACCTGAAATTAATTTCGCTCTGTCCTCCTTAAAATACTCAATGACAAAGAATCGTTGTACAAGGAGGTGGTAATTGCTGGTTTCGTAACAAAAATGCTTGAAAGTAGACAATGATTTCTTTGTGCTTTCATGCAACAAAATTTTGGTAAAATGGCCTGTAAATAAGATAAGAGAAGAGCGGAAGATAAACGGAGTGTTTTAATAAGCAGTTATATTAAAGGCGCATTTTAATGCTTAGTAACAGTATTTTTTAGTGACAGCGGGCGATCACAAGAGGCGTAAAGTTTTTGACTAACCACTACTGCTTTATTCTTTTGATTTACAACACATTGTGTTTGGACAGTTTTAATTGTGGTTTCCTAAAAATATCTCAAATTTGTAGCAAAATTGTATCACCGTAAAAGGTACGGCACGCATTTCAGAAATTCAATATCCTTCTTCTTTGTTACGAAATACCCTTAGCAGGTAAAGTTCACAATTAATTTTATAAAATTTATAAATTTAGTATCGTATTTCGTTGGAATATGGTGCTCACTAATGATATTTCAATTTGGTATGTACTTACTCGTACTTTCCTACTAGCATTACTTTTGACATTAGGCAAATGTATTTTAAACCTTGTTATCTTTTGATTTGCCCGCCGTCTGAAATACATATTTAAAATAATTTTCTATATAAATTTTATCCTCGGGTCTGTTCTGTATAATCACTTTTACATTAATATTTTCATAGGACGTGTAGAGGAGCTCATATTTCAGTGACACGGCAATGTTCCTGAATTGCGGAAAGTTCAGCGGCGTCCGTATACATTTTGGAAACGATCATTATTACCCGCGGCCCGCTCCCGTAGACTTTATAGTAAAAAGTAGTTTATAATGTTATTCCAAAACATAACTCACCTCTGCACAAAATCTAATTAAAATCTGTGCTGCTGTTTTCGCCTGTTGTTCGGTAACACTCACAAATAAACACACTGTGTCATTTAAAATTGTAATTTACCAATTCAGGGCCTGGCAGTCGGTCTTAATTAAATTGGGGAAGAAAGCTTAAAATATTCATCATCATCATCATCATCAGCCTATACTTGTCCACTGCTGGAAATAGGCCTCCCCTAATGAGCGCCATAGCGCCCTGTCTTCAGCTTGCCGCATCCAGCATCTGCCTGCAGTCTTTCGCAGATCGTCATCCCACCTGGTCGGAGGGCGTCCTACACTACGCTTGCCGAGTCGAGGTCTCCACTCAAGAACACGTTTACCCCAGCGGTAAAAAAATAAAATATTATATAACAGCAATTATTTTATACAAACCTCTTTCATGTTTTCACAACAGGCTTAGACCCAGGAATGGGTAGGTACTTGTTCAAAAGCTCCCTAAACGTGGTTTCCTATTCTAATCCATTTCCCTCTTAAGTAGGCCCGTAGGTACGGGCTAGGGAAAGATACTAATCCTACTTAACGTTGTGGTAAGGCTAGCCACGCATATAGAATGTGAATAATGTAGACGGTTCCACGCTAAAAGGCCAGTTATTATAAGCGACCTCTTTACTTTGCGACGGTAAACGAAATTGGTGCTGAAGTTAAGCTTTTGTTTTATCACGAAAATCTGAATCTGGGGAGGGGTTTGATAAATTAGTGATTTATTTATTTGTTTAAATAACTCTTAGTAAATTAGAATTATTAATTGGCCAGAAAGAGTGTTGATGATTAATACATAAATTTATTTGAATTTTGAGGCAAGTATTTGTGATGTAATCCCAAAAGTAGGGCTGGGTACTTATTGTGTGAAATTACTTCATTGTTAAGTCCAGTTAAAAACAGACATACGGATAGAAAAATGGACCTATAAGTGTTCCGTTTTTCCATTAGAGGTACGGAACCCTAAAAATTTTGTATGCTGATTTGACAACGTACGCTATTAGCAAAAAAAGGAAACACTGTTTTGATTCAAAAGAAAAAGCGCATAAAAGATAATCGCGATCAAGATATCAAAGTAACCGCATCGGAGCCCACACAACATTGCCACTTTTTTACGAAAACATAATAAAAATACATTACACACGAGATCAAAACATGCCCTTGTTGAATTATTGTAATTGAATCATCTACACAAAATGTCTACTTACTGTGGAGTGTGTAATCCCAACTGGGGACCCACGAAAGATTGCCTCGGCCTGCCTCATGAAAAAATATTGAAAGTTTATGTCCACAACGATGTTGGCTCCGAGGTTCGTTTTAATAATAAAAGGCTCTGTGGGCATTTTATATAAACCTGTCTCACGTTATATATTTGTATACGTAATGCTACGTATTCAGTATATTTTGATGTTACGAAATAACGTGTTCAACGTATGTACTTAGGTTTGTTTTACGAGATATCTTATACATTTATGCTATTGCCAAATATAATGATCAACTAATTGGAGTATAATATATTATGTAAAGGCTTAATAAGTACAGTTCTTAGGTGGATAGGTTGAGGTCGGACCAAGATTGGTGCCGATAGGGTCACGGATGTGTATAAAAGCTTGCTTGTGGCCCTGTCGCAAGGCGTAGGTGCACAGTGGGTTTTTAGCTGGTAAGAGTCCGGCATAGCCCATCCGCCTTCCTTGGGGCGTACGGGCCGGACTATGCCAGGTTGTGACGGTGGGTGTCCAAGAGGATTTCCCCACGTAACAAAGGACCAAGATTGCTAGCATGAGTCTCAAATGAATGAAAAAAACATGGCCAAGTGCATGTCGGGCCACAACACAACGTAGGCTTCCGTAGCCTTTTAAATAACGAAATTATGTTTACGGTTATCATAATAAAATAAACCTTCTTGAGTTGTTCGGTGAGCCCAGAACTTTAAGACTAGTTATAAAAAAAAACCTGAACCTAAATTGCCTAGATTCTTTTACCAGGCTAGGCTTTCTGAGTGGTTATAAAATAACAACCCTTACTTAAACCAACTAGAAACTAGGTGGTTTATACCCATAATATTAATATGGCAAAACTTCCAGGGTGAAATACCAAACATGATTTTATATTTCAAAATAAATAAATAAAACAAATAGTAAATAATTTAATGCTAAATTTAACATTAGTCAAACAGTTTTATTTCGCAATCAAGGACACAGCTTTCATTATTCCAGCACAGTGAAAATTGGATTGAAATTGCCTAAAATATTTAAGGAAATGAGCAGCCTCGAAATTATCCTCATTGATGGCATAATAATCGCTGACGATGATCAGCGAGAATTTGGCGTGGGTTTGCGTATTATTTGGCCAATATGGCAACTGGGGTTTACGGAAAATTCGTTGAAATCGCTCGTAAAATCGTCAATTATGGCTTATATTTCCATTTAAAAGGAAATTTTATTCGTAATCATGTTAATTTATAAATAACTAGCGGCCCGCCCCGGCTTCGCACGGGTACATTGCGGTAACATTATTCGAGCTTTAGTAAGGATCCCTAATTTTTTTGAAAATATATTATAGCCTATGTCACCCGGGGATAGTATACTATCCCCGGGTGACATTGGCTTTGGCATTGAGAAGCTACAGCTTCCCAACAGTGAAATAATTTTTCAAATCGGTTCAGTAGTTTCGCAGCCTATTCATTACAATCAACCAAACAAAGTTTTCCTCTTTATAATATTAGTATGATGGGTCGCCTAACGATGATACGTAGTGAATTTGTGTAGATCCTAAAAGGAACAGCAATTTATTTATTACAGTTGATAGCTAGGTAAGTTATGTAGTTTATGTTTACTAATAAAAATACTTTATTTTCTTTGTAAAAAAAAATTGTGACTACCACGTGGCCCCTTATCGTATGAGCTAGTGGCTTGTTCTGGGTAGGTATCCACAATCGATGGAAAGTTTCCGTGGCGGAAACTCATTCTTCGTGTGTCGGTATGTTCGTAATTCTTCATTCTTCTCTTAAACAGTTTGACCGATTTTAATAACTTTAACGTAATTATGGGATTTTCTTAGCTATAGTTGGACCCGGTAAATGGTTCTGTTGTCAAATTCAAATTCAAAATTGTTTTTATTCATGTAAGCCAACAAAGCATTTATGAATAGTCAGAATCTACCACCGGTTCGGAATGCTGCTTTCACTGAGAAGAGCCGGCAAGAAACTCAATGGTTACTCTTTTCAATGAATGAAAGATGGTGTACATTCTCAGGAACAGCAAAAAAAAAAAATATGAGCAGGCAACACCATTGCCACTAAATAGCTAATAGTAAATAATAATCATATATGTAATAATGTAAATAAAATGAGAATGCTAGTTTAGTGTGATGTGCATACCTACTCATACTTACATCAAATGAAACGTTTACGAACCAAAATAATAATTGGTAAAACAGGGGTGGATAATATGATAATTGCTTTGGTGTGATGCCTTCCATGCTAAGTAAATAAATAGTATTTAACGACAATGTTGTTAAGAGGAAAGTGAGTGGACCAATCCCCGCAAGCAGCGCCCGGGCACGAGCATGACTTGAAAAGCGGCATCACTCTCCTCAACCATAATAGAGGGAAGAGGGTGACCCGCTCCTCAAAGCCACCGCAAACAAGGACATTGAAGTGAGCATGACCAACACCTCACCTCAGAGACAACAGTTCAGAAAGGATAGTAAGCATGAGGCAAGACCCGCTACAATTAGACATAAATATTACTTTGTTAAAATTATATTTAAAGTGGCTACATGATGCCCATATTTTAAAAGGAAACATTTGTGTCAAATATGTCAATAGTGCTAAATTAATAGAAGGAAGAGGGAAAATATAGGAATAAACCATAACAAAAGATTCTAGTTATTCCCGTTCCGGTGGAGCTGGACCAGCACCTAGCCAAGCATCTTTATCTTTCAAATAATCGTCTAGTGTGTAGTAAGCCTTCCTGCATAGCGTACGTTTTACACACGTTTTGAATTTGGATTCACTAAGACTGATAATGCTTAACGGTATTTTATTATAGAACTTAACACAGTATCCCATAAAAGATGTGTGAATTTTTGCTAGCCGAAAGTGTGGTTGATCCAATTTGTCCTTATTTCTAGTATTATAACGATGACTATTACCCAGCTTTTTAAATAGATGTACGTTTTTTCTGGTATACATTATGTTCTCATAGATATATTGACATGGAACAGTCATAACATTTATTTCCTTAAACAGTTCCCTCAGCGAATCGCGACTTCCTAAATTATAGATGGCCCTAACGGCCCTCTTTTGTAAAATAAAAACCGATTCGATGTCAGCTGCTCTGCCCCACAATAGTATCCCATACGACATGTCAACATGCAGTGTACATAAAATCTAATATTTTCGTCTTTCTCTCATTTTCCCCTGTTAGGTAATTAAGGAATGTGACCTTTAACTAACAAGGAAGGCATTAACTTATTGCAACGTGAAATTAATATGTTTTCGGTGCGGGTAAGGGCACTTAATAACTTTGTAATGGCCGACCGAACGGCGCCGTGTGCGTAACAGCTGCGTTCGACGTAAAAATTAAGATAAAAAATACGATCGAGGTCACTTCACTTTTACTAATTAAAAATATACCTAATTAGTCACGATTTATGGTTGCTTTTCGATCAATTACAAACATTGAAGAAATATATTTATACCTATTATAAATTTTATTAAATGTTTGCCGGATTCGAAATCGTGCGGAAAACGAGATTGTTTGACGGTTGTTTTTCTGGAAAAGTTGTGGTATCGAATTGCCGTTTGAAACCATTGTGCTATTTTGTTGTTCCTGTGTAGAAGTTTTCTTCTCGGGCTTTCTTTTTTCATTATTTCATTTAAACTTTTTACTTGGTCACATGGTTTTTATTTAAACAAACAATTCGTACAGCAATACACTTAGAAAAAAGCAAAGGCAACAAATGATTTTAGTTGTTTCCTGTATATTAAGTAACGCCTCGTATTTCAAATTATTTTCTGTAATTGCAAGATGTTTAGTAAAATTTACTAACAAGGGTATGAAAAAAATCCTTAGTTTATCATTTAGATACCGCAATAAGATTAAAATTTAAATAATGTATAGCATGTAGTATGGCCTAAAAGCAAGTTGTTATAAGGCTATTACTAAAATAACTTAGGCATCCACAAAAACGATACCAAAGACTTAGACGGGATCTAATTAAGTTTGCGGTCAATTAAATGCTTATGAAGATTAATATCTCACAAAAAAGCCAAGGAAATCGTCGACATTTGGCTAAGAATTTTTTTAGGGCAGACGTTTCATTATCTCAAGCAGATCGATAGATCTCGTTGATGCAAGATGCTGGGATTTCATTTGTATAGATATCCGATGGCTTTTCAAATTCACTGTGACATAAACTTCTAACTTTAGCCAGTCTTCAAATAGAAGATGGCTTTTGAGAATATTACACTTCGAAATTTATTCGATGACAGGTTTTTAACAAGACCTAAGTTGTGGTCAGTTAGGAATTTTGAAGCAACTTTCTAAATTTGAATTGAATAAACAAACAAACGCGCTCGTTTCGAAAATATTATTTACTAGTTTATGCCCGCGACTTCGTCCGCGTAGTATTTAACTTAACAAAAATTTCGGGATTGTCGGCTTAAAAAGTATCCTATGTGTTAATCCCGATTATAAACTATCTGTGTTCCAAATTTCATCCAAATCCGTTCAGTAGTTTTTGCGTGAAGGAGTAACAAACATACATCCACACTTACAAACTTTCGCATTTATAATATTAGTAGGATCTTGAAATGTGTAAATGTATAAAGTATTAAATTAGAGCAATTTATATTTTATTTTTACTCCATAACGAATAGAGAGAAATAGTACATAAATTAACCTACTAGTCCCGGTAATAAATTACAAAATCGTTAAGTAATTTCACAAAACCGAACTGAAACATGAAATTCCGGTATATCGCGTGACAAACTGTAATACGAACCTTATTTGTAGTATTTTAAGGTTCCTTGGAAACTGAAACCCTATTAACCGCGTTCTTTTGTCTATTCGATTCTGTTCAACGTTTCCGTCTGTCCATTCGTCAGTTCTGTCGCCTCTTTCCGACCGAGATTTCTATTCATTCTGTAGTTTCTATACCCAATGTATATTGGTATTCAAGTTAGTAAACCGCTTTTGGTTCTCTCACGTCACTCATATTGCTTTTATTCAGATTACGGAACCCGAGCATTGGGTACAGAACGCGCTTCTAAAATTACCAGATCATTCGGATAAGTGCAAATTGCTTCAAATGACTAATATACCTTTTCCGGTCTGTACGTGATAATTGAGACAAATTACAGTATAATACGCGTTTGACATAATTGCGTTTGGTAGTATTATTTTTGAAGCACGAAACTAATTAAAATTTTAAATAAGGCCATTTATTAATGTAGGCTGCAATTATTGTCTAGATAGGTACCTTCCTGAGAATGTACAACATCTTTTATTCATTGAAAAGAGTTACCATTGATTTCTTGCCGGATCTTCTCAGTGGAAGCAGCATTCCGAACCAGTGATAGATTCTGACTATTCATAAATGCTTTGTTGGCTTGACATGTATAAAACAATTTTGAGTTTGAGTTGAAATTGATATTCACGGATTTTGATAACCGTAGATATTAAACTATGTGTTATACCAAATAACGCATATCACTTATATCTATACAAATAAATGAAATTGGAATGTCCGTTTGTAATATCAAAATAACTCCTTTTCACTAAATGCATATGATAGTACATACGACACCAATAACAAAAACGCGATTTATTTATTTTTGTCTGTCTGTATGACTGTCTGTATGTTTGTTCCGGGTAATCTCCAAAACGGCTGGACCGATTTTGACGGGACTTTCACTGGCAGATAGCTGATGTTATAAGCAGTAACTTACGCTACTTTTATTATAGAAAAACAAAATAAAAAACAAATGGGTCCTGTCACGCGGGCTCAGAACGCGGGAGCGGGCTTTTGCCTATCATACTAATATTATAAAGAGGAAAACTTTGTTTGTTTGATTGTAATGAATAGGCTCCGCAACTACTGAACCGATTTGAAAAATTATTTCACTGTTGGGAAGCTACACTATCCCCGGGTGACATAGGCTATATTATATTTTAAAAAAAATTAGGGATCCTTACTAAAACTCCAATAATGTAACCGTAATGTACCCGTGCGAAGCCGGGGCGGGCCGCTAGTGGTATATAAAGAAAATGAGATTAAACTTAGCATAGATATTTCTTTATTAACTTATTTACTAACGTAATTATTAACTTTTCGTAAACTCTGCGAACTGAACGAACATTTTTGGTTAAATATTTTTTTTGTTAAGTTAATTCCACGCGGACGAAGTCGCGGGCTCAGCTAGTTACGAATATAAGTGATTCACCCGTGTTCAATAGAACACTTCCGCTCCTGGGAACCTTTCAAATTGTTACCTACATATTCATAAACTATGTTCCAGATACCACTGAAACAAAGTTTCATAAACTTCCATACTCACCTTGAACTACTGGCAACCGCACAATAAATAGTTTGGGTTTGGAGACATCCTTTACAGATAAGTTTTGAACTAAAGACTTCCACCGACCGCACAGGAACAGAGAGGGGGTAAAGGCTTTTGTTCTAATGAATTTATTGTTACGTTCTACTCCAACCGGACTAGCAAACTCTTCCTTTATCGTTCCAGCTAACTAATTGGTACCTATCATCATTATTTACTTTGGTAGAGAGTGTTCACACAAATAAATGAGAAACTATTCATTATTTAACGCTGGTAGAGCCAATCTGTAGCCATGTGACTACAGCTCATATACGGGTTGGCTAGATAGGGATATTACACCCTCTCATAGAAAATTGGCATTAAGTGGCAAGTTATAGCTGCAGTTCGTGCGATAAGTGAGAGAGCCGGAAGCTCAATCCTCGTCCCTCCGTCCCACTTTCCTTCAGGTCAGCATCGTGCGAGTAATGTCTTTAGTATTGCAAGAATCTGTAGGCTACGGCTTAACATCAGGCGTGTTGTTCAATTGTTTGCCGACTGTGTTATATTAACAAAAAATAGATTATGATCCTTAAATACGACTTTACCAAATATAATTTCATTTTACAGTGGAAACCCATTGTAATCATAAAGGAAATTTTGAACAATAATGAATGTAGATATCAGATTACCGAACGTAACAAAATGTGTTCGGGGAAGTTTCAATTGGTATTTCTAACTTTCCAAATGGATTGCTTCTGTAACAATATTGTACCAGTTATATTGTTCGTCCACTTTGTAATGGAATACGATTGTGTGATCCCCTTCATCTAGCAACGGATGCAAGCGATCGGGTATATTTGATGAGCATTAATTAACTACTGATTGGATGTTCACAAATAAGTTATTGAATTTATTGTTTCCGTTTATGCTTCTTTATAATTTAATAGTTTTTATTCTAAAAATAAATTGTTATTCTAAAACTTGATTCTGTATAATAATTGTGTCATAGATATACCTATTGGGTGTTTTCAAATATCAGCCGAAATTCATAGATGGTTGTTTCACTACGAAATATTCCTATATCCCATACAGATCAAACAATGACCGCTCCAAGTGAAATTTATTAGTTGGTCAATGCACTCACACTGCACTGCACTATTCTATTAATGACGCTTTGACGCGTGTACCTGAGCACTAATGGAGATAGAAACTATCAGTCAATATATGTGTATAGATAATGCAAAACAAAAAAAAATGAAAATAATAAGAAAAAAAAGAATGGTTTCGTGCGATGAGTGAGGGAACCGGAAGCCCAATCCCCCCTTCCCCTAACTCTATTCCATTCCCCTACAGGTCGGCAACGTGTGAGCTATGCCATTGGTATTGCCAGCATCTGCGTAGGCTACCGTAACTGCTTAACATCAGACGAGTCTTGGGCTTGTTTACTAACTTAGATTCATAAAAAAAAATCATCATGTTTTTTTATTTCAAAATCTTACCGTTTGTACTGTGGGCTGATTCAATATTTTTTAAAAAGCGTAGGTGGGTAAGTCGGTCAGTGTGTAGCTTTAGGGGCGCTATGACTTAGGTTAGGTTTAGGTTTAGGTTAGAATAGTGACCAAAACGAAAAGCTATATCTATATCTAAGTCCTTGCCATCATAGCCCCCCTAACTGGGAACTAATATAACCTAGTCACACATTCGGATTCTGGCGCTTATAATTATAATAATTCTCATGCTTATAAATCAACTAACACACAAGCGCTTCTAAGCTGTTAAGAGAACAAGTAGGAAGTTTAATTCTAACTTATCTCAAAGAAACTGGAAATACATTGATAAGACAAAGTTCGAAGCGAGGTCGCCGGAAGAATAGACAAAACCTCCAGTTGAACTTTCCGACTTGAATTTCTCTGATTGCGGTTACACAGGAGACTGGGTAACTTTTAAAATTACCGTTGATGACTTATTTGATCAATACAATTAGTATCACACGAATTGCCCTTCTGCAATTATGTTTGTGGTTGAGGAAATTTTAATTATACTCCCATCAAGTTTGGTGTAAAGTTTAAATTAATACAGTCTCCAAACAATAAGTCAAGATTGTTTTAATTAACTTTTTTAATTATATTTAAATTATAATGACGAGTGAATTGTAGGTACTATAAAGTATTGTAGATTAAAACTTTTTTTTTAATATTACCGAAATTATGATTAATTTGCGAGTGTTAATTTTATTATATTGTATACTAGCTGAGCCCGCGACTTCGTCCGCGTGGAATTTAACATACCAAAAACGCCCGCTCCCGCGTTCTGGCCCGCGCAACAGGACCCAGTCAAAATCGGTCCACCCGTTTCGGAGATACTCTTTCATTGCATGTGTTTTTATTTTTTACGCGGAACCCTAATTGTTTTTCTAAAATTAAAGTAGCCTAAGTTACTCCTTATAACATCAGCTATCTGCCAGTGGAAGTCCCGTCAAAATCGGTCCAGCCGTTTCCGCGATTACCCGGAACAAACACACAGACAGACAGACAGACAGACAAAAAAATTTTAAATCGCGTTTTTGCTAGATGTCGTATATACTTCCATATATACGACATCTAGCAAATAGTGAAAAGGTGTTATTTTAATATTACAAACAGACACTCCAATTTTATTTATTTGTATAGATATTCGACGATACCTTGGCGCAGTGGTTCGGTCTTAGGCTTGGCTCAGTGCACATGGTGGTTGCGGGTTCCATTCCCGCCGGGGGTAATTGCATGTTAGAGTACCTACTTGAAATCTTCATCTCCTAACGATCACATCCTAATCGTCCTAGATTTTGGGGACAGTCTGGAATCGAATATCCCAATTCGTCCTTCTGCCAAAGCTCATAAGATAAAATGAACCAGGTCAGACAAGGTTTTTGGTTACTAGATGAACTATTTCATTCATATTGTTTTCTTCTTTTTATTTCAATCTATTTCATTCATACAATTCGAAGAAATATAGTCTATTTTAGCTCATCCAATTTCGAAGAAATTATTGCTATTTGAACGAAATGTTTATTTTATAAACGTGACTATTTAATCACCGTTAAAATTATTTTACACATTTTTGTAAGGAACAGGTACTTATGTCCAATTTTAACAGAAACTGTTACATATAGCCTTTTGCATTGCGACAACAACCTTTAGCAACTTCGATATTTTATAATATAACATGCAAATGTATTATAGGTACCTACCTCTCCTACATTGAATCGTAAATCTTTTAAAAACCCTTGCATTGATATTTGTTTAGGACATCTGAGTAATTTAATATTTAATTACCAAAAATCGTACATGAAAAGTCACTTTATTACCGTGAACCGGTGCAAACGCAGGGATAATATAACAATAGGGAGTTTTTACTAATGGACGTTGGGAAATATTCTCGCATCGTGAACTGACGGAAAGGACTCGTGTTTGTTATACAGAGAACTCGCCTGGGAATTACTTTTTAAAATGACTTATTAAATATATTTTTAAATACTCACTCTTTGCAACAGTTATTTGTGAATGGGCTACAAAAATTAGTTTTCTTTATTTGGCAATTATCAAAGTAGAAAAAGGCAGTTGAAAAGGAATTTATATCTATTACACTTTATGTGCTGTTTATAATAATACTAGCTGTGCCCCGCGACTTCATCCGCGTAGTATTTTAACTTAGCAACAATTTCGGGATTATCGGATTAAAAAGTATCCTATATGTTAATCCCGGTTATAATCTATCTGTGTTCCAAATTTCATCCAAATCCGTTCAGTAGTTTTTGCGTGAAGGAGTAACAAACATACATACATACATACATCCACACTCACAAACTTTCGCATTTATAATATTAGTAGGATTATTTTCTTTATATCATGAAGTTACGAGGGACAACCTTTTTCAGCTTAGATTCTCAATGTTTGTAACTATCAAACAGACGCACAAATAACAGTAGGTGCTAAATTACTTATCCCTGAACGATTCCCAAGCAAATATGTATCAGATAATACGTCCATTAAGATAACGAACGACAGGCATTCACAACAAATTACACGCAACCTTATAAGCAATAAACTACATTAATAGGTTTGATTTTAGTTATAGTATCGCCTAGACCTGGTTCTATGAGTTAACGGTAACTATTATTGACGACCGCTTGGCGCAGTGGTTCGAGCGTAGGCCGCTCGGCTCACTGCATCGGGTGGTTGCGGGTTCGATTCCCGTCAGGGTAAATTTCGGAAATGGCCTTTTCGTAATTTTCCCTGGTCTGGGTGTCACTGGGATCGCCCCCAGTCCATTGTACGGTACCCATAGTACAAGCGTTGCTTAGTTTGGGACCATACAGTTAGTGTGTTTGTCTGGCGATATTTATTTATTTATTTATTTATTTCTCGATACACTTCACATTATTTACCAACAGTTGGAACAAAGAACTGGAGACTGGAGGAAAGAATACCCAAGAGGCCCCACAAATGACTTTTCCGTCCATTTTGATTACTTTTTGGGAGTCAATAACTTTTGTAGAAGCGGATGGTAGACAAAACTAAGATTAATAAGTTTGGTAAGCGAAACATGAAACAGATTTGCCCGTCTTCTGAGAACTTTGACAGTTAAAATTCTAAGGCCGATATTAATAAATCGATCTCAAGCCTGAGAGCGATCTTGCAAATATCAATATGTCATAGCAGTACAAAATGATACTTCAAAGGTGTACTCAAAATCGCTCTTAGATGTGAGATTTATTGGGCACTAGCTGTGCCCCGCGACTTCATCCGTGTAGTATTTTAACTTAGCAAAAATTTCGGGATTATCGGGTTCAAAAGTATCCTATATGTTAATCCCGGTTATAATCTATCTGTGTTCCAACTTTCATCCAAATCCGTTCAGTAGTTTTTGCGTGAAGGAGTAACAAACATACATACATCCACACTCACAAACTTTCGCATTTATAATACGAGTATAAGTAGGATAAGGTGGGATATACAAACCATAAGGAATCTATACAAATACATAAAATTGGAGTGTCTGTTTGTAATATCAAAATAACACCTTTTCAAATGCATATGAAAGTACATAGGGTACTTATAACAAAAACGCATTTAAATTTTTTTTGCCTGTCTATCTGTCTGTCTGTGTGTTTGTTCCGGGTAATCTCCAAAACAGCTGGACCGATTTTGACGGGATTTTCACTGGCAGATAGCTGATGTTATAAGGAGTAACTTAGGTAACCTTATTTTAGAAAAAAAAAATTAGATCACAAATGCTGCCGGTCGCGCGGGCTCAAAACGCGCGAGCGGGCTTTTACGATAGTAGTAGATAGATATAAATGCGAAAGTTTGTGAGTGTGGATGTATGTATGTATGTATGTATGTTTGTTACTCCTTCACGCAAAAACTACTGAACGGATTTGGATGAAATTTGGAACACAGATAGATTAAAACCGGGATTAACATATAGGATACTTTTTAACCCAATAATCCAATACTACGCGGATGAAGTCGCGGGGCACAGCTAGTAGGTATATAAAACACGAAACATCGACTCGCAAATCTTGAATTAAATCTTTATTAAGTTAAATTCCACGCGGACGAAGTCGCGGGCTCAGCTAGTAAGACAATAAATTCACGATTACCGCCAAAGAATTTTATACCTGTCACCGCCTATACCTATTATTGTAATTCGCCGGAGTCCCCATATTTTCTTGGAACGGTATCTGATAAACAGATTTTATGTCAGACGATCCGCTCGGTCGCGCTTTCCTGTTTTTTTCTGCGCCATTTCATTCGTCTGCCATATTTCTGGGTTGTTTGCATGCGGGCAATTTATTTAGAAACGTGTGTTAGTAATTGCGACGTATTTGGAACTGTTCCTAAGGTCAGGGCAACGAAATGCAAATAGAAATGATAAATAGCCTATTGTGTAAGTATAATAATACTGTTTTATAATAAGTAAAAAGTCGGCATACATCAAAAATCTTAAAATGTTGAACATGCAAAACACCTAGCAGAAAACTTCGTTCCTGACGGGGTCCCCTGACCGCACAATTTTTTTTCTTCCTCCATGGACGGACAGATGCCTGCTTCTTTGTGTGAAAAACCGCTCAGTTGTAATGTTTGCTCATTTGTCCTAGTCCGGCTCCATCCTCTTTGCCATACAACCAATCTCCACTTTCAAACGCAATTCCAATTACAAAATAGCCAATCCCCATTTTCAGACTGAATTTAAATAAAACTCTCTGTCTTTACAGGTGGCAAGAGAACTGATAGGGGAGCACTTTGAAGAAAACTCTTAAGTATTAGTGAGTATACTTAGCAGGAGTTACTTCAGCAGGCCAGCGGAAGACTGCAGCACCGATGAGGCTTGTGAATCATGAGTGCTTGGTGTTGCATCGCGATCATGATGTCCACTATCAGCACCGGTGTCCTCTCGCCAGCACCGCAAAAGACTGAGGCTAAGGAACCTTATGGTAAGTAATGATGTAACAGTAATGATGGTCAGCTGTAACAGTCTTAATTGAATGGAAATCGGCACATACCAGCTATGCTTGTCTCCCGCTTTGCAACGGACGGAAGTGGACAATTTTCTTCCAACTCCTCCTATTCTTTCTTCCGACTCAATTCGTACGTGTTACAAGACGCTTTAGCTTTTCGTCGAGGGTCAAACCTCGACGTTGTCATTCGTCGCTATTGTCGATCCTGGTTTACAGGAGTAACATTGGTGGGATAGGGAGAGAGGAAGCAAGGGCTTCCGGTTCTCCCACTCATCTTACAAAACGCAACTGATATAACTACTTTACGCCGATGATCTGTGGGGGGTGGTACTGCACAGATAGAGCCAGCCCGTATGTGAGCCGAAGTTAATTGGTTACAGTTGGCTGTACCAATTCGACATTATTTCCCAAAACAAACGTAGTAAGAGATTACAGTTCCTTTGTTATTGACGTATCATTATTTTGAGGGATATGTACTTACCATTATAATGATTTATAGTCCTTAGAAGCTTCCATACTGATCCTACTAATATTATAAATGCGAAAGTGTGTGAGTGTGGATGTTTGTTACTCTTTCAGGCAAAAACTACTGAACGGATTTGGATGAAATATGGAATACAGATAGTTTATAACCGGGATTAACACATAGGATACTTTTTATCCCGATAATCCCGAAATTTTCGTTAAGTTAAATACTACGCGGACGAAGTCGCGGGCACAGCTAGTTTAAGCATGAAGAAAAAAAAACAATGTCAAGTAGATAATCTCAGCTCAAAGAACGTCGCGATATGTCGGTCGGTCAATTTTCCTTGATCGTGATACAGGATGAAATTTAATGACAAACTTCCATGAGTAATCCTTCGATTACCAAGGAAGATTTAGAGCACATCACTAAATAAAAAGGATTAAGCCCTGTGATAATACAATACCCAAACCTAAAATAATTAAACAAAATAATAATAAGGTATCAACACATAAATATTTCTTTTTTGATGGACTAAGAAAATGACACAATAAGAAACGTGTGTAAGTAATGTTTGTTTACAAAAAACGACGTGGTATGGTTTGAAGCGATGAAATCAGTATTAAGTATTTTTGTACAATGGTTTTTTTTTTCAATTTGCACACAGCCTTTCATATTAATTTGGCCAATGAATTCAATTTCACCCTGTATAATCACCCACGTGTTCATCAAAGCTATATTTCCCAGCAACCTTTTTGACTTGAAATGTAGGTCGGTCTGAATAGTATTTTAGGTTGAAAATAACGCGATAAGCCCTCCAAATTAATACATGCCAATCGTACACTTATCCGGAGTTTTGTATTACCTTCTCATGCAAGGTAATGTCTTCTAAGTACGAGTAGCAAGCAGACCACAATCCTGTTACATAACTTACTTATCAGTAGGTAGTGAAACCTTAGTTGGGCCCGCGTGGTGGATTTATTGGTCAAATCCCCCTCAGAGGGAGAAACCAACACTTTAATGGTTGGATGAATAAATAGTGTACTTACTGAAACCGGATATTGCGGTTTTTATAGTTTTTTATGTAGGAAAGTCAACAAACAAGCTTACGACCCTAATGTTAAGCAGTTACCGTAGCCTACAGATGCTTGCAATACCAATGGCATTGGTCGAACGTTGTCGACCTGAAGGAGAGTAAGATAGATGGAAAGGAAGGCAGTGGGGTTTGTCTTCCGTCTCTCTCACTCATCGTACGAAACGCAGCTATTACTTTACGCCGATCTTCTGTGACAGGGTGGTACTACCCAAGTCAAGCCAGCCTGAGTTGGCTACAGCTTAACTCTAACACCGTAAATTAACAGAGGAGGGACAAAATATTCAGCACGATATTATATTGCTGACTTTTTGTCTTAGGCAATATCTAGCGGGGATCCTCACAGTAAGTACTTTTGATTGCAGATCGGAGCTACTGGTACGCTCAAGCACAAGAAACGCTTCAAAAACGTCTCCAGTACGCCGCCGATAAAAATCCAGTTGCTAAGTAAGTGCCTACTTCTATTATAGAGACCAGTGAAGCGAAGGAAATTATATTTTCCATTAACTTTTCTAAAAAGATAACGTAGGCTGGGTTACACTTATCGTTTTGAACGCTCAATACACAACGGCCTATTGCGTCGTAAGCGCAATATTTACACGAAGTGTTCCGTTTGTGTGCTATCTCATTCTTATCACAGATTTCATAAATAAGAATGACAGTGACGGCATGTTAGAAGTCAGAACGTATGAGCCGACCTTCGATTTTTTTAGTTGGATGATGTGCTTACGTAGGCAGTTAGGATTCATTTAGTTCTTTAAAATTGCCCATAGATTATTAGAGTAGGCACATTATTTGACGACCGCTTGGCGCAGTGGTTTGAGCGTAGGCCGCTCGGCTCACTGCATCGGGTGGTTGCGGGTTCGATTCCCGTCAGGGTAAATTTCGGAAATGGCCTTTTCGTAATTTTCCCTGGTCTGGGTGTCACTGGGATCGCCCCCAGTCCATTGTAAGGTACCCATAATACAAGCGTTGCTTATTTTGGGACTATACAGTTGGTGTGTTCGTCTGGCGATATTTATTGTTTTAATACAATACATCGTATAGTTAATTCTTAACAGAACCACTAACCGGCTTGTAACTCATCGGTTGGAAGCCGGCAATTTTGCTTTTAACATAAAAACTAGGGTTAGCGCTTATAATAGGGTATTATAGACTAATGTATGTTATTTGTAGCATGATTACGCAAATTAAACAGTTAAATAATTCTCAACATATCTTTAAAATTGGCATCAATACAAGGGTATTTCCGATCAGAAAATAAAATGAAAATAGTAAGTACCTACCTATAGCGTCTTTAATAGCGAATATCTTCGTAATCTTTTCCATATTTGAAAAAATATAATTATTTTAATGTATTAATATTGTACCTACTAAATTTGATACAATTCAAATCCTCTTACCTACTGGTATACCTATCGAAATAATACGTATTATATTTATAGTTTCAGATATGATTCTCTTATTTTTTCTTTTCCTACCTACGTGAGCCTCTTGGGGGCTAGCAAAGGACGAACTTTCACACTTTCCTTTATTATGTGATGTGAGCAAACACTCCGAACATTGCCGTCGCAAGCTCGCACACAATATAGTATGAACACTACAGCGGAACTAGAGGCTAATATTCTGATATGTTATGTACATAATAATTATACCTGAAGTATATTAATGTTAGTGTTGAAGAGTTTAGTGTTATCATTATTTAGTATGTTCTCTTAGTAATTAAATAAGTAGTTTTGGAAAACTTTGACTAAGTAGGTAGGTACCTACAGTACAATTATTTTATGTGTCACCACAATTTTGTTTTAGCTTAAGATTATACTGAATTATTAAATATTATACCGGTTTAGATATTGTCTCTATTGTGTGCTGCAAAAAACCGAGACAACAATGTGAATATTTTTTCACCAGTGTGCCTATCGTTATTTCGGTATTTTTTCGTCGCAAATACCACAAAAATGTCAAATATTTTGGTGATACATAGATTGAAAAAATATATACAAAACTTGGCCTTATTTTTTTTTTCTACTTCAAAATCGGTTAGTCGGTCAGTGTGCGTTCAGCGTGTATGATTCAACATTGATACTAAAATAAAATCACACGATAAAAATACACTTCCCGAATCGACCTCGTGCTCCTAAATATTAAATGAAACAACTTATGTTGTACGTTCAGTGTATACCTCTTGGAACCCTTCAAATGGGTTCTGAATATTATATGGCTCCGTCGAAACTACAGCATAACTAAATCATGAATCCTCGGAACAGTTGCTATCACAGTAAAAGCCTTGTATGTGTAGCGCAGAAAGAAATTTTATTGAGTTAATCTTCCATCGAGTTACATTAGTGAATATATTTTATTTATAAATGTTCTTACGGAATGGGAAAGTAAATGCTAATTTCTTCTATGAAAAACAAACACTTTAATAGTCGGTAGGTACGTTTAAAAGAAAATAAACATACAATATTAACCCCTGCAGAGCTAGAGGCACTTAAATTATTTTTTTAAGCCCAGTGTAGGACAAATTACCTCCTGACTCAACTCATTTCATGTGAGTTGTTTGGGATGTTGTTTAATTATTTTTTTAAATGTGTTCCATTTTGTTAAATTCAATTTTCTTAGGAACGTGATACTAGTGGTGGGCGACGGAATGAGCCTGACCACCGCAACGGCAGCTAGGATACTCCGCGGGCAGAGGCGGGGCCAGTCCGGCGAGGACACTGACCTGGCCTGGGATACTTTCCCAGCCGTGGCTTTAGCAAAGGTAAGACTCAGACAGGTCAGACTACATTCAGATGTATTCTACAGTGAGATTTCAATTTCGGTAAAATTTGCAGCAGTAATTATTAGTCAGCCATCAAAACAGTACTATGAAAGACAGAAGATAAATCTAGCATTTACATTAATACATTGACAATCATTGCAAATAAAAAAAAATGTATCTTTGTATTATATTATCAAAATAATAGCTTTTGAATAAATTCATAATATTATTATGAAAGTACTTATAACAATAAATAATTAATTCTGTCCGTATGTTTGTTCCGGCTAATCTACAAAACCGCTGCACCGATTATGACGGGACTTTCACTAACAGATGTTATAAGTAGTAACTAAGTCTACTTCAATTTTATCGAAGTACCTCGCGGGCGGACCTGCGGACAACAGCTAGTTAAGTTATAAAATGCCGAGGGGATAATCTGTATCTGAAAGTTTAATCAAGTTTTCTGGCTGGCTTGTCAAACTGAAACACAAATTTCAGCGAAGCTTCTTCCAACAGACGTACAACATAGACGCTCAGACGGGAGAGTCGTCAGCCTGCGCTACGGCTCTCCTTTGCGGAGTCAAGGCACGGTATGAAACCCTGGGTCTCGACGCCGGCGGCAGGTTCAACAACTGTGCGTCGACTATCAACTCAAAAGTCACTTCTCTGGTGGACTGGGCACATGAAGCTGGTAAGTGGTAGGTACTCGTAATGGCAGGAATCTTTCCACAGCAAGCCTAAAAATGTTTGTCTATTCAAGGTGCATTAAGGACTTTTAGGCCCGTATTTTATAAATCGATTTTAAGTCTGAGAGCGACATTGACTACACGTTTGACATGACATTTTATACTGGAATTACATAATAATGACGTATCAAATATTTCCAATAGTACTTTGGAAAACCACAATGGAGGCTTCCATTGTGGTTTTCCAAAGTGGACGGTCACATTTTAGTTTTTTTTTATTAAATGTTTTTGTTACACAGACTTTAAAATACTAGTGTGGTTTGTTATTTCTATTTGTTACTTGACACTGGCGAAACACCTATTAAAAGGGTGGGCCACATTTTTAAAGAAATAAAGACATAATAATGACATTAATTCCTGGCAAACTCTGTACACGAAACTGACTGGACACTTCGTATGATGATCTTTCTCATTCTTATCCGAATACACAATCTATTTTGGTTCAAATTGATATTCAAACAGAGGAAAAACTATTTATATTGAAATGAGGAGATAGTTCATAGGTACACTCTTTAGCTTCGGTGAATTGTATCTGCGGAGAATGTACAAAATGAGTCCACTTTTTATACAATTCAGAAACATCAGCATTGAAAATATTTGGTCCCTTGTGATATTAGGAAGATGGATATGAACACTTTGGGAATACTTACGATAAAAATACATGATTTGAGAGAAAAATTGAGTGATATTTGTCTGAATACAATATTTTGTGTTCCCTTGTGTAAATAATGTAAGTGTCATTGAATAGTTCTGTTCGATTCGATGAACATAAGACATGTATTGAACTTTATGGATGCTGGAACATATTAAATATAGTTTCATGATGTCTGATGTGGCATTATGAGACGTGTAATTTGGGAACGATGTAGAAATCCAATCGCAGTTCTAATTACTCTTAGGTCTGTATTGGGGTCATTTAATTTATTTCTACTTACCCTTGAAACTGTTGTAAGTTATTAAACCCTAATAAGCTGAACTCTACTACTCTCTCTCTCTCTCTACTCTTTACTTTGAGATAGGACTTAGAAACGTTTATCTAATGTCATTCCAGTACAAAATTGTATCCCTAGAGTGTACTCAAGTACTGGCTGTGATAGCAAATTACTCTATGGTAAAAAATATATTGTTTAGGAAAATCAAGTGGTATAGTGACCACAGCGCGGATCACTCATGCAACTCCAGCGGCGTTGTATGCGCACGCGCCTTCCCGGTACTGGGAAGACGACAGCAGGGTACCGCCCACTGTCAGAAAAGACTGCAAGGATATTGCCATGCAGCTGGTGGAAAATGAACCTGGCAGAAGTATGAACGTAAGTAACCTACTGCTCTACCACGGCCAATGAGAAGCGATACGAAATGGTAAAAATTGTGAGTTCAAATCGGCCACTATAGAGCTCGCCCACATTGAGCAGTCATTTTATTAATTAGAGGTTAATTCTATGTTATAAACCGTAAACATTAAAAACAAGTATATATTTTTATAAAATAAACTATTTATTTCCGTATCGCTTCTCTTTGGCCGTGATATACATAAGTCTACTTCTTAGTCAGGCACTCTTTTCAGAGTGGTCGTGGTTGCGCTATACACATTGCGTATATACATAAGGACCCAACTGTTAATAAAAATTACAAAGTCAAGAGATGTAAACATAGTTCGTTGATAAATTAATTTTGTGTTAGGGCTCGCTAAGTGCTGAATAGTTTAGAAGTAGCTTTAACATCGTGATTTCATAAAAGAGCTGTCATAATTACGTAAAAGCTTTGTTTGCAAAGTTAATTATTGTGATTTAATAAACTAATTTGAAAGAACTAGTCTAGGTGTCGCAGTTTTAACGAGCACATAATAAATTATGTTGCATTAAAAAAGTTTTGTTTGATATGGTTGTTTTACTAAGCCTTGGTTTACACTAACAAAACATTTATACAAAAACATTATTAGTCGTCTTTATTTTGTTGTTGACAACATGTGTCTGTGCGATGTTCTGGTCAGTGCAAACCTAGGTTTTCTTTGGCTCTAATACCATGTTATGCGATTTTGAATTTATTTTTGAGACTTGAAAAAAACATAGATAGTTCTGGGATAAATCCTTACTTCCTTACTAATATTATAAATGCGAAAGTAACTCTGTCTGTCTGTCTGTCGCTCTTTCACGCCAAAACTACTAAACCGATTTCAATTGCTGTTGATTCAATATAAATAAATATGACATTCAAAGTTTGTAAAAGTTTCAAAGTTTTGTAAAATAACAATAGGTAATAGGGGATGAAAGTTTGTATGGAAATATAGCTCTTTGCAGTGAAACACTGCAGATAGCTCATTAAAGTATTTATACGTACCTATGTGTCTTATTTGTAAAATAATTAGCCTAAATAATTAAATATGCTACCCAAAGACACTATTCTACGCGGACGAAGTCGCGGGCACAGCTAGTAGATAATACATTTTTAAGTTGCGCTAGATCCCTTTTGTAAATTAGTGAGCAAGGTTAATTAGACGGCAGCACTTCAGATGTGCGCCGTCAGCAAATCAGCGGAGAGGATAATGAGGCCAGCTCGCGCAATTTTAATGTTCTCTTGTTTTATTAGTCGAGATTTCTTCATTAGTCGCCATGTATAATTTTAGTTAATTTCAGGAACATTGTTGATTGTCTTTTAACAATCAATGTCCTTTGATGACATTTATTGATTTCAAAATTTTAGTAATTTAGTAAGCTTTTTGGTAGTACAATTGATATTTTATAAAGCATTTTGAACCTTATTATACCTAATTTTATCCGGGTCGTCAAATTTTAATTAAAATAAATGAAAACATGACCAAGTATCAAAAATATACCCAATAGGATGAAACTTGTTACGATAGTATTCTGCGAAATATTACTTTACTATTACCGTCCGCATCTGATCAAATAAAATAGGCACCTCTATTTTTATGTGATGACATAACACATATGAAAAGTAATAAAATCCTGACGACTCTCATATAGCGAATGATATTTTTTGGTATAATTTCTTCATGAAACGCGGCTAAGGGGAATAACTACACAATTTTACGATATTAGATAGTCGGGTATTATATAAAGGAATTCTATTAGCCGTCTCTCTGCGTACTATTTTTAGCGAGATGAAATAAATTTATTATATTAGTACTTACCTATTTCGTCTTATATAACCTTTGTGCTTTCAGACGTTGGTGTAGCCTGGTAACAGCAAATTCTGCCCGTATAACATCTTAAGTCTTCTTAGCTCCAAGTTCCACCTTTCATAGGAACCTACATATTTTTATTAGGGACACAAAGTCAACATGTAAAAATATTTTTTTTTTTATAAGTGAATAGCGCCTACTTTTCTTCCTCGACTTTGGCGGAGACACTTACGGGGGTTCTAAATGGGCTGATTATTTACAGGTTGAAACAGAAAGGATACACTTTTTCAAAACTGAACTTTGTAATTCTAAAACTATCAGCTTTGAAGAAAACTTGAAAAACAAAAGGTGTCATAGGGATACACCTGTTAACAGATTTCACAAGTCTACAAAACCTTTACTACTTCAACTGTCCCACAAAGCCGATAGTTTTAGATTTACAAAATAAAGTTACAAAAAAAATAGTATACCCTTTTTGTTTCATCTAGTATATTTCTAAGATGTTTGGCAATTTTGCCACGAATTTATATTTTCAATAGGGTAGTTATGCATGCTATTATATAAACGTTTACTGAACTGTAATTTAATTTTGTACAGGTCATCATGGGTGGTGGAAGAAGACACTTTCTTCCCACTGTCACACAGGATCCCGAACATCCGAATCGTGAAGGCAGGAGACTGGATGGGAGAAATCTCGCAGAGGACTGGGCGAGAGAAAAGAAGAGACGGCGGCTCAGGGCTCAGTATTTACACTCAAGAGAACAACTGGCAAAGTTGGATCCCAGGACTGTGGACTATTTATTAGGTGAGTGAGATCAAGCAAACTTTTTTTTTCTCATTGCTCAAATATTATAAAATACAACATCTCAGTATATTTATATTGTATTTTTGAGCAATAGATGGTTTGGTGGATGAGTGGAGTAAAAGAGCGTACAAAAATATACATGAAAAAAATGTTTTTATTCCAAAAAACCGTACCGTTGTGCTTGCTTGCCTTGATGGAAAAACTGCCGTGCCATCTAACTTTATACTGAAATATGTTTTGACAAAAGACAACTGGGCCCTAACCACGCTAGCTACTCAAATTGTAATAGAAAAGCAAACGCTCGCGATTACGTTTAAAACGCTCTGCTTTTGACGTTTTGCTGACATCATACCATATCAATGTCAGTAGAAATCGTGAAGCTCGTGTCAGCAAAACGTCAAAAGCGGAGCGTTTGAAACGTAATCGCGAGCGTTTGCCTTTCTATTACGATTGGAGTAGCTAGCGTGGTTAGGGCCCTGGTAACTACTTATGTATACTTAGTAGGGACTGGTTCTAAATAATTATTGCAATTTTGTGCAAAATGCCATTAAAGATGTGATTCTGAATAACACCCCTCTATTCAGACCCATTTCACTGGCTAGAGCATTCAATTTTAAGCGCTCTGCAAACGCGATGGTGCCATCCATGCATTTCAATAAGTGAGAAAATGGTTCCGCTTATAAATCTAAAAGGGTCGGTTGGGACTATAATGGGAATCGTAGTTTATTGTTTACAAAGACAAGGGCGGACGTGTTAAAGCGCTGGCCTGTTTAATAAGTGTTTTTCTGAACTTTATTTGCGCGAAACTTACGTTTATATATATATATTTTCGCCGTTTTTTCTATATTTTTAATACAAAATAAATTTGAGCAATATCGTATCAAAATAAATAACATTTTTTTCATCTGAAAAATTCTTTAGGCGCCTATGTATCTGAAGTTTTCCTAGCTCGTTTTTTCTTATGATGAGTACAGTTCACATAGCTTGTCGATAGCCCTGAACGGTAGGCCCTGCCTCTATCCGTTTACACGATGTGAATGGAGACATAAATCATGTTCGATACACCATACATTGACGCTGAAATACGGGTCTATAAAGAGATGGAAGGGCCAATAGGATATCTATATGGGAAAAAAAAGTTTGTTCATTTTCGTTGCATGAAGTTAGTGCAAAATATATGAACGAAAAACGCTCGTAAAAAATATAGGTACCAAAAGGTAGAAAAAGAGTTTTATCTTCGTTGTATTATGAAAAAAGTTAATGCATCTACTTGTTTTTACAACTGTGCAATTTATCAATGTACTGATTTGTACTAAAATTACTGGAATCCTAAACAAATCTTGTTCAATACCTGTGCTTATCAAATTTATGTTCAAGCGGTAAATATGGCTTTATACTAATTGTATTTATGTAAGTTGTTTTTGCGAGAAAACCTATAAAACTTTTTGCAGGCTCCGACGTGTTTACATAAGTATTAGTAACGCGACTCAAAATTTACCTCCAAATTTTTCATTACTCTTCCACTTCCAAATTACCCGAAAACTCGTTACTACGTTCAAAATTATGACTTCAGAGCACAGTTTAAAAGCCATTACTTTTAACTGCGTTTTATTTTTATTTTTCTAAAAGATCGCACTTACTCGTTGGAATATTAAAGAAAGTGAACCCTTTTGTGTGTTTTGTTAGCTTGTTTAAGGGTTAAAGCTTACTCAGCAATTTGAGCACCCACAAAGCCTGTTTAGGGCGACCCCGGTTAAAGCCGGCAATATACCGTGAATCAGAATTATTAAATAGGTTTCAAAATACAGTTCGTTTCCTTTTTTGCAACAATTTACTAAGTTATATTGCGAGATGCAATGGTACTTATATTTTTACATGCTTTGCTTATTTGTATATATTTACCATTTTTTACTTATGTATTAATATGTTACTTCTGAAATATTTTTTTGGGATTGATTTAATTAACAGCTAATTTACTTATTTTAAGAGCATTTATATAAAATCTCCTTTTTTTAAAAAAAACTGTTTTTTTTTTTATGTAAAATTACAATTAGCCGTTCCATTCGTTCTATTCCAATCGCTTAAATACTTTTTCATTACTCATACACTGAAAGTAGGTCTGAAGTTGCCTGAGGAGCGGGTTGAAAGTAATACTTTTCTGGCCCGGGAGAATCACTTTCAACTGACAGCTGTCAAATTATAAAAAAAAAAACTAGTTCCATTTCTATGGAACCATGTTCAAACTTTTTCTACAGTCACTCAATTACAGCACGATGTAAAATTGAAATAACATAAAGTTGAGTATTAAATAAAGAATATATACTTTTAAATGACTTAATTATAATTTAGTTTCAACAATTTATTTAAAATGTCATAGATTTGGTCAAAATATTTAAAAATGAAAATTAAAAATACTGGCTAAATAATGAAGTTGGCCGGCCAACGAAAAAAAACAAAATAGGCGGCAATCCGATCTTTTTTTTTTTCGAGTTGTAGAGTATTGTTCATGCTTCCTTGTATTATTTCTTTAGCCAATTTCTGTTTTTATTTTTATTTTCCTTGTATTCGTAATGAAAAGCACAGTGTTTACCTCGGGTGAAAGACTTATTTTGTCCCTCGAACTATTAGCGCCCTCGCTACGCTCGGGCGCCAAACCCCGTCTCGGGAAAAATAAGTCACTTTCACCACTCGTGTAACAATGTACTATTATAAGGTTTATTTCAACATCTCCAACATTACATATTATCTAATATTAAATCTACACACTACACGTAACATTATCGTATATGCATAAAGAACATACTACACCCTCAAATAGATTCAGAACTGTTTAATCGTCGACAAATAGGTACTTAATTCAGTAGATTCCGGCCGAATCTCACCCAGTGCTGACTTAAGAAATAAACTATCAAAACCATAACTTGCACTAAATTCAAGCTCTATTTCAAGTGTTATCGTAAAGTTGTCGGATTATTCTCTATCATCTCTCCTATTTCAATGTACAAACTAAATATTCCAGCTTATCCGGTTAGAAGTTGATAAATTCTCTTTTTATGCCACCGCACTTCCATTAGTAAGTACATTGAGCGGCTAAAGATACGATACGATAAGAGATTGTGACTATCTTGTTATAAATAAAAACAGGGTTTCTGGTAATGCGACATTTTCCTTACAGGTGTGATAGAGCAGCTAAAATGGTACAACTTTTACTCCACCATTTTTTTTATAATGATCAGTGTTTTTATAAATATTTTCAAATTCGGTGATCCAATTGATTACGTAAAGAATTAAAGCGCCCATCTAGCCCGCGAAGTTCAAATTTTTTGAGGTTTTTTAGATTTTTTTCAAAATCTGACAATAATAAAAGGCACATTTTGTAATTCGCGAAAAAGACCGTGTGCAGTGCATTTATTAATATATCCAACTTACTCTAAAACATTTCAAGAACGACAGCTATCCAGATAATCTGGCAATTTTTGTATATTTAGTGATTTACTAGTATCATATCCACCGTGATAATATTTAGAGTAAAATAAATGTATTAATAAACGCACTGCATACTGTGTTTTTCGCAAATAACAAAATGTTGTCTTAAATGTTTTCAGATTTTGGATAATCTATAAAAATACTCGAAAATTTTGAATTTCGCGGGCTAGACAGGCGCCTTCACCTTAAGAAATAACTTTAAGCTGTTATTTATTTTTTAACTGTGATTAATAACGCTTTGTTATGGCGTCAAAAAATATGTTCCTATTTAATTTGAACTCATCCAAAAAGTTATTTTTCTCACTTAGTTCGTTTTTTGGGCCTTTATTAGCTAAAAAATTACAAATATAATATAACCAGTAACCCTGTATGTGACAACCCCTACAATGTCAGACCTCGGTTTAAAGAAAGGTTCCACCAAAAACTTCCGGAAGTGACCCGGCGGTTGGAGTTTATGAAATATTTTGTTTACCCAGATTATATTTACTGAGTTTACATTATGATCAGTGCGGCGCTGCTTTGTAATCCTGTTTGAATCCTTTTTAATCTCACCCGCCCGACACAAAGTAGCATTTGCATTTCAAATATGGATTATACTGTTACCAACAATCTTAATTTGGAAATTGTGTTTTTTACACGCGGTCCATATTTTTTTTTTCAATTAAACTGTATCAGGATAGTAATTTCATGTGGATGTAAATTGAAGCATGCTATTTATATAGGTCTGTTCGAGTATTCACATATGGAGTTCAATGCGGAACGCGGGGCGGTCGCGGACGCGGAAGAGGGCGCAGCGGCTACCTCAACAGTGAAAGCTGATGATCCGTCATTGGCTGATATGACAAGAGCCGCATTGTCCATTTTGTTAAAAAATGATAAAGGCTTTTTTCTGCTCATCGAAGGTAGGTCATATCAACTTTATTGAAGCGAAACTTCTATACGGACGTTCGGGGCGCTCGCCGCGCGGCCAGTCTATCCGTGCTAAGCGTCAGTAGAGTAACAAGATATATATAGATGTACAGAGTTACAGCTACAGCACCCTACTCTTTATACTATAAAGCTTCGCTACTTCTGGGCGTCCCTAGACGGCACTGTTTTTTTATTATCCAGTAACATTAATAAAATTGTGATAAAAAACAATATGATCCTATTTTGTACCTATTATTCAAAAGAAAACATGTAAGTCCAAGTTTTAAGTACTTAATTGCGTGTTAATAAAAAATGTTTTAGCAAGTGATAATAAAATTATTTAACTCATCAAAACAATTTGAAACCACATATTAGCCACAATTTTCACTGTTTCTCGATTTTTAATAAAAATATGAAAAGATTTTTATTAATTTATTCACACAGGCGGAAGAATCGACCACGCGCATCACTACAATAACCCTTACAGGGCTCTCGATGAGACTTTGGAGTTAGAGACCGCGCTGTTAGCGGCGTTAGAGAGGGTGAATCCCGCTGAAACTTTGATCGTTGTCACCGCGGATCACGGCCACGTAATGACTTTCGGTGGTCAGGCCACGCCCAGAGGACACCCTGTATTAGGTAAGCCAATAAACAGAATGTTATTTTTCTGTTTATTTTACAGAAATGTACCTCGTTGTGATTTCATTCCAGCCATGCATTAAACTTTCAGGCAAATCGACAGCCAAATACAAAGGCAATTTTAATATATATTTAGTTGAGTAGTTAGATACTGTTTGTAAGTCGTAGGCTAAGCCAAACGTTTATAAGGAAACATACGCTTGGCACTGTATTCGAAAGATGGAATTTATTAATTGAAGCTTTGTGCCAAACATTGGTGATTCTAATTAAAAGTTATTTCTTCAGAATTTAATGAAGTTTTGTTTTTATATTCTCAAGATACGCTTGTCATGGCATAATCGACAAAGCCAAGGGTGCCCGTTCACTAAGCCAGCCGGGCTGGCTGGGACACCTAGCCTGCTTGCTTCGACCAATAAGATCATTTAAATGAACGGACGGAAATGAAGCGATCCTATTGGTCTAAATGAGCGGGCTAGCAAGTCCAGGCAGACACTGGCTGACGACGACATGCACCTTACAAATTATGGAAAATGCATGCATTACTAACCATAAACAATTAAAATTCAGCAGTTTACGTGACTCCTCTATTTATACTAGGTGATATAAAATGGGTATACTATTTTTTTTGCAACTTAACTTTGTAAATCTCAAACTATCGGCTTTGTGGGACAGTTGAAGTACTAAAGGTTTTGTAGACTTGTGAAATCGGTCAACAGCTGTATTCCTATAACACCTTTTGTTTTTCAAGTTGCCTCCAAAGCTGATGGTTTCAGAATTACAAAGTTAAGTTTTGAAAAAAAAAGTATACCCATTATGTGTCACCTTGTAGAAATGCTAGTGGACAGTAAATTGACTTTTTACAATTTGGGAATTACTCACGCTTCCCGTAGTACCTTCACCCCGAAGACATTCTTTAAGAAAGGCAAAGATATTATATAGATTACTTTTTCTTTGATCGATGGCCTGTCAACTTCACTCTTGTATGTCGTATTTTTATTTTTCCTTATTGTTTACTCTTTAAATTTTCATTCGTGCTTATACTATTTTGTATAGAGGGTTTAAAAATAATACTCTACATAGGTGCAGACACCGTAGCGTCAGACATCGACGGTCTCCGCTACACAACTCTACTGTACGGTACTGGGCCAGGCCATTCTGAGCCAAGAGCTCTACCGCTAAATGCCTCAGCATCTGTTGCGGCCTCGGCTGATGCAGTCCACGCCGCCGCAGTGCCTAGACAATGGGCCACGCATGGTGGTGAAGATGTACCTATTTATGCATTGGGTGAGATAACAATCTTGTTGTTCATCCTTATTATAAGAATATAGAACTGTATTTGACTCTATCTCTAGATAAGTGTAAAATCTGATAAAATTTTGGTCAATTGTTTTTCTGTTTTTGCGTATGCGTATACGAATAGAAGCGAATGTAGATACACAATGTAGCTCTTTGCTAAAAAAATGTCTTAAAATGTATACAAAAAGTTAAGCTTTGCAAAGATTGTTGAGGACGTAATTAATAAATAGAATAATTTAATAATTAAGTATATAATATATAAGTATTATAAATTAAGTAAGATCTTGCTGTTTGTATCTAATTCTCTGTATTATCTATTCGTATTCTCTTAAGAAATCAAGTTTTTTTTTATCTAAACAGGTCCAATGGCGACGATACTGTTCGCTGGAGTCGTGGAACAGAGTTACATTCCTCACGCGATCGCTTACGCTGCGTGCATAGCGCACCACTCTCGGCGGTGTCAAGAGAAAATCAACTTTACGCAGCCTCCGGTGAGTAGATAATTAATATAACCCGTGCTGTGACGCATATTCACCAGGATGGATAACAAACAATACATGATCTATTGAGTCTCCCTATGGTTTTTAGATAGGTTAATATTGATCCTGTTTTGTTAATACACAGACGAAATATTATCAAAGTAACTATATTGCCGTCCTTGCTATGATCGTGTCAAATGAGCGGGACAGAAATATTTTCAGTCAAGTTCAGTTTAGTCGTACTTTTAAGCCAACAAAGTTGGCAGTAATGAAATTTTATAAAACTGGCTAGCAATGATTGCGGGCTTTACGTCGTAATATTAAGTTTCATCAGGAGTTCGGAAACTGATGGATGCCTCAGAAGAGCGACAGGCTGGCAGCCCAGAACGATAGCAGCTTTTTCTGCCAATAAACCAACCTGGTCAATACAATCAGAGATGATATTCTGGGTTATGCTGGGTAGCATATGAGTCAAGATCTTTAAAATTACTGACAGATTTTTTAATCACTAAACAATAATGTTTTATGTAGGTACTTGTGAAGGTATAAAACGTCTTTACCCTTACATGACATAATTTACCGGTGAATTCCCTTTTCTCTAATACTTTCATGAATATTTTCAACTTACGGCTAAATTTTTGCATACTTAAATAACTTTCCCGACAGGGGATGACGGAGGCGCTCAACTTTTTATTGCGTTAAGAATTTTGGTAGAACGTCTTGCTGTCGAATAAAAAAAAACCTTAACAAAATTGTTGCATTGTTTTGTTGATCTTTGAGAATAATTTTGGTTTATAAAATTGTACTAAATAACTTAGTGCTTAATATTTCTTTGGAAAAATAGATACCTTCATTCAATAAAGAAAAAAATGTGATATTTGATGTAAACATAATTCATAGATTGTTTCGCATGAGGATAAAATAATATTTTTACGACCAGATCGATTCAAAAGAATCCAGAGCGAAGCGACAAAATCAAAGTTCGTCGCCGGAAATAAATTGAGGCCGCCCGAGTGATACACACCGCCTTTCATCTCCTTCTATGAGAAAAATAAATAAAAGGCGCTTTTAGGTACAATTCATAAATGTATTTGACAAAATTTATTTATTTTAACAGGAAAAAGTACCAAATTGCGTTCCGCCTGAGGTAAGCAGCGTCGCAGCGGCCGACGAAACTCGGAGTGATGGCACGACCGGGCGACGCATCGTCGTCGCGTCAAGCGTCATGTCTGACGAGCGTGCGCCTCGCTCATCCGCCCCGCTAACCGCTCCGCTCGTCTCGCAACGCTACCTTACATCAAAGATAATCGATTTATTTACTCGCCTATCCTTTACTTTTGTTGTAATGCAACTATTTGTTTCGGTGTAATAAATCCTTAATGTTATTTATAAGTACCTAATTGTGAAACCGCCGAACTGAAACGCAACTCAAAATTAAGAGCTTCTTCATTTTGAGCTGCCTTAAATAGGATTTAAATTTGAGCAGCGTTTGAGTATTAGGCCAAAAGTTTGTTCGTTTAAGAATCACGCAAAAACGACGGAGCAAATTTATATGAAATTTGGTAGAGATTCTTTTGCTACTACTGGAATAATCGCTACACGCGGTAAGTCACGGGTAAATGCTTGTACCTAACAAAATTTACCAACTCTACACGAACGAAGAAAATTGGGAATCTCTACTTGGTGGTTTAAAGGTTCTACGAATAATAAAATTACCTACTTATGTACATAATACTAATATTGTAAATACAAAACAATGATGTTGTAAATACAATAGTTTAATTAATGTAAATAAAAATGATTGATATTTACCGAGTGTTATCATTTCCTGTACGAATTTCGAAAGGATAATTATACTCTTATTAAACTAACTTTATAGAACGCCTTTTCAAATGAGTACGACAGAAGTTGTCTAAGCGAACAATAGACAAGTAATTGGAAAAGTATTTCTCAGTGAAGTGAATTGAATTTCTCAAACGTTTATCAATTGGACGCCCTAGAAGCTTTAGTTACTTTTAGTGTACACACACGTACCTACTAACGCTTACAATAGCCTTCGTACTTGTCTATTTATGTACCTGTTTATTGAAAATATAGTTTAGATTATCAGCATAATAGAGATTGATTTGTAAATCTTACCGACCTGTTTTGTTTTTTCTTACTATATTCAACAAAGCAATGAGGCCTCATTCAAAGACTCGCCAAAGACTCAGATTCCAGTAAGTATCTAAACATTCAATTACTTAGGTTTCTTTGAAAACATGCATAATGGACGAGATAAATACGTGTTTAACTTTTGTTATAATAACACCGGTATTACTTACCTACAATAATCTTTACTTGAATGAAAACAATACAATCTTGGTAAAATTCACACTATAATAAACTATTTTTTTAAAGGGCTATATAATACTTTGTACCCAAAAATATAACGTGGGTTTTGTATAACAATATACTTTACCGAGTTCCACTACAGACCAATTCATCTCAAGCAACAAAGGCTTGAACAGCAAGTAACACAATCGCTCAGGGTTGTCACTGAATTCACGAATGGTAGATTGGTACAATACGCGATAACACAATTGTCACGCCGAAACGCGTGACATCCTTTGTGGCTGCTTGAGTGTACCGTGCCGCTTTGTATTAAGGCCCAAGATAGAAGCTCACGAGGTCCCCCGTTGTGAACATTTAAATCTAGGTTCTGAAGACAATTACGTTAGACTAACTCATTTATCACAGCTCAAATGTCTTAGTGTGCCTTAATAATTGGTATGCTGTGGTAGAATTTTCGTGACTGGTATCATCAATGTACCCACGTCGGTACTGATTTCTTTCATTTTATCATGGAGATATTTATAATTTCACACCATACTATCTATTACATTGCTTACAGATTATTAGCGTATTTAACTGTCTGTATATATAGAGCAAATCGTATAACGACCGCTTATATTATTGTATGTATTAAATGAAATCGAAATCAAAATACTCCACCTTTTTATTACTTACGTAAAGCAAGAAGTTTTTACACACGATATAAAAGTAAAAAGGAGCTCGTATAAAAGCCACACAATGTGTGTCGGTAGGTAACAGAAATGTAATCCTTTCTAGCTATGTGTGGGAAACCTCTAATGGGGTGGAACGAAACAAATATAATAAGATATATCCCGTATTACAACTCGTCTAAATAAATCACATTGTGTAAATGAATAGGAGTGGCCTTAACGAAAATTACTTTAAGTAAGTATTTTACTTAAAGATGTACTTGAATACGCCAAATTTTCATGCACGACAAAGAATATGGTTTAATTTCTAAAAATAGAGATAATATTTAGGTACGTTTATGAGAAAGCTACTAAAACTGAACAATGAACAGGAAGATCGGAGATGACGTCAAAATAACAATTGACAGTTAAGGCTAAAGCGCCCATCTAGCCCGCGAAGTTCAAATTTTTTGAGGTTTTTTAGAAATTTTTCAAAATCTGACAATAATAAAAGGCACATTTTGTAATTCGCACATTTTGTAATTACTCTAAAACATTTCAAGAACGACAGCTATCCAGATAATCTGGCAATTTTTGTATATTTAGTGATTTACTAGTATCATATCCACCGTGATAATATTTAGAGTAAAATGTCTTAAATGTTTTCAGATTTTGGATAAACTATAAAAATACTCGAAAATTTTGAATTTCGCGGGCTAGACAGGCGCCTTCACCTTAAGTATACTTTTTTTTTGATGCCAAGTGTATAAAACAATGTCAATATTTTCTTGTAACACCCTCATTCAAGTAGCATGTACTTAAGTACCGGTTCTGACCTAAAAATTATATTACCTACCCTCATATTTTTTTCATCGCACATATTCTGCAGCTCGCTAGTAGTAGCTCGGTAGTGGTAATAAATAGGTCGTGTGGCGTGGGAAGGGTTGAACGGTTTATAGCGGCGGACGCTGGAGCTCGTAACCAGCCGGCCGCCGGCTGATATTACCTGTGATTCTTCTCTAGTGTCTTACTTATCGGGTAAGTAACTTTATGATTTTATATCTACTTTTATCTATTACAGCGACCCATCTTCGCACGGGTATTTTTATCAGTGTTTCTCTACTATATTATGTATGTATTATACATATAAATCATCCTCTTGAATCACTATATCTATTAAAAAAACCGCATCAAAATCCGTTGCGTAGTTTAAAAGAACTAAGTATAAATAGGGACAGACAGTGGGAAGCGACTTTGTTATATACTATGTAGTGAAGTAAATAGGTATTTAAGTATTGTGATTGAAGAAAAAAATATACTACATAAGCAGTCTTATGCATAGTAGGTAGTACATAGTATCACTTAGTTAAGTGAGTAACGATAATTAGTATCAAGAATAAGATATTGTTCAATGTTCTTAATCTATACCACCGTTGATTTGTAGAGGGCTTAGTGCTAAGTAGGAACATAAATAAACTTATTTTCATCTGCGCTTTATTTTTCGTACAAGAAAATGCTTTTAAACATGAGCCATGGAGTAAGTCTATTTGCGAAAATATAACAATCATAAATAATTCGGGTTTATCTCACCAAAAATAAAGTTGTAGAAGTTTATTTAGTGTAGTTAATTGCCCGTATCTAATTCAAGCTTTTATGTGCTGATGAAATATAAGTCTTATTTCTGAGGTAAATTTCGTAATAAATCATGATTATAAAAATATTAGGGTGATATGACTTGAACACCTATGCGGGAGCATCTTGGCAGGAAATAGCCAGAGCAGAGATATGTGGAGAAGTATAGGGGAGGCCATTGCCCAGGAGTGGGTCATATAACGACTAAAGAAACAATGAAAAAGCATGTCTGCCTATTAGAACGTTAATTATAACTAAATAAAAAGTTTTTGATATCTAGGACTTTTATAAGCTTTTAATATCAAGGTACTTTATAACGTAGCAACTTTGCTTTTAAAGATACCTGGTATTGGGCCAGTATCATTTCTCACGGCGTAAGTAGGTACTCTCAATGGGTACCTATCTTTTTATATCGTGGTGTTATAATAGGAACGCCTACCCCGCTACCTACTTTTGTAAAATTACATTTTTAAGTGCAGTATCTCCCGAGAATACGCCAATCACTCAATCATTCTTAGTTACGTTTGAATATCCACAAACTCGCAAGTGAATAGTCGCTTTGTTACTTTTGTGGGGAATTGTCGGCTTTTACTGCGGCGAAGGGATCACACAGCGGTTTCGGCACGCCGATTTATGGCCACTTTATTGGGACGTAATGCTGTCATGCGGCTTAAGGGTTACTGCATATGATCGGCACTCCGGTAGCTTAATGCGTTGAGTGATAAGATCAAATGCCTTTCGGTACAGCTCACACTGTAGAAAATGCAGCTTTCTTGCCTTAGGTATGTCTGTCTATTTTACTTCTTTTTCAATTGTGTGCTGTTCTTTTCTTGTGTGTAGCGCTGTGCTGAATAAATATTTTTCATTTTTTTTTTTAAATGTTATAATAATGTCCTCCTTAAGAAGTCTGAAGGAGGATGAAACTAATTAATGGTAGATTGATGCTTTGAGGTTTATTTCTCTGTGGGATACTTACCTTTACAGCTTTTTAGTGACAGTTTAACAGATAAAATAATGTGGGCACCATTATAAAAAAGAAGACATTTTTTGAAAGAATCCCTTTGCGACCTGACGAACAGTGGATGCACAATAATGCATCTCAATCTAACACTAGTACTGCGTAGTACTGCGCGCTCCATCTATGTTATGCAATTCGTCTGAGGTCTACAACTATTCAAACTATCTGAAACTTATGACGTTTACACCGGCTCTTATTACGTCAACATTTTTGCAGACATTAGCTGAATAGCACGCCGTGAAGGCGACAAGAACATCAATATTAGTTGGTGTGAGGACACTGCGCAGAACTTGGCGGTGTTAGCCAAAGTTTTGAGTTAAGGATGCGCGCATCGTTTTAGTGAGGAGTCATCGTAACTCGCTTGGAAACATCTGCGTCTAAGCCACTTGCGATTTAAAAAAATATAAAAAAGTAAAATGACAAGCCCGCTGAGTTTATTGCCGGATCTTCTCGGTTGTAGACTTAAGATAAACATGTTAAAAAGACACATTTACCGTAGGTCTAAATAAAATTAACGATTCGAAATTGAATTTTCAATTTGAATCTGGCCACCAACTAGCTAAGGAAGTGGCAACAAGTTCAACCTTGTAGTCCCCGCTATTTGTAGGTGCGCTTTGTATGAAGAATTAAAAGTTTTGGATACCGCTAAGGAGTGGAATTTGTTGTATACCGTCAGTGTTTCCGGAGGTGTATAACTTGGAACTTTTTAATTTATGCCCATTGTGGAAGTTGATAATAAAACCTACACTATGTTTAAATAAAACTTAAACTGGAATGGGTAATAGATTTTTTAAAATTCACCTCTTTTCATATATATAGAACAATTAACAATTTGCTTTACCATGCATATGTGTTGTTTTTTTCATCGATTATAACGTTATTCGTCCAAAAACTACTATCCGATTTCCACCTTTATCGTTGTAACTAATTAGGGAAATTTGCTGTTCGATGATCAAATAACTTGTTATTATATACTAATCCACCACAGCAATTGAGTTCGAACAATGTAGCAACTGTAATTGGCAGGCAAGTCGTACAAAGTGCGGGTGCCTCGATAGGATAATTGAATTATACAGCGCGTTGCCGCGTCGGCGAACTGGGACTAGGCGGACTAATCACCCCGATTCCCTCGGGATATTAATGTGAGGTACTGCTCAAAATTTAATATGGATATTGGTCGCATGAATTTCCATTAGTTTGTGTGAGTGTAAAGAGCAGCTTCTATGCCTTTTTTATCGGAACGACACACTTCATTGAAATCTTTGTTCATAACGTTGAAAATATTGAGATACAGTCGCATGCCTATAAACCTTAAGATAACCTTATAGTAGCTACTGAGAGGAAACTCTCTGGGAAATAAATCGAATAGAACAGTTTGACTTTGTTCTAACCATTGAATCTCATTTTTTTTACCACTGTAGGTACGAATTGTTTATGAAGAAACAAACCTCTTCGATGTACAACGTACTTTGAAATAAACTTAAATGAATGTATGAATATGAAAGTTAAGAATCTAACCTGATCCTTATTCCATCAGTCATAAGAAATCATACTAATATTATAAAGAGGAAAACTTTGTTTGTTTGATTGTAATGAATAGGCTCCGAAACTACTGAATCTATTTGAAAAATTCTTTCACTGTTGGGAAGCTACACTATCCCGGGTGACATAGGCTATATTATATTTAAAAAAAAATAGGGATCCTTACTCAAACTCCAATAATGTAACCGTAATGTACCCGTGCGAAGCTGAGGCGGGCCGCTAGTCGTTTATATACTTAATTTCTACTCACGAAGAATATATAAGTAAGTAGATGAGTATATTTTTTTCCTTATCCAAAATATTTTACGCTATGTGCTTAAGACACCTGGGTTATCGTTGGCTTTCCGTCCACCAGTAGAAAGCTATTCGCACGTCTTTACATATTTTATGAAATGGCCCAAAAGGTCTCTTGTCTGGAAGCAGTGATGCAATTGGCTAATGGGAAAGTTCCTAACAGTTTTGTTTATATTGCCTTGAAATATGAGTAGTACTTTATGACGACCAATGCTTCAGATTTATTAAAGCAACATGAGTTTATCATTTTACTAGTAAGTACTTATATAGTCAGTTCATTTTACGAAGATGCGTGAATTATTGCAAATTGACCCATATGCCAGTGTCATAAGAGTCACAGCTCACGTCTTCGTGAAATGATCATGCTATAGTTGCGTAAGCCTTGTGCCGGGACAAGGCACAAAAAAATAGTTATATGGCCGAGATGAGAATCGAACCCGGAACCTCTGGGTTACGAGGGCGTCCCCTCGTTACTACTAGGCTATTGTAGGTACGTTTAACTTTTGTTACTTTGTCTAAGACATCCTCATTTCAGGAATGGGAGACTCAAATATCCGATTGTTCCGAGGTGAGACATAAAAATCCGGAACAATGATAATTTCACTTCTTATTTTGTGCAATTACGCAATAAAAAATATTGCTCAAACAACATCCACTCAGTTACCATAAAATGGACAAAGGGGATGGAATAAAATGTTTGGTAAACTGGAATTTCCAGTTCCAAACGTCTGTAGCGGCGACGCCATTTAAACGAACTTAATTTGCAGGAATTTGCGATTTAAATAAGGAATTGTCTAATGACCTAAAGCTCGTTTCGGCATTACAGAAGGAATGAGGACCTTTGAAAGTTTTTTCCGTCATTGACAGAGACTTATTTAACGAGGGGAGAGTTTCATTTGGGTTGTTTTCCCTTATCATTACAACTCTTGACAAAAGTTTTTGCTTAATTTTGTAGGCCTTTGTTTTTTAACAGATCTTGATAAAAAGACCTTCACATTTTTATTTCATGAAACAAATCCAAAAGTTCCTTATTTATATGCAGGCTATCAAAAGGCTTCCAAATAGCTGTCATATTGGTTCAGAATGCTGCTTCCGCTGAGAAATCTAGCAATGAACTCAGAAATAACACTTTAGTCTACCCACACTTCAAGTACAGTCAACATCAAAAGTAGCTTGGTTATTATCTGAAATGTCCAAAATAATCACATTATAAAACACGCAATATGAAATATTGCGCGATCATATACTTCAGAAACCTTATCGTGTCATACTATCATGACGTGATTAACAATATGATTCTTTTGAACATTTGAGATACCAAGCTACGTTTGATGTTGACTGTACCTAATTAATTCTTACCCGGCCCAAGCATTCAACAGCTGACAGCCAAAGATAAAGAAGCGTCCACTCATTGTCTATTATCTTTCGCCTTAACTCAGACAAGCGCGCCCAGTCCCATCGTTACTTTGGTCGTCTATAGTACCGCTTAAACCCGAGAAAGATGGCCTTTCCATACAATACGCTAATTAATAGAGCCTCACAAATCAACTTTCCGTCTCATTCAAGGTGGCCAATTACCCACCAATTTCTATGCGCGTACGTTTGGTTATAACGCTATCAGGGGTGAATCTTGATCGAGATAAACTTGGCTGAGAGCTAGCTATATCCTAATATTGTCGGTATAAGCGGCCTCATGCATATTTAGTTGGAGGAAATCCCTCGGCTTGATCTCAAGATTGAATTGTGTACGCACAATGGCGCATGTTTCGTAAATGACCGTGTTACTTTAGAGGGTTTAGCCAACGTTGCATATTAAGACCAGTGGGTCTATTAAGAAGGAAATTCTCGTTCAAAATAGCGGAGATATGATTTAGTGTTATAATTATAATAATACCTTTTTATTTTTCCATATTTGCAATAGTTCTTACACCTGTTGGGGGTCAAGTCGCCTTATATGGCCACCATTTGCAGTGGATGACCTAAATATGTGAAAATGTTCACAAAGGGCCTCTACATGTTGGACCCTTATCACTATGCAAGCCTTCCAGAGGATCGGGCAGAGCCCGTGATACAGAGAGACATAATAATAATAATATCGCCAGACTGACACACCAACCTACACTAAGCAACCCTTGTACTATGGGTACCGTACAATGCACTGGGGGCGATCCCAGTGACACCCCAAACAGGGCAAATTACGAAAAAGTCATTTCAGAAATTTACCCCAGTGGGAATCGAACCCGCAACCACCACGTGCAGTGAGCCGAGCGGCCTACGCTCGAACTACTGCGCCAAGCGGTCATCGGTGTTGTGGAATTATTTAACGGTGGCCAATTGTAGTCAAACTATAGCCAATTGATTACAGTTCATATGTAGCTGGCTAGCTCTCACAGAACATTGGCGTTAAGTTGCTATAACAGCTGTTACTTACGGTGACTGAGGGAGCCGGAAGGCCAACCCCCCCTACCCCCTTACCACACAGTAGAAATATTTTCTCATTCTAACCCTTGCTGTAACGCAATAGGTGCTAATGTTTTCCCATTTTTAATAGTGAACAAAAAATATCGCTTAGTATGATGGTAGGTAAATACTGGTTATGAATCGCAAATTTTTATTCATGGACTAGCTGTGCCCCGCGACTCCGTCCGCGTTCTGTTGAAAATTCCTGAATTTTCTTTGCTATAAACCTCACGGAGCCCGAGACCTTTCCAACGAATGCAAAACCGTGGAAATCGGTTCGTGCGTTCCGGAGTTATAGCGTCAGGAAGGAAAACCCGACTTATTTTTATATAGTAGATTTTTCCTGAATTTTCTTTGCTATAAACCTTACGGAGCCCAAGACCTTTCCAACGAATGCAAAACCGTGGAAATCGGTTCGTGCGTTCAGGAGTTATAGCGTCAGGAAGGAAAACCCGACTTATTTTTATATAGTAGAGATTAAAGAGGAAACTCCTAAACCCCTTCCATTTTCTGAATTTTCTTGGACATTAAGGATATAAACAAACTATTATACAATTTAAAGTGAAGTTACTTACACTGCATATAATAGCAATGTAAGATCCGGTACGAAAATATCACTGTTAGCCTTTTAAAGTTGGTTCGGATTTGTTTGGATGAAGTCCAAGGAGGCGAACAATGGCAATGAGTCGCTTTGTTCACAACCCCAAGCACCAGCATATGGATTAACCCGTACAATGCACAAGTCAAGTACCCAAGCTTGGTAAATAAAACAATCCACTGATTAAATGTATAGCGGTGTTAGTCGCGCGATTGGAATTTATCTTGCAGCCACCCCAAGTGCTCTCTGCGGGATATTCATTTTGAGGATAGCTTGAATCGCTGCGGAGATTCTGCTTGAGGTTGCTTTACTGTTAGTATTGAAGGTGATTTCGAGTTCGAATACTTATCATGTAAAGGATTTTTACTTCAAAGCTATGCAGGGAGCTTTATTACTGAACAATGCACCTACATGTAAATTGCGGTAGGTACAGTACCTTCTAAGGTCTCAGCTAGTCAGGGTAAATCAGAACAGTCGAAAGAAGAGGAAGTCAGAAAATCCCCAATTTTTAATCGACTGCGAGGATTTTTGAAGCGAAGCTTCTTTACGAACGTTCGGAGTGCTCGCTGCCCGGGCACTAAACCGGTGAAAAGCGTTACGCGTTACGCGTTACGCGTTACACGATGACGTCAGAGCTGCGGCGCCCTAAGCTTTATACTAAATATCGCTTGAAGGTTAGATAGAACATTGGTAATAATTTAAATATATCTAAAAATTTAGAATACTTCACAATTTCGCGTGTCCATCAAGCTTTCATCCATCTTAGTACTGACCGCGTCCGACGTTGCTTAACTTCGGTGATCGGACGAGAACCGATGCACCCAACGTGCTACGGCCTTTGATAATAAGGTTCTAAATAAAGTAACCCATATCTACAATTACATACGATATTTTAGTTGCCTTATAGTGGATAATTTCATCATAATCTCTAATGATTAGGTGACTCAGTTGGTAATAGGTCTGGCCTAAATAGTAACAGACGTGGGTAAAAACCTTCACACAGGCAATTAAATATTTTTTTATGTAAGATTTCAATATTTTTCCTTAGAAATTTTGAATTAAATGGTAACAGACATGGGTTCAAACCTTCACACAAGTTCAATTGCTTGTGTGAAGGTTTGAACCCAGGTCTGTTACTATTTAGGCCTATTTTTTATATAAGATTTATATATTTTTTTCCCTTAGAAATTTTGCTATTTATATTTATATTTTATTTATATTTGCAACTTATATTATTTTATTTATTTAAATTGAATATTTGTTTTATATAAGATTTCAATATTTTCCCTTTGAAAATTTGCAATTTATATTAAACTAGCTGTGCTCCGCGACTTCATCCGCGTAGTATTGGATTGTTGGGTTCAAAAGTATCCTATATGTTAATCCCGGTTATAATCTATCTGTGTTCCAAATTTCATCCAAATCCGTTCAGTAGTTTTTGCGTGAAGGAGTAACAAACATACATACATACATACATACATACATACATCCACACTCACAAACTTTCGCATTTATAATATTAGTAGGATTTTAATATAATTAATTGAACACCAACGTATAATGGTTTAATTTCCCATAGAAAAGGACGAAAAAAAGGTACAACGACATACAACTGTAGATAGGTATATCAACCAATCACTTTATATGTCTGATATGGCTAAATAGGTACTTACTTACTAACAACAAAAGATGTCCCATTTCGTTCAATAGGTACGATAGCCTAAATGAAAATCTGGAATAAGCTAGAGAGAGATAATTCAAGGTACCTACCCAGGTAGGTACCTATGCCTAATTTCATTTATTTTATGTTACACTTTGCCTACCCTGTTTCAAAACTTTATGCACGCCACTAATAATATACCTAATATCTTCTGTAAAGCTTCGCTTCTTTCGGGCGTCCCTAGACGGCACAGATTTTTTTTTAACTTTCCCTATATATTGTTTTCTTATATTTACGCGAATACTACACATTGAAATAAAACTATTTTTCGGATTTTTCGGGGAACATAAAGTTAATAAACGCGATAAAATCCGAAAAATAGTTTTATTTCCCTATATAAATATATATTTGAACTAAAGGACAAAACGATACCTCTCGTATCGAATGTTTGCCAAAATCTCAATGAACAAAAAGGTTCCGTGACATGCCAAACAATAGTCGTTTCCCCGTCCAGCCCACTCGCCAGTTTTTCAGCGCAACGAGGACGTCCTTTAACACGTTCGCCTCGCGTCAGCGTCGCAACTTGTTCGAGTGTGTCGTTGCGGACGCACCCGACCCGCGACGAACAGTTGAACGGTTAGGGCTTCAGTTTATGCCAAGCGATAAAGACACTTATAAGTTGTAATTTTAGTTTATTTTTCATTGATTGAGGAATTTCGATATATGAGTTATGATTAGAAAGCAATGGTTCTTTTGGGATTGGGTTAAGGCAGTTATGCATACCTTGCCGCTTACGTATGGATTTTATGTTTGTGTAACTGTAAATATAGTTTATTTTATAGCATTGCGTGGATTCCAAACTTTAACAAGGGTTGAGTAATCCTAGCTAGGGTTGCGACATTTCGTTGGGAAAGGTCTAAAATTAGACAAGGCCCCAATTTGGTTTTGTTGGACTAATATTTGACAAACAAAAAGGATTCAAAGGGTTACTATGCAATGTGAGTTTGTAAATTTACGTCAATTGTTTCCAATTTCATATAATTTGCATTTTTATTGCTTGTACAAAAAAATTGGCATTTGTAAAAAAATCAAAAAGTTGAGTCTGGGGCCATCCCTTAAAATATTACAACTTAAAGATAAATAAAAGTAGGTTGGTACCTATTACTGCTAAAAATAATATGTGCTAATTTTTTCATTTAGTTTTATAGAAATCAAAAAGTCCGTAATTAAAAAACTAGCCTCTTCAATTATGTTCGTTACAATAGAATTATATTTCAATTAAATTCCAGTGCTCGTTATTCAAATGTATCTGTACATTCAGAATGCTAGCAACAAATCGTAACTTTAAAATATTTTCAACTCCTGCCCCGGCAATCGGAAACCATTTTGGCCGTTCATTTTTCCAATGTGTTTTTGAATGAATAACGTTCGGATCCGGCCGCAGCTTGCGCATTAGCATACCAGCTTCACAAGTGTGTGTTATTTACAATGTTGTTTTGATCGTAAAACACTTTATTGTGCCCCATGTTTAATTGAACGGGCAATTAGGGGGTTTAACGAAGGCTTTGGAGAGCGCCGCAAGCCGACGTGATTACACAAATGTACTCGTATGGTTGGTACTACAATGTTTCCTTACTGAGGTGAATTGGTAGATAGCACACTTAGGCGGATTCAAATATAAAGTCCGTTTAGGATTCCGCAATACCTGTGTGAATTACTTATGTCATCCTAATGACACGATCATTTTTATAGTTTCGCCATGTTCGTCTGTCCATGTCAAAATGACATGTCAAAAGCGTACTCAAGATCGTTCCCAGACTTAAGATCGATATATTGATACGGGCCTAGAACTACGCTAAAACAGAAGCCGGAATAGAAAATGTCTCTTTCAATATATCCCTATCATCAAGCCAATCAGTTATAGGTATTTCAATGTCCCTTATAAGTGGACCCAATTCACGGAACTATCAACATCCTTTGGGTACACTCAACAGTGTATCGTAACTTGCAATAAGATGGATAGGTCCCGTTTATCATGACACAACCGGGTGTGCGGGGTAAATGTCGCTGTAATCATCCGCGGCGTGTCCAATCTGTTCCAGGGTTAGCAATTTCGTTAACAGACCGATTACCTACTGAATGCCATCTGTTATTTTATATCGTTATCATTTTGGAATAATGCCGATATTTTAACATTTAATGCGTCATTATTGAATGAAAGCTTTGTTTTCAATTAATATGATTTACGTTATATTTACTCAACTAGATTGTACGGATCTCCTCAGCAATATCAAGCTCAACATTTCCACTAGAAGATCTCGTTCAAGCAATTTATTTCACGTTCCATTCTACACAGCAAAATTGTCGGAGTAACAGCTAAGTACTTACCGAACAGTGATCAATACATTTGGTATTGCAAGTATACAGTCACTGTTTGACATATGGCGGACACCTGCTTGCCGAATTTATTAAAATAAAAATTGGTGATTATCCAAATTATGTTCGAACAGCCGCGAATGAGTTTTATATTGAGATAAATTGTTGCTCATTTTATTGCAATGATTTTTCATTTGTTGGATGATATTGAAATTAATTACTTCATGAATAACCAGCGTATATTCCCACAGTCCAGTGCATCGGACTCTTTTGTATTTTTATCTCCACTTTATCAAGCCCCAATGGATTAATCGTATTACTTCCTGAATTGGAATATACCTCTTACAGGAGAGGAAAAATACAGCTATTATTTTTACTCTTAGCAAATAAACTGATTTTGTGTTGAAATAATAAAAATTTCGACGACCTCTTGGCGCAGTCGTTCGAGCGTAGGCCGCTCGGCTCACTGCACATGGTGGTTGCAGGTTCGATTCCCGCGGGGTACATTTCGGAAACGGTATTTTCGTAATTTGCCAGGCTCTGGGTGTCACTAGGTTTGCCCCCAGTCCATTGCGCAGTACTCATAGTACAAGCGTTGCTTAGTTTGAGACCATACGGTTAGTGTGTCAGTCTAGCGATATTTATTTATTTATAGATTTATGAACATTTGTGACTCCTTTTATCTGATTTCAAAGAGCTGTTAACATATTCCTTGATTAAATTATTGCGATAAAAAATGTTGTTCTACCAGAATAGCTATTCACTTTTTATATTGTTTTCTTATATTTACGCGAATACTACACATTGAAATAAAACTATTTTTCGGATTTTATCGCGTTTATTAACTTTATGTTCCCGACGTTTCGGTTGCTTTACAGCAGCCATGGTCACGGGGGGACTGAGGTGTTAGACGTCCTGATGTTATAGTTAGTAACTGGGCACCCTCATATTTAGTTGTTGTTTGCGGTCCGATCCACGCAGAAAGTGCTCACAGTGTCTCGAGGTCTTGCAATGGTACACTTGGTTTTGGATTTAATTATATTAATTGACCGTGACCATGGCTGCTGTAAAGCAACCGAAACGTCGGGAACATAAAGTTAATAAACGCGATAAAATCCGAAAAATAGTTTTATTTCAATGTATTCACTTTTTAATTTAGAAAAATAAAAACTGTGTCTTAAGACCAGACACTATTATTTTTGGGTGCACTGAGACGAAAAACTGTCCAACTAAATCTGTAATAGAATTTTCCCCACAGTGAAGGGTGCCTCTCGCTTCTCGTAAATCATCCTTAGACATACTGTCACCTTTATAAAGAGATACAGTAGTTTTTATAAAGGCACCGACGACGGACCGGAGGAAAAAAAGCTTGACGTTCATTTCGTTGACGCGAGCTTGTAATATCATGTGCGTTATCGACCCCCCGTGGTTATGGTGTAATACATGGTGTAACAAAAGGGCCAAATAATAAATTAGTTACATATATAAACATGCAACATAATTAATTAGATGGCTGATATGTGTGTGAATAGTGAAGATAAATAATTTGCAACTATAATATATGAGTAACGGGCCTTTGTATAATTGTCACAACTTCACACATCCAAAGGCCTAGATAACAGTATCCAACTGCATTTACGAATAGTAGCCACCAATATTCCAGAACTAGGTTGTAAACATTTTGCATTGAGGGTCGAAGAGATATTTATTTATTCCTGGAAAAAAAATAAACTTCGACTTTCAATAAAAAAATGTATACCATTTGATTTTATGTCCTATAACAAATCCAACGCCCCAAGTATTATTTCGGAGTTTTGAAACACCCTGTATTACCTATAGGTACATAGTTTCTATGCGACAAGCGATGACAATCTTTTTCGCTATACCATTACCAGATTATAAAGGAACTTTCTTCAGAACGTTTCTGATATTGAGCATTGATGTTGGTTCGTTTCGAGACACTTGCTTACGACTAAGGAAAACGCCGTTTGGAAACTTTTATGTCTGTGATAGTCATATCTTAATTTGGGGAAAAATCGTATCGTATGCTATGTATACAGGTTCTTAAGCTGCTGAAAGAAAATTATGTATCGTTATAAATTTCGACTCGTCTTTGTTGTACCTATATCCACGCAATTTTGTTCAGTAGCTCCGTCATAAGTAATAACGTATATGGTTGGTGTCGCTAGCCCATTGGAATGATTTGGATGACAGATAGCGGAGCTGTTCTTTATTTTTATATTTTTTATTGCCTTTGTAGGTACACTGGCAGATGGCCCACCATATGATAAGTGGTACCCGTCACCCAGGACATCCGCAAGGGGAACAGACGCTGTGTAGGCTTTCAAGGGTCCTGTGGACTTGTTTTTTGAAGAACCCTCTGTTTTGTTCTTGGTCCATAAATAAAATATCCCTTGGGTCTTCAGGTTGTTTTATCATATATTCACAATACATATTTATTTTAGTAATCATTTCTTTTAATATGTATTAGTCACAATCTATGTGTATTCACTCCATCTTAGGTTTGTAATAATCTGTCAAAGTCAACTGACAGCTCAGCTGTCACACAGTTACGTTGCGTTAATACACCCGCCTTTTTGTGTTTTATTTGTCATACATCATATTTTACGCAAGCGATAGCGACTGGCGAGCGTAAGCAAAAAATACGGTAGAGCTAGCGAAAGCTACAAGTAATATTATTTACCCATTACTATTCAATATGCCGCCGGCCATAAATACATAAGCGACATTTTTACTATCTGCAAAGGTGTTCGATTAAGCTTGAGTAGCTTCGTTTATAGCTTTGATCCGTCGCAAAAGTTATCCAATCTAAGTCTAGTTTACAACCCTCGGTTATCTCCAGTAACTACAATTTCTTACGTAGTAAAAATCTTGAGTGTTTGCCCGGCTTATGAGTGAGACGCTGGAGACGGATCACAGGTAATATAAGACAGCGGCGGGCAGGCTCGGTCGACTCGCAATAAGTACGTCATAACGGCATTGACGACCGCTTGGCGCAGTGGTTCGAGCGTAGGCGGCTCGGCTCACTGCACATGGTGGTTGCGGGTTCGATTCCCGCTGGGGTAAATTTCGGAAATTGCCTTTTCGTTATTTGCCCTGGTCTGGGTGTCACTGGGATCGCCCCCAGTCCATTGTACGGTACCCATAGTACAAGCTTTGCTTGGTTTGGGACTATACAGTTGGTGTGTCAGTCTGGCGATGTTTATTTATTTATTTAAAATAGACGTATCGCGTATGTGAATACGTCAGATTTTCTATAGACAAACTAACAAAACTGACGTATTCAGAAATGCAATATTGCGAGTCGATCGAGATGCCAGCGGTTACCAGAGTTGGGCTCCTGGTTACGAGGCCGCGCGGCCGCCGTTAAGTAGTATATAGCTCAATCCTGCCAGCGCCACGTGACCTATTTATTACCACTACCGATTCGCGTGTTGCAGAGCGAATATATATAAGTACCTAGGATGAAAAATAACTAAGAAGTAATTGAATTTGTATCGTATTTTTAAAAGCAATAATAAAGTTTGCTTGTGATAAAAAGTACTTATGAATGCGCTCCTAATCGCAATTGGCAATTGTCGCGCTGGAGAAAATATATTTGCCATTTATTACATATTTACCATATATTTACAACACCACATATACACCACGAACCGCTATATATGATTAATGTTATAATATGTTCTATGGTGTAGGTACACTATATTTTTCTGTGAATGAAAAAATATTTAAGCGAAGCTTCTCTATACGGACGTTCGGGGCGCTCGCCGCGCGGCGACTCTATCCGTACTAAGCGTCAGCAGCTTTACATGATGACGTCATACACGATATATATAGGTAGGTATACAAGGTGGTAGCTGAGGCGCCCTACGCTTTATACTATAAAGCTTCGCTTCTTTCGGGAGTCCCTAGACGGCACTGTTTTTATTGGCAGTATATCGTTATTGAATGTCAATGCATTAAAAGTTAATTAGGCCATTACATAAGTATATTTAAAAAAATATTTTCTTAATTACTAGTGCACACACTCCCAGACAAAAGAAATTCTTCTGCGTACTTTTTACCACAAAAAAAATAAACAACTAAACCTTGATTTATTTTCTTTCTGTCTAGCTGTGACTGACGCGTTAATGAGTGCCTAACTAAATGGATTCCACAAGCCACTTTCTTAGAACTAGACGCCTACAAAATAATTTACTTCACCAACTGCGACGAAGACTGCCAACTCAACCGTGAAGATAAATGCTTCGGTCTAATAAAGGTTTTGGTATTATAGTAACTTTAGATTTATATTAATAATTAATTGCAAGCCTTTAAATCGTTTTTGTGTGGCATGATAAAAGGTACCTGTCAAAGATAGTCAACACTGTGAAATAGTGAACCTGTAAAAGTTGTTCTTAGTTAATTAATATTCGCTACGGCTATTACAAATTCAAAAAGAGAATTCACTCGTGAGCTATATCCATTTAGAAAGCTTTTTTTTTCGCGACTGTCTAAAGTTAAATTATTTTAGAAATATATTTCGAGGTATTCTTAGCTTTAAGTGCTCAAAGCCTTTCACTTCAGATTTTCATAAATTTCTATGAGAAAATTATTAGTGATGCACTGACAGTACAGGGTCAATTGCAACCTCATAAGGATGCCTTGTAGTAAATAGCGTTTGTCTTGGCCGAGGCAAACACCTACGGAAGAGCGAGCATCTGCCCATCTGCCTCGCCAGGTCTGTGTGAAGATATTTAACCATGAAACATGCGGTATTGCACCTTGTGAAACCTTGTGATTATTATTGGAACTAAAGAGATCTATTTGAAAACCTCAAGCGGCGCAAATATAGTGGCCTTCCTGGGGCAACTTGTTTGAGCCCCTTTGGGGTTGCAACTTTAGGCTCGCGGCTTTAGGCAGCGTGGAAATGTGGCTAGCCTCCTGGGCACTTTTGGCATCGACGATGATGTGGAAGCACTTTTATATATATATATAATTTTATTTTATTTTTAGTTAGGTAATTTTAGTTATAAAGAGTATATTATTTAAATGTAGATTTAAATAATATACACGTCTATGCCTCAAAAGCTAAATACTATATAATTCAATAGTTTTGCCGTCACTAGTCAGCAAACAATAGGCGTTTCCCCGTCGAGACCACTCGCCGTGTATTGCAGCTCGACGGGCACGTCCTTCAACACGTTCGCCTCGCGTCACCGCCGCAACTTGTTCGAATGCGCGGCAGTACATGTGTCCTCATGTCCAGTAGAAGCTAAATTAGTACTTCAGTATTTCTATTCATTGGAATTTGCTTTTGTCCGTTCGGAGTCGATGTTCTTCTGACTTGATTGATCTAATAGGCCAATGGAATATACTAGGTGAAACAAAAAGGGTATACTTACAATTTTTTTTGCAACTTATCTTTGTTAATCTCAAATTTCTTTCTTTCTTATTTTACGATTTCATTTTCACAATTTCATTATTTTCAATATATATTTTTTTTAATTCCAATAATTTGTACGCCATAAAGGCTAAACGTGAAGCACGTGTATTAAATTTTCCATCTTGCATACCTGTATGTAAACTCATGTTTTTACAAATAAATGTTATTCTATTCTATTCTATTCTATTCTATTCAAACTATCGGCTTTGTGGGACAGTTGAAGTACTAAAGGTTTTGTAGACTTGTGAAATATGTCAAAAGCTGTATTCCTATAACACCTTTTGTTTTTTTAAGTTTCCTCCAAAGCTGATAGTTTTAGAATTACAATGTTAAGTTTTGAAAAAAAAAGTATACCCTTTATGTTTCAACCTGTATACATACCTATACCATCATTGCATATTTAAGGAGGATCACGTTGCATAATGTCCGATATTTCACATGGCCTCGGTAGGTGGTAATGATGACGGAACCACAAAAAAAAATATAATTAATATTTATTTTTCTTGGATACAATTACTCGCTACCAGCCAGCTGTACTAACCAATAGAAAATTTTTACACCATCAGATGAGTCTTGTGCCGAATTTGTGGCTAAGTCACCATGCAAAAAATGAGTGCATATTTAATAGTTGTTTTATTAAAATACAACTTAAAACTTTTTAGCTTTCATACTTTGAGAAAGTGTTATCATCCTTCAAAATACCGAATGTGGAGGGTAAGAAACTTTTAAATTAGTTACTCGTATTTACTGGACATTGTCTCGTCAATTTGGTGTTGTCTTCCCGTCGGTAAAAATATATCTAAATATAGCTCATTGGTAGGCATTTTATGATAGTCGATTTGTTTAATTTTAGCTGAAACCTAACTAGCTAGGTATGAAAATAAGTAGGTTAAAATGAACATACAAGGTAAGTGGCGTCGCGACGCTGTTATTGTGGAGTTAGTGGCGTCGTGACGGTGTTAAGTGGCTTCGCGACGCTCCTATGATATCGTCGCGCAGCCCGGTGTTAAGTGGCATCGCTACGCTTTTACGAGGTGTGTTCAAAAAGTAAGGTGACTTTATATTTTTATGAAAAACTATTTATTTATTCATCAATATTTATGTTGTTCCCTTCAAAGTAATCCCCCTTAGATATAATAAACTTGTGCCAACGCTTTTTCCAATTCGCAAAGCACTTCTGATAGTCACTTTCTGGTATAGCCTTCAGCTCTTCCAGCGATGCAGTTTTTATCTCCTCAATTGTTGCAAATCTTCGTCCTTTCATATGTCTCTTCAGTTTTGGGAACAGGAAAAAGTCGCATGGGGCCATATCCGGTGAATATGGTGGCTGAAGCATGATTGTAGTGCCGTTTTTGGTCAAAAAACTTCTCACAAGCAACGATGAGTGAGCAGGTGCATTATCGTGATGCAAACGCCATGAAATGTTTACCCACGATTCGGGACGTTTCTTTCGTATTGGTTCTCGCAAACGGCGGATAACTTCAAGGTTATTAACCTTATTAACGGTACGACCTTGTGGCAAGAACTCATGATGCACCACGCCCCTACAGTCAAAGAAAACTGTAAGCAAAACCTTCACATTGACGTGCTGGGGCGTCCAGAGCGAGGTTCGTCATTGGCATCTTCTCGGCCATCTTGGAAGAGCTTGTACCACTTATAAACGTTTTTTTTTACTAAGAGTAGACTCACCGTATGCCACTGTCAACATTTCAAGTGTTTTGGAGCACTTAATTCCATTTTTTAAACAAAATTTGATGCAAACTCTTTGAATCATTTTTTTTGATAGAAGAAAATCGCCGAGCACACCAAAATATGTCTGACCTTTATAACTGTCCAAAATAAACTAAACATGCTATACACTTGAAAATTGCAACATATGCTCAGGACATGTGTACCAACGCAACAATATAAAAGAATCGAAAATCAAATGTACGTTGCCCGCGAAATTCAAAAAGTCACCTTACTTTTTGAACACACCTCGTATATTGGTTTTGCGACGCCACTAAAACAGCGTCACGATGCCACTATAACAGCGTCGCGACGCCACCATAACAGCATTCCGACGCCATCATAGAAGTGTCGCGACGCCACTAAACAGCGTCACGACGCCACTATAACAGCGTCCCGAAGTTAACATAGAAGCGTCCTGACGCCATCAAGAAGTGTCGCGACGCCACTATAACAGCGTCCCGACGTCATCATAGAACGGTACCTAGTGAAGGTACATTAATATACGATGTATGTACATTATATACGTTGAACGTACATTTTTTCGCACTATGATTGGTCACTGTTTATTATGGTGGCGCCGCTGCCGAGTATCACGTGAGAAATCTTTGTTTTAAAACTGCCTAATGACCACTGATAGCTACTTTCCTACCTATCCTATACAATTCTACAGCCTTAATAATGTGCAAGTGAATTGGACAAATTATTTATTACCGCAGTTAAATCATTCACCCTTTACATTTCCCATTCTATCCTAAATACAAAATCATTCTAAAGATAATTCACAAAAGCCCCACCATCTTGATATCTCAAGGGTCTTCAATCAATAAGCGGAAGTATAACATACTATAGATAGACCTCTCGTTTAATCATGACACGGTGGGACGGAGTGAGCGGTAAATATGCCGCCTCCAACAACCGTGGCTCTTGGCACATCCAATTTGGCCGTGTGATGCCCTAACAATCTCACTAACAATAGGCCCACAATGAATAGCTTGATCGGCCTCGGTAAATATATCAAAATTATATTTCCAGAATGTACAGTCGGGTACTTAAATGTGTATTAATTTCTAGATTATGTTCTAAGAACACTCATAAAACAATAACAAGGTCGAGATCTCCAAATCTCCAAAATCCAGAGACCTGGCACGAGCTTCACGATTTCTACTGACATTGATATGGTATGGTGTCAGCAAAACGTCAAAAGCGGAGCGTTTGAAACGTAATCGCGAGCGTTTGCTTTTCTATTACGATTTGAGTAGCTAGCGTGGTTAAGGCCCTGGTTGCCTCTAGTAACGTCAGATTGTATGTAAGTATGTAACAAAATAATTGAATAGCGTTGATTTTTCTTCGTATTTCTCTATTAACGTTTTCGGTGCGATAATCTACCTCAAATGGGTTCCAAATTAAAGTTGGCGACTGTACCTATAACTTGAGAAAAAATATATATTTTTTCGTGGTTATTTTCCCCTTTTGTTATTCAAATTAATTATTACAGGGGTTGTTGGGAGCCAGGATTTGTTTGGTTGAATTGTAATTAGAATTTGATGAAGTACTGGCTATTAAGACCTAAGTTTATCGCATTTTCACGCAACATTGTTATTCGAATCTATAAGTATTACATTTATATATACTCGTAAAAGATATGATGCATATCAACCATAGAGAAAGGAAAAATATTTTCAAGGTAAGCTACTAATATTTTGACATCAGTGCAAACGATATACATGAAGTCTGTGGATACATGCATATAATATATATATACCTTTGCGTTTTACTAAATGGGATGTATAGAGTACCTAGCTTATGTCTTGCATGGCGTATCGGTTTTCAGTTGAACCGGCAATATAATATATTGTTGCCCAACAAAATTTGTTTAAAGTGGTTGAATAATAATAACCAGAATTTAGTGTGTGTAACATCGATTTATTATTCCGTGCCGTGAAAATCATACAATAATGGTCGCTGAACCCTTACGGGTGTACGCAATATTACGTTTCTATGACATCCTTGTTCCATGGTGTTGCATTATTAATCATTCATTATTTGGTATTTATATCTTGTAATATATTACTAGTTAGCCAAATGTCCTTCACAACCAATAGGTATATTAGACTTTTAAGTGTCGTATAGTTTCCAAAAATATTGTCAGTTTTATTAAACTCCAGTGATATAACGGCGGTCGTTATCGCCATGCGCGCGGTTACTGCACCAAATGCACATAAGGGCTTCGTTTTGGGGTTCCATTGGTCATGTAAGATTTTTTATTTATAACCGTGGTTTTTAAGCATCATCCCAGTCTGGGCCTGGGAAATAAGTACAGGATAATAAGGGTTGCGTTCACCGTCACGTCTCTGTTCTAACGTTCCTTGACGTTAGAACAGAGGAGGTATTCACAATCGACGGAGAGTTTCCGTGTCGGAAATAGCAGCATCAAACCTTCTTCTAATTCTAATGTAAAAGAAGCATGAAGGCTGTCGTGTCCGACATCGGACACTTTCTGTCATTTGTGGAAACGCCCCCTAGTACACGATGGTTATCATTATATCAAACAACCGGTCCATACTCTAACGGTCCGTTAATGTGGTGGTGAACCCGAGCTCAAGCAAAAGTAAATACATGCCCGCTAATATGAAATAGTAACTGTCAAAATAATCTGTAGACTATATTAATGTAAAATATGTAGAATACTATCATTCTTTACTAGGTCGTTTAGATACAAAAGAGTAGAACATATTTCATTTTAAAAGCATTTTCATAGGAGGGGCGTAAGGACATTCGCTATTCGTATATGTTGTTCAAACGGTACACATTTAAAAAAGTACTTATTTTAAAAGATACTGTAAAATACAACTGCGACTAACCCAAGTGTGAAATATATTTGATTTGTCGACACAGTAAGCGGCCATTCAGAAGGTTAACTCGGCACCAATAATTTTCATAAGTAGGTACTCTTTACAGTATCCAGATGTCAAATAAGGCCATAATCTGACAAAAATGTATAGACAAAACGGTATCGGCTTCTTTGTGTGAATGATTAATAAATATATATAATAAATATCGCCAGACTGACACAACAACTGTATGGTCCCAAACTAAAGCAACTTTTGTACTATGGGTACCGTACAATGGACTGGGGGCGACCCCAGTGACACTCAGACCTGGACAAATTGCGAAGAGACCATTTCCGAAATTTGCCCCGGCGGGAATCGAACCCGCGACCACCATGTGCAGTGAGCCGAGCGGCCTACACTCGAACCACTGCTCCAAGCGGTCGTCATAACCGCTTATCTATTTTCGAATAAAGAAAACATAAGTTAATATATCATACAGTAATCATCGTTTATAAAGACTACAATAGTAACGGATAAGTACAATATTGCATTAGGGTAGTTTTTTTTTCTTTATTATATAATACACCTACCTACATATATTATTAATTAGGGCGAAAAATAACGTTTCCGTTTTCCGCCAATAACATAATCCCGGAAGTGATTAGACGACCTTTTCTGTTTTACCTTGTATAATAACGTAAATAAATATAATCTATAATGACTAGTGCTAACAGCTAATCGAACCTTCTAGGAACCGGACGAACTTTACTGACTTGTTTTAACGGAATTTTTATGATAATATATTGTTTTCCAGAAATTAAGAAGAACACTCGATCGAGTAAATATTGGCGCAAATAAACGTAGCCAATTACATATACCAACTGGACTCCATATCCAGATGTAATAAGAAACAAACAACATTTATTGGACTAAAGATAAACAATTGATAAATCAGCTTGGGACTAAGCAGCTCAAATCTCGACAGTCAATAATAATGTCAAAGCGTAGCGTGTCCTACTAGTACTACTGATGAGGTACCCTACTAGTCCGAATTATTTGTGTAATTCTTGGTAACATCAAAAGGCCACACACTGGAGCTATTATAATATTTATGTTAATATCTACTACCCTTTGTAATTATTGAATATAAGCAACTGGCGATAAAAAAAAAAAAATGACATGTAAAAAGACAAGCCCGCTGAGTTTCTTGCCGGATCTTCTCAGTCGAGGTCGCGTTCCGATCTGGTTGTAGATATAAGAAAAAAAATATGTAAAATTTACAATTTGTAAGTGCCCCCGTAGGCCTACACAAAATGAACGATTTGAATTGAATTATTGAATTATTGACTCTGATCTATAACTCGGTCGTGCACCAAACACCCGCCGCTGTACGCACACAATTCAATCTCGATTTCAATCCTGGGATTTCCTCAACTAAATATGTATGAGCCCAGGATATTTGGATAAGTAGAACCTCAGCTGATCTCATCTTGATCCGTGACAAATGGGCTTGTAACTACAAATACGCATTCCCTACAAATTGAAGGCACAATAGAATTAGTTGTATTGGGTCTGATTTAGGTATACCAAACTAATCCTACAATCAGTGTCTATAATTGAATATTCTGACGTGTTGCGTACCTATTGAGAATTAGCGATGAATTTAATGAGTTCCCTACTAGATGTAGACTCGTGATGGAAACCCACAGAGACTGGAATATTAATAGCACAATTATGAGAATTATCTACGTACCTAAACGGTCGTTATAAGTCTAAGGGTCGGCTTATGAAGATGCTACATATCAACGGAAGTAATGGTTACATCCTTACTTATTATTAACCAACTACGGGAAAGCCAACAGGATGATAATTAAACTTCTTCATTTATTATTTTTAGTACACATAATAAGTTGGCAATATATCGAATAATCGATGTATCGGTTCGTGTAATACCTAGTTATTTTATTTTCCATGTCGGCAACATTATTACTTTGGAGTACGTGTAATTGTTGACGGCGGTAGAGTCAAGCTGAAGGCAAATTGCCTACAGCTCATAATATACAGGCTGGCTCACCTGGGGTAGTATCACCTTATCACAAAGGATCAGCGTAAAGTGGCTGTTAGAGATGCATTTCGTACGATGAGTGAGAGAGCCGGAAGCCCAACGGGGGTGGCACAAACAAAGTCGGCAAATGAGTAGGTACGACCCGCCCGATGTTAAGCAGTTATAGTAGTTTATAGATTTTTGCAATATTAATGCATTGCTCGCACGTAACGATCTGAAGGGTAGTGGGATAGGTAGAGGACTTCACTGTATTTCCATCCTCCTCATGGAAATAACATAGTTTATTCGTTATTTGACGATAATAGAGTTGGCAACTTTGAATACCTAGATATGTAAAAAGTACCTACCTATGCTGTGTTAGTTCTTACTGGCTAAAATAAAGTTGATATTTTTATAGAGTCACGTTTTCTATTACAACGAAAACGTTATTAAACTGTGTACTTTATTTGGTAGAGCAAGGATTTAATGTTCGGTATAAATTCAGCAGCACGAGATCGTGAACAAGAGAACATATGCATTCATTTACATAATTGTCTTCCAACGAAATAGGGAAATCACAAATGGGATTTGTTTTTACATAAAAAATAGCCTTGTTTAAATAACCTTATGAGAATACATTAAATATGTATCGCCTTCCCAAATGTAGGTATATTCAGAGAATAAATCTGGCTAGCGTCAGTTTAATTATTACAGTCAAGCGTCAGTTAAGCTATTAGGTACAGTCAATTATATTCACATATGCAAACGTTTGCTGCGAAAGTTTGGGAGATTTAAATTAATCCAAAAACTCATCGTGTAAGATGCAACGTTACAAAAGATTTTGTCTAAGTCATGGTAATTTGGAGAACAATGTTTAAGTTTTGTAATCAAAAAAGTAAAACTTAATAAAATACTGTTGCTTTGTAACTAATATGGCGGCAGTTTCTTACTATAGTTATAACATTAAAATGTTGTGTATTTTAATTTAAAATAGCAGTAAAAATAATATGTGTTCTTTCGTAGCGGAAAATAATGTTTATTACGCTTCGTGCAATATAAGACTGCTTGACTGAGGTATGAGTTAAAATACATCTCTCTGTTAAAATGTAATGAACGAATAGCTAGCAAACCTTTTTATACATTAGAACAGGCTAAAAGAGGAAGAGTAGATAGATGTATAAGGAACTATTATTGCACATCATACGTTGTGCAGTCATTGTTACAAAAGGTTTCGTAGAGCACCATCGCTAATTGAGCAATTTCTTCCTGACCACCGAACTCAGCAATATTTATTTATTTATTTATTTATTTATTTATGGAAAACCAACAGCTACATACAAATTATTAAGTATTAATTCTAGTAATAGAAAGCCAATTAAAGGTTTTCACGTATAGCAGTAGAGAAGTACAATAGAGTCTTAAGCAAACACTTAATAGCACACATCACCTAGAGATACCAGAACTAATTAGAGAAAATATAAGAACATTACAGAATTTATTGAAAGAACTTAAGGTTTAGCTGCTTTCTTGCTTGTTTACTACTAGTAACAAAGGGATCAAAAGAGCAGTCCTTGCACAGTTTATTAAAGTCTCTGCTTGCTCGCACCAAATATGAATTTTGCCTATAGTTAGAGGAAGAAAAAGGGATTGAGATCGGTGGATTATGTCTAATTGATCTATTCGGTACATTAAAGTATAATTTGTGAAGTATATCAGGACAATCAATTTCATTTGCTAGAATCTTAAACATGAGAGTACAATCTGCAATTTGACGACGATTCATAAGTGGCTGAATATGAAATTTCTTACACAGGGAAAGGTATCTATCAGAGCTATAAGGAATATGAAAAATAATAGCGATCTAGGCCCTATTCTGTGTACACATTTCTCTATTAACAACCCGGAAATTATAATAATAATAATAAAGTTCAATATGGAGTAAATGGGATCTATACAATCTATATCTCTAATCTATATCTGTAGTACTAAGTTTGAATATATATAAACCTGCTGGACGTGTGTTCGTTATTCTTCTCCTCCTAAACAGCTGGACCAATTTCTATGTTTTCTTTTGTACTTAGAGGTTACCTGGATAATGAATTAGGCCCAGTAGGAGGCGATGTTGTCGTCATCCTGAAAATAATAGCTCCGATAGCGAAGTAGTGTGAATATATACGAAGTAGAGAGTAATAGTGAAGCTAGTGGTTAATAAAATATTAGTAATGGAGAACCATAATCCACAAAATGTCTGCATTACCGTTTTAAATGTGATGATGACGGGTGATGTTCGACGCAGACCCATCCCAATGCATTTGCATATTTACTATGCAAATGAGATGACCGTTGAAATATGAATTCAAGTTTTATGAACAAAAACAAACCAGATATTTAATATAAGTGACGTTATTACGATCTTAGCCCGAAATTAAAAAAAAACAAACTATAATGCACATCCATTACTGAGCCCAATGATATTAGGAGAACACCATCATTTCGTAGAATCGATTTGGCTGTGAAACAAATAACATTGGTTTAAAATCGGTTAATCTGTTTGCTGCAACGAAACTCAAGACAGACAAAAAGGTTTTTAACTTATCTATACAAATAAATAAAATTGGAGTGTATGTTTGTAATATCAAAATAACACCTTTGCACTAAATGCATATGAAAGTACATACGACACCTATAACAAAAAAGCGATATAAATTTTTTTGTCTGTATGTCTGTCTGTCTGTCTGTCTGTCTGTCTGTGTGTTTGTTCCGGGTAATCTCCGAAACGGCTGGACGGATTTTGACGGGACTTTAACTGGCAGATAGCTGATGTTTTAAGGAGTAACTTAGGCTACGTTTATTTTAGAAAAACAATTTTAAAAAATGGGTCCTGTCGCGCGGGTTCAGAACGCGGGAGCGAGCTTTTTTTTAAGTTACATTCCACGCGGACGAAGTCGCGGGCTCAGCTAGTATTTAATAAGAACTACTCCCTGCATTTTTTCGAGTGTCAAAAATCTTCTTAGACACAGTATCAGGTGAAGTTATGGCAAAACTGCACCTTGATTGAAAGAGACAAAAAACCATATTAGGAAAATAATATTTCCAAAACCATTTTGTTCCCACAACTCCGACATTGGCACGCGAATTTTATTTAAATGCAGCACCAGATGCGAAATTCGCTTGAATTTATAATGAAAAATATTGTGGGAGTCTGTCTGCTCCACAATATTTCCCAAGTGCAGACGATAAATATTTTCTAATATACTGTTCATGATATTGCCCCCACCGGTGCTACAAACACGTACCAATTACTATTTTTAAAAAATATTTTTTTTTATATTATAACAAGCATACTACCCACCACCTGGGCCCTAACCACGCTAGCTACTCAAATCGTAATAGAAAGGCAAAAGCTAGCGATTACGTTTCAAACGCTCCGCTTTTGACGTTTTGCTACTGACATTGATATGGTATGGTGTTAGCAAAACATCAAAAGCGGAGCGTTTGAAACGTAATCGCTAGCTTTTGCCTTTCTATTACGATTTGAGTAGCTAGCGTGGTTAGGGCCCTGATGTTAGGCAGCTACCGTAGCCTATATATGTTTTTCTTTAGACGTAAAGTAAGTCGTTATAGCTTCTTATTATATTTGACAATTCAAATAAACATTATTATCGAATGGATAAAAATAATCAATTGATTTTCAAAAGCCTCTAGGTTCTGTTATCAAATGTTATACAGATTGAGAGAAAATAATGATCCCGCGGTCTCGTGACGAAGGCGGAGATAAAAGCGACCCACGCCTCGGGGAAAGTCAATGGCAAATGATAAATTGTGGCCACATCCCCCCTTAACAGCTGAAAAGTTCCTTACAATATAATGATATCTTTACTAGCTGAGCCCGCGACTTCGTCCGCGTGGAATTTTGATCCTTTCTTAGGGGATGTCTACGTCATAGTATCTTTATGCATGCAAAGTCTCAGCCCGATCGGTTTAATATTGACAAAGTTGCATACAAACTTTCATCCCCTATTTTATCCCCTTGGGGGTAGAATTAATCAAAATCCTTTCTTAGCGGATGCCTACGTCATAACATCTACCTGCATGCCAAATTTCAGCCCGATCCGTCCAGTGGTTTGGGCTGTGCGTTGATAGATCACTATGTCAGTCGGTCAGTCAGTCAGTCACCTTTGATTTATATATATATAGATTATGAGTTTGTTTGATGTATTGAATATTATTATATTATTATCTAGCTTATATATCTTGTAATAATAGCATAGGCTGTCAGAATTGTTATCTTTTCAGTAATTCCTGTTAGATGACATATAGGTATAATTTAATATTTTGAACGAATACAAAATAATGAGAGAATTGCACCCAAAATTAAATAAAATAAATATCGCTATACTGTCACACCAACTAAGCAACGTTGTACTGTGAGTACCGTACAATGGACTGGGGGCGATCCCAGTGACACCCGGACCTGGGAAAATTACGAAAAGGCCATTTCCGATTTTCGCCCCGGCGGGAATCGAACCTGCATCCACCATGTGCAGTGAGCCGGGCGGCCTACGGTCGAACCATCGCACCAAGCGGTCGTCGATTCTCAAACAAGTAGCTGTATTAAGAATACTAAGGCTGTCTGATTGGTGATCTGATGAATCTGATAAGTTAGAATAGACAATTCTCGTAATAATTTGGGGTTGGCCTACTCCAAGTTTCAATGGCATTGTATATTTACTTTGAACAAATAGTTAAGTAAATAATTACAAAAAAAATAGTTTACAATATTTTTGGGGAAAAAAGTAAACAACTAAGATTTGCAATCATATCGTTGATTGTTCCAAACTTTGCTGCCAGCTTTGCATTTATAATAACCAAAGGCCGCGATGCCGGAGTTAATTACAACTGAATCCCTAAAGTTAAATGTTGTGAACGCTCGTTGCATCATTGATGGGAGCAACAACTTACCAAATAGCTATCAAAACGAAGGCAATTGATTGCTATGGTAGCTTTCATTTCATAAGGAAATACAAGTCACAAACGATTTTCTTTCCCCAACTTCTCTATAGACGCGTCTTTGCGTTATGAAGCATAAGTTCTAGCTATCGTACTTGCCGGTCCTTTTTTTGAGTTAAAGCCCCTGTATCCTGCACCCTAACTGAGCTTAACGATCGAACACCTCCTGGATTCAGACACAAGTATATTATGTACATTTGTTTGCATATGAACGAGCGAAAGATTCTGTTAGTACCTATATATGAAGTTCTACGAGATTAAATGCCTGACTGGTTTATTTTTTAATTTCTTTATATTGTTGTTGTTTGTATGTTTGTAGTAGTACCTATAATTGGTCGTCGTTATAAAATAATCAACATTATAACCAACTGATTTTATTCCTACAATTTTAATAATAATTATTATGTTTAAGTTGTTTAAAAGTAAGGAAATAAATAAACCTGTTACCCAAAATTAACAAACCGTTGTCTAGTAACTAATGGCAATCTGCAGTATTTTAATATTGTAATATTTCGGTATTTGCTATTTAAAACAAATCAAAAACATAGAAAACCATCAATAATATACCCAACAATACGAGAGACAACCCACCAAAAATTTTGGATTAACATTCCATATCGTGTTTGGCTCTTGGAAAACTAATGTCAATTATTTTTTTGTAAATATCGCGCGATCAAAATAACATAATCAAACGAGACACTAAAATATGCAGATACTTAGTATGTTACCTAAAGTTGCTTGGAACCTGCCATAACCTCCTGCTAATGCTTCAACTGAATTCTTATTTGAAAATAATTCCATGTGTTACTAAGTGTAGGACATGGTTTTGATTACAAATTCAATTCAAAATTTTCAAGAGCACGAACGTTTAAAGTTTCCTAACCCGATTCGAATAAATTAAAATGTCCCCGCTGTACGCCAAACAGGATGAAACTAATCTTCATAAACAGGTCATCATTGTCAGTAGCATTTACGCCATCACCGTGCGAACTGCACATAACGCACGTTCTGGATGTTTATGAGCCCATCATTAACGTCCTGACACTTATGAGCGTGTTAATGATGTGGTCATTCATTAGTTTCGGGTCATTTGGGCCCACTGTGCCGACCTGACCACATAAAATCGTGTAACGACCGTCTTGATGATATTTCCTGCTAACTGCTAAGTAGGTATACCTAGGTTTAATAAATAAATAAATAATTTGGCCCTCCTGACGTCCCATTCCTGGGCATGGGCCTCCCCTCACTACGAGGGGGATTCAGGTCGTAATCCACCACGCTGGCCCAGTGCGAGTTGGTGGATTTTACATGTCTTTCGAAAACTGATTAGATTTTCTAAGACATGCATGTTCCCTCACTATGTTTTCCTTTACCGTACGCAAGTGATAGTAACAGAAATTATGATTTGCGCATAGATTTTGAAAAACCCAGAGGTGCGAGCCGGGGTTTGAACCTAGAACCTGGTGCCCGCATGACAAGTACTTAACCAATCGACTATCCCTACTGTTTATACCTATCTTGATACCTACGTTTAACTAAACCTAAAATATTTTGATCTTAAATTTATGAATTGCCATGAGAAAACGAGGGACAATTTCTGCGCATACAGACGCTTTGCCATCCCTATTATTGGGATCAACTATGATCAGCTCACGAGTTCAAGTACTATTAGTCTAATCATGATCCGTAGTGCCTCACAACTGTTCTTCAATCAGCTGTAACATTCTTGATTCTATGGCAATCGGACATAAAATTATATTTGTCTCCCGCGATTCTTTCTTTCAATTAAATTTTTGCGGGTTCCAAGACAATTTAGCTTTTCCCCGGGACACGGCAAGGGTCAAACCTCAACGTCATCATTGGAAACCGTTGTCGATCGTGGCTTACAGGAGTAATAGTAGTGGGTGTGTAGCGGGACTAGCCCCATAAAAAATGCAGTATTTTGGCGTACCTGTATTTGTTCCATTAGCTAAGCGGCTTATTTTACACTTAGCAAACTGAGCCTTACAGTAGCGATATGTTGTCCATGCTAAAAGACGGCTCAGTCTGCTTTCCTCGGTTGTTTGAACGGGCATGTGCCGCTCACAAATATTAATTGCTCAACATTGGCGGCTGAAATTTAGATAAGTGGCTTAACATTCGTTCGCTTACGTAAATAGGGCAAAAAAAAGGGTCTCAATACAAAAATGAATAGGAAAAAATAATTATGTGGTAGCTAAATTAAAATGATGTTTACCATAATAGATTTCAAATAAAAATCTGGAAATGATTCAACAGACCATTCACATCAAAAGCATACCTATTTGTTAAAGAGTGAACCGCTATTTCACTCAATCAATATTTACGGGCAAAGCGTTGGAGTAATTTACTATTTAAAAGTGCAAACCTTACAGACACCGCAATATATTTCGAATGGGTTGCAAACTATCCTAGTTGGCTTTATTTGGACGAAGGTACACATATCATAAAAGTTTTGCGATGGTTTTGAAAATTTTACAAATTATCTCACACTTATTAAGATCGTAGATATTTACATTTACATAATTTAACATAACAATGAAGATAGGATTACATATTCCTTACAAAGGGCGGAAAATTCCTATCTCTGAATATGTATGAGGCGACATATACCTACCTACCGACAATATAAGCTTAGTTAAAGCATCTTGGCTTAGCGATTTCAATCTACTTGAGATTGTTACATGTCTCGTATATCAACCCTGAAAAGAAATATCAAAATGGTGATGAAATAAGAATCCATATTATTACTATTTTTTACTCTTTTACGATGGTAGAGCCAAGCTGTATCCATTTGACTACAGCTTATATACGGGCTAGCTCGACCGGGGTAGTCCGACTCTCTCACAGAAGATTGGCGTAAAGTAGCATCCCCCTTTATCCTGCCTCTATTGGTACCAATTTTCACTCCCTATCAAGTCCGCAACGTGCGAACAATGCCATAGGTATTGCAAGCATCTACATATACGCTACGGTTACTGCTTAACATCAGGAGGGTCGTACGCTTGATTGCAGTCTTAATAAAAAATAAAAAAGAACACACCACTAAGGACCAAAAAATACTTCTTTTGTTGTGTAAAACGCCGTTTTACGAGATAAACTATTTAGTTTACGAGTATTTGCAATTCAAATGAATGCCAAAGTGAATGTACGTAAATTCAAATTTGTTTTAATCGGTCGAAAGATTTAATGTAAGTAAGAAAAGAAACAGGTATAACGTGAGTTTATTTTATATAGTTACACGAATAAAATTGTAAATTATAATTTCTTTCAGTACTTTCTTACTACAAACTGATCTTAATTTTATGTTAGTACCTATTTAAGTATTCCTTTTATTTTGGTTGAACATGACATACCAAATCGAATTAAAAAATAATTACAATATGAGTTTTATATAGTACCTAGCGACCCGTCCCGGCTTCGCACGGGTATTTTTTATCAGTGTTTCTCTACTATATTATCCATGTATTATACATACAAACCTGCCTCTACAATCACTCTATCTATTAAAAAAATCCGCATCAAATCCGTTGCGTAGTTTTAAAGATCTAAGCATACATAGGGACAGACAGACTGCGGGATGCGACTTTGTTTTATACTATTGTAGTGATACACACTGGTTTTAAAATATTTTTGGTATATCACATGCGACATACCAAATAGAATAATTAAAATGAAAAAGGGGTTCAACGTAGACTTATGCCTTTTCACATAAAAGTCCATTAGTGATTTTAAAATACATTAAACCTTCATTAAAACTTAAATAATGTTATTAACATGCAGAGGTTTATAATCTCAAGCTTTTGCGCGGGACTTCGTCCGCATGGATCTCGAAGCTAACTATTATTTTAACTATTATTTTAACGGAAATTTCATACAAACTTTAATCTCCTAATTCACCCCTTCAAGTTTTATTTTCGCAACGCAGGTGAGCTCTGATAGCCGATTCCTTAAGCACACGATTTGCGTGCACAAGGTCTTGGGTTCAAACCCCAGCTCAACGGGACGTCAAAAGAGCTCAATTATTTTTTTATTATAACAATAGGTAGCCTATGTCCTTTTCCAACATCCTATCTATCCCTATACTAAAATTCATTGGAATTGTTTCAGCTTAGGTGTCGAACAGACAGACATATAGAATAACTTTTGCATTTATAATATTTATTTGTATCATCAGAGTGTAATGACGTAGGGTCGGGTTGTTGAACTCATCTCAGAAATATTCTCTCCTTAGAAATTAGTGACGACATTTATTTTGTTATCTATTACAATAGCTTTGTAATTTTCCAATATCTTCCTATAGTGGAGCAGCTTCTTCTCGTAATGTAAACAGATAATACAATTGCCAATTTCTCCCTTTCTAAAAGACAAAACAGACTTAAGGCATTAAGCGATACTTTATTTACACCGTCAGTCCTCGCAAATGAATTTATTTTAAAAGTCATTGCCACTATAAATATTTAGAACGGTAATTCCTCTTTACCAAACATTTTATTACATTTTTGCATTTCTTAGTTGTCCATTCCGGAATCCACCATTTTTGGAAAACTCTATTCTTATGAACTTGCATAAATCCTACTAATATTATAAATGCGAAAGTTTGTGAGTGTGGATGTATGTATGTAGGTATGTATGTTTGTTACTCCTTCACGCAAAAACAACTGAACGGATTTGGATGAAATTTGGAACACAGATAGATTATAACCGGGATTAACATATAGGATACTTTTTAACCCAATAATCGAATACTACGCGGATGAAGTCGCGGGGCACAGCTAGTGTTTTATAAAATTACGTGGCTTTTTCAAAGTATTACGTAGGTAGTATAAATATTTGACGCATGAAAAACTCTGGTATAGAATTTAAATTTCAGAATTAAACGCTGCGTTTAGCGTCAAACATAACATAACATTTTTGCTGAAGGCTTTTTTTAGGTATTTCGGTGAGTACAATATTTTATAAAAACCCGTATGTGTCGTACGTAATACATATTCCGAAACCACAATAACCTGTGAAGGTTAAGTACCTACACTTAAATAAACAACTGAGATGTTGTACTGAAATACGCAGAAAAAGGCAAACCATTAAAATATATATATACTCGTACACATTTATAAAATATTTATTTAATAAACTCTAAATATTTAAAAATCGAAGACGGGCCTTTTTTCTAAACAGCAAATTCACCAAAAATCTAACTTAAAAAATATATTATAAACATAATACCTACATAGCGCAAACCTTCCATTATATGATGATCTAGTGCACAATGCCGCATGATAATGTTTGAAGCATGTATTTACTCAAATACAGACAGACTCTATGCGACTCCCAACATATTGCATTTGCATCTTTTGAATTGCAAATGCAATGACCGCGAACAATAATTAAGTTAAACGTACTTAATCCAACCTTCTATTTGTTTAAGCTTCCATTGTGAAATGGGGTGATTGTGTTTTATACTACTATCGTTCCAGATCCGCTTGTGAAAAAGACTTGTGGGAAGCCGGGCTCACTTGGTCCAAACATCTACGCCCGCGCGGCCCCTTATCATACTTACTTAAATATATGGAGACGTCTATTTAATGCACTATGCAGATAAATATGAAAGGTGTCCATACCATAGATTTATTTGTTATTTTCAAACTTACCAGATCATTGACGTGAACTTGGCATCAAGTTGAATCTCAATCCTTTTCGGCGTTTTTTTCTTTCTATACATACTGGTTTCCATTTTTGTTTTATGGCAAATTTTTATTTAAACGTTATATAGAACAAACTAAATAATAATAATTTAGCCCTTTTGACGTCCCACTCCTGGGCACGGGCCTCCCCTCAACATGAGGGGGATTCAGGCCAAAATCCAGCATGCTGGCCCAGTGAGGGTTGGCGGATAGAAAATACTAAGAATTATAAATGTACTAGTTTGTGCCCGCGACTTAGTCCGCGTAGACTTAAGTAAAGTATTCTATGTGTTAATCCAGGTTATAAACTATCTGTGTTCCAAATTTCATACAAATCCGTTCAGTAGTTTTTGCGTGAAAGAGTAACAAACATACATCCACACTCACAAACTTTGGCATTTATAATATTATTATAATAATTTCTACTTCACTTATAACGTTTTTGCGGTCGCCAATCAGAATATTTTGGCTGAAAGTTTGCTCACAATTTTGGGATTAAATAGCGATACGAAGCCAATTTCGGATACCTGCGTCTACGGATTTCAAATTGAGTATTATTGAAGAGAGCTTCATATTTCCCAAGTGTTAGGTGATAAATATTTTTGAATATATGTTTCCAATATCTTCAGGATACACCCGCTAAACCCTGCGAACGTCTGAAGCTTAGAAATGGAAACCTGTTTAGAAGTGTTATTATTATGGCTCTGTGAGGAATATTCAAGGAGTGAAATAAGATTTTTTAAACAGCTTTTGTTTTCAACCGACTTCAAAAAGGAGGAGGTTATCAATTCGTGTGTATGTTTTTTTTATTAAGCAAAGCAATACAGTTTTCTAACAAAAATATTATCAATGTCAACCATTTAATAAAGTTTATTAAGATATTAATTATTCTAGTTTGAACACACTACTTAAGAAAACACTCCAGGTTATACTTATCAAGTTATATGTGGGATCGAGAGAAAATCATTATTCCTCGGTCACGTGGCAAGGGCGGGAGATAACAGAGCGACGCGAACCTGCGGGCATGTCACTGGGAAATGATAAATTGAAGCCTCATGTTAACTACTGATATGAGTTGAGATAAAAATTTAACTGACTTAGTTCAATTCATTCAATTTCAGCACGGGTCTCTGATTTAGTTCAATTTATAGAAAGTAACTAGCTTATAGCAGCTAGCTATGTATATAGATTCGCTACTGTTTTCTGGATGCCTGACAACAGCGCAACGTACCGAGTCCAAATATAGCTAAGATCCATCCAAATGAACCCATAAGTACAAAAAATAAAAATTAATATCGGTCAAGCCGTTTAGGAGAAAAATAATTACGAACAACCGCACAATCGGAATTCCCGCGTAAAATTAATCGAATTTTCATAAATCATGTTATTTTAGAAAAGATATTAGTAAAGTTTTTTGGTTTTTTCTTATAGATTTATTGTTGAAAATAGAGAACGTTACTTTCAAATAAAAAAGTTGTATATATTTTCAACAAGCGGACTGATTAAAAAATGTTTTGACTGGCGAAAAAAGGGGGTAAAAACTGAAAACATTTTTTTAAACGCGATACTTTTGCGCGCGCAACTCAAATTTGAACTGAAGTTTGGTCACACATCATTGCAACGATTGTTCCGAAGTTCGACACCAGTCTTGCATTCGTAATAACGCGTGGTTACCTGGACCCGAGTTAATTGGAGCGGAATCCCTAAGGGTTAACCGTTGCGAACACTCGTTACATTATTGATGGGACCTACTGAAAACCTCGGCCAATGTTTTTTGTGTGGAGATTATGGTTTTTAAAATAAATTTAGAGGGATAAAAGGAGATTAAAATAGGAGTTAAAATATAAGAATTACTTTTTTTAATGCAATTTAAAGATCAGGTAGTACTACCCTCTCACAGAAGATCGGCGTAGAGTAGCTATGAAATCTGCGTTTTGTACGATGAGTAAGAGAGCTCCGCACTCCCTACCACCCTCTATCCCACTCTCCTTCAGGATGGCTACGTGCGAGCAATATCTCGGTTTTGCATGCATCTATAGGCTGCTTAACATCGAGCGGGGCGTGCGCTTGTCTATACAAATAAATAAAATTGGAGTGTCTGTTTGTAATATCAAAATAACACTTTTTCACTAAATACATATGAAAGTACATACGACTCCTATAACAAAAACGCGATTTAAAAAATTTTTGTCTGTCTGTCTGTCTGTCTGTCTGTCTGTCTGACTGTTAGTGTGTTTGTTCCGGGTAATCTCCGAAACGGCTGGACCGATTTTGACGGGACTTTCACTGGCAGATAGCCGATGTAATAGGGAGTAACTTAGGCTACTTTAGTTTTTGAAAAACAATTAGGGTTCCGCGTAAATAAATAAAAACACATGAAATCAAAGAGTATTTCCGAAACGGCTGGACCGATTTTGACGGGACTTTCACTGGTAGATAGCTGACGTTATAAGAAGTAACTTAGGCTACTTTTAATTTAGAAAAACAAAATTAAAAAAATGGGTTCTGTCGCGCGGGCTCAGAAAGCGGGAGCGGGCTTTTTTGTTAAATTAAATTCCACGCGGACGAAGTCGCGGGCTCAGCTATATAAGATTTAAGAATTCAGGGATATCTATCAAATTGGTTGACACTTTTGAGGGAATAGCTGAAATTTTTTCAATGTTTTGGTACAAACATTGTGACATTTTAAAAATTTTCAACAACATTTTATGATATAATTTTTATGAATGGGAGAGACCCCAAATGAATAGAATTGTAAAATGTGTGAAAATAAGAACATTCCTTTTCCATTCATGTCTACTTTCAATACAGTATTTCGCGCGCTCTTAAATATCTTTAAATATATTGCTATTGTTAGAGAGTATGTACGTGGAATTGAACAATCTGTGGGGATGACATGAAAATAATTATATACGCGAAAATAAAGTGAAGCGACAACCGTTGACTTCGACGCGTGTAGTCCAGATGAAAGGGATCGATTCCTTTGTGATTATTAATAGAATTAAGCTTTGAAAGGTTCATGAGTAGGTAGTTTGATCCATAAAATAAAATGAAAATCCGTAACAACATTACATACGTGGTTTTAAAAGTTGAGTTGATATGTTGAAGGATATTCTGATCAAATAAATTGAACCATCAAGCAGCTATGCCTGTGAGCTATTCCCATTAAATAATTTCATTATTAAGTGGACTTAGAATTATTTGTATTCTACATTATTCGGCAAACTACTAGAGTATATCTAATTGAATTATGTCCAACAAATAACAATTGAATGTGAAGATATTTTTATAACGTAGACTATGAACAGCTTCAAAAACACTATACCCATGAGATTCGGGCGCGCAAGAGAGATACACGATGTCATATCATTTTTTTTATTCTATGGGCGCAGTAGGTAATAAAATGATGGAACTAAATGTCAAACTGTTAATTATACCTGCATAGTAGCAAATTGTGAAACATAATTAATGTCAGAGTAAGACGAAAATCTAGATTAACTAAGTTCAATGCATCTGAGCAGATTTTAAATAAATTGTCCGTTCCGTTAGTGGAACGTGGAATTTTTGAAATGAGTAATTGTGTTTCAAATAAGAATTTTCGGATAGTAAATTAAATAAATTAACTTTTTATATATAATATATCTAATGAAATTTGAAAATGATCAATTAAAAAGCATTTTTTCGGACTGTGGTCTAAAAACATAATCCATTTAGTAACGTTTTCAGTTTTGATTTTGGTTAAATAAAACTATTATTTTTCGTTTTAATATAGTTGAAATAGTTTAATATTATAAAGATATTCTTAAAAACAAATCTTAAAATGAAATTTTCACAGCACTTTGCGAGTATTTTCCCTAAAAAGCTCCATTTCGCAACGTTTGTGAAATTGTGACCACAAAAAATAACTTTTAGCACAACATCTGTACCATATTTAACAATATAATCTACTATCAAAATATAAAATCAAATAAGAAGAAAAACAATATATTCCTAAAAGAGCTTAACCTTACTTAATTTTTAAAATATTCTCAAAATTAGAACTGATCACAGTAGGACAGTTACGTTAATGGAACCTAGCGTTACGAATAGGAAATCTTTAGGGCATGTCCATAACGTAAATATTATCTAAATAAACTTTAAACAAACTTATTATAATCAGTCTAATAAGGTCATACAATCAGTCTCTAGTTGAGTACCTATATTATTTGAATTTCAAATTCAAATATTTTTATTTCAAATAGGCCAGATAGGTACTTTTAAAAAGTCAAGAGCTAGGTGCATGTTCCAAAACAAAATCCTATGGAGAAGAACATGCAAGAAACTCCATGGATACATTTTTCTTTTCTCTTTTTAAATTATGTTTGCGTTTACAGTAGGTATAATTAGAGGTGTGAGGACAATGTAGGTTAATGCATAAGGCATCACAAATAATGAAGTAATAGGCCCAGAATATTGCCAGAATAGAAGAGCTGACCAGTCCTGACAAACGCGCACTGATTGACAAAGCAAACAAAGCTCAAATTGAAGCAAATTACTATTATTTTCGGTAAAATTACCTTCGACGTGTTCGCATACAACAAACAAAAAAATCGTAGAAATAAGATTAAGAAAAAGACAAAAAAATAAGATTTTAGTACTAAAAACCTGGGCACTAATCCTCTGCACCAAGACAAACTGGGCAAATGTAATCAAATAAATTTGTTCCACTGCATGTCAAACAAATCCAGGTTTTACACACCATACACTTAATCATTTCCTTCAAATTTAAGGAGTCTTGTTTACAAATAGGGCACTCATAACAGCAAATATTTCTAGCTGTTATCGGTAACCGAACTTTCACTCGACGGTTATTTTCTTTTTGATTCAAATCTTTCTTCGGATTGCACCAACTTCTTTTAGGCGGTGGATATTCTCCAGGTCTCAGTACACGTACTCGTTTTTTATTAAAAGATGTACTAGGAATAGATTGTAAATTTTGTAAAACTTGTTTCTGTGGACATGTAAGATCTATGGTTATAATCTCAGAATTGCCTGTATCGAAACTTTTAAAACCATTTACATGTGTATCTACTGATCCTGCATTATAACATGGAGACTTAATATTATTTTGTTGATTTAAAACTGGCTCATCTTTAATAAGGAAATCAAAATCTTGTGAGGTGATAATATCATCATCGGTTAGTAAAGGCACGGGACAAATTGGAGAATCGTTCAAAAGGCTGTTTTCTGATGTGACTTCGACCGTCATCGCTACTGAAGGATTAATATCATAATCACTTAGTGTAGACGCGGCACATATTAGTGGATAATCATTAAATATGTTGTTTTCTGATGTGATCGTCATCGCCTCAGCATAATTAATATCAACGACTGAATTATCCAGGGTCACACTTGTTGATATTAAGTTTTCATCACAAGTCACTATTTTTGGTACAAGAATATGGGTTTTAGGACAATGACAATCACATAATCCTGGTATATCACCACAAAAGCAACTAACTAACCTATATTTAATTATGTTTTTCTGATTAGATATAATTTGGTGCAATTTCATTGTACCAGGAACTGCTTTAATATTATATGGAATAAGTTTGCCAATATTTTCAATGTCATTTTCATTAACATAAAAATACTTAGTCGTTTTCATGGCATTTTGTAGCACATTATAAGCGTCTGTTGCATTTGTGATGTCATAGCCATAAGCAACTTTTCTATCCAATTGTCGTTTAACTGAACCTCCTACACCATCAGCAACACTTTCACCGTGTCCACTTTCCGAAAAGGACCAAGTGGAATATTTTAATTTAAATTTTTCTGTAAATAAGTTTAATAAATAAAAGTTTTTTTTTTGTCTATACTGGCTGGTGGGGCCATCGGAAAAGAAATGAATTACATTTATAGGATATTTTTCTTTGGCATATTTTAAAATAGGAAGAAGATGTCCCCAAATGGCACAAGGCTCGTGGCTAATATTATCTGATACTGTAGCAAATGTTTGACATTTATCTTTAAAAAAAATTGCTCCAGTATGTAATGTTATAGAGTTTTTTGATGCACCAAAATGCATTGACTGTATCTCTTCTGAATATTTAAGTCATAATTTTCTGAAAAATCGCACAAAATTGCGATTTCATCGTCCTTTAGGTTGTTAACGCACTGTCGGTACTGCCTCTGTTGTTCCTTCCAATTAAAATGATGAACTTTGAATTGCACTACTGCCCTTTCAAATTCAGAGATAAGATCATGAACAGTCCCTTTCTGTTCTTGTTTTGTAGTTTTTTTTCTAATAATTTCTGTGCCAGATTTCTCATACTTGTGATCAATTCGTACCCATTTCCACCATGTTATTTCATCAACAGCCTTTTTTTGTCATATTCGATGTGAGAAGTTTTACAGCGGGTACAATTTCCATACATACAGTCAAATGATGTTATATCACAAGTAGATGTGTTTACAACCTCTTCAATATTTTTATATGAGACAACACTATTATTTTTTAATGACTGTAGCATAAAAATTATATTGCTGTGTTTGATGCACATGCAAGTATCCCTTGTTCTTGCACTCGGAGATAAAACATAAAATGGTTTATACCTAAAAAAAGTAGAGAAACTCTGTTTACCGCCTTCTTGTTTGTAAATTTGATATAAATTATGTAAGGTGTCCACCATATACCGTATTTGCATTTTAGATTTTCCTTTTGTTCTACACTCTCTTTTTCCTGCAGTACACATGGTTATGTCATCTCGGAGATAAAATGCTTCAATATCTTGTCTAACTTTAGAATTTAAAGAACGCTGTTTGAAAGAAATCCTTATCCTACCTTTCAGGCCTAAAGTTTTACCAGGAATATATTTTGCAGCAGTCATTTTAGTGTTATTAAAAATAACTTTTTTTAACAGTCTTTTCTCTTTATGACTCCTGCAGTTTTCCTTATAAGTAATTTCGACTGCCTTTTTCAACATATTTCTTTCTTCTTCCAGTTCTTCATTTTTTGTTAATTGCGACTGTAATGCCAATTTAGTTCTTTGAAGTTGTTTCCTTAGACGTGCGACTAGTAAAATTAATCGCTCTTCATTTTTCTTAGACTTGATCAATGTATTACTTAAATTTCTTTTTTTTTTTTTATACGCTTAGTTACGGTTATTTCTCTTCTTTTCTGACGTTTATCTTCCCCCATCTCAATTTTTTTTTTATCTTTATTTTCATTTTCTTTATCTTTATTTCGTTTATCTTTATTTTCTTTTTGGTTTCTTTTTTGCCGTCTCCATTGTTCTCTTTTTATTTCTTTATCATTTTCGTCGAGGTCGCTAATCTTTTTCTGACATTTTTTAACTCTTTCTAATTGCTTTTTTTTGTAAGCCTCGTATTTAACAGGATTATTTTTTAATTTTTCCCTAAACTTTTTTGAGCGCTCTGCCCCTGTGAGTGGCATTTCGTCACAGAAACCGAAGATATCTGAGAAACAGAAAAAAAACAAGCATAGCAAAGCGCTTGCAATCGAAAGCCAATTTCATATTGATGCAAGCGCACCCGCAGGTACTCACTAGTCAAACTCAAAGCTAGACCCAGCCTTACAATTCCATTACGGAACAATTACGTTCCATATATACATAACGTTGCTTAGTGGACGTTGCGAAAGTCTGACTTGGGCTGTTCGAACCAACATTTTTGCATGAAACGCATTAAATATTCATATATATTATATAAATAAACATTATTTGATTGTTATTGAACCAATATGGAATTACAAAATATATATAAAACTATTTCTTACCTTAGAAAACGCTGATGCTTAGTGGAACAATTTTTTTGAACACCTAACCTCGTTAGTCTTTCGTAACGGAATGCGGCAAAACGGGAAGGGGGATCTCGAAAATTCTTTGACATTACACCAAGACGGTTGCCATAAGTATAAAAATGTAAAGAAATAGTAGTTTTTTATTTTCCAAGTACCATTAATTCGCGTTGCTTAAGTGGAATTTCCGCCTACCTTGTTTTTAGGGGACAAGAATAAAACAGATTTATTTTAATTTATTTCCTTTACGACACATTAATTAACTTCTTATCTTGTATCTTGAAGTATATTTCATTACATAAAACATGCAAACTATAAATAATTAACGGAATTTGAGGTAGTAATCGGACTGTTTAGTTAGCAGGGTATAGGGTGGACACGTGAAATCTGAGCTTACTGCCAAGTTTAATTTCATTTTATTCAGTTGTTTTCCGGAGTAATAAGTATATTTTGATTTTAGAATAATCAAAATAGGTTTCTTCAAAAAAAATTAACTTCATAAGACCCCTACGTTGATCATCTGTTGAGTTATTCAATGCCAAAGTCAGTGGACAACCCATTTTGATGATGGTCATTTTTTTTGGAAAAGAGTCATCTTCGTTATGAATTCATAGTGGTGGATTCCATGGAGGCACTTATGTTGTGACTCTCACGTGGTAATGAAGTCTTCTATGAGCTTAATTAAACTTTGTGCTAGAAATAGCAAGTTCAAAGCTATCAGCTATGTAAATATGCAATGCTACTAATTCCAGAATTTGATTTTATATTCGAAATCCGCTATGCTACAAAAATAATCGTTTTATTTCTTGAATATAACTACTTACCTACTATAATAGTGAAGATCAAAAAACTGTAGCATAAAATGTGCGGGCTAATACTTTTGGCGTGAATTAGATGAACTTCAAGTCTAGGTCGGCGATCATCCAATAGTACATTGTTACACGAGTGGTGAAAGTGACTTATTTTTCCCGAGACGGGGTTTGGCGCCCGAGCGTAGCGAGGGCGCTAATAGTTCGAGGGACAAAATAAGTCTTTCACCCGAGGTAAACACTGTGCTTTTCATTACGAATACAAGGAAAGTAAAAATAAAAACAGGAATTGGCTAAAGAAATAATGCAAGGAAGCATGAACAATACTCTACAACTCGAAAAAAAAAAAGATCGGATTGCCGCCTATTTTGTTTTTTTTCGTTGGCCGGCCAACTTCATTATTTAGCCAGTATTTTTGATTTTCATTTTTAAATATTTTGACCAAATCTATGTTATTTTAAAGAAATTGTTGAAACTAAATTATAATTAAGTCATTTAAAAGTATATATTCTTTAATTAATACTCAACTTTATGTTATTTCAATTTTACATCGTGCTGTAATTGAGTGACTGTAGAAAAAGTTTGAACATGGTTCCATAGAAATGGAACTAGTTTTTTTTTTATAATTTGACAGCTGTCAGTTGAAAGTGATTCTCCCGGGCCAGAAAAGTATTACTTTCAACCCGCTCCTCAGGCAACTTCAGACCTACTTTCAGTGTATGAGTAATGAAAAAAAAATTGTATCACCAAAAACCTGTAGGTACCATTGACAGCTTTTGCGATGCTAAAATATATAAGTTTTTTTTTATATAACTCTGTGAGCAAACAAGTTATCGTGGCTTGCAATACCAATGGCAATTCTCGCATGTTACCGACCTTAAGAGGAATGGGAATTGGGATATTCTTATGAGCGGGATACTAGGTAGTTATGTTGGTACATTCAATCAAAATGTATACGCTCGATACAACATTGTGCAATAGCCATTACACGCTCAGTACTCCTTTGTTCGGTTCTATTAGGTACCTACTTGTTTCACGGTCGCGTTGCCAACAATGTTTGCATTTCCATTGAACTGAATTCGTTTTATTCTGTTGGAAAATAATTGTCTTTTCTTACGGAATAGGTTTTCCGCTTAGTATTCGTTTAGAAAATTACGCACACAAGCGTCACCGACTGGAAGAATCATCGCTGAAACGTGGATGAGACCATTTGCAATGGACATAAAAGGCATATAGGGCACATAAAAATATCAATAAAAAGATAAAATAAAATGTTTCATATGAAAAGGAGATTAATTGTCTCGCGATCCGGACATCATAGGCCCTAAGAATACATTCTTTATCAAGTGGTAGAAATCTGGATACCTACCAACAAATCGTGAGCTTTTTAATAGAATCTCCATCTATTGTATACCTACCTATCTTTGAACAGAAATGCCTTCAGAATTAAGACGTATTACTCAGGCTATGTATTACCTAATTCCAAGGTTTCACACAAAGATTAGGCACATCAAAGCTAGTCCTAAGGTTTACGGGCAACGTAACAAGGCTATGACGTAGCGTAACTTTTGTATTGCCCACAATTTCACCTTGGAGGGTTTCTACGCTAATAGGCCCGCCGTTGAAGGGAAATCCCGCTGAATTCTGGAGCAAATTACGATAATTTATATGGAGTGTTGAAACTCAGTAATTCGCACCTTGGTGCTATAATTTGTAATGGGCTGTTTCACACAATCCATCATCGGAGTAATTTAGCAGAGGTAGCATGACCCGCTCGACTAATGGAGAAATGAAGTTTAGGCGACAACCGTTGTAATTTATGTTTCCTGCTGCGCATGCATCGTGAAATTGTGAAGGATTAAATATGAACTAAGTCAACGGAAAACATAATATGTAAACATGTTAACGGAAACCACTTACAACTTCATAATATTATTATGACGCAAGTGGGAAATATAATAGCGGAAAATGTAAAAGGTATTTTAAAGGTGTTTTAAATTCATTGTATTCTTACGTAAGCAGTGATAGCCGATTGGTTAAAGCACGCGTCTTGCGGGCACCAGGTCTTGGGTTCAAATTCCGGCTCGCACCTCTGGATTTTTCCAAATCTATGTGCGAATCATAATTTCTATATGATTATCACTTGCTTACGGTGAAGGAAAACATCGTGAGGAAACCTGCATGTCTTAGAAGATCTAACCAATTTTCGAAAGACATGTGAAATCCGCCAACCCGCACTGGGCCAGCGTGGTCGATTATGGCCTGAATACCCCTCATGTTGAGGGGAGGCCCGTGCCCAGCAGTGGGACGTCAAAAGGGCTAAATTATTATTATATATATGTATTCTTACGTGATTGTTCAAGCCACGCCCAGTATCGCCCCCCTAACTGCCTTTAAAGTCCATACTACTTTATAATGGAGACTAGCCTCGTTATGTTCATGGTACCATACATTTCATCTATGATTGTTCAAGTCACGGTTCTAATGATTCTAGCTATAATTATAATGTAATATATTAGGACACAACCTATAGGTTGGTACTTTTAATTTTTTCTGGTTTAGGTAACTATAATAACCATGTAGGTCCATTATTTAATTTGTCAAAAGAAAACTACTTTCAGTAGGCCGCCTCGACTCTTGTATATGAGCGCACTGCCTTATATTAATTACTAAAGAAAACATAGATGCGCGCCGCTTGGGCGCGTGCGCCTCGACGCTGCCGACTCGGCTCTAGGACGTATGAGTGAAGCCCCTAATAGGTTTATGCTGCCTATTGAAGCGCAAACAAAATCCACAACCCTCACAAATTTCGTTCTCATGGTTCAACTGACCTAAATGTCTCGTAATTAATGAGCTTGATTGTTATAATTACGTAGGCAGACCTAGATTGCTACTTTCGCAACGTTACGGCTGCTCGTTATTATCCAAATAGTCCGTGTTATTCTACACAGAGGCACCTAACTGTCATACCCTAAATTATCCAGAGAATTATATAACACAACATTCAAGAATATGCTTTTGTATCAGATGAATGTTTTTTAACTTATAATGGAAAGCTGTTTATCTCTTATTATCTACGTATTTGTACTGTGATTTAAGATAAATATTCTGGGAAATTTAATCACTGGTTTAACCTAAAAAATGTCGATCATAAAGAACTCAGAATGTACAGGTAGATTCTTAGAAAAAAAAGTCTTAATAGGTATTGGAGTATTTTACTTTGTAAAATAAATCATAATTATTTTAGAGACATAACTAACTGGGCTGGACACCTCTGCCGCATGCCCGATGACCTATGGACGAAAGTGACCACAGTGTGGGTCCCACACAACACCAGACCACGCGGCAGACCCAAAAGACGATGGCGGGATGAACTCGACTCATACGAAGCACATTGGTCTCAGACCGCAACAGACCGAGACAACTGGAAGAAGGGAGGGGAGGCCTTTGCCCAGCAGTGGGACACTACAGGCTCCTAATAATAATAAATAATAATAATTTTAGAGACATAAATTACAAAAGAGTTATATCACAGCTAGTCGCTAGTTATGTCACGTTATATTATGTTGGCACATCAAGTGGTTGTGGGTTCAATTCGGCCTTTTCGTAATTTGCTTTGCACTTTGCACTGAGATCGCCCCCAGTCCATTCCACTGTACCTGACTGACCATACAGTGACCATACAGTTGGTACGTTAGTTTGGCAATATTTCCATACTATTATTAAATTTATAGCAAAATCCTCTTGCGTAATGGAATTGGACATCTGGGCTATGTTAGCGTAGATAGGACGTTCCGGTTCATGTTTGTATCTAAAATCTATTAAACCGATGTGAGCTGACGTGAATAAATACATATTATACACAATCAGTGTGTGGACCAAATCATAAGTTATCATAAGTTTAGCGTAAATTAATTGATCTACAATGATCTACTTAAATATTGCCTGTGATAAATTAGAATTCCTCTTATGCGTTACGTAGATATTGAAGAGTAATTATATTTTAGATATGTAGTACTAAAGTAATAAACAGTCGTTTTAAATAGAAAACATATCAAGAGAATTGATACACAGAAAAATAACAAAACAAAGCTATTAATTTTTGTAGTTCATAGTATAAGTAACTTTTATATTTATTTACTAAACGTTTTATAATTACAGACAATAACTTATGAATACGAGCCATAATATTAATATTTACTGCAATCACAAAACCTTTAGTAACATATACAAAAAACTAGTTGTGCCCACGACTTCGTCCGCGTGGAATTTAATTGACGAAGTTTCATACAAACTTTCATCCCCTATTTTATCCCCTTGGGGGTAGAATTAATCAAAATCTTTTCTTAGCGGATGCCTACGTCATAACATCTACCTGCATGCCAAATTTCAGCTCGATCCGTCCCGTGGTTTGGGCTGTGCGTTGATAGATCACTATGTCAGTCAGTCAGTCACCTTTGAGCTTGAGTTATATATATTTAGATAATACAGCAAAAATAATTTGTCGTCCATATATTTTATCTAAGTGTGTCGTTGTTATCCTACTAATATTATAAATGTGAAAGTTTGTGAGTGTGGATGTATGTATGTTTGTTACTCCTTCACGCAAAAACTACTGAACGGATTTGGATGAAATTTGGAACACAGATAGTTTATAACCGGAATTAACATATAGAATACTTTATATCCCGATAATCCCGAAATTTGTGTTACGTTAAATACTACGCGGACGAAGTCGGGGGGCACAGCTAGTAGTAAATAATTGTCAAATTCCGCTTGATAGTCACTTTCACGCCTGCATTTCTCAAAAGTGTAATCGAAGGTGCACTGTTGTGAACCCACAATTTGCTAATAATTACACCCTTAAGTCAAGAGAAATTTGGTAATTTTCCATCAGTATTTATGCTAACTATCACCCCAAGAAATCACCCCTCCTATCACATAGACCAACAATATTATACCCAGCTTAACTCCAGCGGCAAATGTCTGCGGATACGTCCGATAGTGGCCTCACAGGATCCTAGTTGTGGGCAGATACAGAGCAAGTTCGGTCGTATTACGCTGGTATTAATGAGTATGGAAATCTTGAGCTCGTGATAAATGTATCAATGGATGAAGCTCTCGTATCGTGAACATTACTATTATTGTTACGTGTTGTGACGACCGCTTGGGGCAGTGGTTCGAGCGTAGGCCGCTCGGCTCACTGCACATGGTGGTTGCGGGTTCGATTCCCGCCGAGGGTAAATTTCGGAAATGGGTTTCGTAATTTGCCTAAGTCTGGGTGTCACTGGGATCACCCCCAGTCCATTGAACGGTACCTATAGTACAAGGGTTGCTTAGTTTGGGACCATACAGTTGGTGCGTCAGTCTGGCGATATTATATTATTGTATTATTATTACTAACACATGGCCTTAGGTAAATTTTGGATACTAATAGAACATGGGTTTTATTATTATAATAAACATCACATTACCTAAAAAACAACATAGTTTCATTATCGTAAGCGGTAATTTACACGGTTAACCCGACACTGATAATTCCCATACACTAAACTCGATTCAAATGTGAAATACGGACATTACTTGTCAAAAATGTACCCGATTGAGCGTTGTTAGAGCGGTTTCTTAGTGTGCATTTATTTGACGACAAAAATATAGGTTGGTTTAACTTGAGACTTCAATAAGCATATCATAAAATGCCACAATCGATTATGGTGTCCAACGTTGACGCCGAGTTTTGACCGCCGACGAGTTCAGGAGAAAACCTAAATTGGCTATCCTGGCTTACAAGAGTAACACTAGTGGAGATGCGTGACGGTATGCGTGACGGTATGCGTATTTAAATTTTAATAATTAATTATTATTTTTGACGTATTGGTTGAAGCTTTGGCACTAGCTGTAAGCCAAATACTGAGTGAAATGACAAATTAAATTTAAAATGAAATAATTCTCAAAATGCGTGAAACTCAAAATAAGTATCAAGGATAATTTTAATATTGCCATACAAAATAAACTTAACCCAGTTGAGTACCTATGTAGGTACACCATTATTAACGCTACAATCAGCTTTACTCGTCTAAGTAACCAAAAGGTGTTGATTAAAAATATTCCAGCTAAAAGCCGCCAGGCTTTCCCGCTGAGGTTTTTCTCCTTAGATTTGTTTTCTGAATTAATTTGAGGCTTTCCGACAAAATCGTCGGGATTGTTTTGTACTTCTTGAATACTTGGCATCTTGCATAAAGCTCGGGTTTTAAGCGTACTTCTATTTAAAGGATTTATTTTGGAGACAAAAAGTGTAAAGAAAATTTAATTCCACAACTTTTTACACCCATTTTCTAAAGGATTGTCACTTTGGTTACGACCCATCTGATGTTAAGCGGTTACCGTAGCCTATAGACGCTTGCAACACCAAATACATTCCTGGCACGTTGCTTACCTGAACGGGAATGGGGCAGAGAGTGGCGATTTGAGCTTTGGACTCTTTCACTCATAGTACGAAACACATCTATAATAGCTACTTTACATTGAACTTGAGGTACTATCTCGGTACTATCCCGCTCGAGTCAGCCCGTATCTGAGCTGTAGTCAATTAGGCACGGCTGGCGTCGACCATCTTAATAATTATATTTTATTACTAGCTGAGCCCGCGACTTCGTCCGCGTGGAATTTAACTTAACATAAAAGCTCTCTCCCGCGTGCAGCACGCTGAGCACGCGCGACAGGACCCATTTTTTAAATTTTGTTTTTCTAAAATAAAAGTAGCATAAGTTACTGCTTATAACAACAGTTATCTACCAGTGAAAGTCCCGTCAAAATCGGTCCAGCCGTTTCCGAGATACTCTTTGATTTCATGTGTTTTAATTTTTTTAAGCGGAACCCGAATTGTTTTTCTAAAATTAAAGTAGCCTAAGTTACTCCTTAAAACATCAGCTATCTGCCAGTGAAAGTGCCGTTAAAATCGGTCCAGCCGTTTCGCAGATTACCCGGAACAAACACACAGACCGACAGACAGACAGACAAAAAAAAATTAAATCGCGTTTTTGCTATAGGTATGTCGTATGTACTTTCATATGAATTTAGTGAAAAGGTGTTATTTTGATATTACAAACAGACACTCCAATTTTATTTATTTGTATAGATTATTTTTATTATCCTGTAAGACTGTTCCACTCGTGGGCAAAGGCCTCCCCTTTTCTTTTCCAAGTTCTGTATTTTTAGTCTAGAGCGGATTGGTCAGAGAGGTCAGAAAGTTCGTTAGAGCCTCGTTAGCTAGTCGGCAGAGTGCACCACGTGCGGCTGAGGTCGACTTAGGTCTCATGATGATTTTGGTAGAACCCCTTATACTATATTATCTTATACTAGGTGAAACAGAAAGGGTATACAATTTTTTTTTTTGCAACTCTACTTGGTAAATCTAAAACTATCGGCTTTGTGGGACAGTTGAAGTACTGAAGGTTTTGTAGACTTATGAAATCTGTCAACAGCTGTATCCCTATAACACCTCCACCATTTCCAGTCTCCTCCAAAGCTGATAATTTTAGAATTACAAGGTTAAGTTTTAAAAACAAAAGTATACCCATTCTGTTTCAACCTGTATATAAAATTCTCGTGTCACAATGTTAGTTACCATACTCCTCCGAAACGGCTTGACCGATTTTCATAAAATTTTATGTGCATATCGGGTAGGTCTGAAAATCGGCTAATATCTATTATTCATACCCCTAAATGTTAAGGGTGGTCCACATTCCACGCGGACGGAGTCGCGGGGCACAGCCAGTATATTTCTATAAAAATAAATTATTAAATTCATTTATAAATTATTCTAGCAGCAAGTGTATCAGTTTCCTAAAAGTATATCAGTTGTTGGCTGGCTACATGAAATACTTAGAAAACTTATCGAACCACAAATAAAAACGTATCAACTTATTGATATTCAGAGGTCATACAGCAATAGGTCATGATAACTTCTCCCATATTGCTTTTAAGAGCGACGGCGTGCCATGAAAGTGGGGCTGGCGGTAGTCCAAATTTATATGTGGGAGAAAAGATTTAGGTTGCCTATACCAAAATCTAACCCAAGTACGCTGGTTGGGTGCTTCTCGCTGAAAGTGAAAGGGGTTTGATCCTAACCCGTATAATATCTGGATCGTAGACACTCGGAATTTCATTATGATTTGGAGCATCTACTTTTCATCTGTTAATACTTCTTGTAAGTGTTGTAAAACCATTAGTAGAGGAAAACCTAACAAACGAAACTAAACCACTAAACAATCGAACCGAAACATAATATTCGTAAATAAACATCAAAATTATAAACCCTTTGACTAAGGTCAAAGGTACCAAAAAAAAAAAGTGTTGTAAAAGAGTCACGAAGACTGTTGTTATTGGGGAGATCTTTAGGACTTAGGATCTATTGTATTATACTAGATCGTACTATATAATAATAATTATAAGATTAAGTTTAAAATTAAAATTAAGTTCGAAATTCTTGTCACTTATGCCTATACTGGCTCCAGCAATTTTCATTAAAGATTCCTTATAATTATTACAATATCTTATAGGTACTACTGTCTCACATACATTCATATTGTTATGGCGTCATAGGAGTTCAGAAACACAATAGCTCCCAAGGGCAGGTTGCACTTACCCGAACAATGGGTTTGTCGACGCGCCCGTGTCCCGCTAATGACGTCACGATTCGAGCCTTAATACAGACAAACATTGTTAGAAGCAACTGAGGGAACGTTTCCTAGGAATTGTTAAATTTATATCAAGTACCTGCTAAAGCTTTCGGCACCATTCTGAAGATGAGTGCAAATTTCACAGAGAACCCGCTTAACCTATGGTCGCTGGGGTAGAAGGGAATAATAATCGGTCATACTACGTGGACCTATGACATCACAAGTGTCACACAAAACCAGTGGATGCGATAAGCGGAGGACCTAAATGTGTGGAATGAAAAGCCTTTATTCAGCAGTAGACGCCTTCCGGCTGATGGATGCATGTAACCTCGAAAATGCTCCAAAAAGCTGTTTCAATCAGTTCAGAAACTAAGAACAGTAAGTAAGTAAGTTTAGTTCAGTCATCTTGTCGCAACGCTTGGCAATTGGACTTTTAACTTTTTATCGAAACCCTTCATTCAATATGACAAGATTAATACGATATATTCCAACTTAAAACGTGTCTAATTTAAAATGAGAAATAGTGAAATATGAAGGATGAAAATTTGCGAATTAAACACTGCAGCAAAGTTGTTCACGGACTGATTCGCGGAATTAATATTCAGAGCTGAACCCCAACCCTCACTTACAAAATGTAGATAGCATGTACAGTGCAGGCAATTATATTAGCTTAATGGCTGCTGTGGAGGTATCTTAGAGATGTATCGTTATTCTGCTTAACATAAAAAAAACCTTTTATGAGGTTTTTTGGGTTTAGTTATGCTGCCTTAATTTTTTCCTTTGCAGACCTCTTTATCTCCATTTCTCAACGTTTCAAACAAGTGGCAGACTGATACTTACCACGTTTTATTTGCAAAAATTATGCTGCTGTTAAAAAAAAATTGAGAAGACCTCTATTCACTAAATAGCGTTATTTTGGTGAATGTAGGCGTTCCATTTTTTTTTTTAATTTTAATCAAAAGCCTTCGACTTTTGATTAAAATTATTTTCGAACTCATTTTTGACGATTCACTCGTTTGATCAGAACCGCCGCACAAAGTGCGAAGCCCTACTGAACGAAATTAGATTCCCTTCGCGCAACCTTTAATCAAATTGCCACTGCCGATTTATACACGCCAAATTCATTTTTCGTATTTCAAAAATCACTCTATAAAGGCGCGTTCCATGATTTTAATAATTCAGTAGAAACGATTTTATACCTACTTCTTATATGAAACTCTACATGAATTTTCAAATTAATTCACAATTGTGAGGAAAGGAGTGAATACTTTACTGATAACTTTGATTAAGAGGTTACACTGATCAAATTATTAAGGATGATAAGTTTATTCTGGAAAATTTGTCACCATAATATTAGGTAAATTCTCTACGTATTGGTCCTTAGTGACACTTCGTTTCAAGCGAATCTATTCCATACTATGTACCATACTCTACCTACACTATATACCATATGTGACAGAAAACATAAGGACACGCCTTTACACCAATTTGATTTATAAAAGGCCAATGGTTCCCAGAACCAATTTCTATCTTTGAACGAAAGGTAATTTGATTGAATATCGAGATGTTTGCTGTTCGAGTTTGTTAGCGCCGCGCATGGTCAACTTGCTTAGCAACCGCCGATCTCGGCTTTTAGAGCCAAATCTTACTATTCGTTCTACTTAGAGATACCTAAGTAAGTTTTATTGACTCAACCCGAGGATTGAAATTGTCCCCGTAATAAAAACGTACGCCTAGATTATTCTGGTTTATGCCAGAACCGAAAACGGATTTTATAAAGAGTGAATGATTAAATTAGCAATAACATTATACTTCCACGCACCCTTCCACAGTGACCCCCAAACACCAAAATCAAGTATTTGTGTTATTTAATTCATTAACCTGGGTTATCCCACTGCTGGACAAAGGTCTACGCTATTTTCCTCCATAATTTTTTTTTTCTGTTACTTCCGTTCACAGCCATATTTGGTTATATTATCTGCTTTATAGATAATCAAATATTTTTATATTTTTGTATAACTATGAAAAGCTTTAAAAGCGCCGTGGCTCCTCTTATCATGAGCAACGTACCGCGGATGCTGTGAATACCAACATTCAAGTATAAGTTTGAGTGAAAACTTTCTCAATTTTCTCATCTAGGATGTTGGCGGATTCGTTGGTCTTTTTCTCTTAAATGTCACCCTCATGTTCTTTTCATAGTGAAGTTAAAGTTTTTATGCACATATCTGTAGACACGGCAGTGCCTCCGCAAGTCGAGTCATAAAATTAGGGGACCTACCTTATCGTATTTTTTAATCCTCATTATAAATATGTACAACAAATTTTAATTACTAAGCAATAGATAAATGTTTTCTTAATGCTTGGAAAGGCATTGCTTCGCATGTGAAGGGACCTGACTTACAGGGGAGTGGAACAGGGGAAGGGGAAGGCAGGGGAAGCAATAAGTAAATAACTACTTTTTAACATTTTGAGGAATGACGCCAACTTAATTGTAAAGTATATTACATTACCATTACCACTTAAATACTAGTGCCAGATTTCTTGGTAAAAAATAAATGAAAAAAAAGTCCCCGCTTAAATATTCGTCACGGTAAATTTACTCCGCATACCTCATCCCGCGAAGCATAACTTTTCTTGGCAAGTCACTTTTCTTCTGTCCAAGTTTAGCTTTTTTCGCCTCATTAAATACCTATGCTGCTTCCCGAGACGTTTCTTGCTACTCTAAATTCTGTGTCAAAGATCATCTGCTTAAGGCTAAAGCGCCCATCTAGCCCGCGAAGTTCAAATTTATTGAGGTTTTTTAGAAATTTTTCAAAATCTGACAATTACTAAAAGCACATTTTGTAATTCGCGAAAAAGACCGTGTGCAGTGCATTTATTAATATATCCAACTTACTCTAAAACAATTCAAGAACGACAGCAATCCAGATAATCTGGCAATTTTTGTATATTTAGTGATTTACTAGTATCATATCCACTGTGATAATATTTAGAGTAAAATAAATGTATTAATAAACGCACTGCATACTGTGCTTTTCGCAAATCACAAAATGTTGTCTTAAATGTTTTCAGATTTTGGATAAACTATAAAAAATACTCGAAAATTTTGAATTTCGCGGGCTAGACAGGCGCCTCCACCTTAAATGTAACTTACCTGTCTAATTGTTACAGACGTACTTTCAATTTGTTGTGGTTATTCCTTCCTATACATATATTATGATAAAGTATCTTGACAATTATTAAAACAATTTAATTTTTATAATAATAATAATAATAAATATCGCCAGACAGACACACCAACTGTACGGTCCCAAACTAAGCAAAGCTTGTACTATGGGTACCGTACAATGGACTGGGGGCGATCCCAGTGACAACCAGACCGCGGGCGTTTATGTTTACTAATAGTAGGTACACAAAACATTGGCCTTGGTTATTCTTATACTTCGTTTGCACTGACAAAACTTGTCCACTGATTTATATTTTTGTTTCTGTTCTGTGCCGTCAAAAAATAAAGCAAAACAACCTTAAATGTTTGACGCACAAACGAAGTCTTCAACTCGTTTATACTAATTCCATACTTAATAATAATAATAAATATCGCCAGACTGATACACCAACTGTATGGTCCCAAACTAAGCAACGCTTGTACTATGGGTACCGTACAATAGACTGGGGGCGATCCCAGTGACTGCCAGACCAGGTCAAATTACGAAAAGGCCATTTCCAAAATTTTCCCTGGCGGGAATCGAACCCGTAACCACTATGTACAGTTAGCCGAGCTTGTACCTATTGATTTATTCAGCTGTGTCTATTTTTAGACAATTCAAATCAAAATAAGAGACACAAAGACAAGTGCATGGTGTAAAGCCTACTTAATATAAATATGGAGAAACAAAATTGGTACGACGACACGAAACGATAATACCAAATTGAACCTTATTGTTACATAGAACAACCAATAAACAAACTAATTGCGTGTCCATCAAAGATAAATCGTATTAAAGGCCATCTTAGCTCGAATCGATCGGGTATTCCCGACCGATAATACCTTAATCTATAGACCCTTAAGCAACCTTTAATAACAAGCATCCTTTTGATCTTGTTACCAGTACTTCGTTACAAAGATTTTGATAATACAATATTATTATATTATTTAATAGGATCTGTTGGTATACAAATTAAGCTTGACTAAAGAAGTGTATATTGTAATCTTTATCATATTAATAATGCAAGAGCAGGACATCAATTATTCTAGTTGTGTAAGATTTTGAATTTGTTATTATTGAACTTGACCTATGTATTCATCCTATAAAGGCTCAGACAGTGTGTTCATTTCACTATATCAAGCCAAGTACCTATAACACGATTTTGTGAATATTATTTGTGTTATTTTGTTTGTGTGATTTCTACTAGAAAATGGAATAACATTAGAAGTTACATACATGTTATTATTATGCAAAATATTCGTATGCACAAAACGAGTAAATGCCAAAATATTTAAATTTTAACATCTCTGCGTTGAAAAGTCACGTACAACTGCGAGAGATGTGGGAGAGCTGTTCTGTTTCTATTCATAACAAAAAACCACCTCTGTCGACGATATAAGTATAAGGGCTTATTTCAATAATCCACGATACAATCAATTTAATGGCTACAGCTTGACTTACCACTGTTATACCTTTGTTGTAGCAGTCATACAAAGTTGATCAAAGATAGGATCTTCGACGTACCTACGCAGTTTACACCATATACTCTCCTTTATCAGCATAACGATACAATTGGGTAACGAAATCAAGATATCGCGCTACCTCTTTACTCTCTTTACCTTCTTCTCTACGTGATCGCATTTCGCGAATGAGCCTTATCAAAACACAGTAAAAGTCGCACTTCCTTACTCCACGGATAATAACAGGCACGCTACTGTTAGAATAATAAAAAGATACAATAAAACCGAGTAATGCACGACCCATAAACCGACGCGCTTTGTAAACGGCTTTCCGACAGAATGAAGGTATCAAGTAATTTTACAACAGATATATTTTATGGTGGCGGCTATAAAGAAAATAATCGACAATTTGTTTAAAACCTGCTATAGATGTAACAATATTATGTGCCAAGGAATAAATGTTTAGTTACTAATGTACCGAAAATAAATCTAGATTAGCGATTACGTGTTAATAGTATGGGTGGCCAAAGGATCCAGTCAACGAACGCTTTTTAATATTTTGGTTGTGGTGAATAAAAAATGAGTGTAGATAAATTATAATTCCAAGCCCAATAGATTGCATAAATTTATTATATTTTCAATATAAAAATGTACAGGGTAAGTAAGTACAATACTGTTTTGAGAGGAGATCACGTTAATTTTCTTGTACAAAAAAGCATTTCGAACTTTATGTAATAATAAAATCTTTGTCTAAATCCCAAATTACCGCCCTTGATACATATTTCTCCAACTTTATTGTAGCCAGAGTTCTCCAAATCAAAAGAAAAGTGGGCATCCTCGGAGGACGAAGATTGAAGAGCCTGAATAAATTATCTCGGCTCTAATCAACATAATTTTATTATCTAAAGTTTTTCTTTATTTTCATTAAAACGTTATAAATCTATGTATTTAAAGGACAGTCTTTAATGTAATGTGTTAATAACATGCCTACTTATCTTTATACATATTTTATAAAATTCTGGTGTGCATAAGTTCTTATCTTAAAAAGCTGGACCGATTTTAGTAATATTAAGTTTAACGTAGTATTTAGTTTCCGAGCTGAAGCAGTAAGTACCTAATCACACTACTTGAGGGCTGTAGCTGATTTACATAAGTCAGTTCAAAATAACGTAAATTGACCCGAACTTCAGTTCTTAGGGTCCAGGGTAGACCTATTTAGTGTCTTCAGACCTTGTAAGACCTCTATTAGACATAAAATCATTATCTTTATTAATTTAGTCTCACCGCAAGCACGAATCATGGCGAGTACCCAAAACATTCTAGGCCACTTGTCTGATCCTGAAATTAGATCAGCTCGTCCCGCGGGAGAATTAATTTTGGACCCTCATCAAAACTTAGACCATGTTCCACAAAGTCAGTCTAACTCGAGGCTATAACTAGTGGTGCGAGAATTCGCATATGCATTCATATTGCCTATGTTGTCGGTTCCCCATTGGAATGGACTCATAGTTTGCCTTTATCTTAAAAATAATATCATTCGGAAATATTTTTTATTGATATAATAAATTTCGTACGGGAAAGCAATTTCAAAATATATATGCATTAAATAGACGCTAAACTTAATACCTAATTCACAAAAACGTCAAGAGATGATATCCAATAGTTACAAATTGTAATAAGTAAATTACTTACTCTGAAAATGAAAATGAAATAAAAAAAAAATTTATGTATCTCTAAGTCTACATGTTTGCATGTTAATTCGTTTATAAATGATGTCCGTAGACTTGAGGAACAGAAAAATAAATTATGTAAGAGTGCTTAGCTTGTGACCTTACTCTGCGGATTTAGTTTGTGCGGAAAACATCTTCAATACTTTTTCTGATCATATAGTCCAGGCACAAAGTTCTCTTCACTAAATAGGTGCGGGACAAGAATTGAATTGAAACCCTTGTTCATTCAACCTACACCCTTATCCACGCAAGGGAGTTTATACACAAGCCTTTTTATGTAGTAGGTATAGGTCTACCAGAATCTCATGGCATTAAAAAAATATAAAAAAATGTGATTTTCATATGGCAATGTCAATTGTCACCTGCCAAATCAAAGTACAAGGTTTGTCAACCGCTGTTGAGATTTTGTGATATCTTCTTGGCAATTTATTGTTTTTGTGAAAATGTCGAAAAAGCCACTTCGATCTCAAGCGAGAAATATTGTTTTCAATGTGTATCGTAAAATAAGGGAAGAAGAAGGCGTAAATCAAACTCAATCTTTGATTTTAAAGCGCGTCGTAGAGTTGACCGGTAAGTTGGACTGAGTTGTTTTGATACTTTTAGTTTATTTTATATTTATCTTACTTAATTATAGCTTCTTTATAGGGGTTTTCAGTACTACTATACGGCGAATCATAGGTGAGTGCACATCGAACGATGGTGTATTTTCCACGCCTGGTAAAAAGAGGAGAGCGGGGAAGAAGAAAATCAACTTGGACAGTTTCGATTTACAGTTGATAAGGAATAAAGTAAATGAATTTTATACAGTTCGGAAGGAAATTCCAACAGAAATAAAACTGTTAAAAATTCTTCGACAAGAAATTGATTTCAACGGAGGGAGAGAATCTCTGAGGTAAGAAAAATATTAAGTAATAATCCTTCTCACTCGTAAGACGAGGCCTGTGCCCTGCAGTGGGACGTACGAGTATTTAGACTGATGTTGATGTTGATGATTGACTAAGCTATCGTTTCAGTAACATGATAAATTTTATTATTTTTTACAGACTTATACTTAAGGAGACAGGTTTTGAATATTTTAAATGCCAATCAAAAAGGATCATTTTGATCATTTTGTGTACGGAACTCAAGTAAGCGAACGAAAAGCAATTATACCAGTGACCTGAGCGATAATATTGGAATACTGCGAGTCTGCTAAGTGATTCGGAACGGTGCTTGTTGTGTGTAACTAGTCTTAGTGAACTAGTGTACTAGTAGTGAACTAGTACTGTGTATTTGTCGAGTTTGTGGAGAGCGAAATAAACCCTTTTTACACGTTTAACGGCATTAATTGTACCTACCCCTGTACGTGTACGTAACATTATAATAAATTAGTACATAAAGTAATATATGATTGGATTTATTTTTTTTGTCATATTTTCCTATGTTAAGAACCCGATGCATAACAACAATTTCATACACATACCTAGTATACTTTATGTTAATTAATGACTAAATATATAAATAAAAATTAAACAGTATCAAGATCGTTTAATCCAATTTCCCCAGTATTGCACACAACAAATTTTTATTTCCCCATTTGCCATGAGATTCTGGTAGACCTATACACGTCTCTTGACAGGAAAGTTCTTTTTTGGGCCATAAAAATATTTGCAAGATTTCCCCATTTTCACCGCTAACTTGTTTATAAGCCGATAAGGGAAAATCGTGTTGTTTCTTGTGCGGTTTTGTATACCTAGACATAATGAGGTGTACAAAAAAAATTGTTATAATTTCGATGCGGATACTACCTATCTGCGAAATGCGTGCAATTTTTTGTTTACTTTGACGACCGCCTGGTGCAGTGATTCGAGTGTAGGTTGCTCGGCTCACTGCACACGGTGGTTGCGGGTTCGATTCCCGCTGGGGTAAATTTCTGATATGGCCTTTTCGTAATTTGCCCTGGTCTGGGTGTCACTGGGATCGCCCCCAGTCCATTGTACGGTACCCAAAGTACAAGCGTTGCTCAGTTTGGGACCATACAGTTGTGTGTGACAGTCTGGCGATATTTATTATTATTATCAACTAGCTGTGCCCCGCGACTTCGTCCGCGTAGTATTGGATTATTGGGTTAAAAAGTATCCTATATGTTAATCCCGGTTATAATCTATCTGTGTTCCAAATTTCATCCAAATCCGTTCAGTAGTTTTTGCGTGAAGGAGTAACAAACATACATACATACATACATACATACATACATCCACACTCACAAACTTTCGCATTTATAATATTAGTAGGATACATAGTATAAAATAAAGTCGCTTCCCGCTGTCTGTATACCCCTATGTATACTTAGATCTTGAAAACTAAGCAAAGGATTTAGATGCGGTTTTTATTAATAGATATAGTGATTCAAGAGGAAGGTTTATATGTATAATACATGCATAATATAGTAGAGAAATACTGATAATTTTAGAGCCGTGCGAAGCCGGGGCGGGTCTCTAGTTACTTATAAAATTCCGGTGTGCTTATATTCGTAATTCTCCTTCTCCGAAATGGCTTGACCGATATTTCTTGATATTTCCTTAAAAGTCTTGATTGAAAGGCGGGTAGCAAATCGGCAGCAAACAAACGTGAGATTTTGGTACGTCTTTATTCCACAAGATGAACGAAGAAGAGGCCTAGTCACAATACTACCTCCCTTTTTATACTAAAAGTATAATGGTGTTGCCACTTACAAATATATGTTTAAATGAAAATAAATAATCGATAAATTGATAAAATGGTAATTCACATTAGTTGCATGAATAATGATCTCCTTATTAAATCATTATAATTGTTCGCCGGTGTCTATTTGTTGCTGGCGGGAGCCGGAAGTTGTAACAATGGATCCTATTGCATTGAATTAAAAATCGTTTATCTTTTTCAATCATCATACTAATATTATAAAGAGGAAAACATTGTTTGTTTGATTGTAATGAATAGGCTCCGAAACTACTGAACTGATTTGAAAAATTATTTCACTGTTGGGAAGCTACACTATCCCCGGGTGACATAGGATATATTATATAAAAAAAAAAATTAGGGATCCTTACTAAAACTCCAATAATGTAACCGTAATGTACCCGTGCGAAGCCGGGGCGGGCCGCTAGTGTTTTATAAATTGGATCAAACATAAAACGATTTTTGCAAACGGAACTCACTAAAAGGGTCATGTGTAAATTGCAGCATTTAGGCGCGCATTTTAATTATGGCCGCGAATAAATCACGAAGTATCCCAAGCGCGCGATAAATAAATACGGTTACGTTAACTTCAGCTTAATGTATGAATATTTTATGAACTCCAACAGTGGGTTCGAGCACCGGTACACTCATTTAAATTACCGTTGTAGTTATTTGCATAATTGACAATGTTTACTCCAAATATATTTTTTTCTTTTTCAGTTCGCCAGACTAACACACGAAGGCTAGTATTAATAAATAAATCTCAAGTCTGGGAGCGATCTTGAGTACGCTTTTGACATGTCATTCTGTACTGGTATGACATAAGAATTAAATTTCAAAGATCGGTCTCAGATTTGATATCGGTTTACTAATGCGGGCCTATTATGGTCTCAAACTAGACAACGATTGTACTACGGGTACCGTACAATTGACTGAAGGCAATCCCAGCCACATCCAGACCAGGAAAAAATGCGCAAAGGCCTTTTGTGTAATTTACCCTGACGGGAATCGAACCTGCAACCACTCCAAGCCAAGCGGTCGATTCTTTTAATATTTATATCGGAAGATATTTATGCTACACATTCGGGGCTTGTTTGATAGAATGAATTTTTAATTTTATCTGTTTATTTATTTACATATTATAATAAAAGCAAAAATATATTAAAATAACCCTTGTCCGCGTGAGATGGAGCTAAAGATGCATTTCCTGGTTGAATCAAGTTGAGGAATTAATAAGGATTTAATTATTAATTAATGTTAATTATTAAGGATTTAATTATTATATTATTTAATTCAATCTTAATTCTGGTTGGTAACTTCACACACCTAACGAAATATTGTCAGTTTCCTTTAAACATGAGCGTTTCCGCACAATATTTCCCATCAATGCTTAGCAAATTATTATCATTGTTGAAATAGAAGCTATTGTGTTGCGTTCTTAAAATAATCATTAATAAAATTCATTGAAATAAATTCTACCCATTTAATTCAATGTTCAAAGACATTTCTAGAAATGTAATAAACGAAAATAGTGTTTGCAAGTAAACACTTGCATACACTATTATCATTTTAACTAGCTACCTACATACAAAATTCCAAAGTAAATACTTTAGAATTTTGTATGTAGGTAGCTATTTAAAATGTGTCCCGCCTACCGTCATCTGCCTACCCGCGATAAATGTGATTTTTTGTGCTGTTGTCTTTTTCCCCCTTCATGACACTGTAATGACCGACTTCCGTGTGGCATAGACGTCGTCGCGCGTGCTCCTGTGCCTAAAATTCCTAATCGGGTGAAATCTAATCTAATCTACTGTGTATTTGTGTTGTGTGAACTCTGAACCCTTTGGGAGCGCTCCAGTGTTGTGCCCGTGCTGAAGGACCTGAGGATCCAGCCGCCATCGTGCCGGTAATGTACACGCTTGACATTGTACTGACCCTTACAGTTCTGCCTCCGCCCTTATTTTCGCCTTATTTGATTTAGCCCAGCATAGCCGTACTTACCTAATCAGTACCCAGCACTTTTCCCGCGACAGTAAAACGTTTTATCTTCAATAAAATTGTTTTAAAAACATTTTCTACGACGGTGATTTTTTTTAATAAAACGCGTATTTTTCACGGGAATGTCTCTACAACTGCAGATGCAAACTTTCCCCCATACATTATCTTTAAGCACTGTTACCTAGGTACATTCTTTGTGAACACTTTGCTGGCTCAAAGTGTATTACGAGTTGCATCTCGCAACACAGTTGCTCTGAAAATTATTTTATGTAGTTCTTACAATGGCTGGAAAATTATTGTCTTACTTTATAATGAAGCCGCATACTTTTTAGTATGAATTAATAAATAGGTCCCGTCCTAAACTCGCAAAATTTCGAATTATGATTATGAATTATGTAAGCCTGCGCCTGTTCTTAAAGGAACAAGTTTCGTTATTATACTAAGAATGCTAAGTTAAAATAGTTAGTATTTTTATAGTTTGTACTTTATATCAAACGCCTTTTTTAAACATTATTATTATATTTAATAGATTCCTACTAAGTGTCCCACTCAATGCCAATGACCAATGGCCTCCCCTTTATTTATCCTCATATCTCTGTTTTGGGCTATTCCTTGCTACACTGTTCCTACAAAGCTACTCAAAACATTTCCCCATCCCATCTTTGGTCGGCTTCCGCCACCAGAAATCCAATTAGTGGTGATAACTTTTTATTATTCCATTATATTTACCTATTATAATTAAAATAATGTTTATGTTTAAAAGCCCACATTAATTTAATTATAATAATAAAGCTTGATATTCAATATTTACCTAGAATAGGGAAACTTTTTTATTTAGGGTTGTCAGATTTGACCTTTAGGTGCTTTGGGAGTAACGCCTGTTATAATAAACCTTTTAAGCTTTACATTAACAGGACTAGATAAGGTTTGCTTTATTTGTTACGGCTTTTATAATCTAATAGGCGCCTGTAATACCTACTTATAGGGTATATTAATACTTCACTAGGTTTTTATACCTATAGGTACTAGGTGGAATAGGTAGAGATTAAGATCTCGTTTATTATTCAATATCCCAAAATAATATCTTATTTTTCTAGAATCATAAACCCTGCTTCAATTTACGATTCTAGAAAAACGGTTTATAAAATCGCTTTTACAGCTTACGATGACTTTAAACGGTAGACTTTATGTTAAATAAAAACGCAAGTCCTCGCTTTACTTGCTTTACGACCTTGAAAACGTATAACTTGGGTTTAAAGTTAAGCAAAGCAAACGATTTTATTAACAAGCAAGTGCCACCGCGATGACAAGTTTAGCGCTCAATTGTATCGCATTAAGCGATAAACGTTTATTTGTAATGCAATAACATCGTGTATCACAAAGAAAAGTCTCTGGTTACAACTAGGTGCTATCCTATTGATTTTCTTAATACATTCGATTGGTATTTATTGATTGCTTTACTTTCTTAAAAGATTCTTCTTCTTCTTGTGATGCCTCTCCACTAATAAACGTGGGCTATCTGCTCCGCATATTCAACTCAATTTCTTGCCACGCGCCACAGGTGTTCCACGCTGGCGTTGCCGGTCCATTCTCTAATATTACGGCTTCACGATTGATTTATTTCGTACAACACTTTTTTCTTCTAAATACATTATAAACATGCAATACAGATAAGTAGATAATCTATATATAATAATCTATACTACAAATAAAAAAAATACGTTTCTGTTTGTAATGTCATAATAACAGCTTTTTACTTCACTTTTTTATAAAAGTATGTATATACTTATAACTGTGCTTATAATAAAAATACTATTTTTATCATTTTTTTCTGTCTGTTTGTTTCGGCTAATCTCCGAAAGGGCTAAACCGATTGCTGCCATTGTAAGGAGTAATTTAGAATTATTTATTAGAATTATTTTATAAAAGTACCACGCGGTTCAGAGCCTCCGGCATCAGCTAGTTTTTCATAAACATAACAAACTAAACAAACGTAGCATAGCGTAGCGTTTCATCTTAATAGCCCACAGTTAGGAAGTGTGTTCGATAACGCGATTTTACATTAGGACTAAAATATAGGTATTATATACTACTGGGTAGGTACCTTGACAACATGACATAATTCTCTCCATCCAAAAGTTGTCTGGAAGAGATCGCAGTCTGCCATAAGACCGCCCAATGTACACTTTTGTTTTTTTCTATGTTATTAGATATATTCCAAACTTTAGTGTGCAATAAAGAGTTATTCTATCCTATTCTATACAACAGCGCAACTTGCCCACCCCTATGAAGAATACAGAAGCTATGAATTTAATTCATTTTTATACTAAACGTAAATTTACAGGAATCCTAATCTGTAAGCAAATTTATTTCACAATGTTCTCTTTATGGAACTAACTAATCTGAATAAATAGACCATCAAGAGATTATTTAAATGTAATTCAAACTAACTAACTTATTTAATATAATTCCTCTATTTATATACGAGAATCAAATAAAATTAGGTTTGGTGTCCATCATCTTCCACCACATACTTATAGTAAAATAATAATTTTATTACACATAAACCTTATATTATTTTATTATAATAGGATAACTGTGTCGCTGGGATCGCCACAGTCTATTGTACATTGCCCACAATAGTACAGTATAATATAATATAATATCGCCAGACGAACACACCAACTGTATGGTCCCAAACTAAGCAACGCTTGTACTATGGGTACCGTACAATGGACTGGGGGCGATCCCAGTGACACCCAGACCAGGGAAAATTACGAAAAGGCCATTTCCGAAATTTACCCTGACGGGAATCGAACCCGCAACTACCCCATGCAGTGAGCCGAGCGGCCTACGCTCGAACCACTGCGCCAAGCGGTCGTCAAACAGTAGGTTTAGTTTGTGAAGTTACAGCAGGTATTAGTCTGGCGATATTCATTTACTTATCAACGGAAAACTATCTATAATCAGGTATTTGATTATAATTAAGGTATAGTTTTATACTTGATATACTATTATGGTACCTACTTATTTAAAAATTACTGGCTGTACCCTGCGCGTGTTGCTACGCAGTCAAAGATTGGTCGTACCAACTCAGAAACCTCTGTGGGCTCATGCACATCACTTTGCTGAAGATCATGACATGATCAAATGCATAGTTTACGATTCTATAAAGGACATACAGACAAACATTCATTTTTATATTTATAGATAATGGAGCTCGTCTCTGCTGACAGTTACCACCTGTCTATAACTTATGTTTTTAGTAACATTAGGATAACGTAGTGGTTTGCACTTACACTCATAATATATCATTTCTTACTGTTCATTACAATCTACTGTGTAACTGTTTGTTATCACTATAAATCATGAAATTAAAAAAAAGCATTAGGTATTAAGTATAAAAAATATAGAATGAAAAATGATAGTGAAACATGTTATTATCACAACAGGGTGCAAATCCACGTAATCCTCAAGACAAGGCGCTGTTACCCACATTATCGTGTCGAGTGAGAAGCCTTGAGGTACTTGTAAAAAGCTTCACAAAATGTTTCGCGTAAAACGACACATTTCGGCATAAAATTCTACGAATTGGCTTTTATTTTACCCAAGAGAAATTAAAAAAGCTGGCTTTTTTTTCTAAGTAAATTACGTCCGAGTACAAAGGGTAGAGAAAAGACAGTCCAGCTTATAGAAAATATAGTGGCGCAGTTTTTCCATGCTTTTGTTCTAAGCAGCTTACTTTTAACGTTCTTTTTTATATGAAAAAAGTCGGCAAGCGGGCGTCGGACCCGCCTGAAGCCTAATGGATGCTTGTAGTACCAAAATCTTTGTTCACACATTGTCAACCTGATGAGGAGTGGGACAAAGGGAGAGGGAGTCTGAGCTTCCGCAGCTCTCACTTATGTATTAAACGCAGTAGGTACAATAGCTACTTTCAGCCAATCATCTGTGAGATGGTGGTACTACCTAGTGATGTAACGAATGTTGGATTTTCGACATTCGCGAATGCGAATGCGAATGCGAATATTTGGCTTCAACATTCGCGAATGCGAATGCGAATGCGAATGTTGACTTTCAAATAAGAAACCCTAAATTGAAAATAAAAAAACCCCGATGTGACGACTTTTTAAATTACAAAAGAGCTGATAATTTTTAAACGGTTGAATCGATTTTCGTGAAACATAGCTAAGAACACTCTCGATCAGAATACCTTTCTAAAAAAGAAACAAAAATAAAATCGGATCATTTGTTTGGGCGCTACGATGCCACAGACAGACACACAAGTACGCATGTTAAACTTATAACACACCTATTTCTCGGGGGTTAATAAAGAGCGCGCAAAATATTATATTGGATTGACATTTCGTGTCGGCCGAACATAGCCGAACCCACATAGGTTGAAAGAACGAAGTTAGTCACATAAAGTTAATTCGAAGAGATTTGTTTTGAATTGAGGGTAGTTTAGTATTATTTCATTAATCAAATTTATTTTATATTAAAATATAATTAAGTTAATATTTTAATTTGACTAACAAAAGCAATAGAGAAAGATTCTATTTATAATTTAGTTGCCTACCTAAAGACTGTGATTTTTTTTAAAATTCAAATATAAGTAAATAAGTGAATTATGTGCAAGTGAGCTAAGTTACGACCCTGCTGTGATGGAGCCAAGTGTGTAATTAAAAATGCTCACGCATTTCATACGACATTTTACAACTTAATTGCGAGTAAAAAATATTAAGAGTACAATCTTAATTGAAAAAAATCACAATTCACGATTTTTTTAAGACCTAGAGAATTGCAGGATGAATGAAAAATCAAACAACATGGCGCGCCGTAAGTTTTTTGGGTTCCGTAGTCTAACTCAGAACCCTTATAGTTTCGGCACGTCCGTCTGCAATCACAGTAATTTTATTCAGAGACTATTAAAATACTGGGGTAAAATACTGCAACCTAGCCAAAAAAAATGAGTATCAGTACCGCTAAAAACTGTTTTTAAATTTTGAAAGCAAAGTTATTCCATTGTACCTCCCGTAATTACGAAGGGGGGCGAAAAAAAATGTTTACACACCCCCTCGATTGAGGTGTTGTTCAGTAAGTATTTTCAAATTATTTTAATATAAATTTTTTGTCAGTTTTTCAATATTAATTCCCGTTTACGAATTATTGATGGTCATTGTGGCTTATTTTACTTAAGTAGCAAGATTCATCCTTTAAATTAGAACCACATTATAAATGGTTTATTATAGGAAATAAATCGTTCTTTACTACGAAATCCCATATCATTAATTTAAAAAAAATCTAAAGTTTGGATTGAGTCTCAAACCACGCCCCACTGATTGTGCACCCAGTCTAATCACAGCTTCATTATTTGAATTAAAAATCCTTGTAAGAATCTTCATCAGTCCAAAAAGAAAATAAAAGTTTATGTCACTTTTACTGAAGATGTCTATGTTTAATAAATTTAGTAACAGAATTTTTACTACATATTTTATTTAAAAAGATGACCAATTGTTTATTAATTTTGCAGAAATTAATAGGTTGCATTAGCAATAGAAAAAAATATTTTATGAGTTCCGTATTATCGTAAAGTGACGGGATGTCTACGGAACAGTATGCGTCCGACATGCATTTGGCCGGTTTTATCTATTGGTCTGGCAAAGTCGGTAACAATTATTATATTATTTGAAATGTAATAAATCGAATGTTTATAATATGTTTTATTTACAATTAAATTGAATGTGAAAGAAATTTATTTAAATAGTTAATGTATTTATGTAAAATATTTGAATAAACATCGTTTATTTCGTTTTAAATGTTTACAATTTTTGGGATAACTCTTTACTAAGATTTAAAATATGTAAAGTCAATAGCACTAGTGCGTAATAAGCTGCTATATGAACCTAAAAGCGGTGCAATAAGGGCCACCCTGTGAGCAAGTTTGTTTAAAAAATATATATAATTCTTAATGTTAATAAAACTTTATATTAACATTCCATATCCATCTAAACTTATTTCCTTTTTGTTTTTAAAAAACATTCGCCAAACATTCGCATAGATTTTTGCGAATGCGAATGCGAATGCGAATGTCAAAAAATATGCGAATATTCGCGAATGCGAATGCGAATGCGAATATTCGTTACATCACTAGTACTACCCTTGTGGAGCCAGCTCGTTAATGAGCTGTAGTCAATTGGGATGTACCCAATAAGCTGCTTGCTGAGCTAAGCTGCTTGGCTCTACCACCGAGAAAATCAAGACAAAATGATTAACTGCGAAACCAGAACACGACTTAGCAATCATTCACTTGTATTCCAGTGAGAAATATACGGATAATATGCTCGCCACCGTATCCGCAATAATCCGGGGCCGGAGTGGCTCACTTTGTCGGCGGAACATCCCAAGTGGCCCCACTTTTAAGTGGGCTGTCGGATGTTGGACTCGTTAAACCACAACTTAAATCTTCTTATAAAATAATGATTCAACAGTCCGTAACTTACCGGGTCATGCTTACTTAAATTAAGAAACAATGTATTTTGAAAATGGAAGTGTTTTTTCGTGTTTTAAATATTTAAATAATACCTACATTTTGTATAGAGGTCGATTGGACCTTGGAAAAGGATATAGGATACTTCACTTAAGTCCATGCGGACGAAGTTCCGGGCAGTGTGTAGTCTGATATTGTACCTAGTTTCATGAACGTAGTAATTAATAATTCCATGCCTAGTTTATACATAGCTATAACGAAACGATTATTATGTTTCTAAATAATTATTCATTCATAGATTTTTCTAAACTTTTGTGCTTATTTCAGAATAGAAGATTTTCTTTGTTAACTTTAAAACCTACGCAGATACCGAACTATTCTCTTTTAAAAAGGTTTAGCGATTTGATTTTTGAAAACATTTTAAATCTCTTTTTTATATTCATTGTGTTTAGCATCTTTAAAATATGAAAAGATTTTGCAATGTAAGTTTTACAATATGTGATCTTATTTTAATAATGCACGATATGTTGGTTGGTAGCAATTGATTTAATCAAAGGTCAGCTGTTAGAAAGAAACCCACCAGATTTAGCATGTACTAATGCGCCATACAAAATATCGTGCATTATTAAAATAAGACCTTTCATAAAACACAAGTCTTGAAAGAAAACAGCCTGCAGAGTCTGTAAGTTTATTGTTTGGGTATTTTTAATCAAACTTGAAGCTTAAGTTGGCTCACTAGTATAGCTTGAGGATAGTTAGACCTTCTTACATAAAACTTAGTAAGACGAACAACTTCATCAACCTTTGCTTAGATTGTTTAGTTTGTTTTGTTTTTTTTATGGAACTAGTTCCACTACTATCACTTCAGTAAGCCAGGATCGACAATAATGTCCAATGATGACGCCGAGGTTTGACCCTCGACGAGTCCCTAGGAAAAGCTAAATTGTCTTGGAACCCGCACGAATTTAATCGAAAGAAACGATGGGAGGAGTTGAAAGGAAATTATCCACTTCGTTTTTGTTTATGCATCTTTGTTTTTTCTGCTTTTAATTTAATAATGCTTATTGCTACGTACACATATCGCGATGGAAGAAAGAGAAGGATTTACTCAAGCATCAGTGTTTGACTACGTAGCCGTAGACGTTATCCGGAGCGAGACAAAGCATTTTCCTCGCGCGGTATGCGTGGATGCTGCCAATTTGTAACCAATCTTTCAGATCTGCATACTTTACTTTAATGCATTATAGAAGGTATTTTGGAGATAAACCTACAGGAGTTGTACGTATATCGCCAATTGGGCCCAATGGAAGCGCTGGTTCTTGTCAACCAGCACATGCTGAATTGGGTCCGTTTGTGGCGAGCAGAATTTTTAATTACTGTTATTTCCTTTTGTTATACTTATATAGGTATTATTTTATTCTATCTGCTAGTCACAATAAAGTTTTCTTTCTTTCTTTCTTTCTATATATAAATAGAGAGGACATTGACCCGAAAAGTTAAACCCAGTTAACAAGGGCAGCTCTATATCTCTTAACAACGGCAAATAAGTACATATATTTTCTAAGATAATAAACCATCCTCACTTCTATCTAAATATTGTTTTTCTGATACAATCTTAATACGAATAATCTGAGTTTTCCACAAAAATAGAGACGATGTTCAATGAATATCTACTTTACTCTGGTGTCACAAACAAAGCTACTACAATATTTGCAAAAATACTAGATTCCAATTTCGGCATTATTGCTTTTGCTTACAGACGAAAATGGGGTGCACTGCCGTTCAACTTGTTTATAAAAGTTGTCGGAAGCGAAGAGATAACGAAGTGATATACTTGTGGTACGTTTGTGAATGTTCGGTGCACTCTAGAACAGACGTGATTTAATACGCACCCATAGTTCTAGAATTAATGTACATAAGACAAATGTACATAATTCTGTTTGTATATCATGACACATATTTTCTCTAAGGGAATAGGTAGGCAAAAGTGCAGGGCATATCACCCAAATTCTGTAGATATTTATGTTCTACTAGCTGAGCCCCGCGACTCCGTCCGCGTGGAATGTGGACCACCCTTAACATTTAGGGGTATGAAAAATAGATAGTAGCCGATTCTCAGACCTACCCGATATGCACACAAAATTTAATGAAAATCGGTCGAGCCGTTTCGGAGGAGTATGGTAACTAACATTGTAATACGAGAATTTTATATATAAGATTTTATTCTAGATAGTGTCATGGACTAGTGGTAAGAGTGGTAGCCCTCGTAGCTGAGAGGTTCCGGGTTTGATCCCCATCCTGGCCATTATACTATTGACGTGAGCCCATTCCTAACACAAGCATTAGCATAGCTGAATACGGGAATACTAGTAATGTGATAAAATAACATTGCTAGGAATCTTTAAAAAAAAACAAAATATATTGTAGACACATAAATAATATACTTACTTTGTTTCAAATGTATTCTAATACTAGTTTTTTTGCCCGCGACTTCGTCCGCGTAGACTTAAGTAAAGTATTCTATATGTTAATCCAGGTTATAAACTATCTGTATTCCAAATTTCATCCAAATCCCTTCAGTAGTTTTTGCGTGAAAGAGTAACAAACATACATCCACACTCACAAACTTTCGCATTTATAAAATTAGTAGGATAATTTACAAAACAAACTTGGCTAAACGAAATTTATTATCGTCCTTGTCAAATTAATCAAAATTTGTTAAACACATGACAAAAGTGCTGCCGGTATTATCACTCTTAATTGCAAATAAAAAACTCAATATAAGTATCTATTTGCGGATATCGGATAACTTGCTGGAATTGCAGTCGGTGACGCAAAAAATAATCTCTATAGGACCCAAAAGTATGTCGCAATTTTAAAAACACTCTTCTTGTACAGTACTAATCTTATTATTACAATTTCTTTGTAAACTACACGTACTGGATTTAAATACCATAATCTGCTTGCATAAATGTAAAGAACCGTTCGTGCTTTCCAACTCAAATGGACGTATTAGGAACAAAGCTCGCCAAACAGTTTTAAAGCTAAGCAACAAATCGGATGTAGGGACTTGGCCTCCATCCGGAAGCTTTCTCGCCGACGATGTGTGAAAGGGGACTCCGTGCATTAATAGTAGGAAAGGAATTCTATAACTCATCGGAACAATAAACTAGTTCATTATTATCTAAATATATATAACTCAAAGGTGACTGACTGACTGACTGACATAGTGATCTATCAACGCACAGCCCAAACCACCGGACGGATCGGGCTGAAATTTTGCATGCAGGTAGATGTTATGACGTAGGCATCCGCTAAGAAAGGATTTTGATTAATTCTACCCCCAAGGGGATAAAATAGGGGATGAAAGTTTGTATGAAGCTTTGTCAATTTTAAACCGATCGGGCTGAGACTTTGCATGCATAAAGCTACTATGACGTAGACATCCCCTTAGAAAGGATCAAAATTCCACGGGGACGAAGTCGCGGGCACAGCTAGTTATTATATATAACAAAGTCGGCAAGCAAACGAGAGAACAAAGCCTGAAGTTAAGCAGTTACCGCAGCCTAATGCTTGCAATATCAAAGAGGTCGCTCGCACGTTGACGACCTTAAGGGGGTTGAAACCGACCCTTCCCTTTGTATTCTGGATTTATCTTGTGTCCTGTTCTTTTCTGGAAAGCAGCCATTTACCTGTCGCGCGAGACATGGCAAAAGGCCGCGCTTTGCGGAATGAATTCATCATCACCATCCTCATCATCATCATCATTGTCTACAGCTTGTTAGCTACTCTTTCCTGGCAGAAAACTTCTTTAATATGTACATACATATCAATTTGGTTTTTATTTCAAAATAACTTTTAAAAGTCTCCATATTTCACTTTACCTTCTCAAACATGTTTTGGAAAATTAATTATTTAAATGTGATTGCTTTTCCTATATCGATGTTTCCTAAACAAACAGAGTGGATTTGGGAAATGTCTCTCCACGCGAAGAGTTCTCGGACCGAGCCGGATTATGGACCCATTGATATCGATCGTCTAACGCGGTTGGGATAGTTTGAATTCATTTATTCCTTAAGATTTCCATGCAGAGTTTATATTGCAACGTTATTTTTAAGCACACAGCTAGACTGTTCTAAAATATGCGCAAGTTAAATATGTAGAGTATATAAAAAAAAATATTGTACTGATCATACAGATCAAGATCGATGGAGCCTACAATCGGAAAGATCTTTAGTAAAGAACCTTTACTTGCATAAGTATTAAAATCAACATCATCTCCTCTTACTGGGGATTAATTCTTAAAATCATGTTAGGGAAACATGTTCTAAGCATTCTCAGACTTTAAAAATCTTTGTTGCTATGTCTCGCTTCGTTTGAAAGGCTCAATATTCGAAGCGCACGGTATTCCAGTGTTGTGTCTTCACCGTAATTGAGTTTCAACGACAAGCATTGAAGTTAAATTGTTCTCGGAAGGGACTTTATTTAGCCGGTGCCATAAATACATGAAGCTGAAAAATGGGATATTAGAAGACAGAGACAAACTAGCGGTGGTAGAGCCAATACTCATATACGAGCTGGCTCTACCGGCGTACTTCACCGAAGATCAGCGTAAAGTAGCTAATATAGCTATATTAAAATAGCTGCGTTTTGTGCGATGACTAAAACAGCCCCCTTCCCATCAGGTCGGCAGCGTGCGAGCGGTGCCATTGGTATTACAAGCATCTACAGGCTTCGGCAAATAACGTTGTTTAGGGCATATTGCCAGACGTTCTACACGTGTTGCCTGTGGATCAGCTACACCCAGAAGGCTCTCAATGCTCTGCGTGTACAGTATAATAATGCGTTTAGGACTGTGTTGGGGCTGCCTCGCTTTTGTAGTGCATCGGGGATGTTCGCGGACGCTAGGGTGGATGGATTTCAGGCCATCCTACGCAAGAGACCAGCCTCCATAATGTAGCGGGTGCGGGGCGGCGCCAGAGTTGCAGACCGGCTGGATGGCCCCTTCTTTCGGAACTGGATAGGTATGCATAATACATACATGTCCAGTGCCAAATGAATATTTGCAAAGATTTTAAATTAATTTGTTATTACTAACACTCGTTTTTAAGTTAAAAATTGTTACTAACATTATGGACAACCGTCTGAAATAAAATTATTATTATTATTATTATAAATACCTACCCGATCAGGCAGGTTACGACCTGTCTTATTTTTTACATAAAAAAAGGAAGACAAACTTTTTAAATAATGTAAAAACATACATTGATATAGGCAAGTTATCCCAATTAAAATTGAAAACTGGAGCTACAATTTACGCTTTGAGTTGGTTTTTGTTTTAATTTCAAATACAAGCGAGAACTAAATTTTAGGTACTAAATTCAAATAAATTTGTTGATGTTACGTCAATTTGGTTATTGAACACAGGGAATAAAAGTTTACTTTTAATTTGGCACAATGTATATTTGGTGAAAAGGACCTATGTATTTTTCAGGTTTATTTCAAGTAAGTAAGTACCTTGATTTGTTCTTAAAATAAGACACTGAAATTAAATTTCCCTCGTCTATTTTATACCATCCAAGATATTACGTCATTTGCCCAAATTATTTCGATGCAGAAGACAATTTCTAATTGGGTTATATTTGGATTCGTTACTGTATTCTAACAGCGGCGTCTGTTTACTTCAATGAGAGATGATTGTCACTGCGGCGGCTCTAAGACCTTATTGTAATTAACTTTAAAGCCCAAAGGTTGTTTCATATTGAATTATTCATCATTTTCTCTCAATTGATTTGAATAACCCGCACTGGGCCAGCGTGGTGGATTATGGCCTGAATACCCCTCATGTTGAGGGGAGGCCCGTGCCCAGCAGTGGGACGTCAAAAGGGCTAAATTATTATTATTATATAATTTATTAAAGTGATCTCAAACTTTTTGTGACGTGTGTTTTGTAAACACATTTTGTGTATGGCAGCGACGCGTAATTCCCACGTAATCCATTCGATAGCTCACTGATACTCGCATTATCTTGTCAACTTAGTATTTTTAGAATAACTTAACACCATGTTTTATTTATAAAATAAAACATTAATATCTTATATGAGATCAGACCTTTACCAGAATAAACTATGTAAGGCCTGTTTGTTTTGAGGATTTTGTGTTATTTCTGTAAATAAGCTCGGATCTGGCCTAAGCCTTTACGAACTATTTACGTAAGTAAACGTGTTCCATTTTATCCTTACATCTTGACGACCGCTTGGCGCAGTGGTTCGAGCGTAGGCCGCTCGGCTCACTGCACATGGTAGTTGCGGGTTCAATTCCCGCCGGGGCCAATTTCGGAAATGGCCTTTTCGTAATTTTCCCGGGTCTGGGTGTCACTGGGATCGCCACCCCGTCCATTGTACGGTACCCATAGTACAAGCTTTGCTTAGTTTGGGACCATGCAGTTGGTGTGTCGGTCTGGCGATGTTTATTATTTATGTTATTTATGTTTGACTTACATCTAAGAATAATAGTAACGATGACGACATGCTTTCGCGATGAGGATACAATTGCGTTAGATGTTTATGCCATGAACAGACAAATGACATAAATGTTATAGGTGTACACTCACACATTATAATTAATTTGTCTGAAATTAGTGACATCATTAGTGCGGTCAGGAAGCTTTATCGTGTCTGCTGAGACTATTCGGCATAATACGGTACTAACTGCAATTAATTAGATATCTATCCATATTCATAGTGTTATAAAATTCGATAAACATTGAAATACCATAATTGCACGTAAATTCGACGACCCGTTGGCGCAGTGGTTCGAGCTTAGGCCGCTCGGCTCACTGTATATGGTGGTGGCGGGTTCATTCCCGCCGGGGCAAATTTCGGAAATGGCCTTCTCGCAATTTGCCTTGGTCTGGGTGTCACTGGGTGTCACTACCCAGTCCATTGTACGGTACCCATTATACAAGCGTTGCTTGGTTTGGGACCATACAGTTGGTGTGACAGTCTGGCGATATTTATTTCACTAATAGGTCATTGTTCAGGTCTCCGCCAAACAGACCATTATTATGGGACTTTATTAAATTATAGACATACACGCACTTATTAATAAAGGTGGATTAGAGGTTGTATAACCATTATAAGTATAACCATGCTTAGTCTTCTTCTTACGAATGTCAAAACTAATGACAGAAAGAGATATTTCGATAGTTCGCCCGCTAATCCACATTTAGATATTAATAAGGGGGATAATAAATAAGGAATAATAATCGATTCGGCAAACGGTTGCCGTATCAATCCATGCAAATGAAACTAATTTAGAATTTATAGTAGAATAAAGTAAAATCTTTTTACAGCATATAACGAGCATTCCATTTAACGTGCTCTTGTAGAAGGTTTTAATTACGAATATCGCTGTTAGAGAACGTCGACAGCAATATATCAATTAAAAAAAATCGCTCCAATGATGTGATACACATTTGGCAACGACCGAAGCGTGATACGTTCATTCCAATATGGGCACTCTACAGTTCCAAGATGTAGTCCTGTATTTGGAATAACTCATGCATGTTTTTGATGAATAAGATATTATATTATTTTGCTTTAGGTACTTAATTAAAATTAAGGACGATAACATGTAATTCTTAAAAATTTGTCCTCTTTTAAATTTAGTGGGGATTGCTCTATCCAGAGTTGGCTTTGTGGTTCCAGGAGCATGTATGTTTTTGACCAGTTACCGACTCATTAACTCATCATTTTCTTATTTAACGAACCTAAGACGCGTTTTTAATTATATGCAGACTATACATTTATTCATAATATTATGCACTTTCTGAATAACGAATCAACAATTCTGATGTTTCTCCGCAATAAAGCGCAAACCAAAATGAAAGTAACAACAAAATAATTGAGCGAAAAACCCAAAACACGGCAGAGCATCACTTTCACCGCGTCCCGGTGAGAAATATCCGGGCAATATGTTCGCCGGCACATCCGGAATAATCCGGGGCCAGGGCGGTGCAATTTGTCGACGGATCCCACGTGACGGGCGCGTGTCTGTGTATGTACATTTACGAGGTGCGTTGCAAGCGCGGGGGGGGGGGGGCTGGGAACGTGACCGTCGTTTGGGATGGGGGGGTCAGTTGTAAAGTCGAATTCCATGTCATATTTGCAACTGACCATAGGAAAATTGTCATATGTGCATAACTAGCTATATGTGTCAATTTATATTCCTAAGCTGTGTATGTATAGTTAGTTAGTTTTGTATAACTCTGCCATGGTACCAATAAATATATTTCTTTCTTTCTTTCTTTTTTCTTTCATGACGGCTTATTTAAATTTAGGGTTTTAATCCATCCAGTATTTGTGAATTATCGTAAGTATACGTGGATAGTCGTACATTGCATTATATTAGGTTACTATTACATATCTGAAATTAAAATCAAACAGAAAATTCTGAAGCGCAATCCACAGCTTCATATGATCATTCAGAGATAGCTACCAAGAAAAGGAATTTCACGTGAAAATCTAGATGTACTCATTAGATAAAATAGCTTTTCGGTGTGCAAACTCTTTTCCTATTTAAAGAATAAAATTGGCATTGTTTTTAAATTTCAGTGAACCTGAGCGAGTAAAACTGCATGTCTTACAAAACTGCTTTTGGAAATACATGTGAATCCGCCAACCCATACTGGGCCAGCGTGGTGGATTATGGCCTGAATTTCCTTGCATTTGAGGAAGGCCTATCCTCAGGAGTGGAAATTTAAAAGGGCTATTATTATTATGACTATCTATGATAAAAGTAGGCACTATATCTAAACAAATATAAAAGATATTTCCTTAAAACATAGTTAACAAATAAATTGCTATTTAGCACTTGCCAATTCCATTAATAAGTAAATAATTATCCCGCTAACATGTGTACATTATTATAGGTCTACCAGAATCTCATGGCATTAAAAAATATAAAAAAAATGTGACTTTCATATGGCAATGTCCATTGTCACCTGCCAAATCAAAGTACAAGGTTTGTCAACCGCTGTTGAGATTTTGTGATATCTTCTTGGCAATTTATTGTTTTTGTGAAAATGTCGAAAAAGCCACTTCGATCTCAAGCGAGAAATATTGTTTTCAATGTGTATCGTAAAATAAGGGAAGAAGAAGGCGTAAATCAAACTCAATCTTTGATTTTAAAGCGCGTCGTAGAGTTGACCGGTAAGTTGGACTGAGTTGTTTTGATACTTTTAGTTTATTTTATATTTTTCTTACTTAATTATAGCTTCTTTATAGGGGTTTCCAGTACTACTATACGGCGAATCATAGGTGAGGGCACATCGAACGATGGTGTATTTTCCACGCCTGGTAAAAAGAGGAGAGGGGGGAAGAAGAAAATCAACTTGGACAGTTTCGATTTACAGTTGATAAAGAATAAAGTAAATGAATTCTATACAGTTCGGAAGGAAATTCCAACAGTAATGAAACTGTTACAAATTCTTCGACAAGAAATTGATTTCAACGGTGGGAGAGAATCTTTGAGGTAAGAAAAATATTAAGTAATAATCCTTCTCACTCGTAAGATGAGGCTTGTGTCCTGCAGTGGGACGTATATAGACTGATGTTGATGTTGATGATTGGCTAAGCTATCGTTTCAGTAACATGATAAATTTTATTATTTTTTACAGACTTATACTTAAGGAGATAGGTTTTGAATATGTTAAATGCCAATCAAAAAGGATCATTTTGATGGAGAGAGATGACATAAAACTTCAAAGATATAAGTTTTTGAAGCGTATAAAGGAAAACCGCGAAGCTGAAGAGCAAAATAAATTGGATGTAATTTATTTAGATGAAACTTATATTCATGGTTCATGTTCTGTGAACAAGTGCTGGCAAAGCAAAGATATTGCAGGTCCATCTAAAAGCATATCACTTGGAACGAGGTGGATTATTGTAAACGCTGGTGGAGAAAATGGCTTTGTACCAAATTGTTGTCTGGTGTACAGGTCAACAAGTGTATCTGCTGACTATCACCACGACATGAATAAGGACAATTTTACAAAATGGGTGACAGAGAAGCTAATTCCAAATTTGACAAGACCTTCACTAATCGTTATGGACAATGCTAGTTATCATTCCGTACGTTTGAACAAACCGCCCACACAAGCCAATCGTATCGCTGATATAAAAGAATGGCTTCGTGCAAATGATGTACATTATGATGATCTTTGGCGTAAATGTCAACTACTTGAAGTAGTGAAACAAAACATGTCTGCGCCCTTATATGAGATAGATGAAGTATTAAAATCGCACGGTCACGAAGTTTTAAGGCTCCCACCTTATCATTGCACATTGAATCCTATAGAAATGATTTGGGGTATAATGAAGCAAAAAGTTGCTGATAAAAATGTTAATAGGCCTGCAAGTGACATTAAATTATTAACAGAAGAAGCTTTCTCACAAATCGGTGCAGAGGATTGGCGAAAATGTTGTGAACATGTAAAGAAAACTGAAAACGATTTCTTCGAGAAAGATAAAATAATTGAAATGCTGGAAGAGCGATTTATAATAAATACCTCTTTATCTTCATCATCTGATGAAGAACAAGAAATGCAAGTGGAGTTCTTGGAATCATTTTCTAGTTCTGAATGAGTTATTAACTTTTAACCGATATTATTGTTGCGACCTAGAAACTATTTGGTCAAATATCTCGAAGGATCCTTATTTTATCAGCTTTATACAAAAACGCATTGTTAGTCTAGATGTACTCCATCGATTAATTATGAAAGGTCTCAAAAATTGAATGTTCGAGATTGTAGGTATAAGGTGAACGCCTTTGCGTTATCGGCGCGACGGCGGCGAATACCTACTCGCGAACGAATACAAAGGAAAGCCAACAATGAGTCTCGGGATCGTTCGATTGCGATTATTATTACTTACATACCTCCGAGAATGTTCAGGAAAACACCAGCTCGCATCTTTATTCGATATATAAGAAGTCGACGACGGGCAGCGAGTTAGTTACTTCTTGGAAGCGACAGTGTACGGAACTAAAGTAAGCGAACGAAGAGCAATATACCAGTGACCTGAGCGATAATATTGGAATACTGCGAGTCTGCTAATTGATTCGGAACGGTGCTTGTTGTGTGTAACTAGTGTAGTGCTGTGTATTTGTCGAGTTTGTGGAGAGCGAAATAAACCCTTTTTACACGTTTAACGGCATTAATTGTACCTACCCCTGTACGTGTACGTAACATTATAATAAATTAGTACATAAAGTAATATATGATTGGATTTATTTTCTTTGTCATATTTTCCTATGTTAAGAACCCGATGTATAACAACATTCTTCATACACATACCTAGTATACTTCATGTTAATTAATGACTAAAGATATAAATAAAACTTAAACAGTATCAAGATCGTTTAATCCAATTTCCCCAGTATTGCACACAACAAATTTTTATTTCCCCATTTGCCATGAGATTCTGGTAGACCTATACTAAGCCTACGAGGGATGCCTTTTAAGTTTTGTCGTTTGAAGAAAAAAACACAACTAGAACCTTATAGTACTTTTTATTGGTTTTCAAAGTATTCACCACGTAGCTTAATACACTTTTCCATTCGCTCAAACCAGTTATTATAACATTTATTCCACTCTAAAGTGGGGGTGTTCAAAATGGCTGACTTGAAAGCGTCGACTGCTTCTTCACTGGACTGGAACCTTTGACCACGAAGACTTTTCTTAATTTTAGGAAATGTAAAAAAATCGTTAGTGCTTAGGTCAGGACTGTATGGAGGATGGTCAAGAATTTCTACTTTTTCCTGCTTCAAATACTCAATCGTTTGACGAGCGCTGTGTGAACTTGCATTGTCGTGGTGCAGGATGATGCGTCGCTTTGAGTTAGATTTTCGAAGTTCGGCGATGACTTGTGGTAAACAAACTGTGGTATACCACTCTGCGTTAACCGTTCTACGATCATCAAGTGCAATAGTCGCAACATGGCCGGTTTTTCTAACGAACGTGGCCACCATCTTCTTTGAAGTGCTTCGAGAACGAACAACTTTAGTCGGCTTTGGCTCGTCTTGAAAGACCCAGATTGTAGATTGTTGTTTGGAATCAGGATCGTAGGCATAGATCCAAGATTCATAACCACTGATGATGTCGTAGACGTGATTTGACTCTCCTCGGTTGAACCTTTGCAGAGTTTTCTTACACCATCTGACGCGGGCCGCCTTGTGATCGTCGGAAAGCAGATGCGGTATCCAACGGCAAACTAGCTTTCTTACACCAAGCGCTTCATGCAAGATCTTCTGAATGGTTGTCCCTGAGATGCCTAATAGAGCCTCTATCTCTCGATACGTCACATGACGATCTTCGAGAATTAGTTGTCTCACTCCAATGATGTTATCTTCAGTGAATGCAGATTTTGGGCGACCTTCGCGAGATTTGTCACTAATTCTAAATACCAGCGTTCGACAGTCCGCAGACATGGGGCTTCATCCCTGAACACAGATATTAGCTCTTCAAAACACTGAAGCCGTGTCAGGCCTCTTCTAAAGTTGTAGAAAATTATTGCACGAACATTTTCCTTAGAAAGATTCATTTTCGTACGTAACCTGACAGATTCTAATCGACGCTGTGACTAAACAATAACATTAATCCTAATACATTCAACTGTTTTGAGATTCGAAATTTAAACACATTCGAATATAGAACAGTTCCAAATTCAAAATTGCCGGGAATTATGGAAACGACAGAACTTAAAAGGCATGCCTCGTACATAAACTCGTAGACCTATATTTATAAATCGATCTCAAGTCTGAGAGCTATCTTGAGTATGCTTTTAACATGTAACTTTGTACTGGGATGACATAAGAATGACATTTCCAAGCTCACTTTCAGACTTATGATCGATCTCTTAATACGGGCGGTAGAGTCTAAGTGTTTCAACTCCATGGTTCAGAGAATACGGGGATAACTAGTCCAAGCTTATTTTCAAGACAAGATAGGGCCTGAATTCTAATCAGCTAATGTTGAGGTCTAAACTACAGGATTGTTCCACAAAATGTTTAAATATTCGTTTAACACTGGAAAATTTAACTTGTACTCAGCTAAATTAAAGTCAAATTACAAAGACAATTGAATTGTTTTGGTTGAAAAGCGGCCACGGCGACATTGACAATGTTTCCTTGTAATTAAGCCCAATAGTCCGCGTTACTGTGTCACGCGACTGAATTGAATTATTTACCTACCATAAAACTTATCTGGTGTATTCAAAGGACCCTGTAGGGACTTGTAAGAGAGTTGATTTTCTAAGGTTTCTTTGGAAAAGTCTTGATTGTCACTTTGTGTGTTTTCAAAACAAAAACACAAACAAAGCTATTTATGACATTACATCAAAAAGCGTACCTGCCTGATTAATAGTTATCGTGATGATTAATAGTTATCGTGGCTTATAAAATAATAATAATAATTAAGCCCTTTTGACGTCCCACTGCTGGGCACGGGCCTCCCCTCAACATGAGGGGGATTCAGGCCATAATCCACCACGCTGGCCCAGTGCGGGTTGGCGGATTTCACATGTCTTTCGAAAATTGGTTATATCTTCTAAGACATGCAGGTTTCCTCACGATGTTTTCCTTCACCGTAAACAAGTGATAATCATATAGAAATTATGATTCGCACATAGATTTCGAAAAATCCAGAGGTGCGAGCCGGGATTTGAACCCAAGACCTGGTGCCCGCAAGACGTGTGCTTTAACCAATCGGCTATCACTGCTAATTTCGTGCTAATATCGTGGCTTATAGATTTTTGAAATACCAAAGACATTGCTCGCACGAAGCCGACCTAGGGGAGTAGGACAAGAAGGGGAAGGGAGAGGAGTTGGTCCTTCGGCGCTATCACTCGTCGTACAATACAGCTATATTTGTTACTATACGCCGACCAGGTGATAAGAATAACTCCGATGACGTCAGCCCGTATAATATGAGCTCAATATACAGGTTGAAACAGAAAGGGTATACCTTTATTTTCAAAACTTAACTTTGTAATTCTAAAACTATCAGCTTTGGAGGAAATTTGAAAAACAAAAGATGTTATAGGAATACACCTGTTGACATATTTCACAAGTCTACAAAACCTTTAGTACTTCAACTGTCCCACAAAGCCGATAGTTTGAGATTTACAAAGTTAAGTTGCAAAAAAAATAGTATACCCATTTTGTTTCACCTAGTATATTATAATATTTTTTTATTTATACTAGCTGACCCGAAAGACGTTTCCCTGTCTTAACTTTGAAAATTGAATTGAATTGTTCCGCTTACAAATTTCTGAACGCACCTATGAATATTTGACAACCAAGTGACCATTTTGAATTTTAAAAACGACGTCAATTTTTTCATAGCTGCGAAGAGTTTGTATTGGAAAATTAAATTGACGTTTTTAGTAGTTTCCTTTACTTATTATTTATGTTTCCAACCGTTTAAACCTTCTCTGGACTTCCACAAATAATTCAAGACCAAAATTAGCCAAATCGGTCCAGCCGTTCTCGAGTTTTAGCGAGACTAACGAACAGGAATTCATCAGGTAGTTATCGATTTTATAATTTACTTTAACTTCGTTTACAAGTAGTTATAATACTGTACATATTATTTAAATAAATCTATATCATGCTAAATTACTATTCTAATGTGGTAAACTTAAATAGGTACTACCTAATGTGAGTATACTTTACTGATTCAACGTAATTTTAAGTAGATTATTTAACAGGGGTATCCCGCAAAGCCGGCAAGAAGATTTCAGAGTTGAAGTATTTTCAGCGAGTGATTTGGGTTATTTTAACTTAATTAGATGTGTAGGAACGTAACGAGGGTCGGTTCGTAAAGTCAACACTTCGATGCCGAACGGGACTTATCTATTTTGGTGAAATCTACGAAGTTCGGCAAAATCTCTTAATGCTATTTATTTATATTCAGGCGTCTCAGGCCCATAGACACATACCTTATAAACTAACATACATATTATTAATAACTAAACTAAACTATGGGTGGTGACGGCGGCAATCTCCCCCAAAAGCGCCTGTACACCGCTATGTTAGCGAAGTTTTCTTTTTTGTCGGAAATCTTTACTTAGCTTTATAATGTGCCTATACCGATTGAGATTGGGGATGATAGGCAGATTTTAAAAACTGATAATTTTTAATGACATAGATTAAAGTACTGTTGTTCGAATGCATTTCTCGCGAGCGTTGACTGCTGGGATGAATTTGACCGTTATTACTTCCTAGATAGCTTGTTATATGAATCATTGGAATCACAAATGGTATTTTACATTCAAACGTGATGATTTCGGAATCATTTGGACGTTTCGCAACGTGTTCCTCTGAAATTCATCTGCATTTTTGTCCTACCTACGAAAAATATGCCAGTTGAAAAATGACTTCAGATTTTCATTTTTGTCGAAAAGCCGTGAGCAAACTCTACGGTTGACGGGGCCACATCGTGCACTATTGCCGGTGTTATTAAATAGACATCTCACCTTTAATATTTAATATTTCGCTAGTAGTATCCTTGTTATTATTTGTGGTGGGAATAAGGATGCGGGATTTGGTGGAATGAAGATGCACGGTGATGACGACTTGCAAGCAATGCCTTTGGTATGCAGAAATATATAAGCTAAGGTAACCGCTTATCATGACGCGAATTTTATACGCTTGTTTGCCGAATTTGTTAGGTATATAAAATCGGGAATAAAAATATGTAATTATAAAAACGTTCCCAGTGTTCTAACTATCATACAAAGACTATAAGTAGGTCTATCTACCCATCTTTTTAAATCATTATAAATACATTATAATGTATAAACCAAAATATATTTTTAACTATTAGGTTCATAGGTATAATGGTTATGGACAACATAACAATATAACGACTTTTAAAACACTTTATAACTGCTTTCAAATTAGGTCTGATTTCGTACTCAAATGTTTCATTTGTCATCTGCGAATTCAGTTCAACATTCAGGAACCATGTTATCAAAACATCATTGCGTTATTTTCTTATTATTTTTCGTACAATATCAATGGATAGTTGTGTCTGAAATGTATAAAATAACGTTAAGAAGTATTGAAAACTGCAAAGAGCCGGAGCCACCGTACGAAAAGGACCAAACAATGCACCTCAATGTTAAGGCGGTCAATGGAAGTGGTGGCTTCTTTTTCAAAGGGAACATAACAGTGAAGCAAAACTTAAAAGGTTATTACTGGAAAATTAAATCTGGCGTTGAGAGGTCTGGCACAATAAAATATACAAGTAACTATAAAAAGTTGAGTTGTAAAAGTGTGATTCCCAAAATTATACTGGCCGCAGCCAACGTTCAGTACAATGAGAAAACGTGCGAAGTGATGAAAGGGAACTACACGTTTAGCAAATTGGACCTTACTAAGTTGGATCCCGGCGCCTATTACTACCCCATTAAGGAGATTGGGGAGAGCATTGTTTACTTCAGCTATTTCGGCACTCGCGGCACGGCATACTGCATGCTGGGGCGATATGTGCTTAAAACAAATTAACAGGGTAAATTATGAGACGAGATTTATCTCAAATATGGGATTGCTAGCTGGTAGGAGCATTCATAGAAAAGATTGCGCGTACCGACTAGAATTTTGCATATAGACGGAAGAAAGCGGAATTGTCGTAACTTGAAAAACGCAATTTTAAACCAGAGCCTAAAAACTATTTCAAAAATTCATAACTAACATAATTTATTGAGATAGAAAGTTGAAAATTGGTATGTATTTATGTTAAACTAAGGCCTAACTGATGCTTTTGTCTAAATTGTCGTAAAGTGTGTGTATCAAGGAATTTGCACAAGTTACGCCAATTCATGTTTCAATTTCAGGCTGAAAAAATGTTGTATCTTTGAGATAAAATGTATGGACAACTTAGACAAAAATGTTTTTTTAGCTACGGATTTGCTGTATCTTAAATATAAAACCTTCGATACACGTTTCATATTGCTGTATGTCATTTATTTTATGTATGGTATCGAAGCAGTATTTTTTCTATACAAGAATATGGTAAAAAGTGAATTAGCCCAAAATGCAAGTTACGACATTTCTGCTTTCTCCAGTAGATATGGAAGATGTACTCCTACGTTCGCACTGGACGAAATATGTACACGAAACATGTCGTTGACTCTATTTTTCGTTGTCATAAAACAGAGACAACAACATGTTTTGTATGTTCGTTATGTTTGTAAACATGTTTCGTTCATTGCGAACGTAGGGTAATGTTTCAATGTTTATCGGAGCTATGGGCACCTATTTAATAAAAACAATTGTGTTTCCGCTAAAATGCTTTTTCATTTTTATGTGTTACGAGTAATTTAAAATTCTGGCTTCTAAATCATTAGGTAAAATCGTATAAAAGTATATTCTACATCTGTTGGTCATACTGTGCTGATTAGGTTCTATTGTAAAAAAAACTATTCTTATCGTGTGTTCCTATTTAATAAAAGAAATTTAATTAAGTTGCGTGAAAGCACTGCGCCAAGAACATAGAACGGTATTGTTACCTTTTTCCCATTGCAATCTTTTATAATATAAAAGATGCATAGCAACCTGCATCCAGGTATATGTTTGAGCCGTTTGGGGTAGAGACCCTGGGACCGTGGGGCCCGGGCGCCCATCGCATTTTTTGCGATTTGGGTAAGCGGCTGTTCGAGGCAACTGGTAACCAGAGGGCTGGCACTTATCTCGCACAGAGAATTAGCATTGCTATTCAACGTGGCAATGCTGCCAGTCTTCTGGGCACTTTGCCAAGCGACGGCGGTCTGGCAGAAGTATATTTTTTGTGAAATTGTAATTATTTAGACTTAAGCTTTTTTATATCTGTACATAGTGTATATATTTGTAATTTCTTACGTCTTTTCAATGAATAAATCAAAATATAAAAGATTGCAATGAGAAACAATTGCAATGTGACACGAGAATTTTATAATCTTCTACTATATAAAAATAAGTCGGGTTTACCTTCCTGACGCTATAACTCCAGAACGCACGAACCGATTTCCACGGTTTTGCATTCGTTGGAAAGGTCTCGGGCTCCGTGAGGTTTATAGCAAAGAAAATTCAGGAAAAATGTTAAGGGTGGTCCACATTCCACGCGGACGGAGTCGCGGGGCACAGCTAGTATTATTATAAAATTCTGGTGTCACAATGTTAGTTAACATACGCCTCCGAAACGGTTCGACAGATTTTCATGAAATTTTGTGTGCATATCGGGTAGGTCTGAGAATCGGTCAACATCTATTTATCATACACCTAAAAGAAAGGACAACGTCTGTCGGATCACCTAGTATACTATAAATGTTTACTACCCTGTATTCCAAAATAATTTATCACTTATAAGTTTCAATAAACAGTACCTAAATATAATTATATATTTAAGTATAAAAAAATAAATGAAACGACTATGTAAAATCTATATTTTAACGAGTAAGTATATTATATAAAAGGTATTATGTACACAAAAAAGTTTGCAGCATACAATTTTTGTATTTAAATTGTTCTATAAAAATCACAGACCTTAAAAAATTACACAGATACAGAATTAAGTACTATGCTTAAACTACAAACTATTAATTTGAGACTTGACGTTATATTTCGGAGTCGTTAGACTCTTGTACTAAAACAACTTGTTTATTAGCCCTTCTTCTAGCATGCGGACCCAGTCTTACTTTTGTGGGCTCGCCTGTTCCATCTTGCGATGCCTGTAAATAAACACACTTACTTGAATCATTTCCACAATAATGTACATGATCATGTTTAAAATAATAACTCCTTATAATATTCTTATAGAAAAAACAGCTTGAAACATGAAATAATAAAAATTCAAGTGAATACATAATTTCAAAGCTGCGACGGGCAGAATTCGTTAATATTTTTTGTTCCATTTATTATTATTTTTTGCCAGCCGTAATAATATATAAATAGTTTTTATTTCTTTTTCTTTCATAGAAAAAGCAACCTAACATAAGCAGTAATAACTTTATTCACGGAGTTGGTATCAAAAAGTTTTTTTTTACAATGTAGGTTGAAAAGGTATTGATGAGATAAGTGATAATTGTTTTCACTCACCTGGACTCTTTTTCTGCCTCCTATATTATTTCCCAAAAATTTGTTAACAGCAGTCAATGTGTTGATGGGGATCTATAAGAAATACAAATCAATGTAATTGTTTTATTATGTTATAAAGTAGATTTAATCTAAAAACCACAACTCACCTTTTTAAAGCCCAGAGCGTACTTTCTATAACATACTTACTGTCTCTATGTAAAATTAGAACTGAAAATAAAATGCTACACCATAAACCACCACCTATTTCCCAATGCCAATACGGAAGAAGCCTTGTGAACAAAATAATTGTATATTGTTTGTTTTGTCGAAAGACAATAATAATGGGATGTATTTTTCTGAGACAAATTTTCTCCTCATTTGTTTTGTAAATAAAATAAAATATAAAGCGGAATAATCAGCCAGGTAATATAAAATATACGGTTTTAACAAATTATTTTTTAAGTATCTACCAGTAAAGCCCAACAAAGATATAACCTTTAAGTAGTAGTACAGATACATCAATAAGAAACGTATTTAAGAAAAACACGGACGAATCTATGATAGTTATAAATCTTAAGTAAGAAATATTAGGATTTCAGCTTCCAAAGTGAGTCACCGAAACAAATAAAATCTTAACACCGAAACTAAATAAGAAAACGAATCTGAAAAATATGTACATGCAAAGCAAAGCCTACTATCAGATGTTATGGTGGAGATGATGAAGAACTTACTGAGAAAATATCGTCTATCACTTTAGAAACACTCGGTGTCTGTACCGATATATGTGATTCTGATGCGGATGCTGATGATGGGGATGCATGCTTCGGTGATATCTGATCAGATTCTGTAGAAATGGATGAGAAAACGTTAGGAAAATTAAGTATTTTAGCCACACATGCAAAAAAGACAATATGTACATGATTAAAAATAATAAGTATAGATTATTAACACGATCAAAATAAATATATAGAAGTATGTGTGAAATATGAACGTTGTGACTGTTTCATGTATAGTGAATTAGAAGATCATGGGTGTAAATTTTCTAAAAAAATTATGATCGTGTTGTATTAAATAAATGTCTATTACATAATTTTAATCGTCACCTATAATATTTTGCTTTAAATGTTGTAATATCTGACTTTTATGTGTAAGTGTCGGTAGGTCTGTAGTAAAAAGAATATAAACACAAATTCTAAATAGGTATCCGGGAAAATATTAAATTATATTTTGATTTTATCACGTCCTGAAGTCAAAGAGAAAGCATCACAAGACATTGTGAATCCAGTGCCAACATCAAAAGAAATGACGTTGTAAAGTAAAATTTTTATTTCAATAAAATTAAATAAAAGAATCTTGGCATTGTCACGAGAAGATGCAGCTGTTATTTCCTTCAAATTTATTTTTTCTTTTAACAAGTTTCACCGACGACGCTTTCCGCGAAAGGGGGTGCTCGTAAAAAATAAAAACGTAATAAAAGCTAGCAGATAAAAATATCATCAAGATTAGGTAGGGGTAAGGAGAGGCCAAGATTATACTCAACCGTTCCCTGTAGGTCGCTTACAAGGCTTATCACGGTAGTAAAATGTATATAATTTTTTTTTCATTAAAATTATACTAAAATAGCAGCCTACCAACTTTTAATAAAGCTAGAATTGTAAGTGCTTAAGGTACTTTAAAAAAATGTTAAAAATTGAATGTTACAATTTAGATTAACAAGGTCAAAATAGAAAATTCGTGGAAAATGTTTGACATAAATATTTTGCAAATAATTTTTTAGATCAAAAACTGTGCAGATTTTCTGGTCAAACTATTTATAAACACAAATTATTAATGATAATTAAGCATTACTGTTTATTATCGTTTATAAAAAAACTCTACAAATTTCTTTTAATTCTTAAAAATAAGCACCCGCACCTGCTCCCACATTTGCTCTTGCACCCGCACTGGCTTGGATAGATGCCGACTTTTCTACTGATACTTTAGTATTTCCAGCAACATTCGTTAACAAACTGCTCACGGCTCTCAGTGTTGAAATGGGAATCTGCAATGAAAACAAAAAGACTTTTAGTAACAATTTCAACTAGCACAATCTATAAAGTATCCTCATCAAAAAATCAATAATGAGTGATGTTAGAGTTTAATTTTCCATAAATTGAAAGAAGTTTAATTATTAAAAGGAAAGAAGAACTAGTTTTAGTCAGGAATCAGATCACTTGGTTAAGCGATTACGATGAGACGACATATTTTATTTAACCAAAGATTATCAGCCAAACCTCACTCAATGGCATCTAATTTACTTACATTAAAAATATCTTCAAAGAAACCCGAATTGGACGCAACTGAGACCTTTTTAGTGTAAGTCACGTCACCAGCTCCACCAACATGTGCTCCTGCACCTGCATTTATTCCAGCTTCAGCGCCAACATCAACTCTCCTCTCAATATCTGGTTGAACGGGAGAAGGCGGGGCGAAACCAGCGCCACCACCAATAAATCCACCAACGTAAGCGGTTTTATGGAGATGATGATGATGTGGCTTGTGAGTGTGGATTATGTGTTTCTCGATCACTTTAGTTGGTGGAGGTGCAACATACACCTGCGAAGGTTTTATAAGCTTTAATTGGAGTATGTCTATTAAAATTATTTTGGTGGAAGAAAAGAGAGAGATTTTTTACAAGTATTCTATTCAAAATACTATCAACAAGGTATAAGGGGATTAGTAATACTGTAGCTCTCACTCTCTTTTTAAAATATTTTTAGAACATAACAGTTATTAACTTATTAGTTAAAATAACAGAAACACAAATAATTAGTACAAGTGCGGTCCCTTATTTTACGTCAGGAACCTGAAAAATAAGTTATAGAAAACTTTTAAAGGGATATTGGTTTAAGACAAATAGGAGTGCATAAAATTCGGCTGTCTTCAAGCCTCTGGTGCTTGTACTTTTCTAAAGATTTTGTAACAAACCTGTCTAAAGACATGAAACCATCTTGGCGCTGGCCCTATCCGTTGTCTTTTTTCCACATGCGGAACATTAAATAAAGAAATCATTATAGGTGGGACGTTTGACCTGTGTTTTTTTATTGGTATCCACTTACTCACTTCTTTAACGATAACTGTTGGTTGGTTAGCTTTTGCATCAATATTTACGCCCACGTTAGCATTTGCGTCAAATCCAGCACTTGCTACTGGTGATATTTCATTCGTAGCCTCTAAATTAACTTCTTTGTAAATCTTCTTCTCTTTAACTGTTTCCACGGGAGCTACATAAACTTCTGTCTCTTTCACTATCGATGGTGCTTCAAAAGATTTTTTCGAAGAGAATGCGAATTCTGACGATCCAGCAAAAGATGTCTTTCCTCCCTGCAATTATAGTATTTATATTATTTTAATAATTATTATTTCTGTTACAATAATATCAATGACATGAAAATGCTACTTCATGCTACAATGCACGAACGGCTGCTCGATGTACCATGCAAGATGTTTGAAAGCAGAACGTATATAATGAAAAGTGGGGTCCCGAAAAACGAAACGTGAAATAGTGAATGCGTGTCCATTGTGAGTGCATGCAAAAAGAAAACTTGCTGTTTTTACCTCACTCCTATGACAAATCAATGTTAGTTTCACCTACATCATACATGATGCTGACGTTTACTGAACAGAAAGGATGAATGAAATATCAGATAATAGTGTTATTGTCCTTGTTTTAATGAAAAGAGACAAATATTGGTTACATTTTAAAATATTCCTCTACCAAAGATATATCTAAATCTAATTTTTAATATGAATGTCTTAAAAATTCGTGACTTTGTACGATCCAATGAGCATAAAATATGATTATAATATTAATAATGCACGTCCTTCACCGATCGATTTCTTTCATTAGCTTCAAGAGCTCTCCTTAATTCTTTTAGAATACGTTTTTCTTCTTTTCTCCTCGCTTTTGCGTTCTCACGTACCAGGCTGGACGATGCGTGGTTCCCTCCTGCTGAAGCGGACGCATAACCACCGCCCGAAGACTTTTCAGCGCCAACTGCCCCTCCAAGGCCGGCTTCAGCTTTCACGTTGCCTCCAGCTGTGGCACCGGCGTATAATCCTCCTAAAATAAATACATTCATAAAACATAAATAACATTCTCGTTTCAAGTCAATAAAACGGTATTTTATTCTCAATATATTTTCATACGCTAATATGTTTGATTACTATTTGGAATTATAAGAGCCTGTTTCACACCTTAGTTGAATATTATTATCCAAAAACATGTGACGCTTTGACAGGTTTAGAATGATTTAGGTATGGAATATCTGTGAACACGTGAAAGTTTTTCTATCATTAATTTTATCTAAGGGCCGTCTCATGATACTTTAAAAAGAATATATGTCTATACTTTAGTTCATACATTTTCTAGGTTGGCTACGTTGGTAACATATCAATTATTCCTAATATCTAGGGCATAAACATTAAATAATCGTGTAAGGCACAATTACAAAAAAACAGAAATCACATGGAAAACCTATTTAAAACGAAATAACACGCCCGCCTTAAAAGAGAACATAGAATCATTTTGTATTCAATTCTTAAAATCGAAATCGTGTTCTCGTTTTAATAGAAGCGATCTCTTGAAAGTAATTTCGAAATATTTGGAATAGGCGTGCATGCATAAAGGATCCCCGCTGAGGGAACAAAAGAACCGCGTGAGGAAGGCGCTGAGCTTTTCTTTTATCTGAAAGAATTCTTACGCAACGGTATGCATGTCGAATCTGAAATTCTCTGCGCTAGTCATAAACGAGATAGGTAAGAACGATTTCGATAACCTTCAATTGTTATTCCGTCGTATAATGTTTTTGGAACGACGTGGCTTACGGTAGGAGTTAACTGGCAGAAATCCTCACTTTACGAAAAAGCGTTATGCCCCTTTCTGGCATCTGTTAGTTATTTTGTAAACTGTTTTTAATGTTTATCCACTGGGAAAAGGTTATCCCAAAAATCAACTAGATGGCTTAAATTAGTTATTCAGGTGACTGGATATTGCGACATCTATTGAACATTTTGTGAACTATTATGGAGTTAGAGTTAAATTAATCACGTTTTTTCAATATTTTTTATCATAATAACCAAAAATGCAATTACCTAATCTATTTTTAACAACTATACTTTAAAGTTTGTGCATGAGCCTAGTTCCTGACGGGGATCTCCGACCTTCAATATAATGTATTTAATGCTATAGTAACGCTTACATCAACTGTGTAATATTCACATTATTTCCTGCAAAATTAGATCCTACTAATATTATAAATGCGAAAGTTTGTGAGTGTGGATGTATGTATGTATGTATGTATGTATGTATGTATGTATGTTTGTTACTCCTTCACGCAAAAACTACTGAACGGATTTGGATGAAATTTGGAACACAGATAGATTATAACCGGGATTAACATATAGGATACTTTTTAACCCAATAATCCAATACTACGCGGATGAAGTCGCGGGGCACAGCTAGTTCAAGATAATGTCAGTTTTTACGACGCTGTAACAATGGCGTTCACCTGAAAGGTCGAAGTAAAGGTTGACGCTCAATTAACTGGTACTCTTACAGTCATTGTATTGTATTGTTACAGCCTCTAATGGAGTCTCTAAGATTAAGATAAGATGCTTAATAAATTCTTGTCTAGACATAGACCCACGGGACGCTATGAATTGACTTTTTCTATAGGTCACCTATTTCATGTCTTTTTAACCTAAGTATTTCTTTTTTACTTGCAAGTACATTATTAATAAATAATCTTATTCAATAAGAACTCAATTTTGTCTCATCTTCACGTGATAAATGTACGTAATAACTTGTAATTGGCTACCTCTTGTATACACTCAACGGAGCACTTTTGAAATAATGATAGCAATTAAAACAACAAACAGCTCGTTTATTAACACCGCACGTGTATGGGTTGCCGTAGTACTGGTGGATAAGTCGATAACAAATTTTAGTAAATATTTGCGTATATTTTATTACTGTCCACTGATTTATATTTAGTAATATGAATGACTATTTGGTTTGTAAACCGCTACATTCATACATACATTTCACACAAATATGAATCTTTTAACCTAATTATTCAAAATACAAAATCTTTTTATTCATAAAGGTCAACAAAGCAATTGTGAATAGTCAAAATCTAACAAAGGTTCGGAATGCTGCTTCCACTGAGACGAAACGGCAAGAAACTCAATTAGTAGGTTAATTTTTTCAATAAAAAAAGTGTATATTCTCAGAAACAGCAACGCAAAGTAAGCAGGCAACACCATTGTCACTAGACAGCAATAGAAGTTACTATAGAATAATACCCTAGTAAATCAATATTATCAATCTAATGAATTCTTAGTCGGGTTTAGATCTCATTCCCTAGCATTCTTATACGCAATCACACGCCTCTATAATTATAATAATTATAATTATCATCCAAGTTTTAATGAAAACTTTACGAGATGGAACCATATGCGCATAAGATTATTTTTTGTATACTGAAATTATCAATATTTTATTGTATTTTTCCAGTAGCTTTCGGTATTTAGATTACCAGTATCTTATTTTATTAATATACTAGCCGAGCCCGCGACTTCGTCCGCGTGGAATTTAACTTAACAAAAAAGCCCGCTCCCGCGTTCTGAGCCCGCGCGACAGAATCCATTTTTTTTATTTTCTTTTTCTAAAATAAAATTAGCCTAAGTTACTGCTTATAACATCAGCTATCTGCCAGAGAAAGTCCCGTCAAAATCGGTCCAGCCGTTTCGGAGATCGGTCCAGACAGACAGACATTTTTTTTTTAATCGCGTTTTTGTTATAGGTGTCGTATGTACTCTCATATGCATTTAGTGAAAAGGTGTTATTTTGATATTACAAACAGATACTTCAATTTTATTTATTTGTATAGATGCCGTACCGCAGTGTGTCGGAATTTGTGGCTTTATAGCAAATGTTTGACGGTTCGTAATCAAATAATTGTCAAAACTCCTGCTATTAAATATTAGATCTTAATTACAAATACCTAGGGCCTTTTTTAACATATTATAAAAATATGGCTGTAAATCTTACCTGCACTTCTGCCGCTACCGTCGATAGAGCCTCCCAAGCCTGCCTTCGCTGATTGTCCAAAAGGAGTTCCTGCTTCAGCGAACAGGCCCCCAGCCCCAGATCCCCCACCTAATAAAACAGCACAGTTTATAACCTGGTAAGTATTATCAGGCGATGGAGGTCCAGTCCAGACAACCCAGGGCAACAACACACGCCTTTTTTCTCGAAAAAGTATGAAAAGCTAGAAAATTTCAAGTTATTGACATTGTTGTACAAGATCTGTTTTCTTAATGAACTTCCTATAATTGATCATCCTATAATCTAGAGTGATAGCCGATTGGTTGAGGAAGCGTCTAGAGTTCAGTAGATGAGAAATCCGTGCCCAGAAGTGGGACATTAGAAAGGGGTAGTTGTTATTTCTAATTATTATTAGTCAAGGAACGTCTTTAACTTACCTAAAAGACCGCCCAAGCCGACACCAGCATGGTATCCGCCGAAATTCACTCCCAATTTTCCATCATTGAATGTGATGAACTGTGGGGCCTGTCAACGAGAGTATACCATGTTTAATCATGGAAAAGTACTTTATTTAAATAATAAATATCGCCAGATTGACACACAAACTTTATGGTCCAAAACTAAACAACGCTTGAACTATAGGTACCGTACAATGGCTGGTGGCGAACCCAGACCTGGGAAAATTACGGAAAGGTACCTATCACCTAACCTAACTATATTAAAAGAAAATGGAGAACGATGTTTGCCTCGTAGTGCAATATGTAAATAATGAAATATAATCTGGTACATTTCCTATATTTTAACAAAATTCGCCTCTAGAGAGGGCTTAATTGAAAATTTTGCAGAGGTTACAGCCATAAATTGTGTTTTAAACGTTCCAGTTTGTAATTTATTGGTTTTATCACAAAAATAATGAGCACATTCGGCCCTCAGACTGTGGTTTGCGAACGATATTGATGTAAGCTTTAAAAAAACATTACACCAAATACCAAAGTAGAAATGTACCAAAATACATTTAACCTAGTTACAGCCAAATGACTACAATTGACTACTTCTGATAGGCTACGGTAACTGCTTAACATCAGGCGGGTCGTACGCTAGTTAGCCAACTTTTTTATATAAAAAAAACCTATTAAACTCTCGAATTGTGATTACTATCTTGTGTGGCCTAAAGAATAAGAACAGAAAAAAAATAATACAAAACTATCCACACAATAAGTAGGTAAGTACGTGATAAAAAATCTAAATGGATATACATTGCTGAAATTACCATGATCGTAGGAAATACCCAAAGACACCTTGGGTTAATGACTCACATTATTTATATATATATACATATATATACCTATAGGTAGCTGACACGCGTTGTAATAATGTGTGATCTGAATCATAATTATACTTATATGTACAACTAGCTGTGCCCCGCGACTTCATCCGCGTAGTATTGGATTATTGGGTTAAAAAGTATATGTTAATCCCGGTTATAATCTGTGTTCCAAATTTCATCCAAATCCGTTCAGTAGTTTTTGCGTGAAGGAGTAACAAACATACATACATACATACATACATGAAATGAAAATGAAAAATTAAAAAAAATATCTCTAAGTCTACTTATTTATGTTAATTTGTTTACAAAGGAAGTCTGTAGACTTGAAGAACAGAAAAATAAATTTAGTAAGAGTGCTTAGCTTGTGACCCTTAAACTAGGCATTGCCTGTATCTTATCCACACTCACAAACTTTCGCATTTATAATATTAGTAGGATATACATATGTACGATCTAACAAAGCCATATCATTTAAAAAACATTATGAATACTTAAATTTAAAATAAAATAAGAAAACGCCAGTCAATGTCATCACGGTGCACAATGGCGGGGTTAAGGTGTGCAGAGAGTCATTTAAAAATATTATGATAATTATAAATGATTATCCGTCATTATTTTCTTGCGACCTCAGTGCTACTCGTATCACAATAATATGCGTCGTTGCAATTATAAAAAATAATTAATTATTCTGTGTGTATTTATCTGTTTATGATTTTTATAGGCTTAAACTTAACTTTTGCTAGATATAACTAAAATTTAAAATGTAGAAAACCCCCGATTCGACGACTTTTTAAACTACAAAAGATCTGATAATTTTCAAACACTCTCGATAAGAATACCTATCTAACAAAAAAACAAAATTGAAATCGGTGCATCCGCTTAAAACGCGGCAAGACAAGGAAGTATCAAAGATCTACATCTGGATTTGTTACGCTCGCATGGCGTCACCTAGACGATCTTTGCATACGAAGCACCGGTTATTGAAGCTTAGTATAACCGGAATATTTACTGCTCGAGCCTCGATAACTGCGTATAATGGAGGAACCTGTTTGATTTATTGCCTCGCTATTTGTGGGATATACCCAGAATCATAACGTATTACAAAGACAGGTTATTTTGGAAAAACAAAAAGGACTGAAGGTTATTGGCATTGCGAAGACACTTATAAAAATCAAACTTAGCTGTACTAAAGTTTACGCATTAGGTATCTACGTACGACATTTCTCGTCGACGTGTGGTTTTTCAACGAGTCACTTTAATCATTTAACAAAGTCGGTCCACCTGATGTTAGGCAATTATTGTATTCTGTAGAAACTTGCAATACCAAATGCATTACTCGCACGTTGCCCACCTGAAAAGAATATGATGTGATGAAGAAGAAGAAACCACCTGAAAAGAAGTGGGTCAGAAGGAAAGGAATGGACGGGTGGTTGGGCTTACGGCTCTTTTACGCAACGTATGAAACGCAGCTATATGAGCTACTTTACGCCGATCTTCTGTGAGAGGATGGTACTACCCTGGTGAAGCCAGCCCGTATATGAGCGGTAATAAATTGGATAGAGCTTGGTTCTAACATCGATAGATACTGATTAACCCGTGGTAACCCTGATAGTCGCAAGAGAGCGAGGAGTATAATACACTAGTTGCTGCCCGCGACTCCGTCCGCGTAGACTTAAGTAAAGTATTATGGGTTAATCCAGGTTATAAACTATCAGTATTCGAAATTTCATCCAAATCTGTTCAGTAGTTTTTGCGTGAAAGAGTAACAAACATACATCCACACTCATATAATACACTAGTTGCTGCCCGCGACTTCGTCCGCGTAGACTTAAGTAAAGTATTATGTGTTAATCCAGGTTATAAACTATCAGTGTTCCAAATTTCATCCAAATCCGTTCAGTAGTTTTTGCGTGTAAGAGTAACAAACATACATCCACACTCACAAACTTTCGCATTTATAATATTAGTAGGATGTACCTACAACCTTCAAGAGTCAGTCTTTCGCCATCAAAACCTCAGTGCTCTTTGACCCACACATAAAACATTGATCATTACAAACGAAATACCAACCTAAATGCATCCCTATTTATATGCTTGCAGAATAGCACGTTTTGGGCTGGTTTATCATTATTTATAGCTATCTTTGTATGCAATGATATCCGGTTGAACCAACATCATTAGTTAATTTTGGTAATAATTTCCATCAAATAGTGGCTACAAAAGCGGTTGAGCTGCTATTCGTACATTATATTTTTATAATTTCTGTGTTTTTATTTATTTAAAGTAAACTGGTGAGGGGATATAATAAAAATGATTACTTGTGTTATTTGCTAAGTATAATTAATAGTATGGATTAAAGAAATACATACAATTAATACTGTGATATACAAATTTAATTATAGTATACCATATAATGTATTTCTTTATTGATCATGTATTAAATAAATTAATAAATAAGTTGATACATAGGGACTCTTATTTTGTCTATCTTATATGTCAATAAAAAATGGACAAAGTGTGTACTTTGTCCATTTTTTATTGACATATAAAATGAGTGTGTACTCATTTAGAGGATTTCCGTGTTTCGCACGATGAGCAAGAGAGCCGGAAGACCAACCCTAGCTCCTATCCCTTCCTGTGTCCTACTCCTCTTCAAGTCGGCTAAGTGAGAGTAATGACTTTGATATTGCAAACATCTATAGGCAAGTTACTCCTTTAAATCCGGCGGGCCGTACGTTAGTTCGACGATTTAGTTGTACCTATTTAAAATAATTGTAGAATACAAAAAAACTGTCAATAATACTTTCAAATATACACCAACAGTATAATAAGAGATCTTTTACAAAAACCATTATTGGCTTATAATCCTATCGATATTTTTGTACTCTATTTCGGCTCCATCGATTTTATATTCAATATTTTGATGCACATTGTATCATCCATTGTTGAAGACTAGATGTTTCGATAGCGCAGTTACAGACAATTACACAACATAATTACTATATCGTTTGTGTTACGACATTATATACCTAATGGTATATACAAATCCATTATGTGGCATGCGCCGATGCTTGGCTAATAAAAAATCACGGAGCATGATGTTTACAGCTGTATAGGTTTACATACATATTTTTGTAGTAGTTATTTTATTAGAAAATATTTACGTTGACGTAGGTATACAAGGTGAAACATAATGGGTATACTTTTTTTTTCAAAACTTAACTTTGTAATTCTGAAACCATCAGCTTTGGAGGGAACTTGAAAAACATAAGGTGTAATAGGAATACAGCTGTTGACCGATTTCACAAGTGTACAAAACCTTTAGTACTTCAACTGTCCCACAAAGCCGATAGTTTGAGATTTACAAAGTTAAGTTGCAAAAAAAATAGTATACCCTTTTTGTTTCACCTAGTATACTTAATAAACATATATACATAAAACATAATTTTAAAGTCATCTAAAGTGCCGAATAAAAATAACAAAATAGCATGAAATATTGAGTCCATAAATTATTTATCCAAATTTTATATTAAAACACAATATATTGGCTCTAAAATTCTTCCATTTTGATTCCACTAAGTAACATTTAATTGAATTATTCAGCCTCGGCCATTTAATGGATGGACGAGGCTAAGGATAAGGAAATGTCAAAAGGTTCACCAGATTAATTTAGTTACTACTGTTAGATTTAATTTTGACCTGTGAAATAATAATAAAAAAAAGTTTTAATGCGTTTATGGTGCTGATACTAAAGCACGAACTATATAACTGTAAGGTGTGCTCAAGACAGCATATTTAAAGATGTGACAACTATAAAACCGACACGTACTTATACGGGGGGTATATATTTTGAGTTTTGATCGTATTTAAATAACGATTGAGTGATAGAAAGTATCCACACATTCACCGGTAAAGCTGTACGTTTCCGGTAGGGGCGCTGCTAATTTATGAAAGATTCAATCACACGCTCACTATTTGGAGCTGTGAAAATTTGTACTAAGCTCCCCGGTATCGTGTCATGAGGGAAATAGCTATGGGAAAATGACAACAGCACAAAACTATTCACTAAGTTAATCGTCATAAGGTTAATAGTCATAATCGTTCATGGCAACCCATTCTAAGCAGGTGTCAGCGAAGCGTTAAGAATTAACACTGGCATAACGATTACCATCAAGTAATTTGTATGTAAACTGCGCAACCCACGTGCGTAGCCACAGGTATCACATACCTACATCGCGTCAAGGTCCATGCATTTGAACTAACTGCACGCGAAGAAATGATGAAACAACAATTTTTTGCACCTTCTTGTCAATTATGATTCCTTTATACTTTTTCTTTTTGGGAGCCGACGCCGTTGTCAGTTTGTTATGTAAATCGAAAGGTCAATCTCACGCTATGTAGGTCCAGCTAATTGAAAAGGTAGAACATAGAACAAAGGTATTGTTTTTAATTCGTACATTACGTGCCGTACCTATGTACCTACCTTGTTGGATTTGGGCTCATTTGTTTTATCGCCAAAACAGGTAGAGTCTTAGGATGGCCATCCACTTGATTGCGGTATTGAGCAGATCCGCCCGCTTTCACCAATAGGAACACTTCATTTTCTATCTACTTGAGCCGGGTGAAGCTGAGGATATGGACCGATCCTATTCGTCAAAGCGATGGGGTCCGCTTCATAGCATAAACAAATAGACGGTCACCCTTAGACCAAGCAGTCGTCAAACTATGACTTCATGAGTACTACGCAGAAGTCTACTTTTTATCGATAAAACAAATGAACCATATGCAACGAAGTTACCTCAAGTGTAGATAAATACACTCATCATCAACAGTAGCTTCGCAACATATTGTGTGATGTTTTTTACTTTAGATACCTTCTGGGGTCATACTATTATATTCAACAATGTGATCCTTTTGGACATTTGAGAAACCAAACTACTTTTGATGTTGACTGTACGACTACTTAACTTCATAGTTACGGACGATAATCTAAGGATATTATATCGTTAAACGTAAAGTAGCTACCCAATATGGGTGCTTAGAAAATTATTCATAGGTATGTTAAATGTTAAACGTTAAATGGAGCGGGCAGCGCGCAATAATCATGTGTATAGTAATATCCTGCGGTATTGACAATCGTTTCGACAGTTCCTTTAGTAACCGGTTATTTCACCGTTATTAACCAGTTATTTACTTAATAGTTGAATCTTATATCTATAATGTTAACTTTGAATATAGGTACTATAGTAAAATAATGACTCTAGTTGATTTAAAATAAATTGAGATTTTGAAATCTAGATAAGTGTGAGTATACTAGGTGATACAAAATGGGTAAACTATTTTTTTTGCAACTTAACTTTGTAAATCTCAAACTATCGGCTTTGTGGGACAGTGGAAGTACTAACGGTTTTGAAATCGGTCAACAGCTGTATTCCTATAACACCTTTTGTTTTTCAAGTTCCCTCCAAAGCTGATGGTTTTAGAATTACAAAGTTAAGTTTTGAAAAAAAAGTATACCCATTATGTGTCACCTTGTATAAGACAAATTAAAAAAAAAATGCTAAAATAATTTAGACCTTTGAAAGATATATTTTTGATGTATTATAATTATGCTTTGTTATCAGAATAAGACTCCTATATTACAATATTTCTTTACGTAAAATAAATATGTTCATAATATCCCTGAACAAGAACTGAGAACAACCTGTCTGAAGGGCGGCTATTGACGGTGCCTTTGTCATTCCTCCATCTTCTATTCATCATCATCATCCTCTCAGCCGAAAGACGTCCACTGCTGGATATAGGCCTCTCCAAGGCTCGCCACAATAGCCACTCTTGCTCTCCCTGCATCCAGCGGATTCCTGCGACCTAAGCTAGGGGGCATTTAAAGTCGAAGAAAGTTTTCGTGTTGGAAACAACAGCTTCTATCCTTCTTCTAATTCATTTGTAAAACAAGAATGAAAACTGTGGTAACCGACATCGGAAACTTTCCGTCGACTGTGAATACCCCTCCAGGTCGTTGGTTTACCTTGTGAGAAGCTCTGGTGTGGATGAAACGATCCATCATCATCAGCATATATCATCATCTACTATTAGTAATACCAAATTGATTTCGACAAAAGACCTTTTATTAGGTTGGTGCCTCCGATGGGAGTGCAGGCGGTATGTGTATTTTTGGAGCTCCAAAACGAGCTCAAACTGCGTCGTTGTTTTTTCAATTACCTTACCATTCCGGCCGCATATACGCAAAATACCCTGACTGAGTTTTGAATGTACCCACTAATTAAAAACTATTTGTGGGACGACTAGTGTGGAAACAATCTCAACGAGATTAACTAGGTTGTTCTACTTACCTGGGTAGAACAACCTTGGTGGCGTACGTTAGGGTATTTTTTATGACCAACTAGAAACTCTCCAGGCAGAACGACTGTCAATTCGTGGATTTTGCAGTAAAAGCCCAACATGAGATTGCTTAAACGCAGCCCGGCCTGAGTTCGGTCAGTTCCGAATAGTTCCGATCCAATATTGAAAATGGGGTTTTATTATTTCCTTAACTACTGCAACCATTGGCACTGCAATGTGTCTGCAATGTTCATGTGTATAGTCAGTTAATTTCACGAAGACGCGTGAAATATTGTAAATTGGCCCATATGCCACTGTCATAAGAGCCACATCACGCGTTTTTGTGAAATGAAACAACAACACACCACAGAATTGTTGAGTTTTTATTTAACCAAGCTATTATGGCTTGGTTCATACTAAGAAAAAGAGTATAAAATAACTGTATTTTAGAGTTACCAAATTTGTTTTGACGCAATTGACGTCTACAGAATCGGCATCAATAAGTTTCCAATAAAATTCATTCGTAACATCTTTCACAAATATTTACCAATCTCCATTATCTTCGATTTCAAGGTATTCTTATTGATCCCGCAAACATTCAACTACTGTGTTTGCCATCTGTCTGCCGCAGCGCATAAAATCTTACTTCTAAACATAAAATCCAAATATACACAGAATTTTATTTTTCTTTCATCAACAAACCGAAAGAACGTAAATTCACAATTTGAAACTTTAATATTTTTCTTCAATAAAGTAATTCGTTGAACAGTGACTGAACTCAAAAAGCAGCAAAATTCTGTGTACTTCAAAAATATTTTTGCATTTTAGTTATTTTACACGAAGTTTTTCAACGTCACTCACGCACAGGTCATTTCGAAGTTGTTTGACTTCATAAATTTTATTTTAAATTATGTTGTCGCTGACATAAAATTTGTTTGTAATGTGCACAACTAAATCAAATAAAAAAAATCTCGCTGAGGTTAACTGAAAAGGTTAAATAGTTTTATTATACAACTACAATAGGTACGTCTAGCTTCATTAGGAATTATCCTAGTATTAAAAGTATTAGTTCCAAGCACTGACGCAATAACTCAAATTTCATCATACGGGAAACCTCAAAATACCAATAAATTTATACAAAAAACTAAGGCCCGCCGCAAACAAAATGTAAGCACCTGAGATATTTTGTTTGAAAATGTAGAGTATGAAGAGAAACAGTTCAAAAAAGACTGTTTTCATTGTCAAAATCGATGCCTCATTTCACCGATTGTTTTTTATAAGAGTTTATGCAAAATTTTTCAATATTACCAATTCTCAATCCTACTAATATTATAAATGCGAAAGTTTGTGAGTGTGGATGTATGTTTGTTACTCCTTCACTCAAAAACTACTGAACAGATTTGGATGAAATTTTAGATTATAACCGGGATTAACATATAGGATACTTTTTAACCCGATAATCCCGAAATTTTTGCTAAGTTAAAATACTACGCGGATGAAGTCGTGGGGCACAGCTAGTTTATTAATAGTTTAGTTATTTGTAGTTAATAAAATAAGTACACAGGTTTTAACCTTATAATACATCATTTTAAGAGAGTCACAAAGCGCGTTCAACCCTGTGTCAGAGACGAATCGTTTAATACTTCACATGAACTCGGCCTAGCCAAAATAAACAATCAGTTTTGGGATATACCATCTAGATCCGTTAAGATACTTATAGATTGCATGAGTCGCCGATTTTTAGCAAGACGAGTGGTAAAGGATCGATGACCGCTAATTGAAAATTAACGATATAACAAGTTTGGACATTTCTAGGTCGATCTAGCGTATTGGATTGAGCATCGATAAATTATAGAGACGATATCAAATTAATCAAAATCCTTCACGTCGAAAACGTGAGCAATTAATTATCCGACTCTATCTGAATTATAAATATTTACGTAATTATTTTTTTTCTAGCCAACTTACTAAAGTTTTTATAGCATATCTATAAAAGACTCTACCTACATCACGCCTTTATTTCCTAAAGAGGTAAGCAAAGGCGCATTGCCCATATATCATATGTACCCATATCTTGCCAATGGTACCTATCAGGTACCTCTACCAAAAAAAGGTCTGCCTACCAACAATTTGGAATAAAATCTAACTATTTTATTAATTACAAGTCAGTGTGCAGGCGCCTTTACAAGCGGTCATATTCAGATCTCGGCCTTAATAGATACACAAGTATGGAACATGACGTAAAAAGTTCATGAAAATGTATGGCTTGCCTAATGTAGTGTTAGGGTGACTGATGATAAATAATTTAGTATGTTGGGTCAACGCCTCGTATATTGGTGCTTTACAAAAGGTCTCTATTTAATTTAGTTTAGCATAACGTCAGCCAATTCATATTCTACGGTAGTAGAGCCAAACTGTAGCCATATAAGGGCTAACTCGAGTAGGGTAGTACCACCCTCTCACAGAAGATCGACGTAAAGTAGCTTAAATAGCTGCTTTTTGTGCGATGAGTGAGAAAGGAGCAAGCCTATCTTTCCTCTATGCCACTCTCCTTCAGGCAACAACGACAACCTGCGACCAAATGTCTTTCGCATTGCAAGCATCTATGATTTACGGTCACAACTTAACATCAGTCGGATCGTACGCTCTATAGCCAACTTTGCTATATAAAACATGACTGATTTCATTATGTTTTCTTGTTCCTAGAATTGGGAATGTTTGTGATTTTTATGGAATAAACCATATTTCAAAATTAGAATCAATACCTATCTAGGTATTGGTACCTATTTATGAATTCTCATAATTAAAATGAATTAAAATTTAATTTAATAAAATTGTGTTATGATAAAATGGAATATTCCCAATGGTATATAGATTTTCACTAATCCATTGCATTTCAGAAACTATAATTGAAAATGAATACAATGCAATAATTCGAAGAGGATAAATATTAATTTAATTAATTCACAAGTGATAAATAGAGGTACACTTTCCAATTATTATCGCGCGTGGAAAATCTGTTATTAATCAATTACAATAGAATATTGTTCGAAGCTCCTCGAACACTTGAAATGACATTCCAATTAGTGTTGTCCCTAAACTCCTGTGCCCCGTCTTGAATATTAATATTAATACGAGTATAATTGTTCATCAATAAATCATTACATACGTTCTCAATTCAATCTATAGTAGGTTTATAAAGTACTAGCGGCCCGCCCCGGCTTCGCACGGGTACATTACGGTTACATTATTGGAGTTTTAGTAAGGATCCCTATTTTTTTAAAAATATATAATATAGCCTATGTCACCCGGGGATAGTGTAGCTTCCCAACAGTGAAAGAATTTTTCAAATCGGTTCAGTAGTTTCGGAGCCTATTCATTACAATCAAACAAACAAAGTTTTCCTCTTTATAATATTAGTATGATAGACAAATATCTGTAAGAACCTCATATAGGTACGTTTAATTTAAAAAAAATTGAGGTAGTAAAAATTTTATCTTCCCCAATCGAACTCAAATGCTGAGCGAGTTTGACGATCGCAAAAAATATATGAAAATGTTTGTCAAAACATTATCAGTACCTTTTTACCAGTACCATGTTCAACTTTTTATTGGCCAATAATGTAACCTTCTGTGTTAGATTACTTTGATTTCCCGTGGGCACTGTGTCTTCTCTTTTGGAGCTCCATGTAACTTATGTCTATCAGGAAGAGATGAATTGTATCACAAAGTTATTTCTAAGTTGGAGTGTGTCCATTTGTTGGTTTCGTGGATAATATTAGAGTTTGTAAAGAGAACATGAAGTGACAAGGTTTAAGAAAATACCTTACAGTGATGAGAAAAAGGTAACAATGCTGTTTTATGGTTTTGGACAATTTAATTTGTTTTATAAATGCAAGTGTATCTAATTAACTAATCAATTAATTATCTAATTAACTGTAAACTTTATTAACCAGCAACTTTACGAGGCACCTAGTTACGATTTATCTAATTAGCAGTTTAGTTACAGTATTATTTTTATGTAAATTTATCTTGAAAATAATCTAATATAAGGATCATAATAAGTTGTGGGATCTACATCCCCATTCTGGCCATTAAACTATTGACGTGAGCCCACTCCTAGCACAAGCATTAGCTTAGTTGGAGGGGCTAAAGGGAATACTAGTAATGTGATAAACTCACATTGCTAGTAATCTTTATTTTTTAAAAAAAAACATATTAATACGTACGCAAAAACTTTCAACCGCTTAATACGAAAATTGCGCGGACGGAGGAGAATGAAATTTGGCACACTTATAGTTTATATAGAGAAGGAGTGCAGATTGCTAATATTTTTCTATTATAATACTTAGAAATACATTAAAATCAATAAATAAACACACACCCATTTGTAACCTCCACACCGACTGACTATATGACTGTCAAACGGTGACAGTTTTTGGAGGGCGGGACTTCCACAGTGCATTATGCGTGCCATTATCAAATAGTATTTGACAATATAAACTTAAGGACGTTTAAAATTAAAATTTAAATTAATTATGGTCGAATTTCCACCAAGGGCAACCACTAGTATTAATAAAAACATCGTAAAGTGTCATAAAAATAATAATGTATCCCTTTTGACATCCCACTTCTGGGCACGGGCCTCCCCTCACTACGATGAGGATTTAGGCCGTAATCCACCACCTTGGTCCAGTGCGGGTTGGCAGATTTCTCATGTCATTCGAAAATTGTTTTTAAAATATAATAATGCGGGTTATTTAACATTACTGTATTTTCCCGATCATCCTACTAATATGATAAATGCGAAAGTTTGTGAGTGTGGATGTTTGTTACTCTTTCAGGCAAAAACTGCTGAACGGATTTGGATGAAATTTGGAACACAGATAGTTTATAACCGGGATTAACACATAAGATACTTTTTATCCCGATAATCCCGATTTTTTTGTTAAGTTCAATACTACGTGGACGAAGTCGGCGGGCACAGCTAGTGTTCCATATACTTACTTATACCTGCTAATATCCAAGATAAATTCTTAATATAAATATGCGTCATAAAATTAGCATGTTCAAGTGTATACTCACAGAATATACTTGGACTATGAGCACTGCAAATATCACTAATGATTGCCGCATCTTACCTGCAAATAAAAAAATGTACATATAGGTATAATACAACTCGATAATTTAGTAAATATACATGTCTTTTTGAAGAAGTATATTTTACGTGTGGTACATGTTTATTATACTTCAGCTATTGCTTAACTTCTGTCTTTATGTATTTTAGATCGTACATGAATATAAAATAAAAGTCCTAAATGTATAAATTCCCAGACTTTCTTTGTTTCATTCCTCACTATAAATAAAACAGCATTCGTCTGCACGTTAGGTTGGAATGTGGGGTGAAAGAATGTAGTAAATTCCATCGCTTGCTTTCTATATAGATCATTTGATTACGTAGAAATATGTAGACCTTAAAGAGGGCAGTTTTCGTATTTTCTTACATAACACTAAAGGTTTTAAAATTATAGCAATAAAAACCAATTTGGATTGTAACCATAGCACTAATATTTATAGCTATCAACGCCATAATTCCCAAATAGAATACCAGAAAGGTTGTAACGTGTTTGCCACACACTATGCTTGACTATTAATACCCATCTTTGCTGACCTTCCGTAGGTCGTTATACAGAAGCATGCCAGTGATTTTACAACGGTAAAATTCTGATAATGGTGCTGATTTTTTTTTTTTTTGCATAATTATTATCGTACTTAGTATATTGTATGATTCATCTTTCTTTAAAAATATGGCCCACCCAAGTTAATAGGTATTTCGCCAGTGTCATGTAACAAATAGCAATAACAAACACAATGCAATACAAAAATGCGACCGTCCACTTTGGAAAACCAAAATCATATTGTATGATTACTACCAGTGATATGATTTTGACAAATTAAGTATTATAAAATTCGCAGAAATACAAATAATTTAAGTTTAGAAAACTGTACTAGCTACTGAAAAATTATATCACAACTTATAATAGTTTTAGTAAACTGCCATAGCGAATATCTTTGTATTTATCAACCGACTTCAAAAATGAGGAGTTTATCAAATCGGTTGTATGGTTTAAAAAAATATATTGTTTCACACTATTTCCGCCTGTTGGAATATTGTGAATATAATAAATAGGCAAGAAATACTTATAACAACTCAGTATTGTTTCAGGAATTCCCTTTAAGGTTCACAATCACGAGCACGACGCATTTGACCTCGAGGTCACGAGGAGGTATGGGTCCGCTACCCAAATTTCAATATACAGCCATCAATTCTGCTTAGATATCAGATTCAATTCCGATTCCGACTAAGTTATTGTTTGTGCAGTGATTTCCCAAAGAATGTGTTTTGTTTAATAGATACTTTATTTTTATTTAAGTTATCTGTTCTTTTTTCTTTTAGCCATTGAAGCAACGTAATGAAAGGTATTGAAATATTGTCTGTCTGTTTGATACCATTGTAGTATGTTGGGAATCTGTTCTTTTCGGTATCATTTTATTGACACAGCTAAATTTCTTATGAGCCTATAATATTGCTCGTTTGGTTTTTTAAGTTATCGACTATGAACCAATTAGTTGCCCACGGTTAGAAATTGTTTTATTAATGCAACAAAATCGTCAAACATGCTGATGACCCGCCTCATGATAAACCGTTACCGTAGCCTATAGATGCTTAGTTTTCAATACCAAAGGCATTGCTCGCACATTGCCGACCTGACGGTAAGTGAGATAGAGGGAGCAAAAAGAACAGGGGTTTGGCTTCCGAATCACAAAACATAGCTATAAAAGCTACTTTACAGCCGATCTTCTGTGAGAGACTGGTACAGCAATTGCCAATAATTGGCCTTGACTCTACCACCTAATTAAGTGAATGGTAATAGCCGTCTCCTGTATATTCACTTAATAAAATCGCGCTTAAACACTAAATCATCTATACAAATAAATAAAAATGGAGTGTCTGTTTGTAATATCAAAATAACACCTATTCACAAAATGCATATGAAGGTACATACGAGACCTATGGCAATCACGCGATAAAACATTTTTTGGCCGTCTGTCTGTCTGTGTGTTTGTTCCGGGTAATCTCCGAAACGGCTGGACCAATTTTGACGGGACTTTCACTGGTAGTTAGCTGTTATAAGCAGTAACTTAGGCTACCTACTTTTATTTTAGAAAATCTAAAACAAAATGGATCCTGTCGGGCGGGCTCAGAACGCGGGAGCGGGCTTTGTTGTTAAGTTAAATTCCACGCGGACGAAGTCGCGGGCTCAGCTAGTTAAACATATAAGTAGGATATAGAGTCATAGTCGCTCACAATTTGTTGCGGCGTAAAGTACATAACTCGGGATATTGCATCAACCTCGTGGCGTCATCTGTTGACTTTCACTCCTCCGCTGTTTACGTCACGATATTTATGAAATCACTAATGTTATAATAATTGATGTAAATAATAATAACAACACTATTGAGAATAGAGACCAGGTTACAATAACTCTGTTACGTTTGAATTTTGGAATATTTGCGTGCAGTAAATTAGTGTTGCGCAAAATTTTGCTTTGAAACACGGAATTCTTCTACAGTATCTATGTAGAAACAAATCAAATTGCTTTTAACATTTTAAGGAAAGTAGTACAGTGATGCCGTCAGATATCTTGGTTCATCTTTGGAATTAACTACTATAATGCTATTCGGCCAATGAAAAATCCATGCTATGTTCATCGTTAATTTTAATTATATTTTTATGAACTTTGGTGTCTGCTATTCTTAAAATAATCGATAATAGATTTTGAAGTCAACCGCTAAAGGTTCATTTTTGGAGAATACCTAGACTTTGAAACAGGAGGTATGCGTTTTCGATAAAAATAATGTCCCGATTTTCTCACCATTTAAAAACTGCTCGCCGAATGTCCCAACGCGTTCAGTGTCAGGAATATTCCAATTTTCTGGGAGAGTGGAGCCATTAGTCAAACCTGGTCTAGCGATAAAAGGCCGCTCTGATGTGAGCACACCGGAAACCATTACGTATTACAAAGCGACATATTTTTTTTCCTTTAATCGAAAAAATAAATGTTAAATCAGATTTTTTGAAACAAAGTGCAGTGCAAAAGTGTCGGTTACATTTCGGTCCCCAAACATTTAAGGCAAATATAATATCAAGGCACAGAGTTCTAATCTGTGATATCAAGGTCATTTTCTTCCAATTTCCAAATGAGCTTGCATTAATGAATTCAATGTAAACAACTAATAGAAATCAATTTTATTACAAATTAGTATGAAACATATTGTTGGCGGTATAGGTACATATGAAATTAATTTGCTGCATAAAACAAAACAAAACCCGGCTTCGTATAGTACACAGTCGCTATGAATATTAATAAATTTACTGTATAATAATCTGGGCCAATTAACGCATGACGTCACAGCGAGGCGTTTTCACACCTGGGATTTTTATAAAACCAATGATCTTTATTGTAATTATAGTTAGTTACTTATTTTTTGTAGCAAAGTTGGTAAATAAGCGTACAGCCCGCCTAATGTAGCCTATACTAGGTGAAACAGATAGGGTATACTATTTTTTTGCAACTTAACTTTGTAAATCTCAAACTATCGGCTTTGTGGGATAGTTGAAGTACTAAAGGTTTTGTAGACTTGTGAAATCTGTCAACAGCCGTATTCCTGTTACACCTTTTGTTTTTCAAGTTTCCTCTAAAGCTGATAGTTTTAGAATTACAAACTTAAGTTTTGAAAAAAAGTATACCCTTTATGTTTCAACCTGTAGATGCTTGCAATACCAAAGGTATCACTCGCAGGCTGCCCACTTGGAGGGCGAGACAGAGCGTGGGGAAGGGAGGGGATTGGTCTGGGGGAAGCCCCGACCAGAAGTGAAATATTAATCGGCTAATTATTATAGTATGCATAGACAACGGTATACTAGTGAACACTAACTATTAGCTCTTATTACTCAAATAAGTTTATGACTTTAAAAATATTTTGTTACGCAAACGTATTAATAAGTGTATGTATTTCCTTCGCTCTTTGCCCATTCACTGCACTTGACCCTCAGCATCTTACGTAAGTAGGTATATTTGAACATACAATTTATTCTGTAATATCATAGCAGAGTTCCGGCTGCGGTTAAGCAATTCCTACGACTAGTCACACTCTTATGGAAATACTAGTTGTGCCCGCGACTTCGTCCGCGTGGAATTTAATTGACAAAGTTTCATACAAACTTTCATCTCCTATTTTATCCCCTTGGGGGTAGAGTTAATCAAAATCCTTTCTTAGCGGATGCCTACGTCATAACATCTACCTGCATGCCAAATTTCAGCCCGATCCGTCCAGTAGTTTGGGCTGTGCGTTGATAGATCATTATGTCAGTCAGTCAGTCAGTCAGTCAGTCACCTTTGAGTTATATATATTTAAATTATAGAAAACGTACGACTGGGCTGTCTAAAAGTACCATTTAACTAATCGCCTTCCGATGCCTATAACAGCAGAGAGGGGAATAAGGTATGTAACGTGGTCTGGGTGTCACTGGGATAGCCCCCAGTCCATTGTACGGCACCCATAGTACAAGCGTTGCTTAGTTTGGGACCATAGGTACAGTTGGTGTGTCAGTCTGGCAATAATTATTTATTTACTAGCTGTGCCCCGCGACTTCTTCCGCGTAGTATTGGATTATTGGGTTAAAAAGTATCCTATATGTTAATCCCGGTTATAATCTATCTGTGTTTCAAATTTCATCCAAATCCGTTCAGTAGTTTTTGCGTGAAAGAGTAACAAACATACATACATACATCCACACTCACAAACTTTCGCATTTATAATATTAGTAGGATTTAGTAACCAATTAGCGGTAATTCACACGAAGAAACTGACATCGTTCCGTCTCTACATTTTTGATAGACAATGGCCGTATTTGACATCTGAATACAGTAAAATGCGCCTTTATAAATTATCGGTGTCCGGTTAACCGTGTAAATAACCGCTGAAATTTTCTTTGGAAATTAGGTCGTGAAATAACTTCTGCGCAATTTCAGTAGCTGTGTTATGCCAGGAAGATTTGCATAGGCCTGCTTCCCATTAGATTGATATGGCGTCCATAAAATGCAATGATTGTAGGTACCTACCGATACCTCAGACTAAGAAATAGGTACCTATATGATTTTGCTTACCAATCCTCTTTCAAAATTTGGAAGCAATGTATTTAGTACAGAACTAGTTTTTAACAACTCAGCCCTGGTGGTTGATATTTATTTCATTTCAATTGTTTTCTAACTACACATCGGTTAACTTTCCGCACTAGTGAATAGAGTACAAATAATTATTATGATTGAATTGAACACAGAGCGAGTCGCGGCGTCGCTATTTGGAATATGTATAGGTTTTGGTAATGTAGGTCTGAAAGGCCCTTCTAACAATAGAATACAAGATTAGCTTAAAAGATTAAACTAACTTTGACAGACAAACTTCAATGAAAGCAGAGACCCATTATGTCTAGTCACCAAGTTAAGTTGGGTGAAAAATTGGTTTCTAATGAGGTAATTACTTATTACATAGCTAATCGCCTATACATTTGATCCAAAACTAGACCTATTAAAAATTTTCAAATGAGAAAACCTGTATCTAGTCCTGAGTTTTTTTTTTTTGTTATGTTCAATTTACTTTTGATTATAAAAATACCTAATGATGAAACAAAAGCTTTTTACAAATTAACACTAAACTTGTGATGTGTTCAATTATAAATACCCATATAAACCAGGAGACAAAGGGACTATAATTTATTACGATTCGTAATAATAGTGCCTACCTTTATGGCTGAGATAAAATACCTATAAGTACCTAGACAGGTTGATTAATTTCCAGGTCACAACAATACGTAGGTAACATCGTTTGTGGTTCATCATAAACAATAGCTTCTCTTGCCGCAGATACGACGCTTTGTATGCTAATATCAATTCTCAAGCAGCATTGCTTGCACAACGAACGGCACGTTTAATACTAACTTAATTAAAAAAGGAATTTACTTAAAACGTCTAAATTAAAAAACAATAAAGACAAAATTAAATATCGTGGAAGAAATTCTTAATGAAAAAAATAACAGTGACAATAAAATACTTACGCTCTTTTTATAAAACACTTCACAGTTTTAATTTTATATAATTCACAGTGTAAGAACGCCGTTATCCAACTTCAAAAGTTTCAAAAATGTTCGTGTGGAACGTTCTCTTTAGTGTGGCGCGGTGGTCGCGTGCGCAGACGGAGGCTTTGCAAAACAAACTATCAAGTGTCTGCTAGAATATAGGCCTTGCCGTTCTCTTAGCCGGTATTCTGTGGCTGTCCGGCATTAGTGTAGACCGGTTCCGTATGGGAATTACACCAGTGGCGAGGCGGGTTTTTTGTTTTTTATTTTAAATGTGGTTAATCCAAAACATTCTATATGAGTTTTCCTTTTAAGAATAGTCCAACTTTAAGTGTAAAACAATATCATTATTGTTATTATTCAATATGGTTTTCACTAAGAATAGAAGGTAATGTAGTATAACTCAGGTAATTTAATAAATACAAGACGTTTTCGTAGCACAATAACAAAAAAACATTTGGGCTTGATATATTTTAATAATAATCGAGTATTTAGAAAGAAACAGTGTATCTTATTAATAATGATTGCGCGATTTAGCGACCTGTACATTGTAAATGCTGAAGATATGTAAAAGTTTGATACACTACGGTGTAAATGTGGTCGAATGGAATATTTTGTAATGCATTTGTGTAAATTAATTAAATATAATCTCGTAGCGGAATTTCCTTGTTTCTTGTTTCATATTGATAGTCATTTACATTTGTATCCATAGAACCTAAAACCGACCTTAAAACAGAACATTTATACCAAATTTATTTATAGTATTACGTATTATTTTATGTAAAATTACAATTAATACAAATATAATCTTGGTAGTTGCGACTCGATAATCGACCAATCACTGAATTTTAATTTCAGTTGATTAAAAAAATATATTTATCGGCTAAAACAGCAGTGATAGCCGATTGCTCGAGCACGCGTCTTGGGGGCACCAGGTCCTGGGTTCAAACCCTGGCTCGCACCTCTGGGATTTTCGAAATCTATGTGCGAATCATATTTTCTAAATATGATTATCACTTGCCTAAGGTTAAGGAAAACATCGTGAGGAAACCTGTCTTAGAAAATCTAACCAATTTTCGAAAGACATGTGAAATCCGCCAACCTAACTGGGCCAGCCTGGTAGATTACGGCCTGAATCCCACTCGTAGTGAGGGGAGCCGGGTGCCTTGGAGTGGGACATCAAAAGGGCTAAATTCTTATTATTATATATCAGTAGCTTAATGTGCCTAAGAATAATAGAACAAAACTCGTCTGAACGATAAAGTAGCATCGCAACAAAAACGGCCAATAAATGAGCACAATAAGAAAACGCTGCATCATTAATCTGTGTTTGCAAAAAATCTACCGCAAATTATCCGCCTGCACGCACCGCCCTCGATAGGGCTGGGACACAAACGGGATCCACAGGACACAATTTGAGAGAATACATTGAAATACATACTAGTATCTAGGATACAAAAAAGTTAGATAAACAAAGAATGTACGAGTACCTATTATTTTTGTGGAAATCTCTACTACCACAATTTCTCATTATTCACAAAGATTACGGTGGAAGAGCTAAACTGCAGCCATGTAACTACAGCCCATATACGGGGCAGCTGGCCCAGAGTAGTACCACCCCCTCACAGAAGATCTGCGTAAAGTATAAAACCGCTTCCTTCAGCAATGTATGTGCAATACTTTTGATGTTGCAAGCGTATTTAGACTTCGTGAACTGTTTATCATCTTGTAAGGATATGCTCAATAGTATCCCATTATTGGTCAAATTGCACGTTATTGCTCCAGACTCGATTGCTGGGGCGATAAGGAGCAGCACTAGTATCTCTCGGCCCCTACCTTATTGTTTCATAAACTCCTGCTAAGTACAAAATAACACCGGGAGAATTAGCTCGGCGAAGCATCAATTAATCATGTTTTCATTCACCCCGTATTCCTTGTAGGATTTTTACTGTTTGTGCCGGCAGTAACCAGAAACGTTTAGTTAAGGTAACTCGTGAATGCTAAACATTACTATTTCCTACTGTCTATTGGATGTAATAATGCAAAATGGAACCAAACCACGCATACTTCTATGAACTGAAATCAACCTACAACCATTCATGCTAGGGTTGGTTTTTGGTCTGCAGCATTACCTACGTGTGTTGATTTCATTTTGCAAATCTATACCTAATTTTAAAGATTTTAATTGTTGCCTATTTCTTCAATTTAAATGAGCTCTTTTTTGTTATTTGATACCTATAGATATTATGGAAATAAATATTCGATATTTTTTTGCTTTTGAAATTCGAGATCAGATTCTATCTCAATAGCTTACTACATACGTATTGGGATTGATACATACATACAACATGCTATTTATTAACTACTTAAATACAGTGCAACATCGCAATTTAATTAAAATATTACTGAAATTTACTAACTAGAGTGAGCTGTCTGGAGATATTTATTTTACTAAACAAACAGTCAAAAACTGAATAAGTATAATTTAGATACCAATTTAGGTTTAGATGAACGAAGGTTCATAAAAGCATTCGTTTATATCTATTTATTCGGAGAAAAACCAAAAGTTATTAATTTTCTTTGACGATCGTTTGGCTCAGTGGTTCGAACGTAGGCCGCTCGGCTCACTGCACCGGGTGGTTGCGGGCTCGATTCCCGCTTCGGTAAATTCCGGTAATGGTCTATTCGTAATTTTCCCAGGTCTGGGTGTCACTAAGATCACCCCAGTCCATTGTACCGTATTTATAGTACAAGCGTTGCTTAGTTTGAGTTGGTCTGTCAGTCTGGCGATATTTGTTATTTATTATTATTATTAACTTTCGCCAACTACGTTCATGCGATAATCCTTGTTGACGCAAATCTCGTTATCAAAGTAGATACTTACCTATGTTTGAATTAGATATGTTATACATATCTATACATATATAAAGCATCATAAAAATGTATCAAAATGGTAATTGATAATTATTTAATTCCATAAATAACCTTAACAACCACAAAAGATTATAAAAAACTTGATGCAAAAAAAATAACTTAATTGACGCACGGGTCCAAGAGAGGTGCTTGTCCTTCCACACGCCAAGGAAAACCCAGGTTTAAAAACAACTACATACGTCATTATTTCAAAGGTTAAAAACTTCCACCCGAGCCTCTGATTATGGAATATTTTACACAGTAAAATTAGATCCACAGATCACCTGTAAAAAAACTTACGAGTGGTTGTTAACCTCGGATGTGAAAAGAGGGGTGTTGTAAATAACATCTGTATCTGTGTGTCTGTCGGTGGCATCGTAGCGCCCAAACGGATGAACCGATATTAATTTTGTTTTTTTGTTATAAAGGTATTCTTAGCTACGTTTCATGAAAATCAGTTCAGCCGTTTGAAAGTTATCTGCTCCTTTGTAGTTTATATAGCCGTCGCATCGGTTTTATAAAAGTTTCAATTAAGAGTTATTATATTGAAATTTGGATGTGGTATGCGATTTAAAATGATAATTTGTAAAATTCAGATAGTCGCTGCAAACTGTGATCGATTAGGGCCGACTGACCACCGGGATGTAGAGTTGCTTGTATCTCTACAAGAAAAAATAAACAACAGCGACGACAATAACCCTAGTGTGCAATAAAAGGTCAGAAATTATTCATTAGTTTTACCCAAGGACATTGGTTCTACTTATATGGAGTTTATGCCAATCTATATTCTTACATTATGTACTTATGATTCAGTTACCTTCAATGGAGCATCCAAGTATTTTTTTCTAATAAGGTCGCTATTTTTCAGTGGGTTGACATTGCAATATGACAGTTCATACTCTCTCTCTCTCTCTTTCCAACCTCGCGATAATGAGGGCAAAACATTTTAGCTCCGAGATGTCCCTTGAATAGACTCACCTGTTGTTCTGTCATCTATCTGTCACCTGTCAGTTCACGTCAGTCAGTGTCACTACAACTCCCGCAGCCACGTGGCGCCGCCCTGCGACATTATTATTCTTCTTTCTATCAAAACGGGCATCGTTTTGCAGAACGGAAGCAATACACATGCACTACTGTAGACCAAAACCAACCTTGTGTTAGTTGTGCTAGGTTGGTTTTAGTTTGCAAAAGTGTGTGTGGGTTCGTTCCATTTTGCAAAACTACTTCCAAATAGGGGTCCACGCACAGTGCATTATTTGTAGTAACACTGACAGTACTGAAATATCGAATAACGTGTCCCGAGTCCAATCAAACGGCCTCTGGCGGGCTGAATTATAGCCCCTATAGGCACCAACTCCAAATAATAGAAGTCATTATTTCTAGATGATTACCCCTTAGTAATAAACGTGGTATATCCGGCGAATAGTTACAAACCCAACTATGCCTTTCTATCATCAGTAATTTGAAGACTAAGCATGGTGTTACTATATAACGCGTGCTACAAGGTGTATAAAGGCGGTTAAATAGTACTATGATTTATATTGTAGTACTCCATAAACTAAGTATAGACAAGTCAATGACCCAATCACGCGATAGTATCTCCAACACCAATGAACTACAGAACATTGGTCAGCAGAAAAACAGACAGACATTCTAATAGCCGTATTAGTGGACGTGAAAAGATTCTAAGTTCAACAAGATGGTACGCCGGCTCCAGCGAGTGCACAAACTACTTCCACTGATTTCTATCGGGAACTGTTCTCACTCGAGTAAATTAGATCGTTTACTCGCTGACTCCATCTAATTCAGGGAAGTCAAGTTTGAACCATTGTTTGAGGATTAGAAGTTATAATTGGGCGTGTAGTCTGTTTGTGGCAGTGAATTATAAGAAATGCAATAATGTTATTAATATCATTGGTTAATGTTTTCTTATATTTGATCATGGGGATAATACGCCACAACGAACATTGAGACTGTTTCCAATAACATGCAGGCAAACATTGAAAAACATATCATTAAAACTTATTTATACATTGGTAAAATAAACCTTATTTTAAGTACTTTCATTTTCATATTCATTCCAATTCTAGTAGTTAAAAAACATTTTCGTTAATCCTAAACCGAAATTAAATAGAAGCGATAGTCCAACTATATATTTAACTCATTCTCATTTAGGTGTTTCCTAAGTAATAATCATGTTTCAGCACTAAAACTGTATTTAATTAAATAATAATTGTAATTAGCAGGGTTGCCGGTGCTCTGCGGAATACATTAAGGGTGGATGGAAGGGGTATTCGGTCATTTAAATTAATTAAACGCCTGCTGTTATTTAACGGCAGTAGAGTTCTAGCACTCGCGAAGTCGCTACATACGAATCTGTCGCCTGATTTATAGAGACAGAGCCATAAGGAAATACAATTAGGTGACAGTGTGTCTCATTTCCAAAGGTTTGTTCCTCATAAGATTAGGCCGTATAACGGTGTGCACGTTTAAAAGTTTGGTATAGTATTTATTTGCACTATAGAATGTTAAGGTGTGTATCATTCATGGTGTGTTTAAAAATGATACTACTCACACCACACTTACATGTCCTTGTGTACCCATAAGAACAAAAAATGCCATATTTAATACAGTTTCAAATTGAAGTCTACTTTGCAATACTTAACAAATATTTTCGAGTATTTTTATAAGTAGATACATACTAACTGAACTTAAACTAAAATATGTATAATACTTGCAACCTACGTATCTGTATAATTTAGCGATATATCAGTGCAATGTAGCAGATGTTTTGTTTGACAAATCGTGTAAAAAATGTCCGACAAGCGATCAATGTATCTTGTACAGCTAGATCTGCACAGATAAATCGTCACGAACTATGTATGGTATCATGTAGCTTGCATATTAGTAAGATAACACTATTTTATAAAATTCCAATTTAGTTTGAGGTTACGCTTACGTCAATTTAACAGGTAAATACTCACGTCTTTACGTCATAATTCTCTAAATCGCGTTGTATCAAAAGTTCCAAGTTATTCTTGAATTCCAGTGGGAATTGGTTATAAAACATAAATCATTCCAACGTGTGTATGCTACAAATCTGCCGCAAATCGTCTTGCCGTATGAACATCAAGTTGGCTTATAACAAAATAGATTTTATTGACGATGTATTTTATATGATAGCTTACAACATAGTACGAAATGTTAAGTACTTGGTAGTATACCAATTATTACCACTTATATATATATAAGTGGTACTTATACTGGCATTTTAAATGACGCACACACGCAATTATTTTGAACTGGTTGTTGCTACAAGGTTTCCGGGTTCGCTTTTCTCCGATATACTAAAGTATGTTCCATAAGAAACATAAATGTTATTCTTTGACATTACTTAAGGTTGGTATGTACGTAGATGTTTTTAGTCCTTTTGGCGGTCGCTTTAAGTTCCACGTTTATTTTTGTTTTCATTATAAATATACTATATCGGTACCACTTTCAATGCGATACAGGCGGTTATTCGATAGTTTATGTTTTAAGAATTTATTACGGCTTTATTAAAATCATTTATAATGTACTACATTTTGTAATTCTTTCATCAATAACGACTAGTTTAAAATAGTCCTTGAGCTTAGTAGCTCGATTCAAATGTACAAATCAATATTATCAACACTGAAACTGCCGACCTTTCTTCACTGGCCTACCATCATTGCCTGCACCGCTAGGACATAAGATAGCATTGTACACTTACTGCACTGGACTCAGTATTACATACAAACTTCTGTAGAAGATTCAACTAAGCAAGCGCAGTACAATACATGTTATAGAATGTCTGAATAAGTTTTTATGTGTTTCAAAAAAATATAGAGCATTAAATAATTAAATTCAAATTAGCTAGAGAGGGCACAGACAGTGAAATTACCCTTTTGATCGTGAATTATTTTTTTATAACTCCGAGTCGCCCTAATCCATAGTCAAATAAAACTAGGCCTCCATTTTTATTGGCAAATCGTGTGTACTTTGAGATGTCGCCTCATTGTCTGTTTGTTTTATGACCAACTATACTACAACCGGTTTTATTGTACTAGCTAATTGAGAACTAAAATATTCAAGCATTTTATAGTATCAATACTGAGATAATATTGGTATTTTTTGTAATCTTCGCCCACATTTGGCTTTATTGCACACGCACTTTTTTTGTAATAGAATAACACAGAAATTAGTATTACTTTAAAAACTGTGACAAGATACTTTGATAGTTACGGTGGTAGAGCCAAACTGGAGCCAATTGACTACAGCTACCTGGTACGATCGGGGTAGTACTACCCTCACACAGAAGACCATTGTTAAGTAGCTATTGTAGCTGGATTGCGTACGATGACCAAGAGAGCCGTAAAACCAACCCCTCCTACTTTCCCTCCCCTCTGTCCGACTCCCCGTCAAGTCAGCAACATGCAAGCAATGCCATTGGTAATGCAAATATCTATAGGCTACGCTACTGCTTAACATCAGGCGGGTCGTACGCTTGTTTACCGACTTTGTAATATAAAAATAAACATACTCTCATTTTAAAATCGATCAATGCGTTCTGTAATGTGCGATAATTCAGGCAGATTTTTCAGGGAGGTGTAATTGCGATCCTCTCATATTGAAAATAACATCACACTTAACACGACCTTTACCAAACACACCCTACACCATTTTCTAGCTAGGCACTTGAAGCCAGGAATGTAGAGATAAGAAGAGGCTGTTTATTGCTTAGTAACGGCATGTGATAAAAAGATAACTATCAAAACACCAGCTAAGTTAGCTTATATATACTGCCTCAGAGATCCTAGACCTTAATATCTGTATGTATTAAATGGTATTGCTTAAGGAGATTATCTCTATTACGATAAGACTGTTCGAGTACCTACGATGCACGTACTAACAATTTATTTGTCTTTTAAGTGTCATTAGAAACTAAATAGGTGGATTTGGTAGGTACCTACTACAAAATAATTCAGATTTAGCTCCTGTATAGAAATTTTAATCCATTTACAATGACTTCACAAAACATTTTTCACAAGAAGTGCTTTTTAATACAACCTTAAACGTAGATTTACGACCCACACTTACAGAAAACTTTATATAAATTTGAAGTTTAAAGTTTCGTCACCTAAAATTAGATAAACATGGTACAATGAATCAGTGAGATAGTAGAGTATTAAGAAATCGCTTCACAGCTTTTATATTTTGTATGCACGTATGTCAATTAGAAGAAGCAAAAATTATTTTTGTCTGCAACCACAAATTAAGTTCGATAATACCGCGGTAGAGGTTCAATAGTAAGGTGGGCACAATAGTTATGGGTGTTTATGGCCAACTATGTTGATAGAGTAGGGTTGACGTGAGTGCGCGGTGATTGATCGATGAGAGGGATTAAGGTGCTCTATCAGAGTTCCTATCCGCTCCAGTATATCTGAGACCAAGGAACTCTATTTAGCTGCACCGTAACTGATTAATATATATGATTACCTACAGTATTGTTAAAAATACAAATGTTGAATTTATTTTGTTCTATAATATGGGTTGTTTGAACCGTCCGAAATAATAATTTAGATTCCTAGTGGAGAACGACTACACGTAGCAATACTATTTACTGAATTACGGGCTTTTTAATATTTGTCACAACTTTCGTATTACTGCATTAGACCACATGCATTACAAGCAATGGCTAGAAAACTGCATTTAGGAGTGGCAGCCACCATATTATTATTCAAGAAAAACTTTGTCAACATTTTGCATAGAAGTTAAAATATTAAATTTGCAAAAAAAAACAATTAAATTCAACGCTTCATACTCATCCAATCTTCCAAGCTTTATTTCGGACTTTCGAGAAACCCTTTATTATATTCTCACAAATAATTCTAAACAAAAATTATTTCACAATAAATTCCTTTTTCAAGTGATTCTGACATGATGATAAAGACTGTGCATTTATAAAAAACATTAATGTAGAGTCAACAGTCGCTAGAGTCTACGTAAAACGTTTGTATCGCAAATTGTCTGTTCCTCGGGTGAATGATAGAGGCGAAGTAAGATTTCCTATATAAATATTTATAGAGTATAAATGTCATGGTAGAGCTGTTGTCGAGAGAATTTTCAAGAGCGCCAACCCGCATTAGCTAACTGAGTAATTTGACTGTCTTATTTCTAAGTATAATTAAGACGTCTCACTTGCAGACGCGTTATAATCAAGTCTTCGAATAAAACTGAAAAGTCTTTGTCCGAAAATCCTTGAGATTCTAGTCCTTTATGCCTAGTTACACACAGTTGGTTTCAAAGTGACATTTGCGTCAATCAACTGGGCGTTATACGTCGTTCTACTGTGTCGTAGCAAATGTGGCGGTCAGGTTTAAGCTCCATAGCAGACTAATTCTTATACAGCTTAAACCAAGGATAAATTTTCATTTATTTCTGTTGACAATTTAAATGGTCGTAAACAAAATTATTCCCAGACTAAATTTCTAAATCAATTTTGTTATTAAATTATTATTTATTTTTAACATAATTAATTAATTTATCAACTGAATTTATTACACAATGAAGTAAAAATATCCAGGTATGTTGAATACAAAAGTATTATGAATACTAAATAGAATAACAGTACATTAAATGCCGAATGCATAGCTGTAAACATGGCAACTATGAATATTATAATAATTGTATACAACAACACAATGGTTAAACTGAATTAAAGTAGGTACGTGAGATGATAATTATACTTGACTAGCTGTGCCCCGCGACTCCGTCCGCGTTCTGTTGAAATTTTTCCAGAATTTTCTTTGCTATAAACCTCACGGAGCCCGAGACCTTTCCAACGAATGCAAAACCGTGGAAATCGTTTCGTGCGTTCTGGAGTTATAGCGTCAGGAAGGAAAACCCGACTTATTTTTATATAGTAGATTGTGAACATTGTAATTGCTTTCAAGTAGTTACTGAAAAAATATATGTAAGGTTTCATGAAACACTGAATGGTACCTATCTAACTATCAAACACAGTAATTACCTACACATTAAAAGTACATATTTTCTCAATAGGGTGTTTGACTAATATTGAACTTAGTATATATTTTATTATTAACTCTTAGGTACGTACCTAAAACAACAAGTTATTACTTCATACGTCTTTATACGTCTTACGAATTTATTAAAAAAATATATATTACTGTTAGTAATTTTGCGACAAACTTCATAATATAGATATGCAATAAAAATATAAGTTAAATACCGTATTTAATATTGTAAGATTATGCCTATACATAAAAGGAATAATAGTCTGCATAGACTTCAAATTATTATTAACAGTTAAATGGCGTACAAACGTACTCAAATTTACTTATAACAAATTTTCGATACGAATCATACGTAAATTGAGAAAAAAAGACAATATTAACTGTGTCATTGTATGCTAATAAAAATATTACGTATAGATGAATATAAGTTGAGGAATGAAAATAAAGTAGCAAAATCCTATGATTTTGGGTGACGTTTTCGAATATTTACTAAAACAAATGTCCGTAGCAATCGAGTGAAAAATAAACATAGTGTTAACATTCATTTCGCAATTCAAAAATCGTGAAATATCCGGATCAATGTCTGTTTGGATTCAAATATCCTATAGGTTAAAAAAATAAAGAGTGTTTCTGGATTTTAGTCACTCAATTAAACAGAACACGTGTGGACATTGATCTACCAGTGCTAGCGATTTCGTTTTATTAAATAAAAATGCACGTTCCAACGTTCCTAGCCAACCTCGCCTAAAAAATAGAGTTAAAGGATAAAAATATTTTGCTGCTAGTTCTTAGAAGAGTAGTGAGTGTGTCGTATATCTAACAAGAAAGGAAGGAGAAAGAGAGGTACAAACATTAATTAAATGATTAATTTCGTACAAAAACCTTGTATTAAGGCTAAAGCGCCCACCTAGCCCGCGAAGTACAAATTTTTTGAGGTTTTTTAGATTTTTTTTAAAATCTGACAATAATAAAAGGCACATCTTGTACTTCGCGAAAAAGACCGTGTGCAGTGCATTTATTAATATATCCAACTTACTCTAAAACATTTCAAGAACGACAGCTATCCAGATAATCTGGCAATTTTTGTATATTTAGTGATTTACTAGTATCATATCCACCGTGATGATATTTAGAGTAAAATAAATGTATTAATAAACGCACTGCATACTGTGTTTTTCGCAAATCACAAAATTTTGTCTTAAATGTTTTCAGATTTTGGATAAACTATAAAAATACTCGAAAATTTTGAATTTCGCGGGCTAGACAGGCACCTTCACCTTATCTGACCTTCTAAGTTCAAATCAGGAAATGCTATGGCAAAGCCTATGATATGATTGTCTTTGCTAGCACCATAAGTATCTAGTCTATCTGCGGCCATACATTATAATTACGTCGGAGGGGTGTTGACTTGTAGCGTATGTGGTCGCACATGGCTTCGAAAATAGGCTATGTCAGTCACCTGAGAGTACACCAACCAAGCTCTCACTAGTCAGTAACGAGCCGCTGTGGCCGAATACGGTCTAGGACTATTATTATAAGTATCTAGTGATACTCATACGTCACATACCTATCCATACTATAATAGTGAAATGTACGAAGTCCAGTATTAAACTCTACACGCGTCGCTCTGAAGCAGAACTTACCTACGTGTCGCGTGCAAACCTCATTTAAATGGAAATTTCTCTCACCGTACCACTTTTTTGACAAAGTACTTATTTGTTTATACAAACTGATGGACTTATATACCTAACTGAGTAATAAAGGTTCGTATTAGTAGATCGATCTCAAGTCTGAGAGTTATCTTGGAAATGTAATTCTTATGTCAGACCGCTTTCAGACTTGAGATCGATTTATTAATAGAGACCATATTGCTTATCTGCTGCTTTACTTCATAACAAAAGCCTACAAATATGTTATCTGATGCGCTCGTGCCCAAGTTCCTATATAATAATAATAATATTAATAATAATTTTGCCCATTTGACATCCCACTCCTGAGCACAGGCCTCCCCTCACTACGAGGCGAATTCAGGTCATAATCCACCAGCGACCACCATCATCCACCGCAAACCCAGTGCTGGTTTGCGGATTTCACATGTCTTTCGAAATTTGTTAGATTTTCTAAGACAAAAGTTCCTATAAAATATAATTACTTACTAGATGTGATAGAAATAACAATGTTTATCTGGCAATTTTATCAAACTAATACTTTATTTATGTACTTACATAATCATATTTTATTTATGAAAATAATGGTATCCACCCACACGAGACGAACGTCACATCTTATCTCCTTTCAAACGAAATTGGCTTTACATAGAAAAGGAAAAGCATTTAATTTAGACTGATTGAAAGGATATTTTTTAAATAAATAATTCTTATTATTAAATAATCGAATCCATTTTTTTTAAATACCTATGCGTAGGTACCTAGCCCCAGACTAACAAACCAACTGTATAGTCACAAACTAAGAAATACTTGTACTGTAGGTATCGTACAATGGATTGGGGTGATCCTAGTGATATTCAGAGCAGAGCAAATTACGAAACACCATCTTCGAAATGTACACTGACAGGAATCGAACCCGCATCCACACAGAGCTGTGAGCCGAGCGGCCAACGCTCGAACCTCTACACCAAACGGTCGCCACTAGTGCAGTAAAACAGGGTAGTGAAACCGATTCTCCGAAAAAAATTTTTTTCCTTAAGACGCGGCAGGTGTGGCAACTTAGTGTGTTCACTCTACACCTAACAAGCAACAATAAACCTTATGTATCTACAATATACTTCAACATAAAATTACAATCTCAATTGAAAATGATGATACTATCTTGTTTTATAATGACTAACTTATGAATGGGTTATTGACCGAATAAAAAGGTTAGTATTTGAAGATGCTTAAATTAATTTCAATCGCTTAAGATCTGACAAAAAGCCGGTTTAGTGGTTTTGTATCTTATCATTCTGTGATTTATTAAAATCCATCTAATAACAACATTAAGCTTACTTTTTCTGAAACCAGTTTTTTCTTGTTGTGTCTATACAAATATATCACATTATTACCTACCGGAGACTAGCCTTGACTTGCACATCAATCATCTTGTATATTATCAATCTATCTTCTAATATATAAAATTCTCGTGTCGCGGTGTTTGTTGCCAAACTCCTCCGAAATGGCTCGTCCGATTTTCATGAAATTTTGTGTGCATATCGGGTAGGTCTGAGAATCGGTCAAAATCTATTTTTCATACCCCTAAATGTTAAGGGTGGTCCGGTCCACCCCTTATTTTTTTTTTGTCAAAATTTAAGATAGGACAACGTCTGTCGGTTCTGTTCTGTAGGCGGCGCTGTTGTCGACATCTAGAAAATAAAATCTTCGCTAGCGAAGCAAACGCCAATTAATTTTAGTAATTTATAAAAATCCATCTAATAAATTATAAAGGGAAGCTTGCTTTTTCTTAAACCGGGTTATTCGTACATGATACCAAAAATACACTTATTACAATATTACTGGAGACTAGCCTTGACTTTCACGTAAAAAGATCACGTATAACATAGGTATTCGGTAAATAATTTATCGAACACTGTTTGAGTAAGTCTAAACGACATGAAGAAATAAAGTAAGCATGTTAAATAAAACTTCAATTTACAAACCTCTTCTAGTCGTCCGAGTATTGTCAAGGATAGTTTAAACAGTAAAATAGTAAAATAAACTGGACACAGTTCAATTCGTGCCTACTTAATGTAAGTATTTTTATAATAGACTAGCTGAGCCCGCGACTAAGTCCGCGTGGAATTTAATTTAACAAAAAGCCCGTTCCCGCGTTCGGAGCCCGCGCGACAGGACCCATTTTTTTTTATTTTGTTTTTCTAAAATAAAAGTAGCCTAAGTTACTGCTTATAACATCAGCTATCTACTAGTGAAAGTCCCGTCAAAATCGGTCCAGCCGTTTCGGAGATACTCTTTGATTTCATGTGTTTTTATTTTTTTACGCGGAACCCTAATTGTTTTTCTAAAATTAAAGTAGCCTAAGTTACTCCTTAAAACACCAGCTATCTGTCAGTGAAAATCGCGTCAAAATCGGACCAGCCGTTTCGGAGATTACCCGGAACAAACACACAGACAGACAGACACACAGACAGACAGACAGACAGACAGACAGAGCGACAGACAGACAGACAATTTTTTTTTAAATTGCGTTTTTGCTTAAGATATCGTATGTACTTTCATATGCATTTAGTGAAAATGTGTTATTTTGATATTGCAAACAGACACTCCAATTTTATTTATTTGTATAGATGTACTGAATACTATATATAACATACCCAACAATATTTAGGTTATGGTTTCACTTTAAGACATCTTCATTCTGCCGTCAATTATGTTGTCAATGCGGAGAAGATATGTTTGAGATAAAAGGATGTTAGATCTGTTTAGTACAATACGATTTTAGCTTCATAGAAATATACAAAAATTAAACACTAGATAAAAAGCATAATGGGTCTAAATCTCTTTCTGATCATTTAATGAATCGTATAAAGAAGATTACGACGTAAGATCGTATCGACGCCGAATCGTGCACTGTGCATAAACCCACTAACTAAATACTGCATCCAATCATGAAGCCGTATACATCGATTATTACGGCGTCGCTTTGAAGAGCACCTGCTCACCCATCTGTTCAGTATTAACTGATGATAGCTACAATTTAGCCGGCTTATAATTTTCTCAGCCAGTCAAAATACGGGACTTAAACACGATATTAATTTAGCTTCTCCGGAGCGGTTTGTGTAGCTAATTGAAATTCAATTCGCCGACTCCAATTGGCTTCGGTGTCGAGACTTGAATGTTGATCAGTATTGTTTTGTTTGGTTAAAATTAATATTACGTCTGTTGTAGGCTTGGCAATATTATAATTAATAATAAATAATAAATATCGCCAGACAGACACACCAACTGTATGGTCCCAAACTAAGCAGAGCTTGTACTATGGGTACCGTACAATGGACCGGGGGCGATCCCAGTTACACCCAGACCAGGGCAAATTACGAAAAGGCCATTTCCGTAATTTGCCACGGCGGGAATCGAACCCGCAACCACCATGTGCAGTGAGCCGAGCGGCCTACTCTCGAACCACTGCGCCAAGCGGTCGACATTATTAATAAAATTGCGAACAAAATGAAAGATAATTTTGCAAAACAAAAACAACCCTAACCTGAGGTCTATATTAAAATTTGTAAAGTGCTAATTAGCTGTAACCATGACTTAACAGAAGCATTACCATTATGTTCTAACTAATGTATTATGGGTATATTACAATTACAGGAACAATCTCCCAACCGTTATTATATGGGTTGGTATTCTTAACTACTCCAGATTTTGCCTTTTCCTCGTACAAGGAAAGGTCGAGTATTTTTCTGATCCCAATTTCGAGAACCACTTGTGCGGTGGCCTTATTATAGCTATGTATAAGAGTATAAAGTGCTTAGGAAAAGGTCAAGCGAAACTAAACATTTGTTGAGAAATGCCGTGGTACAAATTGACCAATGAAATAGAAAACATTGGCTTCGTCTGTTTTGTTTTTATTGATTGACATACCTTTATTTTTTTTCTTTCGTCATGAAACCCATCAACGGTCCCAGCCTGCCACGGGGAGGCAGACTGGGACCGTTACCGTGGGCACTTTATGTATGTGTGAGTCCTACTTCCTAAAAAACCAGTTCCATCGCTCCGCTAGTTAGTAGACCACGGGCGCGCGGTAACATTCGTCCGCAGCTCAATTGATTGACATACCTCAGTTATCCCTTCAGTTAGCCAAAAAGGTATAGCTCGCACGTTGCCAACTTTAAAGTGGGTGGTACAAAGGAAGTTTTGGGCTTCCAGTTCTTTCGCTTATCGTTCAAAACGCCAATCTTCTGTGACAAGGTGGTACTTCCCCGGTCGAGCCAGTCTACATGTAAGCTGTAGTCAATTCGCTACAGTTTGGCTCTAATTCCGTTGTTGCTGACGTATTCGTGAAGATAGTAGAGATGTTTCTCAATTGAACTGATAATAAGGTTTAAAAGATATCAACTGCTCAGTAACTGAAAACTCGAGAAGAGTATGACGTACCTACGGGGTATGGGTATGGGTATGGGTACCAGGGGTATGGGTACCTTAGCTACCCTAAAAACTTAAATATATAACTTTTTATGCTCTAATAAGTAAGTAGATAATATCATGTTATATTAGGAAATGTTAATATACGAAGTAATATATCTCTGGCATGGCGCAATAAACCTAGTCTCATTGAAGGAATCGTCACAATTCGTATAACATAAGTAATCTTGTAAAGCTCTATATTTCGCAGATAAACTAAATAAAAATATGTTCGGAAACTTAATAATTATTATTATGTTAGTCGTCATTCACACGAAGAAACCTTATAGGTAGAGAAAACAATGTGATAAGTTGGGATGCCTACGTTAGTTCCCTTTTATTGGGAGCGTGAATAGAAAAGTTTTGTTGGCCTGTTGGGTCTATTTGAAAATAAATAAACCAAAACACAATCTGTTAATTGATTTCTCTTAGGTATTCGTTGGTATAAGACGTTTTTACCTCGACACACACAGCCAGAGGATAGTAGGTAAATATTAATAGTACTTAATAGACACATAGGTAAGTACTATTGCACACATAAATTTAATACATTAGAAATTAATGTATATGATGTAAATATTTTCAATTAGAACATGTTAAAATCTTAAAAGGCACATCTACGAGTATATTAGAATCAAATTCTTGACGAGACCAAACAAAAATAGAACATCTAATCAAAAAATAATTTCTGAATCTGACAATAATATCTACCTTTGTAAATTAATCTGCCTGTCTGGAAAAGAGACCTGTCCTTAGTAAAGGCCATTCATAGATAAGGCTGAGTATTAAATAATAAAATGAGGTTCATAGTTCAGGCACCGGGAATCAATTCAGAAAATTCACTGAATATCCCAACCTGCAGACAAAGCTTCGTGTTCAGAATTGTACGTCATTTTCTCTTGTATGATAGCTTAAAATATTAAGGAGATTTATGTCAGATTAGCCTTTTTTCAAATTCTTTTTTGGCTAACCGCCTGTTTGTTTTTAATTGCAACGGAATGATGTGTGTGGCTTCTAAACTTACTTGCTCATATCTGGCAAAGCCCAATCTTCAGAAAATAATGAAAAATAATTATTGTAATATTTATTATAATGAGATTAACCTAGCAATTCAGCGAGCATTTATTTTGGTAACATCAAATTATGCCAACAGAGAAGCCTTACAGAAATAATAATCTAATTAATTTTATCCAATTATCTTCTAAATGTCGAGTGAAATTTTGTTTTAGAAGACAATGTTGATGTTGTTGTCTAATTGAATGGCCTGATATTGCATTACATCCTTTGTGCAGACACTTTAAAACAGCGCAATAACATTGTCAGACGTCCCCGGATGAACACTCTGAATAATAGTTACAATTCTCTTGTAGAAATAACAAATTCAACAAGAAATATTGTGACTGTATAATTCTGAATAAGACTTAAAACTTGAGGCATTAAGTCGAGAATTGCTGGAACAATGCAAGCGCAAAGAAAACACCAACGTCACAGACTAGAAGCCGTACGTAATCCCATCGAAATGTAGATTAGAACGCAAATTGAATGACAAAAGCTTGTCTTTGTATTAAATGAATTGATAGAGTACACAAACATTTCAGAGAATATCGCCATATAAAGTAGCAATTAAAATTGTGTTTTGTAAGATGAGCGAGAAGGAAGACCAACAAATATCTATCACACTCCCATTCAGGTCGGCAACGTACGAGTAATGCTATTGGTTTATCAAGTATTGGCTACGGTACTGCAATAACTCAAAATGTTTTCGATACCTAGTTAATTCCAAAAACTAGATATTGGGGCGGTAATGAGAATAGTCCATCGTCTATGTTATTATAGGTTATCATTTTTCTCTAACATCAGGCGGCGCGTACGCTTATTTGTCGTCTTTGCTCTATAAAAGAGAATGCAACTATACTTATCTATTTCAACACTCATAACTTAATTTTATAATCCTACTACGAGTAATATAATAAATGCGAAAATTTGTGAGTGTGGATGTATGTATGTATGTTTGTTACTCCTGCACGCAAAAACTACTGAACGGATTTGGATGAAATTTGGAACACAGATAGATTATAACCGGGATTAACATATAGGATACTTTTTAACCCAATAATCCAATACTACGCGGATGAAGGCGCGGGGTTCAGCTAGTGGGTAAATAAGTAGATAAAAAAATTGTTACCTAGTTGATTCCGTTTTTCTAAAAATAAGAGTCGTTACAGAAAGTAACACTGTTTCCATAGTTACTTTCCGACGTCAAATTCCTTTGATATTTTTTAACTGAATGTTTACTACTGTTACAAGCTAGGTACATAATACGGCGAGAAAAACTCAAAAGCTTATGTAAATTTTACGAAAGATAATAAGAACTCTTATATCTGTTATATAAAGTGTGTTAAAAATAGACCCTTATTTTAAAATTTAGTTCACTATAATATTTCATGGTATTCATAAAATTATGCTCCTAAATTTTCGAGACTATCACCTACTGTCAAAAATGTTTTTCTTCACATTTCTATTTCACTTTCAAACGTAGGTATACAACGAAAGGTCGAGTTGTTTCGAAGCCCTATTTTGAGAACCACTATACTGGATTTCCCTTTATTGCTACTAGGGTAAAAGCCGGATAGTTGCCTCGGACGGATACATGCCCCGGTTTTAAATACACTATGTTGGGAACATAAGTTGTGATTGCGCTTTACTACAATAAGTAGTGACCCCCCGCAGGCCTCAGTGCCGTCTAAGCCATCAGAATAGGTGCAAGTGTTTTGTCCATGTGAGCAAAAACCTTCCGCGGCGAAACTTTGACGGGCGTTATAATTATATTGGTAAGTAATTACTATTGAATATTTTTATTACTGATCGTGATTTCACTAAATTTTTTGTTTCTTTGCATGCATTAGAGTTTAAATTACATTGTTTATTATGTTTTATAGCTAAATATTTTTTATTTACTTCGCAAATAAAAAGGGCAAGTATCCGCATCAAAAAGGATAGTCGCCCTACTTACTTTCGCGGATAGTTGCCCCTAGAGTGACTAAATATTTTTTAACAATCAAAGACGGATTTTATTTTTTGTTGTTTTTTCCAATTTACTGTGACTCTAACTTGTTGTAAATAAAATAAATATCTACTTAACTGTTTTATATATTTATTCCAGATAAGCAAAATGCCTCTCAAATATAAGCGAAAACCAGGCGTGGTGCCACGCAACATCAACTGGACAGAAGATAGCTGAGCACTTGTCTTGGAAGAATTGAGACAGAAAAAAATATCAATGAATTTTTTCGAACATGCATAATACCCTCTCGAACCCTAAGAAGACGCTACGAAAAAAGTTACCAGCAACTGCTAACTCAAGGAAAATATCATGTTCTTGCCTTCGAGAATGAAAACAGACTAGTAGCTCATATATTGAAGCTCGGAGACGCCGGTTTTCCTCCTGACAGAAGTAAATCAGAAGACTGTTAAATAATTAATAAAGATTACTTTAATTGATATAAATTTCTTTCAATCCAAAATAACATCATACCGAGGTTACTATTCCCCGCACGAGGCAAGTATCCCGCGAAGCATTTTCCACGCTAGGCTACTATCCGCCATAGTAGGCAACTATCCCTTTTCTGAGAGGTGTAATGAAACAGTATTTATTCAAACCCCTTGTTAATTATGTATACAAAAATAGGCTATTATGGAAGATAAAAGACCTATGTTTTGAGATATATACTGAATAATTTTCAGCAAGTTCATATTTTTTTTAAATAAAGCTTTTTCGAAAACTGGGGCAACTATCCGGCTTTTACCCTATGTGTGGTACTCTGAGCCGACTCGACTCAAAAACAATACTTTTCCTATTTCACCATTCAATTGCATCTTCTAAACACAACTAACTCTATGGAGGCTTTAGCCGCTACAATTGTTACTGAAGACATATTTGTATGTAATGTTATAAACTAGTTTACCTACTATACATCTCCCGAGCGCTGTACCTCAAGTAGAGAACTCTCAAGCTTTCAAAACTATCTTTGAAAAGTATGAAATGTAGTTACTGAAAAGGACGCATAAGATACATACTCTGTCTCGTTTAAAAGGTGATGCAGTGGGCGTAGTTTTTGCATCTGTGCATATGACGTAGCTGCCTACGGTTTTTAATTGAATTACCGACTTAAGTAGCCTGAATAAATTACATTTCATGTAAATTATAACACATTCAAAGTACTTAATTAAGTTCTTACGTACAAACTTGTAAAAGTAATTGCCTCATTTAGGGACAGCTAAGTTTTCCATACAGGATTTTAATTAAAGTTTGGTCTCGTCTACATATTGCATTGCATCTTAATTTGTAATTAAAACTTTAATCGTTTCATCTTAGCAGTAAGGCCCGTATTAAGAGATCGATCTCAAGTCTGAGAGTGGTCTTGAAAATGCCATTCTTATGTCATTCCAGTACAAAATTACATGTCAAAAGGATGTTGATCATAATCTATTAAGGCTAAAGCGCCGATCTAGCCCGCGAAGTTCAAATTTTTTGAGGTTTTTTATAATTTTTCAAAATCTGACAATAATAAAAGGCACATTTTGTAATTCTCGAGAAAGACCGTGTGCAGTGCATTTATTAATATATCCAACTTACTCTAAAACATTTCAAGAACGACAGCTATCCAGATAATCTGGCAATTTTTGTATATTTAGTGATTTACTAGTATCATATCCACCGTGATAATATTTAGAGTAAAATAAATGTATTAATAAACGCACTGCATACTGTGTTTGTCGCAAATCACAAAATGTTGTCTTAAATGTTTTCAGATTTTGGATAAACTATAAAAATACTCGAAAATTTTGAATTTCGCGGGCCTGACAGGCGCCTTCACCTTAACTTGTTAATTTGTAGGATGATAGGATAAATTGTATTTTGAAAAATGAAAATGCTTATTTTATACATTATTTATTATTGCTTTACTACCTGAGTAAACTAGAAGCTAATGTTTTTTTATTATCTCAACAGTTTTTTTAAAGTATAAGTGGTATTTATACTAGGTGAAACATAAAGGGTATACTATTTTTTTGCAACTTTACTTTGTAAATCTAAAACTATCGGTTTTGTGGAACAGTTGAGTCACTAAAGGTTTTGTAGACTTGTGAAATCTGGCAACAGCTGTAATCCTATAACACCTTTTGTTTTTCAAGTTTCCTCCAAAGCTTATAGTTTTAAAATTACAAAGTTAAGTTTTGAAAAATAAAGTATACCCTTTCTGTTACAACCTGTATACTCACAACTTTTTTTATTAAGTTTGAAGTAAACGTGCAGTCGTCGTCGGTCGCACTTCGAGTTGTGTTTAAAGTTTCCTCGAATGTATGGATAGCATAACGAAACGTACAAGAACTTTGACCACTTAAACCAAATGAACTTTGCATAACAACCCAGATGAAACTGCAACTTTGTTTAAAGTGCTTCGAATTAATCCGCTTCTGGTGTTCTCTGGGTAAATAAATAGTCTCTTGGCTATCGATAAATGATAATGATGAATAAAGATGATAAATCGATCTCAAGGCTGGGAGCGATCTTGGAAATATATTTTTTATGTCAATCTAGTTCAAAATGACACGTTAAAAGCTTACTCAAGACCGCTTTCAGACTTGAGATTAATTTATTAATACAGGCCATAGATCGCCACTCGCACCCACGGGCTGTCTGGCACATTTTTTTTATATAATAAAGTCGGCGAACCAGTCTACGACCACCCTGCAGTTAAGCAGTTCCCGTAGCCCAAAGATGCTTCCAATACCAAAGCATTGCTAACACGTTGCCGACCTGAAGAAGAGTGGAACTAATGGATGGCAGTTGGGCTTACGGCTCTCCCGCTCTTCGTACGAAACGCAGCTATAATAGCTACTTCACGCCGATCTTCTGTGAGTGGGTGGTACTACTCCAGTTGAGCCTACATCTTGGCTCTACCACCGTCAGTATTTGGTAGTCTGTACCACGGTAGTCCATGGTAGTATATTTTTTGTATCTGTGTGTGTGTAGTATGTGTCGATTAAAGTGTTTTTGTGAAGAATCAATATCATTGGGGAGCAATTATCTTGATGGTTTTTTTTTTTTAAATCGTTAAATGAACGAAGATTGATTTTGTGACATATTTTATCCGATTATGTGTTAGGTACGTAATTAAATTATTTTATTAACCTCTTACTATTTACAATACTTTATAAAATCGGTGTTCATTTAAGGTCAATATCATTAACCAATACTGATAATTCTTTGACGACCACTTGGCGCAGTGGTTCGTTTGTAGGCCGCTCGGCTCACTGCACTGGGTAGTTGCGAGTTCGATTCCCGCCAGGGCATATTTCGGAAATAGCATTTTTGTAATTTGCCCAGGACTGCATGGGATCGCCCCCAGTCCATTGTACGGTACCCATAGTCCAAGTGTTGCTTAGTTTGGGACCATACAGTTGGTGTGTCAGTCTGGCGATATTTATTTATTAATTCTTCCTATAAATACAATACACACTGGTAGATACTTAAACAAAAATGTATAATGTCCCATGCTGAAGTACACATCTGAAACTTTGTATCTAAATCCTGAAAAAGGTCCACGTACGAATTGTAGACTTTGAAATACAAAACAGAGGTACTTTTGTCCCAAACAAACAACCTTTGTTACATTTGAAACTTTTACATAGTCAGTGCGAATTGCGAATACGATACGTACGTTATGTTATGTAGAAATTCCACTCTGTATATTTCACTTATGTTAACGTTATCTGAAAACGATAAAAATTACCAGCCATAATTACCAGCACTTTCAAATAAGTGAGCGTGAATAAAGCTAATTTACTAAAAAGATAAACCTAGCCAGCAGAAGTCTAGTTTAGTTTTAGCACTTTAAAATTGAACCTTAGTCATTACTTTCAGTCAATAACTCGCGGGCATCTCATCAATTTCAAAGTTAATGTTTTTATGCGATATCTTTCAAGCTGAGGTAGCTAACTTGTAAGCATGAGTTCATTTGGATAGCATTAATTTCAATGTTCAAGTACATTATATTGGAGTCACCTTGTCTAACTAGAATGATAACAAAGATAACAAAGTGCCTACCTATGAAGGTCGTTCATTGAACCTATTGGACCTTTTTGTTCTTAGCCAAGCTCTTCTAAACGTCGCTCTTCTTCCAAACTCACTCACATCTGCTTACTTCCAGGGCCCTAACCACGCTAGCTACTCAAATCGTATTAGAAAAGCAAAAGCTAGCGATTACGTTTCAAACGCTCCGCTTTTGACGTTTTGCTGACACCATACCATATCAATATCAGTAGAAATCGTGAAGCTCGTGTCAGCAAAACGTCAAAAGCGGAGCGTTTGAAACGTAATCGCGAGCGTTTGCTTTTCTAATACGATTTGAGTAGCTAGCGTGGTTAGGGCCCAGGTATTTGCGTAAAAATACTGGTTGCCAACCGAATGATAGGAACAAAGGATAATCGTCGTCGGCCTTTGCTGTCCAATACAGGACATATGCCTTACATAACTACTGAGTTGGGTATTTAGCTCCTTGCATCCGGTTTATCAGCCATTTTCCACTTGGCCGCAGGGTACCCCAATGTTTGTCTACTCGTGGTTACCCGAGCACTCGCTGACTACAAATAGATGTCAATTTTTCGGGAAACGTGACCAACCTACTGGCTCAATAGCTTACTGATCCTTTAACAAATGAATTAATTCTCAATTGGAAGTTTAAAGAATATATAAATTAGTGCTCCGTAATTTTAGAGAATGGACCGGCACCGCCAGCAACACCTCTGGGGCGCGGCAAGAAATAAAGACGAATAGGTATGCGGAGCTGACAGCCAACCTTCATTAGGAGGGAGAGACCGCAAGGAGAAGAAAAATGCAATCTCTGCGATTGCACACCTCCGAAATGTATCAATGAAGTGGCAAATCACTAGGCCCCTAGCTAAGCCTTTTGTTCCCGCAAATGTCACGTATCAACGGACCTATCAGACTCGCGTTTGATCAAGGTACCAAGTTACCTACTCAATAATAAGAAAATAAAATCAAAGCGTAAAAAACGTTCAACTCCGTACGTATATGAAAATGGAATTATAAGGCTACGATTTCCCATGCCCACCAAAAAGTAATCTGATTAAATAGTATTATGTATAGCTAAGTCTGCCTTAAGAGTATCAGATACATTTTTAATTGTGTAAAGTTTATCGTCATTTAGCTTAGTTTGTGTAAACAAATCGGGCTTCTAATCAGTAGTTTAGGGCATGTCCCTCGAAATTGATGAACAAATTCGACAAGCTTAAAGCACTCGTGTTTTATAGTTCGGAAAGTTTGGAAGCCGTCGGGCGCGCCACTAAAGTTTGAACATTTATTATCACTTTCCACCAATTAAAATCAATGCCTACATTTTTGTTAATTCAAAACATAAATTAGAGATACATTTTCATTAGTGTAAATATTGATTTAAATTTATAATGTGGGATCTATCAAAAAATAAACGATGGTAACGGTGGGTACGATAGTAGACCCCATTGATGACGGCTCATAGGTATACGGGCTTGCTCGACCGGGTAGAACCCCCCTCTCACAAAAGATCGGCGTAAAGTATATAATTATAGCTCCGTATCTTACAATTAATGAGAAAGCCGGAAGACCAACCCTTCCCTTTCCGTCTTTCTCACTTCACTTCGGGTCGATATCTTGCGAGCAATGCCTTAGGTATCGCATGCGTCTATAGGCTACGGTAACTGCTTAACATCGGGCGGCAACCCCACTCCTGGGCACGGGCCTCCCCTCAACATGACGGGGCCATAATCCACCACGCTGGCCCAGTGCGGGTTGGCGGATTTCACATGTCTTTCGAAAATTGGTTAGATCTTCTAAGATATGCAAGTTTCCTCACGATGTTTTCCTTCACCGTTAGAAATTATGATTCGCACATAGATTTCAAAAAATCCAGAGGTGCGAGCCGGGGTTTGAATCCAAAACCTGGTGCCCGCAAGACGCGTGCTTTAACCAATCGGCTATCACTGCAAAAGCAAACAGCTGTAAAGAATAAGCTTTGGAAACTTAAACAAACTTTTCGCTAAAGCTTGAATTCAATACTATGGCAAACTATAACAAACTGTAAACATAACATTTAAAGCGAGTTGCCAAATTGTTATACACTATTCTGATCTTATGTATTCTACAGATATTGATAATAATTAATAAACTAATTGGTTTTGTATTTCTCTAATATTGACGTTTAGTCTGGTACACGTTAAATATTAATAATCTCACTTTTTCTATGATCGACCTAGATTACAAAGTCTACAAAGTAATTTACAAAGTAATATTTTTAATACCAAAGGCATTGCTCACACTTTGCCGAAGTGAAGAAAAGTGGGACAGATGGAGGGAAAGGAAGAATCTATTCGGTTTTCGGCTCACTTACCCATCGTACAAAATGCTGCTTTTACGGCTACCAAACATCTATATATTATATACTCGTATAACTCAAAGGTGACTGACTGACTGACTGACCGACTGACATAGTGATCTATCAACGCACAGCCCAAACCACTGGACGGATCGGGCTGAAATTTGGCATGCAGGCATCCGCTAAGAAAGGATTTTGATTAATTCTACCCCCAAGGGGATAAAATAGGGGATGAAAGTTTGTATGAAACTTTGTCAATTAAATTCCACGCGGACGAAGTCGCGGGCACAGCTAGTTTACTTATATAATTTAAAGGCATATTTTTATTCCATCTCTACAATATATTGTGACAGATTTATTTGGTTCTACTTTCGGTCAATCAAATATGAGGCTGAAAACATCAGATCTTGTTTTAATAACTCTAAATTGATCATTTAAAAAACCCCTGAAGCGACGACTTTTTAAACTACAAAAGAGCTGATAATTTTCAAACGGCTGAACCGATTTTCATAGAACATAGGCAAGAACACTCTCGATCGGACTACCTTTCTAACAAAGAAATCTTAATTAAAATTAAACTCGCTTGGGCGCTACGACGCCTCAGACACACACACACAGATACACATGTTAAACTAATAACACCCCTCTTTTTTCGTCGGGGGTTAAAAATACCTAGAATGATAATAGCACCTACAGGACTTCATAACGTTAAAGTTTATTTTGCAAATTAGCTAGCGGCCGAGACTAGTCTTAGCTAAAAAACAAATAGTCTCAAGAGGGTAATATTGGAAACAAGTATCTTGAAAACAATAAGGGGATGAATCATTAAAAGCTTCGCTGTATTTCGGCGTTGTATACTTATTTAAAAACTTTTACAGTTTGTCTTTTCAAAACTTAAGCGATTTGTTATTACTTTTCAGTGATTATCAAAACGCTTGAGAATACAGGGCTTTTTAACCGTAAATCTTGTAAGTCGTGGAAAGTTCTTAGCAAGCAGATGGCGCTAGGCGTTTTATTATCTTGAAAGCATGTATAAAACCACTTACCTACTTTAGTAACCTTTAAAAATCTGTACCATGTATTTTGTAAACTTACTAGCTTTCGCCTGTAGTGTCCTTAGCGTAGATTTTATTTTCTGGTCAACAACAACGCTATCTATTGGGTAAGAATCATAGGTATAGCTAAGAATCATCCAGGTGACATAATAAGTATAAAAAAACCGGACAAGTGCGAGTAGAACTCGCGCCCTGAGGGTTCCGTCCAACATTTTATTATGATTTTAGATAGTTTTTCCATTCCTGGATTCCAATATCGATACCAGCAAGATATTAACTATTAAAGTATTGACTATTGACTATTTTAATAATAAATAGCTTAAACTTCCCAAAAATGCTTAAACAAATTCGGGAACCCAATACAAACTGCAACCAAACTGAATAAAAACTACAATACAAACTCTTATTTTATACACTTAGGGGTGGAATTTTACAAAACGCTGAAATTATTTATTTATTTGTTATAAGTAGCCTCAATACTTATTTTCATGTCTCTAGGTTCATTTATTTTTTTACCCTATACAAACTTTCACCCCCTATTTTATACACTTAGGGGTGGAATTTTCCTAAATACTTTCTTAGTGGATACTTGCGGTATATAAGGTACCTACTGTCAAAATTTCATGATTCTAACACCAGCGGTTTGGGCTGTGCGTTGATTCCTTTGTATTGATAAGTGAATTTGCGAAAAGTATCAAAATATGTGACATAAATCACCGTATCTTTTGATTGCGTTGACTTAGAAGCCTAATTTTTTTACACCTACAAGGGACCATAGCATTTCATATTTGGTATTAATTTCAACTTGATAACTTTACCCGTTTCTGAGAAAAAAGGTCTTGACAGACAGACATACAGACAGACAGACGGACAACAAAGTGATCCTATAAGGGTTCCGGTTTTTCCTTTTAAGGTCCGGAACCCTAAAAAAACACCAATATCAGCCAAGCCGTTCGGGTGGAGCAGAATTACAAACACCCGCACACCGGAATATTTTTACATACTTAAGTATCTATAAAGAAGATTTAATTTTACTTTTTGCTTAAGGCTAAAGCGCCCATCTATCCCACGAAATTCAAAATTTTCGAGTATTTTTATAGTTTATATAAAATCTGAAATATTTAAGACAACATTTTGTAATTGGCGACAAAGACCGTATGCAATGCATTTATTAATATATCCAACTTACTCTAAAACATTTAAAGAACGACAGATAACCAGAAAAACTGCCATTTTTTGTATATTTAGTGATTTACTAGTATCATATCCACCGTGATAATATTTAGAGTAAAATAAATGTATTAATAAACGCACTGCATACTGTGTTTGGTGTTTCAGATTTTGGATAAACTATAAAAATACTCGAAAATCTTGAATTTCGCGGGCTAGACAGGCGCCTTCACCTTAATGATAAAACATTATGTTATCCTTGAGTATAAAGAAACTAAAACCCAGATACATTTAAAGGAAATGTTTCCTTGGCAATGTTGCCTTACGGTACCTCGGAAAAAAATACTCGACATCGCATCGATTCACATAAAACATGATTTAATATTCTTGGCAGTCAATAAAAAGCTTATAAAGCATTTAATGTAAGCCTATTTGCTCTCAGTGGCCTCACTCATTCCAGTCCATCGGGCTTAACCATAACCGGCGAGTTTTTCGACCATCGGTCGCTCATGAAAGTTTATGGATAGGGACGCCTCGTTGACGTAAGTGTGCCAACATTGGGCAGCGTTTTATATATTTGCCCTAACATTATATTTTATTGGGTTCTTTTTTTCCTTCCTTAGCGTTGATAACTAAACACACACTGGAAACTTAATTGAGAACAATGGGAAAATATACCTAACTAATATTCTTACTTAACGGGGAAATAAGTAGGTACTCGAGTGGAGACCTCGGGCTGGACCAAAGAATTTGTAATAATGTCTTATTATTACAAATTCTTTGGGCTGGACAAAGAAGTATAGGCAGACCACCTGGAACCTAAGTCTGTCGTAACACAAGGCAAGTCTTACAGACGTAAGACTTGTCTTGTGTTTCCATTGGAAAACCATTGGTAATTAGTATTATCTTCGCGACAGAAATCGGTAGTCCGTTAAAACCTTGGTGGTCGACATGCTTTCGACTGGTAACAGATTGCTTGTGGGTTTTTTTTTATTAATTAGGTCAACGGCTTTGCTATTAGGTGGCTAGCAACACTGTTGAAAGTAATTAAAGCCAATGGTTTATCATTCTAAATAAATATCTATACTCAGAATAGGAGTTAATGCTGATATCATTATAAAAACATTTTCACTCATCCTACCTGATTCTTCAAAGCGTTAGTTAGGTGTCTACTGCGTTAAAATATTTTATTAATTTAGCATTCAGTCAACGATTACTGACCTTAAGCCCACTATCTAACGACAAAAGTTTTATTATCAACAATCAGTTTAAATAACATTAAAAACTTATCTAAGACATTGCTACACACACACACCTCATGAACATACCGCAAAACATAGCCAACACAACCCTGTTAGGACAATAACGTCACAAATTGATAAAGCTAATAAATTAGGAGTGTGTAAATAAAAAAGCGGTCGTGAAATTGAAGGTTCCGTGCGGAATGAAAAACAAAAATTGGTTCGGTACATAATAGACGGCTTGAATCGGGTTGCGAACTTTGGCGCCCGCCCAAACTGTGTGATATGTGGTCTGATCTTCCGACGGTTACATTCAAATTGTTTTATGTACTTGCTTTTAAAGGCATATATGCCTAGAAGTGTTATTCATGACCTTATTCGTTTGGCAAAGCAGTCACGTTCAAAATGTATAGATATATATAATACAACACATCTTCAAAATAATAAATTATCTTGATACCCGCATTTGTACATTAAATATAAGTAACTGGTGATTTGATTAAAAAGTACGTACTTAAATATGTTAGAAGTCATGTCCGCTGGGTTTCTTGCCGGATTTCCTCAGTCAAGATCGTATTCCGATTTAATTGTAGAGAGTTAAGGGCCTTTAAATATTAATCAGGAGTAACATGTTGCTTTTTAGAAAACAGCCAGTGACCTACAAAATATATGATAACCTGCATTTAGGAGGAAAGCTTGTTAAAAAAGTTCCACAATACATGATAATCATTTCTTAAAATTGGTTTAAAAATAATTTGAAAAGTGTTAAAATTTCCATCAAATGTATCCGATGTACTCGTCCAAGTATTATTTCAGACTTTTGAGACACCCAGTATTTTAATTTTTATTTTAGGTACTATTCTGTGTCAAAAACTAAATCTGGCCCCTTAAGTATGTAGTGTATGATCATCTTAGGTTACCAAAACATACGTTAAAATTATCTTAATCCCTTTCCAATTGCGTCTCTGACGTCAACTGACGACTATCTAGAGTAAAAATCCACAGCCCTCTTTTCAAATCCCAACTTCAGTTTAAAGTATCGAAATAATGTTTTTTGCTTCAAAGAAAGTGTAGCCGATTGCGTATGAAGCATCCCCTCGAGCTTAAAACATTTTTTATCGGCAACACTCTCCTTCGACTTCCTGGCTAAACCGACTACCAACCTTAACTCTCAGGAACAGAGTTGCTAATGGCTTGAGTTAATTATGTAGATCGATTGGAGGCAAGTACTTCATATGAGACATGTATTGTGGTCCGATACAACTGCTTTTAATGTCGTGTAAGTGCCCCCATTAGTTACGCAAAAGCGTGTTATATAATTTGTAACTAAAATCTAAATGAAAAAAGTGCCGTCTAGGGACGCCCGAAAGAAGCGAAGCTTTATAGTATAAAGCGTAAGGCGCCGCAGCTGCCACTCTGTATACCTAGATATATCGTGTAACGATACTGACGTCATCGTGTAACGCTACTGACGCTTAGCACGAATAGAATGGCCGCGCGGCGAGCGCCCCGAATGCCCGTATTCGGCCAATATGTGCTTCGCTTCAATAGGTAACACTTCGACATATTAGTAAAAGTTATTATGTTAAGCCAAGAAATAGTTAGATCACAGTAACTTTTCAATGGACTATTAAAAAAAAATGCTTTATGTAACAATTGCGAAGAACAATGTTATCTTTCAAACCATTTTTCCTTCCAGACGATGAATATTTAAAAAAAACTTGAAACATCTATTGACTTTTCAAAGGCAAAAAGACCGTCTCTACAAAGTGCTTTTGATAGGAATACAGAGCATAAGGAAGTGCATACATTGCAGGTACATCCCATGTCTTTTCAAACGGAATTATTTAGGTATACCTACATTTGCCCGTAAGAGCAATAAGACCAAATGTCGATTCTGTATTTTGAAAAGCACATTTCGTTCTAGACATTATAATAGCTGCATTTATGTTATAGGGCTATTTTCCCGAATGCAACAGACACTCGGTGCCAAATGTGGGAAGCTTTTCCAATTTGAGGACACTTGTTATCAGATGTGGTTTTATTATTGCGATTCCCTCTTCTGTTAGCGATTTGGATTACTTTAATCAGCTGTGTTGTTTTATAGTCGAAAACTCACCGTTTAAGGATTAATTTCAGGATTGAAATAATCCAAATTGCTGCCATTGCTTCCTTTTACCAATTTGTTTCATAAACCACCACGCTTGGATCCCCTGAAGGAGTAGATAGTCAGGTAACTAAGGCAACCTCAGTAGGTGAGGTATTCCTCATGTTTTTTTTTATTACTTACTCTTTCCACAAATAATAAAATAATAATAAAGAATACCTACTGTTACTGCCTATAACAAAACTGATGCGATAATTTTAAAGTCACATATTAGAGTTATGTGTAATTCTTTCCGTTCTATGGTCCACCGCAGTAATGTTTCCCGAACGCATAGCGTGAACGCGCCATTACCGTGTTTTCACATTATCGCCATTCTCCCAGATTGCTCTAATCTCTCCTTTATTTAATCCACCGTTTCGCAATTTTCGAGATACTTTAGATAAGATCGAGAACACTTTTTAACACTTTCACTCTCATAATTTGGGTTCAGTCAAATTTCAAGTTTGTGTTAAAATGATAACTTATTTGTATTAAAATTTCTTGACAACTTTGTTTTTACTTGTATTTGTTTTACAGTTTTTAATTGTATTTGTTTTTCACCTTGGTTGTCTGTCGCCTTGGGTCCTGAACTAAAATAAAATTTAAATGTGACATATTTCAGTATGCCAAACATCCTTGGAGTATTATTTTTCAAGTAGGTACTTATATATTTTTCCTTAATGCTAACTAAATAAAATCGTGAATTTCAACGATAACAGCCACGCGTTTACACAAAATAGATACCGTTAAAGTGTTGCAACCTAGAAACACGGTTTCTTTTATCTTTTTCATTTCCTGTTTCATTTTCCCCTTGCTCGGTGAGTTTGTTTATTTTACCCTTATTCTGTTTAATATAAGCAGTTATATAATCGGCAAGTTTATGTGGATAAGCTTAAAGTTTCAGTACCTATTCCATGGATTAAGTTGATACTTAAAGTTTTTTTTTATAAATTTTAATTGTTATTCTGCTTATTTACGCTTTGCCATAGATGTCATAAATATTTATATATACGCATAAGTAGGTAGGTACGCGTGAATTAGAATGCACTGATAATTAAAAAACTTTCTGACATTTTATGAAAGTGAAGGAGAATAAATTTAAGAGGCATCGACCAACGAGTAAATTGAAAAGCATCCTTGATTTAAAGCCAATTTAACTTGGTTGCAGACTCGCAGTTTTCAATAGCACAACCGTTTCCGATCCACTGAAGGGAGATAAGGATCGAAGAATTTCTATCCTGGATTTAATTTCAGTTGCGCCTTCAAGCCATAAGTTATAATACTCGTCTATTAAATAGCTATTCCTTTATAGATTAAGATTTTAATACTTTCGAGTTCAGAAAATAGTGTTTCATTGAAAAGTTTTCGAAGTGTTTTCTATTGAAATAAGTTTTTATTTAAGCACCTCTTATAGGATTTAGGTTGAGATCTTATCATAGTAGTGTGCCTTATCTTATATGAGGATTGCAAACATTCCATGTTTCAAACGTGTTCATTTTCGTAAAATTTTATTGTTCGTGTATTCTGCATAGGCATAAAACTATAGGTACCTTATAACTTTATAGTTATAAAACTGTATTATGGTGGACAGAGACTTGTACAGCACACGCAAAATAATAAATTTTCAAACAGTTTTCTTGATCTTCAGATGTCTTACAGTGAATACTTATTTGTTGTATTGCTTGTGATTCAGATCATGTCTGTAACCCGCGTTTGTTCTAATTGAAGTTCCTTGGACGACAGCCAAGCAATAAGTGTTGTTGTTTACATACGCTATGTTAAGTTCCAATTTATAGTAAACTCTTTTAAACTACCACTCTTATAAGGTCTACATAATGGATTTATCTTACTTTTCATTTCTTGCTAGCTATTATGCTTGTCATTTAATTTATTTATTGGTAATTGGTATCTATATATTCGATTGAGCTTGTATAACAGAATATTCATATTTCTAGAAACATACATAAAAAATGTTAATAGGTAATTGTTGGTAGATACTAATTGAGAAAATTCATATTGATACCCATCTACAGTATAATTTAGCCCTTTTGACGTCCCACTGCTGGGCACGGGCCTCCCATCAACATGAGGGGGATTCAGGCCATAATCCACCACGCTGGCCCAGTGCGGGTTGGCGTATTTCACATGTCTTTCGAAAAGCAGTGATAGCCGATTGGTTAAAGCACGCGTCTCGCGGGCACCAGGTCTTGGGTTTAAATCCCGGCTCGCACCTCTGGATATTTCGAAATCTATGTGCGATTCATAATTTCCATATGATTATCACTTGCTTACGGTGAAGGAAAACATCGTGAGGAAACCCATCTACAGTATGGTTTCAAAATAGTTGGCCAAAACTTAAACTATGACTACACAGTAGTATCTAATTATAATCGGAATCATATTGAATATTGCAGAAGATTTCAAAGTCACACTACCAAGATATTTTATAATATAGTAGTAGTATCGCCAGACTGACACACCAACTGTATGGTCCCAAACTAAGCACCGCTTGTACTATGGGTACCGTACAATGGACTGGGGGCGATCCCAGTGACACCCAGACCAGGGCAAATTACGAAAAGGCCATTTCCGAAATTTACTCTAGCGGGAATCGAACCCGCAACCACCCTGTGCAGTGAGCCAAGCGGCCTACGCTCCAACCACTGCACCAAGCGGTTGTTTTGTAATCACACATCTGAATAGAAAAGCTGGAAGGTATTATTTACAAGAAAAGGAGCGTATATCAAACATTTTGTATTCACTTTTCGTATATTTACTATTAACAATATTCTCGGATGTTGACTGGGCCGCGTTGTCGCCAACTTCCCAGCCGGAATACAGCGCGTTCAAATTGTTTGCGGCACAAAATGGTGTAGGCACTCTATCCGATAAATATAAGGTCACGATATTTTGTACTTCTTTCTAACAGTTAAACTCGATAACAAACCAGAAATCTTGCAAATATATAGAAAATATATTTTTATTTTATGTTAGTGGTAATTCAATTAATTCATTTAGCGCATTAACAAATAACATCTTATATATATATTTCCAATATCTTAGATAAAGTTTTAAACGTAACTTATCTAAAAATAATAATGAACTGCCACAGCCGTTTTAAAAAACCATGGTACTTTTTCAGTAGTTATATTAGTTTTTAGCGGTTACATTACGAGAACCTTGCGGGGTTCAATATTTTGCTATTGTGACTATATAAATATATGTATGTGTGTGTGTGTGTGTATTGGTTATGGTCTCGACTTAGTCATAAACATTGATTTTATAGTGCCATCCAAATATGTGCGGCGCAGATTCAAAATCGCGTACTGGCCTGTAGGTAGGTACATCAATAGAAGATAACATAACCTAAAATTACTTTGAACCTGTAACGCGTCGTATAAACACCCGGATGTATATCAAACAAAATATAACCTATTTTGTGTTACAAAGTTATAACAGAAAGTTGGAAGAATATAAGTATCTACATACTTATTTGGGCTTTTCAATCATTTACCTACTAATTATCTTTAACGTATAAATTTTTAGTTTACAAATCTTGTATTCACATAGGAAACACAGAATTAGGGCGGGCGGCGATTAGTTACGTCATCAAAAAATGCCGGAAGCGTTCGATGGCTGCAATAAGTGATGATATATTATCGAGCATTATTTTCCGACAGGCTTTGTTTGCCCCATCCGACGTTCTGCCGGAATTATAAGAACTATTGGTATCAGAACAATGCTATTTCGGTAACCAATATAAACAAAGACCAGTGGTGCGAGTGTAGCATTAAGACTTAATTCGGACACCGCACCACATATTTTGAACGCATTCGTAACCTACCACTCATATCTCGAAAGGCAATACACTGGAGCTATTTTATTTACCAAAATACCTAGGTACTCTTTGTAGCTATTAATTATAATCAAATAGTGATTTAAAAATGAATATTGTAAAGAGTCAAGCCTATGATTTTTGCTGGTTCTTCTCAGTCGAGGTCGCGTTGCAATCTGGTTATAGACTAAAGGAAAAACATGTAAAAATTATAATCAATAATTGCCCACCAAGGTAAAAAATAAAATGATTTTTCTTTGACTTTGCCGCGAAAACAACAACTTATCTTTCTTTCTTATATTACAACCACATTGAGATTTTCAATTTTCATCCTATGATGTGAAGTAATTAAACTGCGTCTACATTTTCATGAAGCGGTATTCTCACAAAGGCTTTATTAATTTAATAGACACACAACATCTCAGGCAGAGTTATAAAGAATGTTACGTGACGCGAATGCTCCTTATATTTATCTAACTTCACTGCGTGTGACTTAGTTACTTGATTACTAACCCTTTGAAATCTTTAATTAACACATGTGCGAACAAGGAATATTAAATTAGAAACGGGATTATATCTACCAAAGATTTTGACAATAAACAATTACACAACTAGGTATAACAATATTGGTATTAAACTAAGCAAAACTACTAAATATAAATCATTTTATAACATTTCATAAGTTTGGAATCTAAATCTTTTATTAAGTTACCTACCAAATACCATCCATTCCCGTCGAAAACTGCAGAACTATGACGAGTGGGACGAATGGATGGACGGAAAGACGGACTAGATGATCTTAAAAGGGTTGCTCTTAGGGACTACGGAACCCTAAAAAGAAAATAAACTTGTTCTACCTATGACTGGGTAATGCACTGTGGACCATCTCAAGGAAAGAGGAAATTAAGAATAGTTCTTTTTGCGAAATTTGCAGCATATTTACACATAATGTAAGTAAAAATCCAAAGGTTTGCAAGTTTTTGTAAAAAGAAACAGTCACCCAACGTGTTGAGTAAAATGAACAAGCAGACCGGCCAATCACATTCGCAGATGTGTCACACATGCTTGCCAACACAACCATTAATACTTTATTAAACTTGTGATTGTTATTTGAAACACTAAACAGAAAAGGTGACGCACAACCTAATTATGTTGGCTTCGTGTATGGCAACGTTAGTCACCACTAAATGAGGCAATTAGTTTTCAAGTTCGTTCGTAAAAGCTAATTATGTGCTCGAAGTCGGCGGAGCTTCTGAAACTGTTAAGAGTCTGTACAGTGTAGACGAAGTAATAGATGGGCCGCATATTGAGTACTTTTCTTTGTAAATGTACAGGGCTTAAAGTCAGCTATTTTTGCCTCCCGCTTTGCACCGGAGGGAAGTGTAAATTTTTTCTCCCAACTCCTCCTATTATTTCTTTCGATTAAATTCGTGCGGGTTCCAAGACAATTTCACTTTTCCCCGGGACTCGTCGTGGGTCAAACCTCGACGTCAATAGTGGTCACAATTGTTGATCCTGGTTTACAGGAGTAACAGTAGTGGGAGTGTGTGGCGGGACCAGTCCCAATAAAAAAGGGGGTAAAGTCACAAAAAAATCTTGTGGAGAATAAGAGTCAGATTTGTAATACTGAAATGGCGGTAGGAGGGGAACATGACTCTCAGAACCGGTTATATTGAGAGATCTAGAAGGTTTGCAGCAAGCCAGATGCGATACGAAGAGTGACGGAGGAAAGTGATAATGTGGAAGTAATTAAGGGAGTCCCAGCAGTGGACGTCTTCCCGCGAAAAGATGAATAAATAATAAAAATAAGTCATATTAATATAATAACTTACGTACCTATACATATTCGTATTGGTAAAACACTAACAAAATTGCAAGACTGCATTACTAACACCATAAACAAAAACTTTGCATGCTCTATGACTGGAATTTGAATTTCGAAAAAATGTTTTATACCATATACGACGAATATAGTATTTCACACAAGCTACATCTCAAAACTCTTTACTTTAAAAAGTAGAAGAGTTGAACAAAAAAGTAGAAGTGGTGAACGCGCGTAAGAAGTATCTCGTCTGCAAAGCTCGACTGAGGTGACATTGTGGTAACAATATAACTTAAAACCGCTTTATATGTAACGTGTTTATACATTTTCGTAAATTCCATACGCCTCCATTTCGATGGTACATAAGTCTATTACGTAATCACTGTTTACGCAGCTCGTGTTTGGTGATTTACTTCAGTTAAGTTGGATTTTGAATCTTATGACGTAATGGAGAGTTTTGTGGTACAAATGTATGGAGGTAGATACAGACTAGATCTATGAGTTGGTTCGAATAGTATAGTAATTCGAGTAGCTAGAATAAATGGTCGTAGGGTCTGCGCAAAATATTTATAGGTCGTAGCTATTAGTCATAATAATACCTATAAATATTTTACTATAGCCGCTAGAATCTATGTAAAATATTGATAAATATGTCAAATAGATATATATACAGGTTGAAACAGAACTATACTTTCTTTTTTTCAAAACTTAACTTTGTAATTCTAAAACTATCAGCTTTGGAGGAAACTTGAAAAACAAAAAGTGTTATAGGGATACAGCTGTTGACCGATTTCACAAGTCTACAAAACCTTTAGTACTTCAACTGTTCCACAAAGCCGATAGTTTTATATTTACAAAGTTAAGTTGCAAAAAAAATAGGTATACTATTATTTTTCCCTTATAATTAAATAAGTATACCCTTTCTGTTTCACCTAGTATATTATAGAGTCTGACTACTAGCGTGCGTAATATGTGTAAAACTCATGGTAGAGCTACTGATGCCACTACTGATACGATGAAAAATAACTTTTTTGCAGGTGTTTATAAAGTCTTCATTCTAAATTAATACATAAAGGTTTGGATGGGTATAAAATTGGGTGTAAAATTAAATAGTACAAAGTTGGGTGGTAAATTGGGTGGGATTGGGTGTAAAATTAAATAGTACAAACTCTGATCCACATTAGAACACTATATTTTATTCCAATTTTGAAATAAATACATAGTCCTTACTGTGCCAAATATGTGTAAACTTTTTCTTGTTACTGTGGTTGCTACTCGTAAATGCAGGTTACACCATTTTAATTAGTAGTCGATAGTTAGGTACAGTCTGTCCTTATTAGCCAACTATATGTCAGCTACTGGTAGGTATATGTACTTAAATCATTATTTCTGACTTTTGATACACCCTCTATATTATGTGGGACTATGACAAACTAGGAACGGAAGGAACTCCGATAGGGGAAATACAACACAGTAATTATCTTAATTAGGTACGCGTGATGATTGATTGCTAATAAAACACCAATAAATACCGAGACCAGTTTCTTACTTAGGAACACTTTTAAACTGACTAAAGCCCATTTAACTAGAGCGTATTGCGTTCAGAGGTAATTTGAAAAGTTTTCATTCGTACCATTTTTCAAATAGTGTTATCTCACTGAAGTTATTAATGCTAGTAGCGTGGAATTCAGCTTCGGAAAAACGCGATGAACAGAACAAAAGCTTGAAGGCTGGTTCATACCAGAGTGGTGACGGTATTAAATAAATAATAAATATAAATATCGCCAGACAGACACACCAACTGTACGGTCCCAAACTAAGCAAAGCTTGTACTATGGGTAACCGTACAATGGACTGGCGGCGATCCCAGTGACACCCAGACCTGGGCAAATTACGAAAAGGCCATTTCCGAAATTTGCCCCGGGCGGGAATCGAACCCGCAACCACCATGTGCAGTGACCCGAGCGGCCTACGCTCGAACCACTGCGCCAAGCGGTCGTCCGACTCCATGTATGCGGTTAGTGTCGTATAGACGTAGGTACTTCCAGAATTAATGCGTTCGTATCTTCGCACCTGGATACGTTTATAATATTTCGCTTAGTTATAGTCGTTGATCATTATCTAGCTAGATCATAAGGTTCAATATGAAATCGTATGCCGACTGATAGTTTTCTAATACCTTTCTAATTTAAAAAAATATAAAAGTAACAACTGGCCCTGCCTGCATCTCTACTCCCATTTTAAGACGCTATGTATGATTTAGCATAATGGAAACATACATATACAATTACTAAGAAAATATTATACAAATACATTACAATAGCAACGCCTTCTTACGAGGGCTGTTATTAGTGATGCGAAATACTTTGAGCACATCTCGAGAGCCCCCAAGATATTCTTAGACATCGTTATGGACAGTTGCCGTGGGCCTCTAAAACAGCGACTTTTTATTTTCTGTCTTTTAAATGGGACCAGTCCCGTCACACACTCCCACCACTGTTAATACTGTAAATCAGGATAGACAATAGACTAGTTATGACGTCGAGGTTTGACCCTCGATGAGTCTCGAGAAAAGTTAAATTGTTTTGGAGCCCGCACAATTAAATCAAAAGAGTAAATAGGATGCGTTGAAAGTAAATTATCCACTTCCCACCATTGCAAATCCGTCCAAATTCTATGCCTGGATATTATTCTTCCTAGCATTTAAGTTGGCTTTCAGTCTAACCTGATACAAGTACCGAGTGAGTACAACCTTTCTTTTATTTGGTTGGAGCTGGTTGATAGCGATGATTTAATCAAAAGTAAATCATCTTTAGACCTTATATAGAGATAGTCTTTATATATACAGGTTGAAACGTAATGGGTATACTTTTTTTTTCAAATTTAACGTTGTACTTTTAAAACTATCAGATTTGGCTGTTGACAGATTTCATAAGTCAACAAAACCTTTAGTACTTCAACTGTCCCACAAAGCCGATAGTTTTAGATTTAGAAAGTAAAGTTGCAAAAAAATAGTATACCCTTTTGGTAGGTGAAACACACCTATACTCCATTTATTATAGCATTAGACAGAAGTTAAAAAAGGTTATTTTTAGTGTCCACTTTGTAATAAAAGTACAATTAACGAGTTACAGTTACGATTGACGTCGAATTTATTATAATATATTTATATACCAGCTTGTCACACCTAACTGTAATAATATTAATTATTTATCTTATTAAATATAGTGCCTTTCATTTAAATAATTATTATTTCATTACAATTTAAAATTAGTGTCGATGCTAAAAACCTAAAAGAAGCAGGGGTGAACATACCGGGAACGTTTTTCGTTTCACTATAATCCTACCAAATCTAAATGTTACCTAATCCCTTCAGAGGTTATGACAGCAGGGTATTTCTAATTTTGTCGGACTATGATATCTATGAAATTGATGTAAATAATGTGCTGTCAGTGTTTGTCATTGAGTCATTCGCCTGCACTCTAAGTTCCTGTGAATACCTTCTTTGTTATTGTTGTCGAATTTTCGTGATTTATCTATCAAAAGCTATGTTAAAACAATTTTAATGTCATGACTCTAAATAAAAGTTGTTTTGACTTGGAAATAAAATGTTTTGCACCCCTGCTTCTGCGAGCCTCTTATGTCTAATGTTATAATAAATGGAGTATAGTATAAATAGAGTTCAATATCCCAAAATATCATTTTCAGTGGCCCCAAGATGGAGAGCCAGATTTTGCGTCGTAAAGATATACAAACAAGTCAAGGATAATTTTATCTACGGTCCGCCAGACTGCGGGGACTTGAGCCCGGACTTAGCCAGAAATTTTAACCACTCATCCTCATAAATTGCGGGGTTAAACATGTTATTGCACCGTAGAAAATTCAAAACGACCTTGAATCATAAATATTATGGGTCTAAAATAATTGCCGCTTTATATCGAACAATCCTAACAAATTTATTTTTAAAAAAATATTTGATAACATCGAGGAAATTATCCTCATTATCTATTCATGTCTGTTATCTCGATGGAAGATAATTTATTTTGCGATAGAACTCTGGGGATCTGGACTCTACAATGTCTGTGAAGGCATTTTGCACCGGTTTCTGAGAAAAAAAAATTTGCAGAAATTTAGGCTAGGTTGGGGCGAGTACGGACTATGACGTATAGTCTCCAACTGCAGGTTTTGTTATGTTAAAACGGTTTGCAGAGCAGTGTGAGGTTTTGCGTTATCATGGAACAATAATGGCGGAGATCGATGTCAGGGCTGATTCTCTGAGAGTTTCGCATCATCATTATTCAAAGTTCTTCACAATCGACATCTCCTGTCGTTGATACACCGGATCTTAAAAGGCTAAAGGGAATTTCAACATGAAATGTGACAACATCGACTGATGAGAGTATTAATATGATAACTACTTATGTAATTCTTGGTAATCTCAAAAGGCAACACACTGGAGCTATTATATTAATATCTACTACCTTTGTAATTATCCTACTAATATTATAAATGCGAAAGTTTGTGAGTGTGGATGTATGTATGTATGTATGTATGTATGTATGTATGTTTGTGACTCCTTCGCGCAAAAACTACTGAACGGATTTAGATGAAATTTGGAACTCAGATAGATTATAACCGGGATTAACATATAGGATACTTTTTAACCCAATAATCCAATACTACGCGGATGAAGTCACGGGGCACAGCTAGTTATCTATATAAGCAACTGGCGATAAAAAAAATATATATATCAAAATGTATAAAGACAAGCCCGCTGATGTTCTTGCCGGATCTTCTCATTCGAGGTCGCGTTCCAATCCGGTTGTAGATATTACAATAAAAGTAAAATTGACAATTTTTGAGTTCCCCGTAGGCTTAAACAAAATAAACGCTTTGAATCTGAATTGGAATTATATCAAGCCAATGCATTTTTCGCTTGCGATGATCGCAACGAATCCACCTTTCATCACACGTCACAATTCTGTCGTAAACTCCTTCATTTCTATACCTTATCATCAAATCAAGAGATTCCTCCCTCGGGGTTACCTCTTTGATGACGTCAATCTGGATGTTTGTCCATATATTTTACTATATCTACTACAAACATTTATGTACTACGCGGCTTATTTTTATTACGCAACAATATCACAAGTTGGCAGCAATTATAAACTGCCAGAGGGTCAAAACTCAAGCATAAATTATAACCCCTTACCTTCGAAGTTTCCCTAATTAATATTCAACGAACGACGTAAGGTATTTCTGTAATTTGAGTCACGTCTCACACAAACTCACTTGACCTCAGCGGTTTAACTATTAAATAATACACTGCTAGAAACAGGTCGATCGTACCCATTCAATTAGCACAATTATAGCATTCGAACACGGGTTTTGTATAAGCCGAAATATCACCCTTAGCTCTATAGCATTAATTCCAAACACTCCGTTCATGTTATGGATACAATTATTATATGTACTACTAGCTGAGCCCGCGACTTCGTCCGCGTGAAATTTAACTTAACAAAAAAGCCCGCTCCCGCGTTCTGAGCCCGCGCGGCAGGACACATTTTTTTAAATTTTGTTTTTCTAAAATAAAAGTAGCCTAGGTTACTCCTTATAACATCAGCTATCCGCCAGTGAAAGTCCCGTCAAAATCGGTCTAGCCGTTTCGGAGATTACCCGGAACAAACGCACAGACAGACAGACAGACAAAAAAAAATTAAATCGCGTTTTTGTTATAGGTGTCGTATGTACTTTCATATGCATTTAGTGAAAAGGTGTTATTTTGATATTACAAACAAAAACTCCAATTTTATTTATTTGTATAGATACAATAGACGAGGATTGTTGCACTTACTTATATATATTGTTAGGAAGCATTTAAGCGATATTTATTATGTAATTCCTTGAAAATAAGCATTAGTTTCTCGATAAGTACCGTAGTTTGTTATCTTTATTTTATTACTTAAATGCTCGGTAATAAAGTAACTAATAAGAAAGCAAGTTATATACGCCACAAAAATTATCTCAAAATTTTCCTTTTACATCGAATTTGCAATCTTCATTTTAATATCGGTACCATCTTAATTTACTAAGTGAGAAGGCAATAGCAAGGGATATCGTAAGTTTGCCTTCATCGGCAAATTAAATTCAGCACTGCCTTTCAAGCGATATTTGGATCTCTGAAATGCAAAATACAAAGTATTTCCTTACTTCTGATACAATAAAAAGGACCTTTCATATAATAATGAAGCAACTAGATTCAATATTTAACACTTATTTTTATAATAATGAACTTAATAACATATAAATACTTTTGGGCTTCGAAAAATTATCGCCTATATAGTTTTTTTCTGAATAAATTCGAACTCAACTCGGGCTCTGTTAACTGAAATGAACTGGCAATAGGTACATGTAAAGGCTTTTTGCGCGTGTAATCTAAAATGCTATATAGATACATATCTTATTTTCAATGGATAAAATATATAACACATTTTACCAACTATTATAAAAAAGCGTTTACTTGTTCCACAACTTTTGAGCTGGAAATTAATGAAGAATAAAAATCAAACAAATTGAACGCGGACGGCGTCATCCTATAAAAGAGCATTCATGAAACTACTATCTGCATCATCCAATTATTTTAAGCAGTTCTCGGAGCACGTCTACATTTCGAAAGATGCTTACATCGCATTTTCAACATCCATCCATTAAGAGTAAAGACCCAATTTCCCAGCAACAGTTAATCTCAGCATAACGAGACTATTACGCAGACGCGGCGGCCATCACTGCATAGGAAGTACGAAGAGCGTTAAATATTATCGTGTTCATCAACTATGCCATACGTATCGAGAGATAATGTAGTATATTTATTTTATTTATTTATTTATTTATGTTCAGGCATCGTAGGCCCATAGATAAATACCTTATAAACTACCATACATATTAATAATAACTAAACTAAACTATGGGTGGTGACGGCGGCAATCTCCCCCGAAAGCGCCTGAACACCACACCCCTCGGCCAGTAGTCTTCCTGCATGAAAGTTGACAGCCTGTCCGTGGGGACCCTAACCACAAACGCCTTGAAACTAGCGTTGTGACTAGAGTCCAACGGCTGAACTCTCAATGAGACATTGCTCTTTATTCTGACATACTCAGCAATGTCCCCCGCCGTGTTGGTATAGTGGAGGCGGGACAGGTATGGTTAAGGCACGTGGACCAGTATTCTAAAATGCGCCGGCAAGTTAAGTAGACTTTTTGTTTTAATTGCAGTAAAAAATAAATATATTTTAAAGTATAAAATACTTGGGAATAAAACAGTATTATGGGTTAATTATTTTAATGCTGAAATGACACACAAACCTGATGAACGTCGCATTTCTTTTAATAAACATTAGGTACTCACCTTTACTTATAAAATATGGATTTATTTATCCCGCAAAAAAAACCATAAATCAGAGCTTTTGCCCACCAAGTGTGAAATTGGAAGGGTATCCGTATCTAACGTTGTATCTCTTTTACTTTAATCTGCTATGATAGAGACAGAATTAATTCTACGCGATTCTCAGCCCCTTATGGGCAGTAATTTATATCCGCGACATTTTGTAGGCTCGTCGACGTTGCAGGCAAAATCAGAATATTGTCGGAGATGTTTCTGCAAGATAAGCCCATTTCTTATCACAGGGCGGGTATGGAGAGTGACGTATGACGTCATTACCGTCGCTCCCTGGATTTTGTCATTCAAGAGTTATATAATTTCATGGCTGAGGTCGTAGGTACAGTTCAAAAAGGTGATATGAAAGTGACTTTTTAAATAATTGTCAATTCACTTTTGAACGTAACTAGATATTCAGCTAACATAATATATTTCTTGATATTTTAGTATCTTTATAACTCACCTACATAGTTCAACAACCATTATTTCTTGGTTATTGTTTTTCAATAGACACAGATAGGTACCGAATTCAATAATTTGGGAGGTTACCACCTTTTTGTGTGTAATGAAAGAAAACTAAAAATAAAATCATTATTTCAGCCAACGCCAGAGATAGGTCTTATGATCGGTTCCATCGCGATGCACTCCACGTGTTCTGTTTAATATTTCATGAAAATACACTACGTACAAAATATTTCGCAAAGTACACACCTTCGGGAGATATCGCTTTTCACATAAAAGCATCGATATATTTTGTTATTTGAAAATGTGTGGATCTTTAGCAGTTACATGTGTTATATAAAATATACATTAGTACTAAATTGTGTTCTGTTTCAACCTGCATATTTTATAAGTTTTTATAATATTTTTTTAAAGAAGTAAGAACTAAAAATTGTGTTCTTACTTCATAAATATACTGCAATCAATGTGCTTTGTCATAAATTAGGTATTCAAATTAGGATTAATTTAACGCATAAATCAGCCTAACCAGTTTGGAACGTGACTCTATAAACTGGTAAACATGATTGAATAACTGAATTCTCCCACATTAGATAGGTTTTCTTTTTTTAAAAAAAGATTACTAGCAATGTCTGTTTATCACATTACTAGTATTCCCTTTAACCCCTCCAACTAAGCTAATGCTTGTGCTAGGAGTGGGCTCACGTCAATAGTTTAATGGCCAGGATGGGGATCGAACCCGGAACCTCTCAGCTACGAGGACGGCCCCTCTAACCACTAGGCTATTGACGCTTCAAACCTATATAAAATACTTATCCATACTGGCTCGGCCAGGATAGTACCTGCCATCCTCTCACAGAAGATCAGCGTAAAGTAGCTCACTCTTGCCCACTCCCCTTTAGGTCAACAACATGCAAGCAAAGTCTTTGGTATTGCAATCAATCAAGTATCTATACACTACGGCAACTGCTTCACATCAGTGACTAAACCGGACTAAAAAAACATAATTTAAGCCCTTTTAAAGTGCCACTCCTGGGCACGGGTGTCCTCTCAATGCGGGGGCCATTCAGACCATAATCGACCACGCTGCCTTAGTGCAGGTTGACACGGCTCTCGAAAATTGGTTAAATTATATTATCTACTAGCGACCCGCCCCGGCTTCGCACGGATGCAATAAATTATCAGTGTTTCTCTACTATATTATACAAATAAACCTTCCTCTCGAATCACTCTATCTAATACAAAAAACCGCATCAAAATCCGTTGCGTAGTTTTAAAGATCTAAGCATACATAGGGACAGACAGACAGCGGGAAGCTTTGTTTTATACTATGTACTTAGTGAAGACATGCAGGTTTTCTTACGATGTTTTCCTTCAACGCTTACTAAACTAAATGTGTTGCAGTATTTTTCATGGTCATGGTCATGTCACTGCAATTTAGTTTATTCGTCATTTGTAGCCACAGAATTGGCGCCATTGTATTGGTGACGTCAGACTATGCTCTAGGAAATAATCACTGAAATTAATTTCCCCTGGAATAATACAAAGGTCCGGTGTCCTATAGAAGTTCCTTTGGTCCCGGACTGGCTCCAAGCCAACACCAAGAGCGGAGAAAATAGGAAGCAACGCCACACAAATAATGGTAGAAGACGTTTCTCTAATAAATATTGGCCGATAATATCGAATAGGTGGTCTAGTAATGTTCTTTTATAAAAATACCAATGAAAGAGACCGTGAAAGATAATGTTTTATTTAAAAGGAAATGAAGATACGTACTTATACCTTGATAGTTACGTATATTCGCTCATCATTAAACGTCTCTATAGCTAAAGTATATGTGCCAAACTCTTATTTCAGACGTTTGAAACACTCTGTATATGGTTCAAAATTGATAAGATTTTTCTTAAAGGGCTAATACACTTTTGACGTCCCGACCACACAGTATTTAAAATCACTTCACGCAACCTTTAAATATAAAATGTAATTAAAAAATCGGTTCATCCGTTTGAGAGCTATGATGTTACAAACACACAGCATATTAAACTTTTTCCGGTGGGGCTTAAAACATCAAAATATTATACATGTGCCTCATCCAAGCAGACTCCCAGCACTGTTCGATGTCTAGTACCATTTGGATGCAGTATTGCAAACGGGACACAACCCACACGTACTCATGCAAACCAAAACCAACCCTAGCTCGAGTGATTGTAGGTTGGTTTCAGTTTGCAGAAATATGCGTGGGTTGATTCCACTTTGCAGAATTACAGGCATTTGTAGTTGGACCGCGTATCCGACATTTGCACTTGTCAAGACGTGCAATCGCACTAGAAGTTCACGATTGGAGACGGCTGCGATGGCAAACAACAGCTGATCTGTATTTAAGAGAGACATACCTATAGATGTACCAACTTTTGAACATTAGGGGGCGTCCATTAATTACGTGATGCGTTTTTGGCGATATTCCGCCCCCCCCCCCCAGATGAGATGTCGTGGTATTTGGCTCCATCCCATACCCCCATGTCCCAATCTCACGTGAGATTTTTTAAAATGCGTTTTTCTATTAAAAATATTGCTTTTTTTTAAGACTAATATTTAACATTGCTTACTTTTCTTAACTTGCTTTACTTAACTTGGATGTAAGTAACAACAGACCATGGTGAGTAGCAGTCTGCGAATGACGTTCATGTCCGGTGGACATCTTCAGGTTAGTGAGCCAGATAATGAGAAGTTGCAAGTCTAAAAAACATCACCAAGCAACTGTTTATACAAAAGAAATAAACAAGATATAATCCGCACATTGGTTTCAACACTTTCAACATACTATGCGCTAGGGTGCAATTTCGTATGTCGAGGCAATGTTAAATACCTATTCGCGTTGCCAATGGCAACGTATTTATCCACCAATCATTCGGATCGGCGCATTCAATTTGGGCAAAGCTCCCGTGACTTGGCATACTTACAAGACGCTCGGCGATACTTACAGATAGCTGTTGCAATTACAATTAAATGTATTGATAAATAAACATATTATGTATATAATTATTTTTCTGCTACTAGCATTGTACAAGGCCAAAATAAAACACTGATTATAATTTAGGGAACAATTTTTTTAACAAAACTATTTATGGTTTAAATTTAATTATGCTAAATATATCATGATAATAAAATAAAATATAAGTATGTTGGTGGAATGTGGAATGTGTTTGCGAATATCCCTACTGAGATAAATGTTCTGAACTCATTCATAGACCATTTTTTAATTTATTCCAGTTGCCTCTCCAGTCTCAGTTCCATCACCAGCCTGTGTTACAGTACACTTATGTGGATAATACACCACCAAACAAAACAAAATTATACAAACCTCTAATGAACTCAAAAACAAATAAGTCTGAAGACTACTCTCCACCTTCTTCTCATGGTAATAGTAGAAACAAATCTTCAACAACGCTAACACACACGTATTCTTGAATTCCACGCAGGTGTTCCCGGAATGTTTTGCGAAAATTCAAGAGATTAATTCAGTGTTGTGCATCCATTTTGAAAATGTATACACCTATGAAGCTGTGGGAATGCGTGCAGAAATTCTGCGCTCTTGTTTTATTAAAACAGTCGCTATTCGGCCATTTAGATTTGATTCCAATCCGGTTGTAGATATAAGAAAAAAATGTAAAAATGACAATTTGTAAGGGCCCCAGTAGGCCTAAACAAAATAAACGATTTGAATTTATAAGTTCAATACTGAAATGTCTGTCCATTTGGTTTCAGTGAAGGAAATGCGCACCAAAATACCGAAAGGTAACCTAAAAACAATGGTTATGATTATAGTTGGTCTAATTTTAATATCGCATGATATTTTTAATCACCTATGTCTTAAATGCAAAAGATGGTAGTATGTACCTGTCACAGTAAAAATAATCTGATCGTATTCATATTTTCTATAGACTTATATTTTTTATCTTTATGTTGGGTATGGTTGTTTGGTAACAAGTGGTTTAATCACAGGTTAGATGTAAGAAAAAAACACGATTACTTGTGGTAGACTAATCATCTTTAAATATCTATAGAATATCGTGCATTACTAATATACGATACCAGTGACGCGTGTAGCATGTAATAGAAGTTCTGATCATCGCCTCAGCAGACAATTTTGTTAATGTCACCTACGTAGGTAGGTACTGATAAAGACAGTACCTAAGCTCAAAACTTATACCAATTAACACATTGGGGAAAATTATAATTATAAAAGTACTTATACCTAAGTATTATGAGCGTAACAACGGTAATTATTTCCATGAATAATGTAACGAACGAAGTGGAATGAGCAAACTTTTAATGGGTATTAAATATACATAGGTACTGTTTTACTTGCTAAGGATTGAGGTAGAAGCAATCGCATATACATTATATTACAGGTACCTGACATTTTAATTTTATTTAACCTTTTCAATGTTTTGTTAATTCATTTCACACTCAAACTCAAACTTGTTTTTATTCATGTAAGCCAGCAAAGCATTTATGAATAGTCAGAATCTACCACCGGTTCGGAATGCTGCTTCCACTGAGAAGATCCGGCAAGAAACTCAATGGTTACTCTTTTAAATGAATACAAGATGGTATACATTCTCAGGAACAGCAACAGAATATGAGCAGGCAACACCATTGCCAATAAATAACTCGTCAATAAGATCAGACAATAAAATAAACGCCGATAATAGGTACATATATGTATAATTTAGGCTTCCTCCCTTGTCTTACGTAACGCATCTTACGAAATGTTTCAGAACTTTTGATATCTATAATGACATTGATTCATGTCTAATCTAATACTTCAATGTTTGAGTAGGTATCTAACTTTGTAGCTTTGTTGATTAATAACTTAGTTTCAAATCAGGATGTATCTTGTCCGTTGTTAGCAAAATGATTGATGAGTTCACGGCTTCAGCTGATAAAGTTGGTAACACAAAACCTGTGAACTACTCGTAATCTGACAAGATGTTGTTGTGGTCAAGTTAGTAGGTAAGTAAGCCTTGAGTAATATTTCTTGTATGGACTTAAGTTGACATAGATATATTTATGGTTACTTTCGTAACAACAAGCCGTCTTAATTTCCTTTTAAAGATTACTAGCAATGTAATATTTTGTTGGTGATAGAGCCAAGCTGTTGCCAATTGAGTACAGGGGGCCGATCGCGCTAATTTTAAACGACATTACCAAAACAAAACCACAACCAAAAACGTTATGTTATGCACATTTCGTATCGCGCTATTATTTTAACGGAAACGAATTAGCTTTATTTTGGAAGATACGTTTGTCAACGTATCGTTACTTTTTGTCAGCGTTTAGAACCAAAAGCGTTACGTTGGAATTGGCTATTCCGCTGTCAAACTAACGTTTTTGAATTAGTTCGTGACGAGCAACTTTTCAAGTTATGTTTGGTGGATTATTGTAACTAAAACTTAAATTCAAGTGTTTGTGTAATATATAAAAGCTTAAAATGCTCGGGCTACATGTTAGCAAGCTACAAAGTGCTTATGAGGTGGACGTAGCTGAGGGTAAAGCATCGGCCCGCAGGCAGAATGGCCCAATAAGACGGTCATTGATTTCTAATTCGGAGTCAAAGCTTAGAAAGCGATATCGTCTTTCAACGGAGCTGTTTGCCGGGTTGGCGGAGGAATGAACTCCTCTTATGCCTACCTGCCCCTCGTTCTGATGGTCTGGATGAGGATACGAAGGTAAGCGTTTGTGAAATGTCCCTACAACCTATATTAGTTTACGGGCTAGCTCAACAGAGGTAGTACCACCCTTACACAAAAGATCGGTGCGTTTCGTACGATGATTGAGAGGGTCGGAAGCCCAACCATTTCAAAGACAAGTTATTAGATTAACCCGACTCCTAAAGGTATTAATTATTAAAACGAGATACTGGACGGCGGTGTTTTATGTAGGAAGTCTCTTGTGGTCGGTTCAACTTTGCCTTTAAACTAAAAGTCCTTTCGTAAATAATAAATGAAGTCTATCCCTAGTACCTCATAGAAGCCGTTTGTATAATAATGCTGTACGCGGTCCCCGATTCGGGATTTAACATTTAAATCTCTAACATTTAAGATTACGTAGTGTTCGTGTATCATGTAATTAGCATGTTCACTGCTTAGCATAATAATTTGTGTATAAGATAGGTGTTATGTTTGAATATTTTTCTTTAATGATTTATTTATTTTTATATAATAATGCACTCTTTATCTCAATCTGTTCAATACGTAGTACTTTTTTAACACGTCTTAAATGATAGAGTATTAAGACTCTTAATACTTGAGCTTGAAAGTGTAACACTCTTATCTCGAAGTAAGTTTAATCGTACTGGTGATGATGATTGGAGCAGATTTTGCATATTTTTGAAGTACAAGAAGACAAGCGTACGACTCGGCTGATGTTAAGCAGTCACCGTAGTCTATATTATGCATGCGACATCAAAGGCGGTACCTGACCTGAAAGAAAGTGGGACAGAGGGAGCGCAAGCGAGAGGGGGACGGGCTTGCTGCTCTCTCACTCATCATACGAAACGCAGTTATAATTGCTAGTTTACGCCGATCTTCTGTGAGAGGGTGGTACTACCCCAGTCAAACCAGCTCTTATATGAGTTGTAGACAATTGACTACAGTTTGGCTCCACCCCCGTTAAATTGCTATAAGTATACATTTGAATGACTATTTATATATGCAAATAAATAAAATTTGAGTGTCTGTTTGTAATTTCAAAATAACACCTTTTCATTAAATGCATATGAAAGTACATACGACACCTATAACAAAAAGGCGATTTAATTTTTTTTTGTCTGTCTGACTGTGTGTTTGTTCCGGGTAATCTCCTAAACGGCTGGACCGATTTTGACGAGACTTTCACTGACAGATAGCTGATGTAATAGGGAGTAAGTTAGGCTACTTTAATTTTTGAAAAACAATTAGGGTTCCGCGTAAAAAAATAAAAACACATGAAATCAAAGAGTATCTCCGAAACGGGTGGACCGATTTTGACGGGACTTTCACTGGTAGATAGCTGATGTTATAAGCAGTAACTTAGGCTAGCTTTAGGGTAACTTTTATTTTAGAAAAGCAAAATTATAAAAAATGAAAAAATGGGTTCTGTCGTGGGGGTTCAGAACGCGGGAGCGGGCTTTTTTGTTAAGTTCCACGCGGACGAAGTCGCGGGCTCAGCTTGTTATTATATAAATTACATGTATTCAAACTGTGGATGCGGCTAACCACGCCGCTATTGCTGAATTAATTGTTAAATAATAATTAGTATTGTAACAGTTAATCTGTATGTTGAATGAATAATTGTGGTAACATAAACATATTATATGTTTTAACGATTACAATTGCCTATATTAGGAACATTGCATTGGCATTAATTAATTTACAAATTCCGTTTGTTTTTTAGTGTAAACTAGCTGAGCCCGCGACTTCGTCCGCGTGGAATTTAACTTAACAAAAAAGCCCGCTCCCGCGTTCTGAGCCCGCACGACAGAACCCATTTTTTTTTTTTCTAAAATAAAAGTATCATAAGTTACTCCCTATTACATCAGCTATCTGCCAGTGAAAGTCCCGTCAAAATCGGTCCAGCCGTTTCGGAGATTACCCGGAACATCACACAGACAGACAGACAGACAAAAAATTTTTAAATCGCGTTTTTGCTATAGGTGTCATATGTACTTTCATATGCATTTAGTGAAAAGGTGTTATTTTGATATTACAAACAGACACTCCAATTTTATTTATTTGTATAGACTAGCAAACAGCCCCGGCTACGCACGGTTTTTGCTTTGCAAAAATGGTGATTGTGGGTTATCCCTAAGAGATAGACATATAGCTTCGCGGTCTTTTTGTAGACCCTTTTTAAGGTGTACAATACTATAGTACATAATTTGGATCTATCTCGTAGGGTTTAGCCAGCGTTTGCAATATAAGCGCCAAAAAATGTGTTTATTTACGACATCACATTAGAAACCTCTAAAGTTATCAGTGTTTTCTCTACTATATTATGCATGTATTATACATATAAATCTTCCTCTTGAATCTTTCTATATATTAAAAAAACCGCATCAAAATCCGTTGCGTAGTTTTAAAGCTCTAAGCATACATAGGGACAGACAGACAGCGGGAAGCGACTTTGTTTTATACTATGTAGTGATAATAATCGCTCATTTTCATGAAATCTAATCCGGCTTTGGAGTTACAAAATAGAAACAAACAAGCTTTGCGACCGAATATTCGGAATATTCGGATTGGCTTGCACTGTGATGGATTAGTAATAGCAAAACGTAGTCTGTTTGTGTTTTATAAAGACTCATGTTTTGTTCTGTAGGTATGTGCACAAGTGCTGTAGGTATTTAACAATTACAATTTTGGCAATTTAACTTTTCCCCGGGACTCGTCGAGGGTCAAACCTCGACGTCATTATTGGTCACCATTGTCGATCCCGGCTTACAGGAGTTACAGTGGTGGGAGTGTGTAGCGGGACTAGTCCCTTAAAAAAAAATGCTGTAAGTAATAGAGCCAAGATGTACCTAGCCATTTGATTACGGCTCATATACTCGTACGAGCTGGCTAGACCGTGTCGAACCCACTCACAAAGTATATCGCCGTAAATTTGGTAGCTATTTTTTTGTTAGCTCACTTGAAGCAATAGCATCTACTGATTTTAATAAAACTTAACTGATCTAGCCTATGTTGCTGTCTGTGACTGTTAGTTGGTCGGTTTCCAGTCTACGGTACATTGTGAATTAGGTCTACTAAATAAAAGTATTAAGAAAATTATACCAACAAAGCTCTTTAGTCTGACTTAAAGCGAGGATCGTTTGAGTGAACGTCAGTCAGCGTCCTTTGAACTTTAATTTATTTAAGACCTTTGAAGTATTTGACAAAAGGATGGACAGGTTTTATGATGTTTTTAAAATTTAAATTGTAGCCGTGGATAAAAATAATGCTCTATGTAGAATAAATATTATAGTAGCATTAGCAACGGCTTGAGGTACCAAATATTAATTCATCCTGTATACTAACCTCTCCATAATAACAATATTAATAAACGTGGATTAGTGGCTGTGTAGTAGTTACACCATACTTTGTCTTCTTCTTTCGAATGTCAAATTACTGATGACTGAAAGAGATAGTTCGGTGTGTAACTATTCACGCGCTAATCCAAGTTTATTAATAAGGCGATAAATGTTTAGGTACTAAAGGGGAGTACCTAAACATTACTAGTAAATAGTACCTAGGGTAGAACAACGCGTCACGCGACCCTACACTACGCCCAATACTAATGCCCGGGCCCAGGATATTGACGCAATAATGCCAGCCTGGAAGGGTCCGGAATGTCGAGTCGTTTTTCAAGACATTTTCCGACAAATATCCAATAATACGTCCGCATGCCGCGAGCTTGTTATACAAATACTTAATTGAAAATTGATCCCGCGGGTATCTCTCCATCAAAACCCCATTGTTTTTGTTTTCCCCGGTACCTGGTTATACGAAACTCGCCTTTACAATAGGAACATTTACCTACGTTATTTGTTTAACTCAAAAACACATTAGTAGGTATATGTAATTAATAATTTGATAAATAAATTCGCTAGCGTAAATTATAATTTCTGGATGTTCACAATAGCACCATTTACCGGATCCCACAATTATAAGAAAACATCAAAATCGGTCAAGTGGTTTAGAAGAACAATTAGGTAAGAACACACGCACACCGGAATCCTACTAATATTATAAATGCGAAAGTTTGTGAGTGTGGATGTATGTATGTTTGTTACTCCTTCACGCAAAAACTACTGAATGGATTTGGATGAAATTTGGAACACAGATAGATTATAACCGGGATTAACATATAGGATACTTTTTAACCCAATAATCCAATACTACGCGGATGAAGTCGCGGGGCACAGCTAGTTATAGCATATTATATAGAAATAAGATTTTATTGTGATTTATTTATTATTATAATTCTTTATTATTGAGCTGCTTTATAGTCATACCCACTAACTAATATGCGAAATGAAATACATTATCATGTTTTTCAATTATGTTTTATTTTTCCTTGCTAAAGTTGATATAATCTAATGATAGATACTGGGGTCTTTGGCGCAATTCACTGAGGGAGGGCCCATTATCCGGTTTCCCTTCCAATACCGCTAAATATCTATTCCATGTGCCGTTATATTAAATTTTCTCAAATAAAGACCCATCGCCGAGAGGGCGCATTAAGATTATTACGCCCTTTAGGACCACAAGGCGCCTTTGAAGAGCCCAAAAGTGATCTCCGATATTTTCTTAAATATATTTATAAGTGTATGAGGGTATCAATACAAATAAATAAAGTTAAAGTGGCTTTGTTATATTATCCAAATAAAAGCTTTTTAGAAAATGTAAATGAAAATTCTTATAAAGGTATTTTGTATGTCTGTTTGTTCCGGTTCCATTTTGGTATTTTGCTTTAATACGTAGATTGATACCTACATAGATATAAATGTTTGATACCATTTTTTTCTTGCAACGGTTCGTAGGATATTTTCTATTCCTCACATTTGTCAGAGAGCGAGCGCAAGATAAGGCATGGCTATTTTTCTACCAATTAATCAGACATGAGCTTCGTATTGTCCATGAAATAATGTTCCTGATACTTACAAACAGGAAACGGTATTTTAAACCTATGAACGCTAAAATGTCTGTTTCTTCAGCAGGCGGAAAAAAGGTCAACGGTCTTTGAGCGTACCGTAGGTATAAACGACCTTTTTGGCGTGCGTGCGTGACGCTCCGCGAACGCGCCGCCTACCAGCCGCGTCACCCACCCCAGATTAGGGTGACCGTCCATCTGGCTCCGATCAATAGGATCGCTTAATTTCCCCAGCTTCACCCAGCATAACCCAAGTTACCAGCAATTAAAACGATCTCATTGGTCGAAGCGAGTATGCCCGTTTCACAGCACAGCCAAGTGGACAGTCCCCCTTATACATATCGTTTTTTCTAACCCTAAAATAATACTGATGTCGTATCATTGACCTTTTATCCGCTTCCCGCAGGAACAAAGTATGCATCTTTTAAATAGGTATTAAATGAATGTACGAGATTGATTTATAGGAATGTCATACAAATTATTACTTACCCAACCCGTTCTTTACGACTAGATTTAATAAAAATCTAGCGGTCAGCCAGCCCCCACTGAACCCGATTGTATATATATTTTCTGAGGAACTTCTGAAAACTGTTGTGCTCCAGATTTCCGGCTCTTTGTCCCAGTCACGACTGCGTCCTCGGGGATTGTTCACAAAACACACTCGTAGTTACGTAGGTATATTGTTTGTACTGGAGAGGGGCCTTTTTGTACGTCGCAGACAATATTAAACAGCTTTCCTCTATATCAAAATACTTATCTTCTTGGGGTATTGTGAAATACTAAAGAAGTAAGTCTATATAGTTAGCGTAGTGCTATACGCGGTGCTTTGAAGTTTGTCTTTAACCTTTCCTATGAACCGCAACTCCGAGCGCCTTCTCCCCAAGTGTCTCAATATTTCGGAGAAATGAATACTTTTTTGTTTTTTTTTCTTCGCGCCTAATCGTAACTTTTTTTACAAGAATCGATACTAAAACAGATAGACTTTGAAATAATCGATCTATCGAAACCCTTTTATCGTTGACGTGTTACTAAACGTAGCAAATAAACAACCAATTGCCGCTCGCGTCTTATACCCTACTAGCGGCCCGCCCCGGCTTCGCACGGGTACATTGCGGTTACATTATTCGAGTTTTAGTAAGGATCCCTAATTTTTTTGAAAATATATTTTAACCTATGTCACCCGGGGATAGTGTAGCTTCCCAACAGTGAAAGAATTTTTCAAATCGGTTCAGTAGTTTCGGAGCCTATTCATTACAATCAAACAAACAAAGTTTTCCTTTTTATAATATTAGTATGATATATAATTTTATTCCTGTTTTCAAATATTTCAATGATGAAATCAATTGGAAGACACAACAACCATCAGTTACAGGCCTTCAAACTATGCAATATTTGAAATCCTTACGATTAATTAAATTATTCTACATCAAGAGCGTTTATCTAGATTATAATTAAAGTTGAAACTATACGAAACTCGTGTCACATCGACCAGGATACGTGCGTGATTAACGACTGAACTTCCCACCCCTTCAGCGAAACTTTCTGATGGACGAGGATCGTCGCCGCCCCTGTACCGCGGTTTGAAGAGCTATACTTACCGGGTGCGTCCACACGTACCGAGCAGTCGTGCCAGACAACATTTAGCCACTTAATCCGACCAAACCAAATATTTGCCTCGGATATACTCGTATTATATTGTTAGATAATTCTCCTACCCACCTAACTGCACTGAGTGGAATAGTATAAAACAGCGCGCAAACCCTGGAGCGCACTTGCGCTCGCCCTCTGTCCGGGTGAAGTTGTTATGGCCACTCTGGCCAACATCATATAGTCAATTCAACAAAAAAAAAACACTAACGAGGCACTCTGCGCTTGGCTTTCGGACACGACGGACGTATTTGTTGTGATAGGAATGTTTCTTATAGTTATTGTCAACGTTAATTAAAATGCTGTCAGTAAAAATTGTTCAAGTAAAGATCATTGTTAGAATTAAATTTAAGTTAGGTTGATTGTTACTTACCATTTTTTTTTAAATAAATTACACGAGTTGTATATTTCGCGCGGATACTCGGTAAGTGTGGACCTACCAAATTAAAACATTTCTGGGTTAGTTTTTGATGATAAAGAGATACAAACGCTCGTATTATTCATTATTGTGTATGATTTTCCTGATGCAAAAAATGCCACAGTTTCATTTATTTCCTTTGAATAGGTTATTTACAACTTATCAACACTCGTAAGAAACCAAGTCTCCAATGAAAACAGTGTAGGTAAACATAGTCGCATTAACTTGTTCAATTAGTTTTATCTCACGCTACTCCCGTTATTTTACCGTAAATCCTAAGGATATAAGTAGGACAGAGAAAGCCGAGGTTACCTGTGAGTGAGCCAAGCCATGGGGGCTTTCCTCAAATCGAATCCGCCGATCCGGGTAATTGGTGGAACGAACGATGTTTACCGAATACAAACGTCGCATGAGGGAACAAGATTTCAAATTGATACAAAATTACTCAAATTTCTACTTGACAACCAGATACATTATATGCGATAAGATTCCGGAGCGTAAATCTATTCAAACACCTGAGGGTTATATTTAATAGGGGTTGTTCCAGTTATAGGATGAAGATTCCAAAGCTTGATAATAATAAATATCGCCAGACTGACAAACCAACTTTTTGGTCCCAAACTAAGCAACGCTTATACTATCAGTCCATTGTACGGTACCCTACAATGGACTGAGGGCGATCCCAGTGACACCCAGACCAGGTCAAATTACGAAAAGGCCATTTTAGATTTTTTCCCTAGCGGGAATCAAACCCGCAACCATTATGTGCAGTGAGCCGAGCAGCCTACGCTCGAACTACTGCGCCAAGCGGTCGTCGATAACTGGAACATTTTACTTATTCAGTTTTTATTAAACATGCGACAGTGTCTATTAGAATCTTCTCCCATATTTGTTTGACACTGCATCCTATTTCCCTTCCCTATCGCCTTCTGGGTTGGCTTCCTGCCAGTCGTCTAGTCCGTGACCAAAGGCGTGTTACAACTCGCCCGCTCCATACAAATCTGGAGTTTAATTTCAGTGATAAATGGATTAAAAAGATGCCTGCTGGTGTGAAATAGGGAGACGTGATTTGTAGCTTAAACGTTTTTCGTTGAGATGAAAGAGATATAGGATAGGAAGTTGCTTTAGAAGGAGTTAGCTAGCATGTGGTCTATAGATATATATAGGTACATACAGGGTGTATCAATAGGGTGAAATAATTGTTTGGCCTAGCCAAGACAACTATCATTTTCTGAGTTGCACTTCTTTGAATATTTGTTACAACCTTTTTTATTTCAACTAAAAACAGTGTAAGCTGCATTCCCGAGTAGCGGTCACAAATATTCAAGGAATATAAACATTATGATACCTACTTGATGTATCATTTTTTTGTTTATTATATGCCTGATACCGATGTAAACCCTAAGTATTATATCGGGACTTGTGAAACATCAATATTTAGAAAGTGTTGTCAGTGAAATAGTAGGTCTCTATTTCTTACTTCTAAAGCTTCTGAACTAATACAAACTTACAAATACCTAACAAGAAATAAGAAGTCGATAATATAATAATTAAGAACATGTAGGTATGTATGTAAACGTATTCATATCAATAAAAATATATGAAACCCCTCTCCAAAAATATTGAAACGAATTATGTGTACCTATAATAATTTCTTTGATGTTCTTTGATTTACAAGTGCCCTTACAAAGGAGTACCTATTTGATGGAATTAGGTAGGTATTTGATATTTGCGTTATTAAATCGTATGGTGTTTGATGTTTTTATTAAAATTCCTAAGATAAAGTAATTCGATACTTACATCGTCAAAGTAAAGATTTGGTTGGTATGCAAGGTACCTGCATTGTTTACTTATATGATGTACTAGCTGTGCCCGCGACTTCGTCCGCGTGGGATTTAATTGACAAAGTTTCATACAAACTTTCATCCCCTATTTTATCCCCTTGGGGGTAGAATTAATCAAAATCCTTTCTTAGCGGATGCCTACATCATAACATCTAACTGCACGCCAAATTTCAGCCCGATCCGTCCAGTGGTATGGGCTGTGCGTTGATAGATCACTATGTCAGTCAGTCAGTCAGTCACCTTTGAGTTATATATATTGACTACTGACTACAATGCTTCAGGTAGGTACTTTTGTAAATATAATTAAATCAATGTTTTTAATACGTAGAGATGTATGATAATGAATATTATTTTGCGATAATTTTTACCGGCCAGCCAATCAAAATATAAAAACATGCACTAAAAATGCCATAGCTGGATCGGAGAACATTATCGCAACGTCTTCTTATCTGAGGGGTTCTTAAGCCGCGGAAAATGGCTTAGAATCAATTTGGAAGCGGTAATTTTAGAGCATTAACACTTCACCCGACCAACCGCTTTGATGGGCTCGTAAAATTTCGTGGGACTTTTTGAAATCAAAAGCTTACTTTTTAAAATCAAAAGCTTACTTTACCTGGAGGTTTCTAAGGAAAAGTATGTCATATGAAAAATTGATACCTCCTACCAGGAAATAATTTAGAATGTGAGCTTATTGGGAAATATGTTATTTAGGAGCGCCTGCTAGTAAATTAATCAAGATACTTTTGCAACCGGTAATTTAATGTAGCAGATAAGCAATAGAAAATTATAGTAGAGAATTGTCACATTAATAAGTATAAAGCATAAAGTTTAAATTTAATTAATCAACCCAAAACGAATACCGACGTCGAATAAATAGTTGTTGTTCCGTTTCACCACTTCGACGGTGACGTCAAATCGTCTGTAACAAAGTTATTAACAACGCCAGTCCGCGCTATAAATCCAACCAGGAACGTTCAACTACTGAGCTAACTTGGTGCGGGCCACGAGAGTTTCGCCATATATGGTAGAAAAACGACTAAAAGTTTTTTTGTGCTAACAAACCTGGAAAAATACATTAAATTAATTGAATAATTCATTTAGTTATTTCAAACTCAAACTCAAAATTGTTTTCATTCATGTAAGCCAACAAAGCATTTATGAATAGTCGGAATCTTCCACCGGTTCGGAGTGCTGCTTCCACTGAGAAGATACGGCAAGAAAATCAATGGTTACTTATCAATTAATAAAAGATGGTGTACATTCTCAGGAACAGCAACAAAATGAGAGCAGACACTACCAATTCAAAAAATATTCATATTATTATAATTATTGTTATGCTTACCTAAAACAGAAATCAATATGAACATACACACATATAAGATGAAAATTGGCAATACACATTTACGCACATAATTATATTTCCTGTCTCATCACAACATCTCCGCTTATTTAGATGGGTCTGACCCAATAATGTTCCAGCCCCAGTGAGATGGTAGAGATGTGACTGACTGCGCGATACCTGCCTAGGCTTGATAATTATATTAGTTTACAGCGAAGATCATTTAGTGGCACGAGACAGTACTTACCTACTAGAGTTCTGTCCCGCAATACGCTCGGACTTTTTATACGCAAGTCTTGTTCGTTTTTTATAGATAAACAGACGTATACGGCTAATCTACAAAAAAACCTTTTTTCGTGGCCTAATAGGACTTTATTACCTTTTAGCTAGGTTCAGTCGAAATGCCTGGTGACCTTTTGAGTTTCTCTAATGAATTGCAGATCCGTTCCTATTTCTTACTAAGAGGTTTCTTATCTAGGAGTGTATGTATGAATGTAGGATTGAAACAGCAATATTATTCTCGGCGATATTTAGTGGACTTTAGACCAAATATTGGTTTCAGACGTGCATACACCTATACGAGTAAGATAAAAGTGAACTAAGTACATACCCACCTTCACTAGGAATAAAAATAACGACCACAAATATGTTTTGTAGTTTATTGTATTCATTTTAGTATGTTTTTACAAAATGTTTTATATTCCTCCAAATAATTTATGAATACGGGGCATTACAAATATTTTAGAATAAATACTAAAAATAGTATTTGTACTATTTTTAGTATTTATTCTAAAATATTTGTTCTTGCTAAAACAGTATTGGTTCACGGATAGTATTGTTTCTTGCTAAAATGTGTCATCTTCCTTCTTCTTCTTCGAAGAATTCAATTAAGTTGCGTACAGCCGCGTGTAAGTAAGTATTTATTCCTTCTGCTCACTTTATTATTTTTATATATCAGTAAATAGTAATATCCTATTGAACGCAGATAGGCGTTTATTTTTATATGTGTAAGTATATAAGTCATACGTCGAGCCTTACTTTCTTTTTTCGAGTTCAATAATTGATGACATACAGATACATAATATGTAGAATCTGAATCGCGTATTTTTGTTGGTACTGTAGGTACCTACCAACATAATAAAACTATGTAGTTTTTAAACACATATTTCGGTAAACCCTCTGTTTTTTATATCCTGTTGGTCAAATATTGAGCACACCAAACATGTCGCTGATCAAATACCGGATATTGATGTTTATTCTATCGATGGTAGTTTACGAGAAATTTTTTTCAATATTATATTTACTTAGCGAGTCTCTACCGTGCTTTCCAAATATGCCTCCGTGTTAGGCTTGAGATACTCAACCACCTATACTGGTCAGAAGCAAGTTTATTATCTAGATTTAGTCTTACAGAGAACACGGTTTGAGTTTGTGTGGGGTTTCGTTACTTTGTTATAAGCTGTCTCAATTTAACTTCTCAGACCGTCCACCAATTAAGTTGTAAAGCCTAAGCTATGTTTCAAATTTGCTTGGAATGTTTCATTATGTTAGCCAAATAGAGGTCCGTGTTTATCTTGTTTAAAACAACCTTTATAAATTATTTAATCAACAGCGACTGAGAAAAGGTTGTTAGTATTTAAGGAAACGAAGCCTTCACTTGGACTTCCTCTTTATTTGAGGGGAATAAGGGGAATGCAAGCCAGTCTACCATACAGGTATAGTGAGGGTGGAGAAACTGGTGTGGTCCTTTCTCCATGTTGACTTCCCTCATCACAGGATTTCGTTTCACAAGTGATATTTAATAAAAATGAAATTAAATATTTTTTAAAACTTCTGTTATGCTTCAAAGCTATTAAACACCGGATATCTTTAATTGTGTAGATAATGTGTAACTAACTTTAAATTATAACGTAAGTGGGAACGTAAGCCCAGGAAACTTAGACGGTGAAGCGAGTTAGCCAAAGATAGCCAGAGATTTTACGATCTCAATATCTTAAAGTAGCAGATACTAGCTAGCCATCAACCGCATTCCGGACCACTGCTCTGTTTTCGACACGTTATTAAGCGGGTGGTGCCAAGACAACCACTTACTCGTATGTAGGACGATTTATGTTAGAGGTCTCAGGATAACCAAACTGTAAAACTTAGTGCGAGGATCGGTGGGTGACTTCTGTGTTGGAGTCATCTTCTATGATCAGTGTAAAATAACAAATAATGTATCTGCCTTCTTGATGCATTTATCAATGTTTTTTAGGGTTCCGTACTCCCTACGAGGAACCGTTATAAAATCATCCAATCCGTCCGTCCATCCCAGTCTGTTACAATACCATAACTTCTACAGTTTTTATCGGAAGGTGACGAAATTTGGTACTGATATAACTTAAGAATAGATCTCACTTTAAAAAAATATAAAATGTAGCAAAATTCCTTTTTTTTTGGTACCTCCCCGAACCTAGAACGAGGGGATATTTTTTTTAGTTCAAATTAAATCTATGCGTTTTTAATTTTACATTATTATAGTCGTCTATAATAGATACAAAGCATCAGACTTTGCATTTTGTAATACGGATTTTGTAGAGCTCCCGAGGTTGAATGGATTTGTTGGAACAATAAACATTTTACGCAAGCAGACATCGAGGCCGAGGTTTTTAGCAACGAGGGACCAAAAACGACGAACAAAAAATCCTTGAGCTGTGTTGCTAATATTTAGGTATGTATTTTCACTTAAGATAAGCTCCCTCCCTGGACCGTATTTCACAAGATTAAGTCATCCGCCGCGCTCTCCCTTTGTTTTAATCCTCAGCGAATCCTGAGATAAATCGGCCATAGGGCTACCGTCACGTCGGGTTTAGGACTATAAAATACTTGAGATAAACTGCTAATGAATCTGGTAACACTAGTAAGCTCGGCTCAGTGCTCTCCAGCTATTATTACTTAGTGGTTAGAGAGGTGAAGCTTATAGGCACTGAGGACCTCCATAGAAGACCCGACTGCGGTCTACCAACCGATTGGCTTAGGCAGTCATTTTGTGCAATGTCGGCAAAATAATGTAGGTGCACCACTAGCCACTATGTGCTAGTCGTCTCCTTGATTCTGTGTTTTGCTCTAGTGTGCGCCCAATATTAATAATTGTAACTGTTTAAAAAATATTTAATTATTACAACAATTGTGATCTAAGAATTCCTAAATAATCGTTAAATTAACGCAAAAATAGTTAAAACCTAAATGACATTACACAGCCCTATTAACAATGCCCATTTTTTTCCGTAGTAAACCGCGTAGCAATCGTAGCGAGGCGTAGCACGCGTAGCATATTGTAACTTGTATCAGTCCATGACTCTTTTGACACTTACGACAGGGTCAATTTGAAATTCAAAGCAATACAAAGCCATCATGAACGAAGTATGTTTCAAAGTTTCGTATTGTTACCTAACTATCATTTATCAAATGCTATCCGAGAAGTCTTGATACCGTAGTGGCAACGGGATTCAGATTGCGCGGTAACTAGCCACTGTCCACTGTCCCGAACAACGTGGTCCATGATTTATCAACGCAGTACTATGCAGAAACACACAGACAATAACTTTCCAACGAATGCATATGCTAACAAATCAAATTCTGTAGACATTGCGTTTTCACAATATTTAAGTATACCGTTTCTTTTGTGACATAAATTTTCATTAAGTATTTCTTCCTTGGTGTTTTAAAAACGCATTTGAAAGCTATTTTTTTTAAAGTTATCATTTCAAAAAACGACCATAGAAAAAAAATACACTTTTTTCTCTGTTACTTTTACGAATTACACGGTTTGGAGTAATTCGTATCCAGTGATTAGCAACATGTTCACCTCACACTACGTAATGGTATCTATAGAATATAGTAGGGATATACTGTCAGCATGCCGACTGAAACTATCAACAAAGTGTGGGTGCACGGCAATATATTACTTAGCTACATGCCAATAAGGCTTCTCAATTTCAATCATATCATACCAAACACGCTCCACTAGCAGATGTAACGTTATATGAATATTTTTAAGAAATAGCGAGATACCCTCGAGTCCAAACCTCCCTGATAGATTATCAAAGTTAATCTCAAGTTTAATAAATGGACGCGTTTCAATGAAATCGATTCATCATCGTCAAACGGTATCGATAAATCCTTGATCCAAAGTTGTGTAATTTACATTGAGATTTTACCTATTTTCAGACGCTCGGGGAATTTAGTTATTAAATTTTCAATGAAAGATGCTTGAGTCGGGTCTGAATTATTATTCTAGATTAGATAAGTGTCTGATTGTTCAAAGCTCGGGATGAAAATAGCAACATTCATTCATTCATTTCTTAGAATAACTGGATTAAGATCTCGTCAAATATACATAAAACTATTTGGGTGAAGTTGTTATGGCCACCTACGGCCAATAAAGTATTTGTCAATTAAATGTAGGTAAATTAAAAATACATACAAATAATAATTGTTCTAAGTTCGACGGTAAACAAATTATTGCAATAGACGAGTCGACCATCTAACTTTACTAGCCATAATAGAGAACGTCATTAAAAAAAAACCCGAACACCTTTGTTTCATAATTCATCATAAGTCCCTCCCTGGACCGTATTTTATAAGATTAAGTTATCCGTCCCTTTCTTTTAATCCGCATCGGAACCTGAGACAAATCACCCGTGACGCCTCCGAATTTTAGGCAACAGTTGTTCTCAATGCCGCGATAAATAAACCTTCACGTTTCATTTAAAAAATGAGGATTAAATAAGGCTAAAGAATTATTCCGCGCATAGTACATTATTATTATTATTTAGTTTATGGCTTCCATCGTTTATCAATTAATAGAAATCGAATCGATTAAGAGCAATACAATACAAAAACGTGACCGTCCATTTTGGAAAAACCAAAATGGCCGCGCATAGTACATAGTATATATCACATATTTGTAAGTAGAATGGGTGACACCTACTGTATTACCTACAGACACCATACACTACAGTGTGAAAAAACTGAAACTTTATCTGGTACTCCAATTATTAGGTCTCAGAGGACAGATGGGTTAATATTTTAAATCCACCAAATAAAGTTTTTTTTATAGGTATATCAAAGTCGGCAATACAAACGTATGACCCATCTGATGTTAAGCGCATACCGTAGCCTACAGATTCTTGCAATATCAAATGTATTGCTCGCACGTTGTCGACCTGAAAGGAAGGTGTCAGGCGGAGGGTAATGAAAAGGGTGTTAGGCTTGCGGCTCTCTCAATTATCATACGAAACACAGCTATAATAGCTCTTTTGCGCAGATTTTTTGTGAGAAGGTGGTACTACCCTGGTCGAGCCAGTCCGTACATTAGCCGCAGTCGACTAACTGCAGCTTAGCTCTACCAACGCTAAGTCGATCCCAATAAAATACGAAATGGAAAACGCTAGGGAAGACTTCCGAGCTAAGTTTAACTAAGTTATTTAATATCTGCGTATTATTCAACTGATTCTTGTTACTATCTGTCACGATATTGGACGAAAGGTTATCTCTATAACAATATTTGGATATAAGTCATAGTTATTAGTCGGAGGCTCTGGAGAAAATAAATGAGAGAACTTGATTCAGGACCTAAATCGCAACGTAGCTTTTATTTTTTATAGAAATCGTGATAGAGCTAGATGAAGTCGGCACACCTCGTGCCAAACATGGTCGTAAATACTGGAACAGTCAGACTAACTCCATCAAAGTGCAGGTCAAAAGCGCAATATGGGCGTAAACGAAGGAAGCGTTTTGACGGCGAATTTATTGCCCTCCGCCTTTGCATACTAAGGTGGTTCAGAAATTGTTCCTGCAGATTAATTCGACCCGCTCAATGCACGATTCAAAACTGAATTAATTATGCATGCAGGAATTTTAGAAGATTCGTTCGAAAATGATTTACATCAATATTTAATGACATTGTATCTTTCAATGAGTGATTTTCTACACCACTGCCAAAGAGAAGCAATACAAGAAGAGAGGATGTATTGGAACGTCCCTGCGTTTCCGAACGCAACAGGACTTGACACTGACAGGAGGGAAGGGACGGATTGCGAAACGTCACTTTATTATTACACCCGCTCGCCGCCGGCCGCTCTTTAGATTACCTTTTTGTTTTTTTGTGATGTTAATGTTTTGTTATGTTATTGAACGCTCGAAGGTTAGATTAAAAGTATTAACGAATATAAGAATGTGTTTACGATTCCGCCCCTGGAGAACATAAGAATACGAAGATAGCTTACAATAATTATAAATATCGCCAGACTAACACACCAACTGCATGCACCGTGCAGTGGACTGGGGGCGTTCATAGTGACACTCAGCCCAGAGCAAATAACGAAAAGGCGATTTTAGAAATTTACCCCAACGGGTATGGAACCCGCAGCCTGTAGATACAGGGAGCCGAACAACATATGCTTGAACCACTACGCTATGCGGTCACCTCAAATATCATAATTAATGCCTCGTGAGTCGTGGTATAGAGTTAATTTTACTAATATAAAATATTCATTCCGAAACATTATCGAATTAAGAATCACAAAATGAGACACAATATGGAATAAAATTCATACTGTAAAACCGTATATTTTCTGTAACGGATAAAATCTACTTACAATTTTATTATACCGAATCTAAGCTCGTATCTTTCTTAATCCCAAGGGCGATAGTCACCTGCCCTAGGTTAAACTCTCGGGGAAAATTCTTTCACACATAAAAAGTATTCGAACGGCGTCGGGCAAACGTGACTGGGGCCTATCCTCGTAAGTATCGGATGCTGTTTTCCTTCTTTTTAAGGCTTGTTTGTGTTACTTTCTGTTGTTTAGTAAGTATTTGTGCTCTGCTTGTGCATATGGCAACAGTTGAATAATAAAATTGCGGAAAACATTATTTTGCGAATCCCCTGTGGGACAAATATCAATGGTCTTTGCGTTCCTAGACTGTAATTGAATTGCGTCCAAAAATAAAATGTATAATTACGGTATGTGTAATAATAATGAACTTTAAAGTTTCGAAAACAGTGCTAGCTATGTAACAGTGTAAGCTGAGTAAGTATCTATTTTAAATTTTAATAACGAATATATTTGTATTTATGTAATGTTTCAGTAAAATATTTCAAAATTGTATGTTAATAAATAATTTGTTATAAATTACTTAAAGCGTTAATTATTTGTGACAAAAAATTGTTTATCGTAATTGTATATCGACTGCTTAACTTTTTAATAATACCAAAATGATTTTATTCTGATTGAAAAACTGTCCCTATCTTCCCTTTTTTTATTTTAAAACAGTGTGAAAAAAATGTGGTTAAAATGCTATTAGTTGATTGGTCTCACTCACTGTGCTCTAGTGAAAATTTTAAAAAATGCAATTGTGTGCAACGGCATCCTGTTAACTCAGAACGACGCTTTTCCGTCGACATTTTCAATTCGTCGGAACAATGAGGGTACTTTTACGATATAACTTTCACTATAGTGTTCAATTTGCATTCTCTGCATGTTTATTTATTGGTCTGATCCGAAAATATTGGAAAACAATAATTTAAACGTATAAAATTCATGATTACCTGTAAACGCCAGTACTGTTAATTTCAGTGAGAGTGTAATGATAAGTATTCTAGTAAATTCGCTATAGGAACAAGTTATACGTAAAATAACAAACAATATGTACTATCTTTTACTATAGGATTCATAAATCTTAGAATTAAGATCGTATGCACACGAATAAGCATAAAAGGGCTGACTTTATCGACTTTATAGCTTCATGGTTTACGAGTAGCCAAATCCGCCTTACAGCTGTATAGTAGCGGAAATTACTACATTCGACATTGCTATAGGTAGGTACTTAAGTGTGTTTTTTCCTTAAAACTAATGGGTATGAGTACAAGCTTTTCTCAGTACAGGACCATCTAAATATATTAGTTCAAGGAAATGGGTTTCTGAAATGAGTTTTTTTTTATTTACGTTGTTAATGGTCGAACAAGTATTATGACCGCACGTGTTATGTCGAAAGAAATCCACCAAAAATTTTAAATACTGGGTCCATCAAGATAAGTGGTCATTGGTCAATCAGTAAAAATCATGGGTCAGTGTTCACAACGATTGAAACAATTCAAAAAGTAACTGCTATAACCTCGACGACCTCTTGGCGCTGTGGTTCGAGCGTTGGCCGCTTGGCTCACTGCATATGGTGGTTGCGAGTTCGATTCCCAGACAACAGCCCATTTACGGGCTGACTCGACCGGGGTAGTACCACCCTTTCACAGAACATCAGCGTAAAGCAGCTATCCCACTAATATTATAAATGCGAAAGTTTGTGAGTGTGGATGTTTGTTACTCTTTCAGGCATAAAGTACTGAACGGATTTGGATGAAATTTGGAACACAGATAGTTTATAACTGGGATTAACACATAGGCTACTTTTTATCCCGATAATCCCGATTTTTTGTTAAGTTAAATACTACGCGGACGAAGTCGCGGGCTCAGCAAGTTGTGCGTTTCGTACGATGTGTCAGAGAGCTGGAGGCCCAACGGCCTGCCTTCCCCTCCCTCTGTCACACTCTTCTTCAGGTCGGCAACGTGCGAGCAATGCCTTTGGTATTGCAACCATCTATTAGCATCTAGAACGATTAACATCTATAGTTAGGTGGATCGTACACCATGTTTGCCCACTTTGTTAAAAAAAAAGCAGGTATTTTGGTACATAAGATAGCTCCAGTGTGTTCTTCCCTTTCGAGATAACCAAGAATGTTTTGGATTAATATATTCAAGTATTAATTTGAGCATTCAATTTGAACTCACAATTATAATTCATAATAAGTTTGTGGCTGTGTTACTAACATGAAACTGTAATAGGTATATCAAATTCTTAGGTAGGTAGCTACTCCAAAACCATGTTGACATCACCGAGTAATAATTAATTCGAGATTGGAAGACCCCTTTATGGATGCAAGAAGCCGGCACTCAGACCTCACAGACGAACTAAATTGGGTATTGGAGAGGTTACGCTAACATCGTATCTTATCTACAGAATCTCGTGTCTATTGGTTTTATTTGCACGCAGATGAGATCGACATTCTGGCCTTTGAGTATAAAGATAACCTGAGAAAAAAATACGATAGAAAACGATTGTAATATAAAACAACAATTTAGAAGAAAGACCCACCACTCACCCTTGGCTTGTTAACCTCCAAAATTATAAATCAAATAGGTTGATCGATAATGGAAGAGGTCAACAAAACCTAACTCCGTCGGTCGAGTCTGTCAGTCATGAGTGTCAGGGACCCTAATAATGTGCAATTTTCCGCGGAACAAAGCAAATTAAAAGTAAAATTCGACACGTGTTTATTACGTGTTCACGTGTATTATAATATATCCTAGTACTAGTGGTTGTCTGCAGTCGATATTCGGCCATAATTCATTTAACCTAAAAACGTTCTTGCTTGATACTGACAAGCAGAATACACTACGGCAGTCCCGCCCTCCGAAATAAAGTAAAAAAAACTGTCACCGTTTGTCAGTCAGACAGTCAGTCAGTTACCGAGTGGAGGTTACAAATGAGTGTGTGTCAATTCACGGTAGTGTGTGTATGTATTCATTTATTAGTTTCATGTATGTTTATGCATAATTTAAAAAAAAAAAATTTTGCCCTCCTTTTCTATATAAACTATAAGTGTGGGAAATTTCATACTCCTCCGTCTGCGCAATTTTCTTAAAAAGGGGTACAAAGTTTTTCGCTTCACGTATTTAATATAAATGATTCTCTTTAGTGTTTTCATTGAATAAATCTTTGTTGTAATAACAAAAATGTCTACTAAAAAGAATAGGGGAATGCATTTAATGTATTAATGTTTTTTTCTCAGTGTAAACATTTTAATTCAATGTTTTTTTCATTTCCAATATTGCCTCCAGTGATGGGTAGCTAATTATTTTCATAAAATAAATATTTAAGCCCATTATATTTCAAAATAGACATGGGAGCCAATCATGTACACATTCTCTTATATTTTAGAATAGGATCAACTAACCCTACCGATCTCATTTCTATCGCTAATCGCTATCGATATTAAAACCCAATAAACTTGTGTAGGCACCGAATAGAGGAAAAGCAGTACCTCCATTCAAATATCATTAGTCAGAGTCGGCAAACGGTGTCAATAAATAATCTATCACCGACGAGAGTTTACGTGTGGAAAGATTTGCCGACAGATCGTCAATCTTACCTGACGTTTAATTCCGCCGGGACACCCAATGCGGTAACAATGTTCGTGTTTGTTGCCTAACATACAGTTTTAGGAGTAGTTTAGGAGTCAATACAATCACCTTATAGCGTACCTAGGACATTTCTGTCAAAAATAATGGGAGGAAAGCAGTGTACCTGACTATTTGTCTTATATAACAGCGAAATAGTGAGATCCGCAGGCTCAGTCATCCCCATATCTCTGAAGCGACGTCACTAACGGACAGTTAAGTTGACCTGAGATTCGTGTTCCTTTCAGCTACTACGAGCTGACTATGCACGAATACAGTTGCAAGCAACCGCTTGTATTATATCCAGACATCGTTTCTAAAATTAAAAGCTTCTTTATAGATACATAAAATTCAGGTGTGCGATAAGAATTACGAACACACCGTAATTCTTATCCTCAAAAACGGCTGGGAGGTTCTTAGCTATAGTTGAACCTAGTTTAGGTGGCGCTGTTGTCGACACGCAAAAGCTAGTTTTCTATAAAGGACCATCTTGACTAAAAAAATGAATATACCTATTAGTCGTAGGATCACCACATCGTATTTCAAGCCTACACATTTCAGTACTTATGAACCAATAATATTTAGGAGGTAATGTCTTAAACAGAAATGAATCTCTCATGCATTTAGGTCGCATACATCTCACCAATTCCGTTTGTATTCATACCCGAAGGCTCGACATGAAATGACGCAATTTAAAATTTAGACATAACCCGCATAAAATGATATAAGAGGCATTCGCGGAGCAATAAATATGCGTGTCATAAAAACGAAAACGGGAAAGTAATAAAATCTGTCATCTTAAGTAATGTCGCCGTGTTTTAGGCTTATCTGCTAACGACGACAAAACTCTTCGGCTCCGTGAAATTGGTAAAACGCTAGAAATTTATCGCTCTGTTAATCGTCTGAATAACGTATTCTTGTTCCTGTTAAATTATAGAATTGTCCGTGCTTATAGTAAGGTCATATTAGATTCTGCTGGGTGACTTCTATATGAATGCTTTTAATTCACATATTCCATAATATTCAATTCATATAAGGCTTGTATTGCTGTCGAAACTGCGTAGCCCGTTGGCTTGTGCGGTTCCATGGGGCGAAATAATTATGTTGCGTTGTGTTTACTTTAAATTATATTAATTAAGAATAAATAATATATCAGATATTATTTTTTAAAATTTAACGTTGACTTTCCACTTCGCTGTTGTATAAACCGAGCACGCCCGTTTCGAGCAATAGGATCGCTTTATTTCCTGACAACTTGAGCTATGCCGTGTGAAGCTAAACAAAAGTGATCCTATTGGTCGAAACAGGTGGATCCGCTTCATAGCACAGATGACGCTTTAAGACTTTGGTTAGGATTTGTTTTATTACCTATGCTAACGGCACCAAAATATTAAATTATATCAGTGCTGCAATTTACAAACAACACACTCTAATTACTAACTCTCAAACCGCGATCTGTTTTCCTACAAACAAAGCGTGCGAAATAATGTTGTACGTCAAGTTGATAATTACACATAATTTGCTCACATAACTCTGGTAAGTTCACGCGAACATGTTCAACTTGGTAACAGTCAGGTGTAACTTTGACTTATGCTCCAACTTACTGCCTCTTAAGTTAATAACATTGACATTATGAGAAAGTTGAATTCACATTTGCACAATTGTAGAGTACCTAGTTACCTATCTACTTACACTTTGCTTTCATGACTTTTTTTTTTCTTGACGGTTCGGAATGTTGCTACCACTGAGAAGATCCGGCAAGAAACTCAATGATTACTCTTTTCAATGAATAAAAGATGGTGTACATTCTCAGGAACAGCAACAGAATATGAGCAGGGAACACCATTGTCACCAAATAAGTAATAGTAAATAATAATAAAATTTCACTCAGATTTAGGTGTTTAAATAATATGAAAAACTCGTGACACAATTCCTTAGAAGAAAATAAAAACATACAATTTATTTCTTTTTCGATAATACCATCGCCAACGTAACTAAGGAACGATAATCCCCAACAAAGCATCTAAACACTTTTCAATTTATAAATGTTACGCTGAACGTCGCCTTTAGCATCGGGAACCTTAGAGTGATAGCTAAACATCCCCTACTGAGATTAATTTGAATTTTTCGAAGTAGATTTATGGGAGAGGCTGGGTACAGCGTTCCGACCGTTCTATTCAGCCGACCATTTGTCAGTGTTCCTGCCTTATCTGATGCGAAAACTGAATGAATATTGGCATCTGCCCATAATCTTTGAACTTTTGTTGACAGCGAAATAAACAAAGTGTACCTAACTGAAATAATCCAAGAATAAAATGGTAGGTAGGCAGTTGCTTCTCATTATGTAAGTACATACTTATGTAATACATAGTGAATTTATTCGGATTTTGCAAGAATATTTTACAACGCAACTAAGTGTATAGCGGTGGCCCGGAGCTTCGCTAGCGTATTTTCCAAAGAATTCTTAATACTTATGTCTTATTATTAAACATTCTTTGGTATTTTCTGGATGACAACATCAGTGCCACCTACCTGTTCAAATTAGAAACCAAGAACCATCCAAGTGACCCCATAAACAACAAAAATTCCCTCTAAATCGGTCAAGCCGTTTAAGAGAAGAACATATACACGCACACCGGAATTTTTAATAAAAAGATAATGGTAATGAAAAATATTTTAATATTGAATTTAATTATCAATAAGTACATAATGAAAAAGGACTTAACTATTATTGAATACTAAATACGGAACTGAAAAAATAAAACTTAAGTAAACAAAAAATGTACCTATGTACAAGGGTGACAAAAAGCAATCTTAAAATAATAGCGACCTTTTCTTACATTACGAGACGCAGGACGCCAACGCCCCGGCAATACCCTTTTCAACCCTCTACGTGACGTGTGTTCATATCACCTGATTTTATCACAATTAATTTATCTCTGAAATATTCAGCGAAGTCGTAATTGTATTCAGTAAACATTGGCACGGTAAGGAAATTAAATTGTCACTGATAAAAGTGTAAATTGTGGAAATATAGTTTATTTTGTTTCTTGTGATAGGTATTCACAGGTGGGCGACAAGCGTAGCTCACCAATTATGATGTAAGTATCGCTTAGTGGTTAGAGGAATCACCCTTGTAAGTATTCAAGAAGTTTTTTTTATATAAAATTTATACACGGTACTAACTTTTGACTGCATCTCCGCTATCGTGGATTTTGTTTTCCGTGTGTTAACAACCAACCAATGTTGAATCCAACTAGGTATACTTAAAACTATCCTGTTTTCTTTATCTGTGCATTAATATTAGTCGCATTACCCAATAGGGAATTATTTTTTTAATGCATTTTAGAGGGGAAATTTTCGAACTGTAAGTAAATTATAGTTAATCTGTTCATATATTCCGAACGTTCGCAACTACACGTGGCATTCATGGGTCCACCATAAATTTCGATTGCACCGGAAACTGCGCAGAATCCACCGACTCTGAACATTATACAAATCGGAATACCAAAAATTGGATAGCAGGCTGTTATACGTTGCTATGATTTGAACGTGAGCAAAATTGCGGGCTTGACTTCAGGATAAAAGCATTCAGAACATTTTCTTATTTTTTCAGCAAAAAATCTTGCTTATTATTTTTCTAGTTTGGGTGTTTCTACAATTGTCTATGTTATATCAATAGTCGGACGGATAGTCGGATAGGTACTACTACTACTACTCGATTTCTTAGTTTGATGCCAAACACCGAAAATTCAACGCTTGGGAGCTGCTTCAATTTAGATAGGCACTTTTTAAAGTTTATTTCTAAATATAATTAATTTTGCTCAGAAATGCAAGATACCTTAATTCAATGATCATCTTTTGAAAAATAAGTCTGCAAATGCGGGGGACGACGTTTACAAAATTTTTGATAAAAGAAAATATAAAAATATTTCAATTACCTATTATTTATATAAAATCCGGCGTTCGAGTACCCCGCGGTAAAGCATTTTCATTCCTACTCGTATTTCAAAAGTATTATGAATTAATATTAAAACGTAAGTATTAAGTCAGGAGTAGGAAACATTTTAAACGAACTTCGAAAATCAGATATCTCTACGGCCGGTGGGTACCTACATAAATTCAGGCAAATGCCCGCAACTGCACTGTTCACAATCCACATGCTATTCATGGGACGACCATTAATTCTGGGATACAACCCCGCACCGCATCTAAAGGCTGTGGTTACACTATACGCTACTATGTAACGGGGAGTGCAATAAGCTAATAGATACGTATAAAGTGGCTACAATGTAACTCAACCTTAAGTTTTACGCTTCTTCAATATTGATGGCTGGCTACTCGCAAATGCGGTGTTTACAGTTGTCTAGGTCATTCGTTGTGTTCAAAGGCCGCAACACAAAAGTTGTGGCCAAGTCAAAGCGTTTATTTTGCTTAGGCCTACGGGGGCACTTACAAAAAGTCATTTTTACATTTTTTTTTCTTATATTCATCTACAAACTATATCACTTACAACTATATTTATCTACGGAACGCGACCTCGACTAAGAAGATCCCGCAAGAAGTTACTCGCTGAGTTCAGCGGGCTTGCCTTGTATATTTTGTATTTTTTTTTATCGCCAATTGCTAATATATGTTGTCATGAATAATTAAAAAGGGTTGTAGATATTAAAGACAAAATATATTCAAAGGCTCGCAATTTTTCAAATATGATAGTTACGTACCTATAAGTCGTTTATCTTCTCTAGGTATCTGCACGTCAGCTGCCATATATGTATATGTAAGTACCTATATCATTTTTCGGACTTCCAGAGTTATGCAGGTAACCCATAAGTACAAAAAAAACATCGATCGATGTTTTTTTTAGCTGTTTAGGGGATAAAAATCACGAACACACGCACACCGGGATTTTATACGCGTATATAAAGAAGATAAGTAAGAAAAGTCCACTCAACATAAGCACTTTATTACAATTCTTTATCAGCTATCAATTGTTGTCCTTGAATTTAATCAAAGCAAAAATTCTCAATATCAACATTCTTATCAGATTAAAACTTGTCCTGTAACTGAAACTCCTTATAAAAGTCTTAGATGGTTTGCAACATAGAAATGTTTTTGCGAATAAATTTGATTCAGTTATCAGACCCAGCTTTACGAACGACGTGACCTGCATATATTTAAGAAGAGATTCAGTAGAAACGCCTTTTTCCCACGTTGCCAACGAAAAATATGGAAATGGGGTCGTCGCAATATCAGTAGGTCATTGTTTCCCCCATTTCAGAATAAGTAAGACGAATTAAGGATACAACGAAATTATTTATACTCGTAAAAATTAATACAATAAAAATATTGCTTCATTTCACTGCGAGTTTATGACTACGTAGTAGACTTTTTATAAGTTAAATTGGACCAAACCGATGTGTTAATAAACATGCTTACTTATTCAGGGTGTCGCAATTTGTTTCCTGTTCTTACCTACCTACCTATAAAATATACACAAATAATTACAATAATTTTATAATTTACATCGCCTCTGCCTACGAAATTTTAAAAATAAAGCGCTTATGTAATTTTTCCCTCAGCTAACATTACTATTCGACTTAAATAAAGGACGTAGGCGTTGGCTTAATACAGCGCTTCATAAATTAGACGGGAATAGTCTGTGGGAGCAAATCCTCGTTGTCTACGGTCTCATCTCGGAGGGGCGGTAAATCTGTAACGTTACAGAATCAGGACATCAGGACAGCAGCGGATCTCTTGAGTAAATGTTACATATTACTTGCGATTTAAAATAGTCAAGGTCATAAAGCGATAAAAACTAACTTTACATGTCACTGGTCAACATAAATCAGACTCCCGCACAGCATACAACCTTTGATAAAGGAAGGAATGGATACAGTACTTCATACTTCATTATTATTCAAATGCGATCTCGCGGCAATGACAGTGTGTGTAAAGCGCGCCGGCGCGCGGGGCCCAGTGTCAAAATTGTGCAAAACGATGTCAAAACTATGGATACGCTTCACGATTTCAAGTCAATTACAGAAGAATATTATAACGTGGCGGGTTATATTCAAAATACCGTTTTCGTAAGAGAAAAAGTATTAAGCAAATATGGAAATACTTTTATTTTATTTTATCGGTCCACAAAAAAATACATTAAATAATAAATACACGAGATGTTCAAAAAACTGGGACTTCAAAATTAAATGTGACCGTCAATTATAAGCGGCACGACGTCCTTATGATGTGTACAGTGTTAAGTTAAACAGTATTAGAGAAGCAGCCTGGTAAAAAATGTAAGAAGTTATACACAAGCAAAGACAAGTGATGAAAGTGTTCATTATATTGCTTGGCGCAGTATCGCTTGGCTTGGTATCGTGACGACTGTTTGGCACAGTGGTTTGCAAGTATACCACTGGGCTCACTGTACCGTGTGGTTGCGAGTTTGATTTGCGTCCCAGGAAATTTCGGAAATGGCCTTTCTGTAATTCGCCCTGGTCTGGTTGTCACCGGGATTGCCCCCAGTCCATTGTACGGTACCAAGTATGATATCGGTACATAGTACAAGCGTTGCTTAGTTTGGGACCATAGTCGGTGTGTCAGTCTGGCGATATTATAGCAGGTGCGGTATTGAGCATAACCGCCGATTACTCAAATATAAACCAATACATATATTTAACCAGTTTTCTTTAACATCCGGTGGCCTTTGTTACTTGTGTAAAAATCCGATTCATCAAAATATAATGAACAAATACAGGTACGTTTTGTTGGTCCCCAATCGGGTGCTCTCGTAAAAAGTATGGCATTAGTCCATTTTTCACGCCTCTCTATAGATTGAGGAAATCTATGGGAAAATGTTGAATTAACTGTCGTATCTCAAATTAAATGCCTTGTATTGCCCTGATAATAAAAAAAAATTTCGAGTTTAAACTGTCGAGAAAAGTACCCTAAAAATATATTGTCATCGGAAGCGACATTGAACATGTTTATTGTGTTAAGAATGACCCTTATGTAAGCGACGATATTGGACGACTGTGCGACTGCTATGTGATTTGGAAGTTTTGTGTGTAACAAATGTTGCTGTACCTACTAGTGCGTATAAGTTAAGTTTGTGGAGAGCGCAATAAACCGTTTTCTACGAAAACGGCATTTTAATACGAAACAATATAATTTTATAGAAGTCTTATCCACATTATCCAACTACATAGAATGTATGAAAATATAAATTTTACTTTTTCTTGTAAAATATTGTATTTTAAGGGGGACTCACTGATAAAATGAAATGCCATTCGCTTTCATCTGCTTCCAGTTCTCACTTTTACATGTTTTAATGATGCAAAACGGTATTTTTTCAATATTTTACGTCGAGGTTTTGACAGCTCTTGTGTCAATGGTCGATTGCAGACTAACGGGCGACTGCGCGAATTTTGAGTCATGCGTATTTTTTGGTGGAACATTGCGTGTACTAACATGCGGTATCCTTTACTTCTTTTATCAAAGCATACAACGGATTGCGGTCGCCTCTGTCGTAGGGAAATAATAATACAGTCAGATCAATCAAATCCCTGATTTTGACTCGAGACTGGGATGAAAAAAATAAGAATACCGCCTGGCGACAGAAAATGAATAAACATCATTTTATATAAATCCAATGTCCTTACACTACTCATATTATGTATATAAAATTCCGGTGTGCTTGTGTTCGTAATACTTCTCCTCCTGAACGGCTTAACCGATTTTGATTGTTTTTAACCCCCGACAAAAAAGAGGGGTGTTATAAGTTTAACATGTGTATTGGTGTATCTGTGTATCTGTCTGTGGCATCGTAGCACCCAAGCGGATGAACCGATTTCAATTGTGTTTTTTTTGTTAGATAGGTAATTAGATCGACAGTGTTCTCAGCCATGTTTCATGAAAATCGGTTCAGCCGTTTGAAACTTATCAACTCTTTTGTAGTCTAAAAAGTAGTCGCATCGGGGGATTTTCAATTTTTTTTAATTTTAGTTATTTATACTAAAGCTAAACCCGATGGTATCGCTGTTGTCGTCATCTAGAAATTACGCTAGCGTAGCTGCGGGCGGAAGCTAGTAACGGATATAAATACACATAACACTTCATATTCAATGACCGAGTATTCATACGTGAAAAGCGCTTGAGTAGATGGACGGCAGCGCTGACGACGAAACGAGCTCGGAATAATAGATGGGATAGTACGCGTTTGGCAGAAATGTCGGACTTTGACGATCAATGACCCCCCCTTCATTGAACACGTGCCAATAGGGGATGCGAACGGCATTTATAATTACAGATGTGATGTGGCTGAAAATGCTAACCAAGATACCCCTTTCAGGTATTATGGTTGGTACTTTACTTGCATGCCATGTCCTTCGAAGCGGTCGTAATTATGGCGATAACAAATAATTCTAATCAGATTGAATATGTGTTGAAAAATATACCTAATGGATAGAGTCTATTTTCCTACTTTCATTTTTTAGATTTCTAATACTGGTCAGTCAGCGCGAGAGTTGAGTATTAAAAATAAAAATAATAATAATTTAGCTCTTGTGGCGTCCCACTCCTGGGCACGGACCTCCCCTCACTACAAGGGGGATTCAGGTCGTAATCCGTATGCATAGAGTATGGGAATCAGCATTTTTATGAAATAAAGTTATGTCCAATTAAATATTTTGAGAGAAGATACAAAATATTTGTAAAAATTACTTCAGTATTAGCCTTCTTTACCTAAAGCGTAAATAACGCATGAGAAACGTAATAAAAGCCTTTTTGTCGCAACTTTTGTGTTACCGTAATGATGTATAGTCTTTCACGAAAAGGTTTTATTTCCCTCGTAAACTTGCGTTTTCTTACGTTTATATCAGCTTATAAACCCCAAACCCGCTGTGTTAGTAGGTGCCCTAATAAAAATAATAACTTTGGAATTTTATTGTTCAAACGTACGGCGCATCAAGATTCGATGGCCATAAGTACCTAATTAAAACAGCACAAATGTACGACTAGTCTGACTACACACATTTAACTGCAAACTAAACCAAATACTAATTGTCGGCATTTCCAATTACCAATAATCTACAAATAAGACCTATTTCACCAATCAATTTCATGCCTTTTCAGGCCACGCCAAAATAGGCCTCATTGGTTTAAGGGTGGCCGATTAATAACAGCATCGGCCTGAGCGAGCTGATGAATTGCCGCCAATTACTATGTACTATCCACAAGAGTCACTCATGACCAGTGGGACCGCTGCATTAAATTGGTAAACTTGTATTAATGTGTTCATTAAATAAGAATATAAGGTCTTATTATAATGATCGATATAATTATTTTCTATGGCGCTTAAAAAAACATAAAAAAAGAAATTGTGTGGTCGGGGAAACCCTGTCATAAACACAGGTACAAAATGTCAAGTTTTTCGATGTCGCACTATCCAGTCACCTGAATAACTCGCTTACGCCATCTAGTTGATTTTTAGAGAACTTTTACACAGTGAACGTTACAAAGTTATGTACTTATAACGCTTTTCAAGCCTACCGCAAACCGCGCAAAGGAACTTCGTTCTAAAAATCTGATGCTATAAATATTTTCTGTTAGTTGGTACAGCTGGTTGTGTAGTAGGTAAATGATTTAATCAAAGTTCAGCTGTTAGAAAGAAGCCCACCGTATATTTTTAATAGCCTTACCATACGTGTGTTATTTATTTTTCGATTTACCTGTCAGCCCAGGTCCTAATCAATTTTAAAAGAGAATTTTAATGAATTATCACAACGTGTAAGCGATTTCAATATGACTAGGTACACGAATATGGAAATACGCGACAAATATTCTCTCGAAGAAGGATTGTCAGTTATATACCTCGAAGAGCTGCCTTTACGATGTGCCGAAGACGCTGGGAGATACGAAATAAGAATATGAGGTCAAAGCCGCACGATCTGATGGATACAGAATTCTGATTTTATACAAACATCATCTCGTACTCGCATCTACATCTCATCTACATTTCGGCGTATAGAAAAACCTTTGATGGGCCACCAAAATGACGCGTCAAAGCCCTAGGAATACCCTATCGTAACAAGTTGGAAATAGAATAATTACTTCGAACTATTGAAACAACCTTTATACTTCTCATTTTCATATTAATATTTATCTTGACGACTGCTTTGAGTGCCGCTGGGACTAATTTCAGAAATGGCCTTTTCGTAATTTGCCTTAGTCTGTGTGTCACTGAGATCGCCCCTAGTCGACTGTACAGTACCGAGAGTAAAAGCGTTGCTTAACTTGGGACTATTTTAGGTACAGTTAGTCTGTATTATATAGTATTTAATTCATTGATTTTTATGCGAAGGCTTTGATATTATATATTATACTAGCTGAGCCCGCGACTTCGTCCGCGTGGAATTTAACTTAACAGAAAAGCCCGCTCCCGCGTTCTGAGCCCGCGCAACATAACTTATTTTTTAAAATTTTGTTTTTCTAAAATAAAAGCAGCCTAAGTTACTCCTTATAACATCAGCTATCTACCAGTGAAAGTCGCGTCAAAATCGATCCAGCCGTTTCGGAGATTACCCGGAACAAACACACAGACAGACAGACAGACAGACAAAAAATGTTTAAATCGCGTTTTTGTTATAGTTGTCGTATGTACTTTCATATGCATTTAGTGAAAAGGTGTTATTTTGATATTACAAACAGACACTCCAATTTTATTTATTTGTATAGATATCTATTGATTTACAATTAATGATTTTTTATTTAATTTGTTTTTTACAAAAATAGGTCTATCATTAAATGATAATATGATAATACTACGAACAAAATTGCACTCGGCCGCGTACAAACGACGCGTATGTGGTTTAATGTGACACACTCATGCTGATTTATCGGACAGACATCTGACACGAGAAATTTATACGCATATATTCCCATTGTGGCTGATATACTTGTTCAACATTGTAATTTCGTGAATATGGCCGTCAAACTGTTTCACTAATTAAAATTAACGCAATAGTAAGTACCTACCAGTTATTGATAATAATTATTCTTAAATATATACTTGCTGCATCTATTTGCTAAGATTATTAAGAAACAAATACAACACGATCATAACTCGAAATCACCTATTGGGTATATTTATTTGTTTACTATCATTAGAGATATTTTAAGCAGCCTGATTTGAAACTACCTAAAATATGTATATCATGTGGTTTTTTTTTGTTTCGCAGGGAAATATGATGGAGTCCATTGCTGGTCCGGTGTGTATTGGTCATATACATATAATATAACTTTCATAGAAAGGCCGATGTGTATGAATACTCACTTAAAAAATATTTTTCAAATTGATTTCATTAAAGAAAATTGCAAAATAAATCCTATAACGAAGCTGGTACAGTTTTATAAGCGTTCCTTGCAACCCGCTCCGCAGCGCAGGACTGAATTCCACGAGTTATGGAAAACTTCCCCCGTTTAATTAGAGGCTTGCAGTCATCATGGCTGGCTTTCAACCTGTGCAATTAGTTTCCTTTGACGTACCTTTTGGCAAAAAAAATATGTACAAACATTATTTCATAATTTTCATTCCATAATTTTAAATTGCGCGAATTTATACGTAGCGCTTGGTAATTTTGATGGTTATTTCTTCTTACTTTCCCATTTGGGTGCTTGGTTACTTTCAGTATTCGATGAGTTCCTTCAGTTATCATCAGATAACCATTTTTCAACTCCTCAAACTAGATGTCTGGTACAAATATGTGTACCTTGTAGGCGGATACACCTGTGTACAGAATTGATTGCGATGCAGCTAACTGCTCTCTTTAATCGATACTTACTCCAAAATTTAGAACAACAAAATGACAACCTTTTATTTAAGCAACTCAAGGACTCACACTTTGTTGCCCATAGATAAAGAATGCGTACATCCAATCCAGAAGTACAAAGCAAGCATCCGCATCGAGGTAGTTTGTCACGTTTTGGAAACGGCGCGGCGTGAATAAATGAAATGGGGTTGGAAGGCCATCCGGTGGACCTTTCCAACGGTCCCTGGCGCTTCCTGAGTGGTAGACTTAAGGGCAAGCTTTGACCAAATGATAACTAACATTTTTTCCAAATAACAAGAAACTTTTAAAACAGATAAGGATGTTTATCACACATATGCCGAGTATGGTTTTGAAGAGTTTCCTTCATGACTAATTCCAGAAGATCTTTAACATAATTACGTTCCTGTTAAGGTAGGCTGAATAGAGATTGTGGACTATTTACGAGATTTGTGAATAATTTCAATCTTTGGAAGTCACATAGAGAAATAATGTTGAAAAAACAAAACTTTTTTTTAAATATATTTCCAGTGTTGACGATGCCTTAAGCTGCATGACAATATTCACACATTGAACAAACCAGTAGTCACAAAGCCCACATTACATGGGTCCGCACGAGCCCTTACAAATCCACACTTACGAGAATTTCTTTGTCAACGGCATATTAAGCCGATGTTGTAGACACCTGACGATGACTGGCGGTCGACGATTCAGGGGTGGAGACGTGTGACGCATTTTAATGAGGACCATGTTGGCATGGCAGTAAGGCATAGTTTATAAAGAAAATTTGTTCTACAATTTAAATTATGTTAAGAGAAATATATAATACTAGTTTCTGCCCGCGACTTCGTCCGCGTAGACTTAAGTAAAGTACTCTATGTGTTAATCCAGGTTATAAACTATCTGTGCTCCAATCTCCAATTTCATCCAAATCCGTTCAGTAGTTTTTGCGTGAAAGAGTAACAAACATACATCCACACTCACAAACTTTCGCATTAATAATATTAGTAGGATGAGTATATATACCTATAATATTATTATGAGTGTTAGTGACCATCTTAGTTTAATATCTCATATATATAAGATAATTTTTAAACAACCTGTTAAAGAAAATGTGTTTTAATTGTTTTGACTAGGTATTTGTTATTTGCATTGTTTCTTTGATATTTCTTAAGTTTAAGTATTGCCATCGGTTAAGAAACATATTTTTTTTTTCATGTAACCCTGTAACAATAGTGTAACAATGTCGTAAATCGCCAAAATATCAGGAACTAATGCTGTTATAAAACTCTCTCACTCATTCGGAATACCATTTCCGCGGAGAAGAATGGTTAGAAAGGCAATCAAGTTATATTTTTACTTCATACCCGTACATATTAATAAATCTATCTCAAGCCTGAGAGTGATCTAGGAAATGTTATTTTTATGTCATACGGTACAAAAGGCATGTCAAAAGCATACTCAAGATCGTTCTCAGACTTAAGATAGATTTATGAATACGGGCCTAATTTAATACCATATGTCACGAGTTAACTGTTTTCATTCCCATTCCGAGCTCTATGTCGATGTAACGACGTAGGATTTGGTGAAACATGTAGAGTCGCATGTCTTTACTTATTTTCATTCCTGCAGGAATATATCTCAAACCTTTTCATTCACCACACTGATAAACAGAAAGAATGATTGAAAATCTATACGCGCTCTATCAATGTTTATGTTCCATATATCGTTGCCTTGCGATCGTGTTTACATTTTTGGTGTTCTTATACCTAACAGATTTAATTTTGTCTGAAGATTATATTTAGGTAGGTATATCGATAACATAAATCTGGGTTTACCGTATTCATAACAATTATTAATCACAATTATTAATATTTTTTATCTAGGAATGTATTTATTAACCCCCGACGTTTTTCCTAAAGCAATAAGTGCCTAGAAGGACGTACGTACTTAATTAATCCACAAAATATTGTAATTACAACAAGATACAGAATCATGGAGATCCACTTATACCTAAACAATTTCAGTAATAATGTTGATATTAGAATTCCCAAAAGAATGGCTGATATTAATTTGAAGACAAGCATGTTCCAATATTGAGACCTTCGTTAATAGTGAAACGATATGGAACCGTCCAATTATTTTCCTTCTATCCAACTAATGAGGCTGTTTTCTTATACATATAAGGTTCATTTTTATTCCAATTGCATAAGGTATTACTTTAATAGTGCACGACATTTTGCACGCCGCCTTAGTAAATAATACCGTTACATTATAACAACATTTGTTATTTTTTAATCGCTGACATTTAATTGAAAAGAGTAACCATTGAGTTTCTTGCCGGCTCTTCTCAGTGGAAGCAGCATTCCGAACCGGTGGTAGATTCTGACTATTCATAAATGCTTTGTTGGCTTACATGAATAAGAACAATTTTGAATTTAAATTACTTTCAAACTGTCAATAAGTTACAGGCTATTTGCCCGCCGGGATTTCAGCCGTGTAATGTAGATATTATCGACAATTTATAATGACTTTCGCCAACTTTAAAAGGCAATCGTAATAAACTTCACGCTGTGAAGCATCGAAGTTGGGGTTGGAAATCCGAGGACTCTGGTTGACTGGGAATCGATGGTTCGTGTAGTACTATTTAGTTAGAAATGGGACTCGATTTAGATGGGCTGATTTAGAGAAATAATAATTTAAATAAATAACGCGAGACAACAACTGTATGGTCCCAAACTGGACAACGCTAGTAGGTAGGTACCTCCTTTTTTTTTTGGGACTGGTCCCGCCACTCACTCCTACCACTGTTACTCCTGTAAACCAGGATCGACAATGGTGACCAATAATGACGTACCTACTACTTACGTATAATGAGGTACCTTCTTACTATGGGTACCGTGCAATGGATTTAGGATGGTTAAGCGCTTTTAGAAGCGGATGCAGGCGCGTACAGGCGCGCCGTTCGCCACAGGCGCAATTCGTACGAGCTTTGACGCGCTTATAAGTAATCCTGTATAAGCGCGAGCCACGTGAGGCGACTCCCTCCGCTTCGAGCGAACACGCCGTAACCAAAGACCGTAGATACTAGCAACTATTAACTCTAGCGGACGTATAAGTTTGTGGTAGAGCTTGGAAGAGTGGCCCTTTAAATAATAAGTAGCAGTATTCATTTTATTGTGGTACACGAATACGGCAGTAATAAATATTCGTTCTCCGCACGCTACACCGGGCGCCTGCCTACTCTGCGACGCGACATAACTTTGCGGTCTGTTTCACGAACACGAAAATAATAATATTGAACATTGTAATATTCTCCTAAACTTACGAAGATTAAAACGCTTATCTCTATAATTAAAGTACAGGATACTTTACTGACATATTACCGCGTCCTTGTCGAGATAAACTCAGTAGACTTACCACTCTATTCCACATGTTAGAAATAATAAATACCATTGTAATTTAGTGGTTACGTAATATTTGTCCGGTCCCTGCAAGCGCGAGCAATAATAATTAAAACAAAGGTCAAAATCACACATAAATCTAAAAGCAACTATTTGTATAGACGACTACTTCAAAGACATCTCTCTTTAACGAAATCTCTCTCGCCGCTAGAGTTGTGCCAGTACCGTATCACGTGGCAATTATTAGATTCTACTTACCCTTATATCATACAAAGCGTGAAGTTCTCGTATCTCACTAGCAACTAAGAAAGCGCTCTATTCTATTTTCAAAGTAAACTATTGTTCTCAATTTGAAGATGAACGAAAAAACTAATGATTTACGTCCATGTTTAGCAAAACAGCCACGTTCCTCTGATATATTCGGAACCGCTTAGGTCGAAACTTGATTTATTGTTTTACTCTACTTTTACTTTTTCTATCGGCATACAAAATGTGAATAATGATACTGTTGCTTCTGGATCGCTTATAATATAAATTTTATTATGATATAGATAAATTATAAAACGGTGCCTACTATTAGCGAAAGGCTAGCCCAGTCAAGCTATTCAATGCTTAGCAATGGTTGAGCTCACTAGCGCATTCACAATAGTGGTGCATTTCATTCTACACCCATTTCTTTTTACAGAATTTAGAACCCTAGAATCCTGTTTCACAAGCGTAGGACATAATATGAATTAATTAAAAATGCCTCAATACCACAGAGTTCTAATTATTTAAGCTCAATACTAATGCTTCAATACAATTAACAAAGCATCTTTCAACTAGAGAATAAATAATAATTCGAAAATGGAATACAACAAACCCGACGGCGTATTTCCAAATGTCAAGTAAAAATAAATTAACTACGCCGGTTTCTAAATTTGAAAACTATTTTCTCCTGAATTCTCCTTGTAGCGTTATGAAATCTCTTTGCAAGAATCCAAAAAATACAAAGCCAGACGCAAAATCGTATGCGTAATGGTCGCAGTTACGTTAGAGCCACTGTTAGAAAGCGCGCGGTAATTACAGGCACTGAAGGTTTCCACTTGGCTGCGGCCTTCTTGGTTTTCTTTTAAATTGAGCTGAATTGCAGATTTCTTTTTCCTTAGCATTATTCTACACTATAACAATCTATTTTCAATCATTTCAGGGTTCTTTTTAAATAAGCGCAGTTCGATTTAACTTGAAATGTTAAGAAGGGGATTACTGTATACCTTCTTCATTATTTCTCCACCATATTTACTTTCTCAATAAAAAATATTTCTAAGAAAAGGTAACTTGGCTTAAATTCCTTTAGCTTAACCATTGTTTATAGTAATGTACTTCACGAATAAACATTATTTTTTATATTAGGGTTCCGGACCTTACAAGGAAAAACCGGAACCCTTATAGGATCACTTTGTTGTCCGTCTGTCTGTCTGTCTGTCTGTCAAAACCTTTTTTCTCAGAAACGGGTAGAGTTATCAAGTTGAAATTAATACCAAATATCAAATGCTATGGTCCCTTGTAGGTGTAAAAACATTTGGCTTCTAAGTCAACGCAATCAAAAGATACGGTGATTTATGTCACATATATTGATACTTTTCGCAAATTCACTTATCAATACAAAGGAATCAACGCACAGCCCAAACCGCTGGTGTTAGAATCATGAAATTTTGACAGTAAGTACCTTATATGCCGCAAGTATCCACTAAGAAAGGATTTTGGAAAATTCCACCCCTAAGTACATATAACAGGGGGTGAAAGTTTGTATGGGGTAAAAAAATTAAATGAACTTAGAGACATGAAAATAAGTATTGAGACTACTTATTACAAATAAAAAATATTAATTTCAGCGTTTTATAAAATTCCACCCCTCAGTGTGTAAAATAAGGGTTTGTATTGTAGTTTGGTTGCAGTTTGTATTGAGTACCCGAATTTGTTTAAGCATTTTTGGGAACCATTTATTATTAAAATGTCTTGCCGGTATCGATATTGGAATCCAGGAATGGAAAAACTATCCTAAATCATAATAAAATGTTGTACGGAACCCTCAGGGCGCGAGTTCTACTCGCACTTGTCCGGTTTTTCATGGTAACACATAAGCGTATAACAATAAATTGGTCAATAAAGCCGTGAGTAACGGCTTATTTCGCGGCATCGTCAAGTGAATCGTCTATAACATACCGCGGTTAGTCGTAAAGCAATTCATTTAAATTCATATGAAATTGTTACAGCTCATAATATCTTACGCGGTAATGAAAAAAAATATTTGACACCTACGGCTGTGTGGATCAGAGACAATTCCGTGCCAGAGACTAACATTGGAAGCAGCGAAAAATTATCTCAAGTCTCTGATGTGGATATTTTTTTCAATGGTACTAGTTCCGCCACACACTCCCAGCACTGTAACTCCTGTCAGCCAGAAAATGGTGTTCCATGATGACGCCAAGGTTTGACCCATGACGAGTCCCGGGGAAAAGTTAAAGTGTTTTAAAACACGCACGAATTTATTCAAAAGAAAGAATAGGAGTAGCTGATGGAAAATTTGGTGTGGACAATGGAGACGACACGAGGCTTTTTTTAAGTTAACTAATAGATTACCAGAGAAATCAATTACCTACCGCACCGGTGATTTATGACCCATGTCAGGAAATCCCCTAATATAATCCAATAAAATCGAATTTAGGATTAGGACAGTTATCGAAGTGATAATTAGAAATATACCTCTCTCGGTTACATGTGGAGGAAGCGTGAGTAATTAACATACATCCGCTATGATTTACGATGCAAATACGGCGACAAGCGAGGTCACGGTCCCATAAATAATTTATCAGGCTGTCGTGCATATGTAATACTGAAGAGTGATCAGGTATTCCTTAGGAGCAGTCTTGCAAGTAAAAACCGGTCAAGTGCACGTCAGGACATGCACAATAAAGGTTTCCGCACCCATTTCAGTAGCGAAGATTTATCGTATCTACTCGTATAACCAAAGTAGTAATACACAAGAAACAAAGTTGTATTTGCGGTTGATTTTTTAATCTCAATATTGAGTTTATTTAGAAACGACGAGGAATAAACTTAGTTTTAACTTGGTCGGCTGTAGCTCGTGATTTAGTGAACCCATTTCTCTTGTATTTTAATTGCAATGGCGTATTATCGGCCAGTGTTCTCATTTTTTCCAGATATTTTGCACAGTGTTTCAAGACAACAACAGACAGACGGACAACAAAGGGATCCTATAAGGGGTTCCGTTTTTAACCTTTTGAGGTACGGAACCCAAAAAAATTGGGGGAAACATTTAATAATTATAATAATAAAATAATAATAATTTAGCCCTTTTGACGTCCCACTGCTGGGCACGGGCCTCCTCTCAACATGAGGGGGATTCAGGCCATAATCCACAGGGGGGAGACATTTAATATGTTTTATAAGAAGTGCATTAATTTGTAAATTCGTTCGTGAAGAGTGGTCAACTCCAGTGTCGGAGCACTAAATTACGGTAAGTATTAAAACAGTACACCGTTAATAAATAAGATGTTAACAAAAGCTTAGCTTACTCTCTTTCTACTAACTATCGCTCCACGTCGCCGAGGTTCTAGCAAATGTTTATCCATTCCGTAGCAATAGTTTTCAAGTCGGGGCTTTGAGTTCAGACAGCTTTAAAGTTAAAAACGGTTGCAGCATTGAGATGGTTAATATTGAACTAAGGAAAACTTAGACAAAATGAGGATTCTAGAAAAAAGATCATAATACATGGATATACCTGCTCTATTCAATGTTTTACAACACGTTAAAACACCGAGTTATGACAAAATGTACCGTTATGATTTTTTATAGCTGAAGTTCAACACGTGTTCAACTTTTTTTGTAATAAAATAATTTACCTATGTACGACAGATGTATGTATGTTTGTGTGAAATCTGTCTGTACGTTGACATGTAATCCTGTTGGGTGACCCCCCTACTCCGTCTACTTATTACATTTCCAATTATCCCACCTTTATATGACTCTGAATAGGTGTGTCCTGACCTCACAGACACATCTTGAGGGCGTATAATGGTATCAATAAGAGATAGTTATGAACATTTCACGCGTATACTACTCGACGAATAAGTAAAACTGAATAATGAATAGGTTTTCGTTGGGGTCAGGTATTTTTCTGGATAATTATACAACGCTCACAGACAGCGCTATATTTCCTATATATATTATATAGCTTTATTTTATATATAGACTAGCTGTGCCCCGCGACTCCGTCCGCGTGGAATGTGGACCACCCTTAACATTAGGGGTATGAAAAATTTATAGTAGCCGTTTCTCAGAACTACCCGATAAAAACACAAAATTTCAGGAAAATCGGTTGAGCCGTTTCGGAGGAGTAGGTATGGTAACTAACATTGTGACACGAGAATTTTATATATAAGATAGGTAATTGTATCACTCATACGATGATGCAGATGACTTATTTCGTATTAAAGCTAGAGACAGAAGGACAGACAACGCTGGCACAACAATAGTGTACTTTTTGCAACCCTCTGAGTACAGAAACCTAAAAACAAAAGAGTATCAGAGTGCATGTCGGCTACCAGTCAACATCACACCGTAATCCCCGACAGGGTAGGCAGAACAGATGTGGCTGCACAATTCGCTATTGTTTTTTTTGTCAAAATTTGGCTATACCCAATTTGAATTTGACTGCTTGAGTGACCAACGTGTAATAAATTAGTACATATTACGTTGGTCACTAAAGTAGGTATAAGCCCGGCTTCACCAGCCGTTCAAGACAGTCCTTGCGTTGTATATCTCTCTCTTTTCTCTTAAGATGATATATATCGAGTATGAAGAATGAACTCTATTAGGTTGTTAAGGAGCATCTCACACACACGATAGTCTTGGGTTTGAAATTTATTTTTGGGATATGATATTTATGTATGTACCTATATGTCGCAGCCAACTAGCTTAATTCGCCGTTCAATCAACAGCCTAGCCACTTTACTAAACAGCGCCGTTCAACTAGTGGCGTGAATGATATTCGGCAAAAGACTTGGATCGATTACATTTAATTACTTGCCTAGCCGTTTCATTACTTGCCTAGCCTGTTCATTTCAATTTAGTTCCACTTTCTGCCACCTAGCGCCGAAACTCACCAAACTGTCAATATGGCGTCGGCAAAAAACAACTTTGATGGAATAATTTTATTAGGTACTTAGGTATTTTACGAAATTGTTTAGATCCACCGAACCTACTTGCCGGGTGGGATTTCTGTGGGGTCATAAAAAAAATAACCCTAACCTAAACCCATCCGAGTCGCTCTGCTTGGGTAGTATTTTGAAAATGTTTGAAGTACTTCAATGTCAAACAGTTGCCTAAGCATTAGCCAGCCAATTTATTAAATGTTATAACACACGATACGGCTGAATATCATTTAGGCCGCTAGTTGAACGGCGCTGTTTAGTAAAGTGGCTAGGCTGTTGATTGAACGGCGAATTAATATAGTTGGCTGCGACATATTATTATATACTAAAAATATTGAAGCTAAAATAATATTAGGGTGATGTTTATCCAAAAACACTTTTCTATCGGAGCTCCCATAGCGTCGACCTCAAATTCTTATTTCCATCTCGAGACGCCAGTGGCAACGCAAAAGGCACCTCCTGAAGGTATATTACGACCGCTGCCTCCCCGAGAGAATATTTTTCGTGTATGTGCAAAATATTTCGCACCAATAATATTCAGTTTATACTCAATCGAGTCGAGAGGTTCCTATGTTATACTTATTTTGACGAATGAAATTGAATTTGTCACATGACAGTCTAAGACTTCTTTTTTCAGATTACTACCGATGTGGGTTTATCATTACTAGTATTCCCGTTAGCCCTTCCAGCTAAGCTAATGTGGACTTCCACATAGCTGTGCTAGCTAAGTGGTTGAAGCTAAGGAAATGAAGCGAACCTATTGATCGAAGCGGGCCGGCCTGCTTCATAGCACAGGCAAGTGAACGGTCACCCTTAGAAGTGGGCTCACGTTAATAGTTTAATGACTATCATGGGGGTCGAACCTGGAACCTCTCAGTTACGAAAGCGGCCCCTCTAAACATTGGGGCTATTGGACTTTAAATGTGTTTGTGAACGGATACGTACCGATCTAGGACGGGTCGAAGCTACAGACTCATTTATTAATTGTCGAATAGGTATAGTTAGGGATTTCATTTTTCAATAACAATAGCGTCAATACCTGCTTACAATAGGTTTTATTTACATTAACTACATAAAGTTGTGTTATAACTTTCATCAACATTACTGCTGATTATAAACATTGATGTTGTACCTAGACGTATCCACGTAAAATCATTAATTGCTATAATATAAAGACGTTTATTTTTCACTAAAGCCATAAGAATCCTGATTCAATAAAATTTGTTTCTTTACAGTTCACCCTTTTAATGTCGAGAATAAAACATTTCGACATCTGACCAAGCAGGACCTAACGGGGTTCTGCGCTCCGATTTATAGGCCATAAAACGTTTCAACAAGCTGCGAGGGTTCCGTCGCCGCGACATTAATAGTTAGCCACCCCTTCGGGAGCTACTACTTGCTATCTTCGACGTATCTAGCTTTAAACATGGCCAAAATGTTTTTAAGAGCCAATAAAAGTCGACGCATTATTGCCTTGGCAGCGTATAATTATCACCTCAAGTTTCAAGAAGGAGGTGACATAAATGAATAGGTAATTTTATTATATTCACCTCGAGAACTATTAAAAATGGTATTAAGTGCGACCATAATAATCTGCCAGAGGTCGTATTATGACGATATGAAACCATATAAGTTCCAGGTAGTTCGTTTTACGGTATTGATCTTGCTGTTTACTTATGACAAGATTTATAGGGCAAAATTGAATTCAATGGTCATAATATATCGATAAATAACCTCTGTGATAACTATTTAATCTTTACAAATTATATTTTTATACAATTATCACTCTATCATCTTGCCCCCCTGGCTCATTGGCTAGCCCGTGTGCCAGGAGGGCACAAGGCTCAATTTATTGAAAACCAAAAAAAAAAGGTTTTTCTCTGCCTTCTAATGCTGATTCTCATGGATAGGTTATAAACTTCATAATACGTCTCAAGGCAGTTTAGTATAAAGCCATCTAATCGAATATATTTATAAGCGTTAATAGCCTAGTGGTTAGAGGCCGCCCTCGTAGCTGAGAAGTTCCGGGTTTGATCCCCATCGTGGCCGGGTTAAACTATTGACGTGAGCCCACTCCTAACTCAAGTATTAGCTTAACATAAGGAGCTAACGACAATACTAGCATAGATAAATTCGCATTGCTACCGACTTTTATAAACAAAAACAACTGCCTGGAAATAGTACCATAATACGCTCCGGGAAAAGGTGAAAAATAGTTTTTTCATGTTGTCTTCTTGGATCCGGAAGAGGCTAATGAAATGGCTGTGTGCCGCGTGTGTCTTCAAGTGTGCATAATATATCGCCTCCGCTCCCGCATTCGCTTACCTTTGTAGATGTATGTTTTTGCGAATTTCCGTACAATTTGGGGAAAAAAGGTCAGGCGGAACTGAGCCATCTTCTTTTATAAGGGTGTTTGGAATACAAACTATATCGTAAGTATATTATCCAGAATACTTATAATACAGTTGTTCAGAATTTGCTGGGCAGCTTATTAACTTCCTTAATATCTCATCATTATTTATTAGAAATCTAAAGGAACCTCTTCACTCCATAAACCCTTTTAAATCTCCAGATGAACAAAACGTTAAATAATACTTAATATTAAGGCGAGCAGCGTCACAACAGCGGTCCACATTATACCCGGTTTAATAGACAACAAAAGAGGCTGTTCAAACATCGCGAAATGCCCAACATCACAAAGGACATCCGGCTTTAAGACTCGGAACAAAACAAGCGCTTGCATTAACAAATTAAGATTATAATCGCTGGGAGCCATTGCCTTCCTAATCTACTTAAGCCACAACCAACACCAGACCACTATTAAATGGACAAATCAGGAAACAAACAGCACTGAATTTGTTTTTTCTTTATCAGAAATATTTTACAGATAAATTCAAATTCAAATATTTTTATTTCAAATAGGCCAGATTAACGGGCACTTTTAAAAAGTCAAGAGCTAGGTGCATAAGCGCCAGCATTTACCAGCAATTAGATACAAAATTTCTCAAAGAAGGTTCATAAATGTCGACTAATAAAACAACAGTGAACATTTAATGGTGAAGCTGGGTAAATATTGAGGGAGGTATCCCACTTCAGCAAACCGATAGATGTTGTACTTATACCTGCTCCCAATTTATAATGTGTGTGCATTTAGTATTACCAAGCTTCAACAAACAAACCTTCAACCTAAATAACCTTCAGTTCAATATTTTGTTACGTTAATCTGTACTCATTATCATCAATTTGAGAGCGATGCTCTTGTCGGTGGAGTTTTTTCCATTCACTGCGATTTTCTCCCAGTTCCTTGACCATTTGATACGACACGACATTAACTTTTTCCATCACTTGATCGAAATAGCTTCTCCTAGGTCTTCCTCTTCCCCTCTTGCCTTCTATCTTCCCTTCTATGATTGTTTTCATAAAAGCGTCATGACGTATCAAATCTGTACTACTCAACATAAATGAGTCATTCGATGAGGTTGTCCCGACGCTGACACATTAACTAAGCAATAGTTTTTATGACAACGCACTGAATAAACACCTACCTATTAATTTTGATGTGCGCCTAACAAGTGTTATATGTGGCTTACGGAACTTAATAACAGCTCCCGGCTGAATTTATTTTAAATAGTTAATGCCCACGACTTCGTCCGCGTAGACTTAAGTAAAGTATGCTATGTGTTAATCCAGGTTATAAACTATCTGTGTTCCAAATTTCATCCAAATCCGTTCAGTAGTTTTTGCGTGAAGGAGTAACAAACATACATCCACACTCACAAACCTTCGCATTTATAATACTCGTATTAGTAGGACATGCCATCCACGCGGTACGTAAGCTTCGCTAGGCATACAATAACTAATAAAATCTATTCTAAAGAATGTTCTCGTGTCTGAAACTTCCATTAACTTACCGAAACGGATTCGAAAAGTTTTATCAGATACCGTTAGAAAATTTGTATGTAAACAGGGCACATAATGTTACTGTACCTGATTTGCTGAGAATTACTGTAATTGAGTCGAAGTGGGACCGTCCGATAAGAACTTTCACAGAACATGGAAACAAAACAATACAGATAAAAGCCATGTCAAGGCAAATTCAACGTTATGGCAACCACTTCATGTACGTTATTTACTTAACATTGCTCTTTGTAAGTATATATTGCTTTCAAGTACTTCCAATTACACATATTCTACCCCCCATATTATTGCATGAGGTTTAGCGGTTGTATAGTTAAACCATGCTTTGTCTTCTTCTTTCGAATGTCAAATTACCGATGACAGAACGAGATAATTCGGTGTGTAACTATTCACCCGCTATACCACGTTTATTAATAAGGTTAACAAGGGGGTATATGATTCCAAGTACTTTTTAAAATAAGTATATAACATAGTAGGCAAACAACCGTACGACCGGCCTAATGTTAAGAGGTTACCGTAGCCTATAGATGCTTGGAAGCCAAAGGCGTTGCCCGCCTAAAGAGGAGTCACGTCTACGTCACAGATACGTCTACTTAAAAATAAATCCTACTAATATTATAAATGCGAAAGTTTGTGAGTGTGGATGTATGTATGTATGTATGTATGTTTGTTACTCCTTCACGCAAAAACTACTGAACGGATTTGGATGAAATTTGGAACACAGATAGATTATAACCGGGATTAACATATAGGATACTTTTTAACCCAATAAACCAATACAACGCGGATGAAGTCGCGGGGCACAGCTAGTTATCTATAATACTATGTCTAGAATTCGGATAATTGTTGGATTATTAGATGTGCATTAATAACGAAAATAAATGAAAAGGGCAAATTTATTACTATCTACTACAATTTATTTAATTTCAAATTTAATTAAAAATCTACGCATGAAAGGTGTTATTTACATTAAAATAACTTTTTTTCACTTGTGTTCCCAATTAATACGTGACACACTTTGTACCGATGTTCGGCACGCTTCCCCAACGCCATGTACTGGAAAAACAATTTTCAACAACTTTGTACCTACCTTTAAACTTTACCTAAATACTTATTTGGTTACTAATTAAGTAATTAAATACAGGGTGTTTCAATAGTGCGAAATAATACTTGGGGGTTTAGATAAGTATATAGTATTAAATTATAAATATATTTATTACTTTTTTTTATCAATTACTTACCTACTACTTATAGTCCCAATTTTTTACAAACTTTTTTGAATATAAGTGTCCGTTAATGCTGTTTACACTGTTTCCAAGACCTGGATATTCAAATGCCCATAACATCTGTCAAAAAGTCTAACTTCACAATGTACCTACATATAGAGTAACTGATGTTATAGTTTGTTGGCAAAATCATCGACTACCTAACGATGAAAGCCATATTTTAAAAAAAGAAGAAGAAGAAGATGTTATAGTTACTCTATAATATGTAACTACCTAAAATATTATTTCGGACGTTTGTGACATCCTGTATAATATCATTACTATTTAAATAAAACGTGTCCTTCACTATAATTTAACATTCATATTTAGTAACATAGTAAGTTATTTCTGTTGTTTTTAACTTATTTCAGACTAGCATTTACCTGTGGCTTCACCCACGTTGAACTCACGGATAATAACTCTAAATTGAAAATTTAAAAACCCCCGATGTGACGACCTTTTCATCAAATGTATACTTTACCTAGTACGTCCAAATAACGCTAAAATTATATTAAATTAGTTTCTTTTCTGTATTTTTTCTCAATGGCGGAGTAGCGCCCTCTAGAATTATTATTGCGTAATATTCCATGACAATTAGCAAAATTTAACGCGTGCGCGTATCCATCATTTGACACGTGACTTATGGAACGTCTTTAGTTCATAAACAAATCTCATATAAAAATTGATAAAATATCATTTTTTTCCAGAATCCGGGAAACTTTTCAAATTTATAATATTGTAAAAAGCTCGTTCAGACTATTACGATCATTTAAAAATATAATAAAGCGAAATCGTTTCAGCCGTTCTCAAGTGATGCAAAGATATTATTCCAATGCGCCCAAATTTCGATCGGATTCGAGCCGTGGAAGTTGGTTTTGGCCGTGAATGTGGCTTTTTCAACCTACAAAAGAGCTGATGATCTTCAAACGGCTGAACCGATTTTCATGAAACATAGCTAAGAACACTCTCGATCAGAATACCTATCTAACAAAAGAAACAAAATTGAAATCGGTTCATCAGCTTGGGCGCTACGTTGCCACAGACAGACACACAGATACACAGATACACAGATACACAGATACACAGATACACAGATACACATGTTAAACTTATAACACCCGTCGTTTTTCGTCGGGGGTTAAAAAGAAGCCTATGTGGTTTCCAGAGCAGAAGACCAGATAACTTTATTTGTTACCAAATTCCATTAATATCCGTTCAAACTAGTAGTAAGAACTATTATGACTAAACTAGCTGATCCGACAGACGTTGTCCTGTCTTTTAGGGGTATGAACAATAGATGTTGACCGATTTTCAGATCTACCCGATATCCATTTCGGAGGAGTTTGACAACAAACCCCGCGACACGAGAATTTTATAAATTAAATAGATACATACTCATTTTAGCGGAAGGTGTCTCCGCAATCGTGAACGGAGGCGGACGAGGGGCGACGCACAGCTCCAACCGGAAGCTCTTCAGCTCCATAGGAGTGGGCATGTCATTGCGACAAGGCGCCGTGAGCATTTTGCTTGCTACCAAGCGACCTATCTTCAATAGTGCCTATGGATCGAAACATTACAATCAAGTTAAATAAATAATTATAACCCTAAATTGAACATTTTAAAACCCCCGATGCGACGAATTTTTAAACTACAAAAGAGCTGATATTATTCAAACGGCTGAACCGATTTTCATGAAACATAGCTTAGAACAATCTCGATCGTTTCTAAAAAAAAAACGATTCATCCGCTTGGGCGCTACGCTGCCACAGACAGACACGCATGTTAAACTTATAACACCTATTTTATTTCGTCAGGGATTAATCAAAACAAAGGCTCAGAAAAATTAGCAATCGCTAATTCCTCTGTGATACTAGGACAGAGGGCTATCCTGTGAATAATGTCTAATCCGTTATTTTGTTAACGCAGACTGTTAACCCCTGCCACTTTAAATATAAGAGAAAAATACATCGGGATACTTCATCTGATCTTCAGGGGTCCATAGGGGTAATAATAATTGGCTGCTATTATTAAACTACTGAGTGCACTTCTTATTGGAGGATACTCAATATGCGCTCAATTTATAAATTTTAAATACAAAATTCACGACTCTGAGGAATGCCTTTGGGCTACGTCACTTCGGTTCAAGTCAACGGACTTATGAAGAGGTCTGACCTCTCTTTTACATTGACACAAACTTGTAATTATTTACTTAATGACGGTAGGGTCAAGCTGTTAGCTCGACCAGGTATCACGCCCTAACAGAAAATCGGCGTAAAGTAGCTGTTACAGCTGTGTTTCGTACAATCCCCCGTGCCTCCCTTCCCCTGCTTCTGCCCAGATCGGCAACGTGCGAACAACGCCTCCAGTATTGCAACCATCTATGGGCAACAATAACTGCTTAACATCAGGCTTGTTTGCTGACTTTGTTGCCAATATAAAAACAGAAAAATGCACTTATTTTGAGCTGTCCAAAAATAAAATAATTGAGTACATCTGTGGATACAAGTATTGTAATCAAGGGTTGAGAATTTTAGCGTAGGTGAAATTTTCTATTATTATGATAATGCATGCTTAGTGCTTACTGAACGAGTAGGTAATGGGAGCGCAGGCCGCGCATACACGGGCGGGCAGGCTAGCAACACCGTCAGCGGCACGAACATCTTCAATATATTAAACGGCATCGCGGCCAAAAGCAACTCTGAGCAATAAAAATATTTACATTTTCACATCGTTTAAAATAAATTTAGATTACATTTTAATAGCATTATTGTTTGATTCATTATATTTTTTATTTAAGTATGGGACCTGTTCAAACTTGTTATGTACAAAAGCATAGACATTGTCTTGTAATGTAAATAAGATGTTAATTTTAGGAGAGAATAGATTCTGATTACTGTAATAAAACCATCTACTGGATTTTCCTTAAATAATTATATTTGATTACTTAGAGATGGTGTGATTTGTAAAAACTAACAAAATGTTACGTGAACATGTTAGGGTACTTACAGCAAACTGAACTGTTTGTACATTGAACTGTGGAAACTGTTGTATTTAATGTAGAAGTTCTACATTACAAACAACTTGTTTGTAATGCAGAAATAGAGCTAGAAACTTCAAATCTGACGAAAATATGTATAACTCACTCACCGGGATACAACCTGGTACAATATTTTGCTGAACTCGAGAAAACAGGCTTCACTTGCGGATAATAGTCCTCAGTCATGTCCCAAACACGCAATATCTGTCCATCCCTCGGCCCTTCTATGTACAGCAGCACCACATCGCCGGTATCTAACGCGAACCCTGTTAACATATTATCCTTGTTTCCAGTTTCGATTATCATTTCGTTAACCACTGTGATTTCTCGCAATATCGCCATAATGGCTTCCGGATCGCTAATTAAACAAAACAATCTTGAATAACTCAGCTTGATTTTTTTAGGTCTACATCCGACGAGCCCCATGGACACTTCCAACGTCATTTGGGCTTCTAAAATCACTCCAGGTTGGACGACTAAATCAGGTTTCAACGGCGCCCTCACAGCGTTTATGTCATTGGTGCATATACGTTCGCGTTCTAACTTTACTACTGACACTGTAGGTGGATACAGAGGATACTCTCCCCTTATAAAAGTGTTAATGCCCTTAGATAGTAATTTAGTATCTATTTTAGTAACAGCAATGAGAATATCTGTATCTTGATTGGGCTTCTTAGTTGGCACCGCTGATCCAAAATCGCGATCTCCTTTCTCGTAACCAAAGAATGTAGGAATGGCATCTACTTGCGGTGGTGGTCTTATTCCACGAAGCTGGACAAAAATATGTTCATATTTTATTTGTATTATATAAAATTCCAATGTGCATGGTCGTAATTCTTCTTCTAGACGGCTTGACCGATTAAGATTTTTTATACTAATGGGGTTACTTGGATCGCTCTTAGCTATATAGCTATTGTTGCACTGGCGCTAGCTATATAGCTATACTTATAGTTGGTGGCGCTGTTATCGATATCCAGAAAATACATCTAATGAAACAATGATCGAAACCTATTTACTTATGAATTAAAATGACAGGCATGCCCTTTATTTTCATCAATTTGATACTTACCTCAATTTGATATAGATCATCTAAAAACGGAGCGATCATTTCTGATGCTGTCTCAATTGCCAACGGTATAGCATGATGGTCATTGAATTTCACTTCAGGTTTGTTCTTTACGATTTGCGGTTTAGAATCGTGAACTTCATCACCGAATACCCATCTTGTATACAACTGTGATATTCTATACAATATTAAATATTTTAAGTAAAACAATATATGAAACAATTATAATGTCAAATACTCTGGGACCGATTATATCGTTGGCGAAATGTGAGCGCAATTCTGCCTACCCTTTCTGAACTAATTTCAATACTCAAATCGTTAATTTTGTTTAAACCTACAGGGGTATTTACAAACAGTCATTTTTTTCCCCTTAACCCTACAATCGCATTAGGTGTGATTTTGTTAAATAATAAACTCACTTGGCTTTCTTCAAATGATCAATTGGAATGTCAGTCAAATTATCGACATTGACAAACAAAATTGGAAAGTCATCTTGGGCTGGTAAATTGTTGCTACTGATTAAGACAATAATCTCTCCAAGGTCTGAATGCTTTTCACCCAGCACTTCAAAAGGAGTTACTCTTCCTATTCCTAGAAATAAAACATATTGTTTTTATTTTTTAATCTAACAACTAAATGAATATTCTCTACATTATTTTGAAGTAAGTAATATTTTCCAAACCATTAGTATTAAATAGAGTAGTATAAATTTATTCACTCATAACAGTCATTATATTTCAATCACAAGTGCTGTACTGGTGAATGTAATAAGGGTCTGACCCTTCCAAGCACTTATCGGCTCGAGTTTTATTACATTATTAAGTAATGGTAAGTAGCTCGTTAAAATGTAATCAAATCCTCGATAAATTTCTTATTAAATGAAGAAACTTTTCTACTAATTTGCTGCTTTATTTATTAGCTAGTTTGCTAGCTCATTGCGGAAGCAAATTTCGCTTCCTCTATCCGTTACACTACCAGAGGGAGCTTCAAATAGCTATATTGGAAAATAAGTACAGCTTAGACTCAGACTAACCTGATAAAATTGTATCTCCCGATAAACTGATTTCGAACTTAGCTTTAGCAGTCTCTACCTTTTTCTTTTCTTTGTCTTTAGAGTCTTTGGACAATTTTGAATCGGGTTTATCAGCTCTTCGCTTAGGTTCCTCAACAACTGATGGTTCCACAATTTCATCAGGTTCAATGCTTCTTAAAATTGTCTCTTGTACAAAATATAGAGCTGCGTCTTGATGCCTAACATCTACGAATATTACATAATAGATAAATTCTAGGATAAACTTATTAAACTTGCACAAACTTTGCCTTAAATAAATAGCTGATTCAACTGGCTCAAATTTACTACTAACCTTAGCATAGCCCACTTAGTGACTTTACAATTCATATCTATGATCTTAGAAGATCATAGATATGAATATTATAATTATATTCTTAACCTGTTTGTCTTTCAGACTGGTGTGTTCATGTGAAGACTTTCCGGAACCTAAGATACCCTTTCTCCTATAGGTTTTATTTTATTTTATTAGACTGTAATGCTGTCCCACTCCTACGCAAAGGCCTCCCCTTGTACCTTCCACGCTGCTCTGTCCAGGGCAATTTCCAGCCACGTCTTTCCCGCAAAGGTGTCTCAGTCATCCCGCCACCGTCTTTTTGGTCTATCCCGACGACGGCGGTTATAGGTCCTATAGGTTTTAGGAAAGAAAACAAACCTATCACAGCATACGGTGTATTAAACAATCCGTCCAAATACGATGGCGGTATATGTTCCTCAACAGTTTTCCATACGAGTTTTTCAATGAACACCTTAAGACTCTCCTCCGCTTCCATGACTGGAGCGAAGTATCTTCGTTCACCGAATGCCATTTGAGGCAAGTACACTTGGGAATTTTTGTCACTCTTGGCACTGTCGAAGGCAGGTCAAGTTCAAGTTTCAAGTTTTTGACTAGGGACAGATTTATGTGAAAAAGAAGAATTACTTACACGGAGATAAAACAAATTAAACAAATGCTAAGTAATAATTATAACATGAACTATTTAAGTAATAGTCAATGTATTAATGGAAACAAGGACTACACAAATATCTATTAACAAACAACATTTTCATAAATATAGTACTTGGCGCTTAAAGCCGTCATTCCAGCAGAGGGCGTGATAGTAACTACATGATTCCGCAAATCAGTGACTCTAGCGGAGAACGCGTGGCGGATGGAAAACGTCAGCCATCGCCTCTCCAAAAACTGCCAAGTGCGTACCCAGCCGTATTCAGTTCCACACCATATCTAAATAATATTTCATGTAAGTAAGCGCCTAACGATGTATAGGTCTTTCAAATAAGGTTTTTTGTACACGGTGAAACTCAAAAGGTACCGATTTAAAACTTAAGCCACCAATGAGTTGTTAGAATATCATTACGAAGTGGTTTGTAAATAATCACTCGCGAGTCACGATTCAAAGTGCTGGTCGCGTCCCACGTGCCTGGTTTCGAGACTTTTTAATTTTGCAGAACACAGCTTGGGGTGTCACTAACCTTCTGCGTTGCTAATCAGTTTGTGACTAGTTTGTGATTTTGATGTCTAACTAGCCGCGTTGCTTTTGAGTCGCACCGTAGACGAATGGCCTTAGAGCATCAGTCGGATGTCTTGGTCAATGATCAAGTCCTAATGACTAGTTTGCCGGGATATTTGTGCATAACGCTGTCGCCTTAATAATTATGCCATTACATACTTTTTCACATACGAAACCCCGTAGATACGGCGCTGTAGTCGCGTGTCGGCAATACAATAAATTTACACTGTGTAGAATTTAGTACCGTGTTTTTCCGCGGGACTTGCTATGAGGAATATACTGTAGTATGCTGAGGTATACTTACGTATTGATATCGCTAATGGTTGAGGGGTGCGAGCTAGGTGGCTTGTATTTTGGTTGAGCTGAATGCAACACAGTTAGCCTTACCCTAACCTAACCTTACCTTACCTTAGCGGCGTGGGGCCATATCAGAATATCTAAATCAAATATCTGCCCCGGATACAGCTGGTACTGTATCTTCATCCCTTGCTCACAGGGTCCGAGGTCCAGCCAACCCTCGTTACAGTCGTGCCACACATCAATACCCAGGACTTCCACTGCGAAGGTCAACGTAAAAGTACTTTTGCAAAACCTGGACAAGTCCGGGGAAGGGACCTTGTGTGGTGTCTTGTTCATCGTTAAAAACAAAACTCCTTTGAATAAATTAACGGCGTCTACTACTGAGATAAAATGTCACACGGATTTTAATAAAAATATTGGCATGAATTTATAATAACTATATAATCACACTTAATAGTATATATAGGTATGTGTATAGTGGCAAAAAACCTGTTTTGTTTTGACACTGTTTGTTTGACATTACATTCAAGTAACGTGTATGACAGATAGAGGAACCTCATAAAAAGGTTGATATTTTACCATAAACTTAGTACGCAAGCTCACTTGCAACTGTACGGAATAAATCATGCTGCTAAATAAGACAGAGTTATAAATACTGCTAAAATATCTACTGCTTTTACTAAATAAATTGATAGATTAGAATAAGTACTATATTTGTTAAAACTATAAAAAACGCCTTTCTGCCTCCTGAGAAATTGATGAAACTCGCTTGGCTTCGTACGTTAGGTTCCAATTCCAATTCGTCGCTCATAATTAGTAAACAATAGGTATCATGCAGTTTTGTAGTGATAACCCTTACTGCATTTAATATTCATATTTTACTTACCATTTTTATTGTCATAACACGTTTCTTGACCCACGCAGAGTGGCTTACACACCGGATACAAGTTTTATTCACTGTTGCCAATGTCCATTATGTAACTACTCCAAGTAAACATATACAATTTACAAGTGTTAATTTAAGTGCTTGGTTTCGTTTTTGAAAACAAATAGATACCTAGGAAAAAAATGACGTTTTTGAATGTGAGCAAACACATCTTAAACAGGTAAATATACTAGTACTTTCAACTGCCCACTGTTGGGCAAAGCCATCCTCCATAGCGGTCTAACCAACCAAGGCCGTATTAAAAAAACTATCTCAAGTCTGAATTGCGGTCTTGAGTAAACTGAGAGAAGGCATTTTGTACTAATACTTTTAAACTAATAAGAATAGGTAACATTTCGAAGATCGGCCTCAGGCTTGAGATTGATTGATTGCTTGATTAATAGTGGCCTTATACAAATACTTTATACCTACTTGACGACCGCTTGGCGCAGTGGTTCGAGCGTAGGCCGCTCGGCTCACTGCATCGGGTGGTTGCGGGTTCGATTCCCGTCAGGGTAAATTTCGGAAACGGCCTTTTCGTAATTTTCCCTGGTCTGGGTGTCACTGGGATCGCCCCCAGTCCATTGTACGGTATCCATAGTACAAGCGTTGCTTAGTTTGGGACCATACAGTTGGTGTGTTCGTCTGGCGATATATATTTATTTATTTATTACTAAAGAAAAAAATAATTACTTAGTACTTTAGTAGGCTCGTTCCTGACCCAAAGCCTAGAAAACAAAATATAACATAATTCGCTTTAAAACTTTAATTAAATTCAATTCTCGAATAAATTCACCGACTAGGTATAGTACAACCAGTTCTTTAAAATCTGATTCGTTCTTATAACAAAAAATAATCTTTGTATTTAGGTATGTCGTATTGCGTCATAAAAAATTAAAAACACATGAGCAAATAAAACCCACACTGAGTTAAATTCAATTTGTAAATAATTCTACAGAAATGTCAACTTTAAATCGGATGTAACCCGAGCAATGCGCGTCCATAGCAACAGCGAGAGACGGGCACTCTCCACGACGGTGGACTCCGCTGTCATCAAACACTTTTCAAAAATATATAAAGACTGGTGGAATCCCGAGGGTGGTCTTAAACTTTTACATTCAATGAACAGTGTAAGGTAAGCTTTCGCCTTCGGTACCAGTAGGAGAATCGCTATCATGACGAACCATTTTATGAGTATGGACTATGTACCCCACATAAAACAGAACATAGATCAGCGCTGTTGCTAAGTTCTCACTACTGATAATTTACTGAGATTTTTATCAACACCACGCCTAATATAACAGTACCTAATGCTATTTTTTTTTATTACAATGCTTCTTCTGCGTCGTTCCCTCACTGCTGAGAATCGTGACCATATGTGATCTGTCTCCATTTGCTCCTGTCCTGCGCCAGATCAATAGATCGTTGTAGAGTTTCTCCTGTTGCCTCCACAATACTCTTAGTCCATCGTGTTGGAATTCGACCTCAGGAGCGCTTCCCCTGCATCTGTCCCACGATCAGCTGCTTCTCCAGCTCATGCTTTTGCGACCGCATTATATGTCCAAAGAAGAGCTTAGTTGACGTTTTATTACAATACTAGGTACTAAACAATCGTACGATCCGCCTGATTTTAAGCAGTAATGGTAGCCTATAGTAGTAGTTAGACCTGCTCCGGCGCTCTCACTTATTGAATGCATCGCAGCTATAATAGTTCTGTGAGAGGGTGGAACAATTGGGAACAACTTGCCTCCACCACCGTCAATCGTCCGAGGCTCGTATGTAAAAAACTATTTCCACCTTAATAACTGAAAACACATGATTGTTTTTTCCCGATCAGAACCCCGTTCATCAGAGATCGATTTACTATCGGCCAAATTGTTGAAAATGAAATATATCCACTTCAAAATGAAACGATTCTTGAAGTCGGTTGCGGCGGAGGTATTCTAACAGAGGTAGGTATGTTTTACAGTAGGTATAGTACTTATTTAGATGTAAGAAGAAATATTCTTCATCTTAACAATTTGGCAATTCGTATGGGATTCGTTTCCATACTATCCTAATTTGGCTGATAATTGATTTACCTCCCATCGAGATCTAAGAGTTATACCTACCTAGAAGTTGTAAAAAAAATCTGTCTCCACACTCGCTATAACGTTTGCTTTAGATTGAGAACCCAGACCGTTGGATTGGCAGGCATCCGCAGGAATACAGAGAAGAACCACACCTCCCTAGGGCTGAAAAGTATTACTTTCAACCCGCTCCTCAGGCAACTTCAGACCTACTTTCCGAGTATGAGTAATGAAAAATAATATACGTTCCTAAAATACCTATTAGTTCCCTACCGTTCCCAAATGATAAATGACTCGGGTTCATTTGACCATCAAAACACTTTCAGGAGCTTGCAAAATTGGGCGCCAACGTTACGGGAATCGACGCGAGCGCAGAACTCATACAAGTGGCGCAAGAGCATAAGAACGAGAACCGGATGTTAGCAGATAACAAACCAACTTATTACAACACTACAATAGAGGTATGGGAGGTTTATAAATGTTTGGAACAGGTTATACAGGCATCCAGAACACCATGTACTGATTGCAGGGGCACATTATGTGATTCTAATACCTTCAGTAATTAGGTATATATTTATATAAGCATTGAGCACTCCCGGTTCTTCGCCAACAAAGTTGGTTAACAATCATGCGACCCGCCTGATATTAAGCAGTGATGTATAGATGTTTGCAATAACAAAGGAATTGCTCGCACTTTGCTTTTTTTTTTGTTGCTGACCTGAAGAGGAAAGGGATAAAGGAAGGGGAAGGTAGGGGAAGGGAGGGAGGGCGAGCTTCTGGCCCTCTCACACATCCTACAATACGCAGCTATAACAGCTACTTTACGCCGATCTTCCATGAGAGAGTCGTACTACCCTGGTCGAGGCAGCCCGTATATGAAGTAATAGTCACTTGCCTATGCATCATGGCATATGCATCATGGCATATGCATCAAGGCCTATCCATCATGGCCTATCCATCATGGCCTATCCATCAATCCACTGGACTATGTAAAAATACATTGTTTATGAGATCTAATCAATTTTCAAAAGACATGTGAAATCCGCCAACCCGCACTGGACCAGTGTGGTGGATTATGGCCTGAATCCCCCTCGTGTTGAGGGGAGGCCAGTGCCGAAGTGTGGGACGTCAAAAAATCTTCTTCGTCTTCTCATAGTGCCTCTCCAACTAGTGAAGGTAAGCAGTCAGCTCCGCATATATATCTCGGTCTTTGGCGAGGTTGAAAAGCTCCGCTGCACTGGAAACTCCCGTCCATTCTCGGATATTTCGCAGCCACGATTTCCTCCTGCGACCACAGCTCTTCTACAAGCCAATTTTCCCATCAAAATAACCTTTAAAAATGCATGGGTGCCTTATTATATGACCGGCCTAAAAAAAATAAAAAAAAATATATTAACACCATTATTTCTATCTTTAGGAACATGCGAACATATATGAAAACTACTACGACTGTATCGTCTCTTCAGAAGTTTTAGAACACGTCAATAATCCTGAGCTTTTCGTCAAGTCCTGTGTGCAGGGACTGAAGCCCGGAGGCAAGATATTGTTCACCACACCAAACAGGACGCGTTGGGTTCAGTTCCTACTAATATTCATATGCGAGGACGTACTCAAGGCTATACCAAAAGGGACCCACTTGTACGAGAAATTTTTGACACCTAAGGTACTGACGTGGATGTTAGAAAAAAGTTAGTACTGTCACAGTGTAATAGCTATTATAATGTACTATATAACTGTACTGGGCCAGCGTGGAGGACTATAGCCCGAATACCCTTCTCATTGAAAGGGAATGTGTCCGGTAGGTAGGTGTATGGGCCCTGTTTCACTGACGTTATGGCGGCGCAACCAATCGCGCAAGGGTGGCGTGTTTGAGCTGTCTAACAGAGACCACAGAACAGACGTCAGAATCAGACGTATCAATATATGAGAAATGTCCTCACTGGCTGCGCGACAGGCGGCCGAGTGAGTGAGGCACTATACAACGCTATTCAAATTAGTGGCTGCGCAACTAGCGTGACGGCCATCGCCATCGCCAGCCAAAATTAATTGCAACCAAATTAATTGCACGGCCAAGCGGACGCCAGGTGAGATACTCTCTATCCCTCTCATTAATAAACGTGGTATAGCTGGGGAAAAGTTACACACCGAATTATCTCTCTCTGTCATCAGTAATTAGAAATTTGAAAGAAGAAGGCAAAGTATGGTGTAACTATAGAACCACTAAACCACGATTAATAAGGGGGTAAAGGTAGAACTGTATACCTACATTTTGTTGGTTGCGGCGAGTGGTTGCGCCGTCATGGCGTCTTAGTGAAACAGCGCCCTAATAGTAAATAGGCTCGCTCCCTATACCTAACATTTTGGACCAAAATATGTAAGTATACCATCGGTAAATGTGAGTATTCTGCAGGTGCGCCACTGGCCTACCCCAAAGTAGGTATAACATATTGTTTTCTTATATTTACGCGAATACTACACATTGAAATAAAACTATTTTTACGGATTATATCGCGTTTATTTAATTTTATGTTCCCGACGTTTCGGTTGCTTTACAGCAACCGTGGTCACGGGGGGACTGAGGTGTTAGACGTCCTGATGTCATAGTTAAAAACTGGGTACCCTCAAAATTTAGTTGGTGTTTGCGGTCCGATCCACGCAGAAAGTGCTCACTGTGTCTTGAGGTCTTGCAATGGTACGCTTGGTTTTCGATTTAATTATATTAATTACTGGATCCCAAGTTGGTGGTAGCACCCAGCCATCTTCCCTATTGAAATTAGGATGTTTTTTAATTTCAATGGCCTCACGTATCATCCTTGGTCGGAATCGGTGTTCTATTGCGAGGATCTGTGGTTTATCAAATCTGATATAATGGCGGGTGCGGTCCTGTATATGTTCACAGATTGCAGACTTCGTGGAGCGCCGGTGTTTCACGTCAGCTATGTGTTCTTTTACGCGGGTTTTTACTGATCTTTTAGTTTGCCCTATGTAGGAGAGCCCACATTCACAATCGAGTTTGTATACCCCTGCATCTTGTAGAGGAATGTGACACTTGACAGGTGGTAAGAACTGACTAATCTTCTTGGGTGGCTTGAAGTAAGTTTTGATTGAAGCCCGTTTCAAGATGTAGCCAATCTTGTCTGTGACACCTCTTATGTATGGTAGTACAGCAGGCAGACGCTCGACTGTGGCTGGTTTCACTCGGTCAGGACGTCTAACACCTCAGTCCCCCCGTGACCACGGTTGCTGTAAAGCAACCGAAACGTCGGGAACATAAAATTAAATAAACGCGATATAATCCGTAAAAATAATTTTATTTCAATAGGTATAACATATCAACTATTTACAAACAAACATATTATATAGGGATATTTGAAACATCAAGAATCTAGTTTCAGTATCCCTAGTTGCATTATGAATTTCCAAAATAATTAACATTTTCTTCTTCCCCTATCGAGCGGTGTCCACAAATTGACACAGCTCGATATGGTGCTTGATTGCACCGGCATTATCTGTGGATGGTCAGAAAGTTCCACAGTAGTACTTTTATGCCGCTGATGTGGTTGTCTTGTATTTTGTGTTATAACCTAGATAACATAATTCGACTGTAAGTAATTGACTTCAGTTGTTTTTTTTCCACCTGTCAGCATCCCAATCTGTTTATTTTAGAGAGCTCATAATTCAGGCTATTCTCTGACTCAGTACTCAGTTCAAATTTTTCCGTCCGCAAATTTAATCGAAAACCTCAAGATTTAAGTACCGACCTTGCGACTATTAGACTAACGCACCAATCCAAAGAAGGCCTATTACTTCAGACAGCAATCAATTATTCAAAGGGAATGCTGCACCTTGCTGACAATTCGCTCGTTCGCACTCGTATGAGCTAGTGGCCAACTCTTGTTTCGACGTTTTCAGTACGTCTCGAGTCTTTGACATGACTTATCGGCTGTGATATTACGACCAACAGCTTAACATGCCCTCTGTGGCACGAACTGACAAACCTAGAAATATATACTCGTATCTACGACGCCCCAACTATAGTTAGAATTTAATCGTTCGTTCTTTAGAGCACGATAGGTACCTACACTACCTACTTGATAGCGTTTACTTTGGACACGGACCTCCTTTACTACCAAAAATCCTCGCTTACTGTATACAGTGATGGGAGTGGGTGCCCAAAAGTATTTTATTTGTACCTATTTATTTCAGATAACTGCGTCGTAGACCACATTTCTGGATTCTTATGCAACCCGCTGAAAGGAACGTGGAAAACGTCAAACTCACTCAGAATGGTATTTGCATTGCAAGCTACTAAAATAAAATAACTAAAAAAACAACGTCTGAAGAAGAAGAACCGAACATGGGTACAAGGATTTGGTGCGTCGTGTTGATGTATATAAGTAGGGACTTTGTACTTATATTATATTAAACTCTTCTGGTCCGATCTTGATGAATCTGTACATACCTACACACAAATAAATAAAATTGAAGTGTATGTTTGTTATGACAAAATAACAGCTTTTTACTAAATGCATATGCAAATATTTACGGTACTCATAACAAAAAAAAAAGTCTGTTTGTTTATTCGGGCTAATCTACCAAACAGCTGGACTGAATTTGATGGGACTTTCACTGGCCGATAGCTGATGTTCTAAGGAGTAACTTAGGTGACTTTTATTTAATCGAAGTACTACGCGGGCGGAGACGCGGCAAAAGCTATTTTCAAATAAAATACGTATCCGGGGTTACGGTACTGACCTCGACTGTGAGTATGTGACCCTGACCGGGTCGAGTAGAGTATTTCAGATAACCGCGCCATGGAATATGCTTATCATGCGTAGTCTGATAGCGAGGATTTAAAATGAACTATTTATTAAATCATAAATTTTATTTTACTCGGATAACATAAGTATCTAAATATTACATAAACTTAAAACTGAACAGCAAGTTTACACCATCTATATTACTTATGTATTTAACATTATGTTTAAATACATGCTTACTCGTATCAGTAAAAATGAATAAGAAGGATTAAGTAGGTATACTACGTACTGACTAAGTGTACTAAAAAGTATTTTATTCAATTTATCATCCCAATTTATTACGTAACAAAAATTGTAAGTTAATATCATCTTTCGCGTGTGAAACTATTATGCGTGGATCAAAATCAACTGTTGGAGACATTCCGGCAGCAAGCTCGACTTTGTAGTTCTTCAGTACCGTGACTAGACCGGCAATCACTTGCATCCTGCTGAACCGCATCCCTGAAAATAACAATCTCATTTACCTACCTATTTATTTGCAACATTTATTTCTTCTAAACCTAAATGAAATTATTTGGGAGAAGGACCCACACACCATCGCATCGGCATGTCAACCTCCAAAATTAGGTATAGATAACCATATAAATGTATCAATTAATAGAAGAAACCAGACCAAACTCCATTACTCAACTAATAATAGGTACCTATGCAATTTTTCGCGGAACCAAGATAACCTAGAATCGTTTTACATGATTAAACCGCTAAATGAAAAAGATATTTGGGCTACGAGAAAGGGTTGCGTTTTACTATAGATATCCGCAAAGTACCTATTTAATGCCTGAGCCAATTCCAAATTAATTTAAAATCTGCTAAAGTCAAATATTTTTATTTCAAATAGGCCAGATTAACTGGCACTTTAAAAAGTCAAGATCTAGGTGCATGTTCCAAAACCAAATCCTATGAAGAAGAACATGCAAGAAACTCCATGGATACATTTTTTATTTTCTCTTTTTTAAATTATGTTTGCGTTTACAGTAGGTATAATTACAGGTGTGAGGACCATGTAGGTTAATGCATAAGGCATCACAAAAAATGAAGTAGAAGGCCCAGAATATTGCCAGAACAGAAGAGCTGACCAGTCCTGAGAGTAGGTAATGCCATTTCAAAATCAGGATATTGATCTACTACTCGAATGTCGAATGTAATTGTGATAAACCCGTAGCTATGATTTTAATGCATACAACCAATAATAATTAAGTATCTGAGGACGCATAGCACACAACTCTTTGCTACCTACCCACGTGTGCCTTTGAGAGATTTAATTTCAGAAACATACCAATACATATTGGGGGCCCTCTCCAAATGGTAAATAGGTGTAAGGCTTTATTTTACGCTTTTCTTCACCCAAATGTCGTTCTGGACGAAATGTTTCGGGCTCCGGAAAGTTTCTAGGATTCCGGTGTATATGATACACTGGTATATGCACACGTATACCCTTCTCCAGTTTTAATCCTGTTGGGAACGTGTAATGTTCCGTCACTTCACGGCTGATGACAGTAAAAACTGGATGCAATCGTAATGTCTCGTCAACGCACGCGGTTAGGTATGGCAGTTCGTTAATGCAATCGTATTGCAGCTTATGATCATGCTTTACCAGATACTCTTGGATTTCTTCAAATACCTGCGTCTGCACATTTTCGTTTTTAGCAATTTCGAATAGAGTCAGTGTCATCGTGGTTGACGAGGTTTCAAAGGCGCCGCCAAAAAACGACGCACACTGACCCGCCACCACTTCGTCATCAATGTTCAAATATAACTTATACATTTGACCCGTCCTCGGATTTGTTAGAGAATCTCCTGTTATACGGTTGCCTTTCTGTAATAATGTCAACATTAAATCGACGAAATCATTTCTGGAAGTCGGTGTATATTGCCGACTCTGCATCACTCCTGTGGTCAATTTCAGCAAGCCATCTTTAACTTCCGGTGGAAATGCTTGAAACCCTAAAGCGTAAAATATACGCGGCCAAACCGCACGGGCAATATTCAGAAATCCCCTGTAATTTGTACTTTCAAAAATAGTGTCGCCTAGTTTTTTGAAGGGATTATTAACAACATTCTTCTGCATCATGTTTGTTTCAATGCCAAAGGCACAAGAGCCCACGCAGTCCAACGTGAATCTGGAGACCAACGCGTTTACTTCGATGACATCAGAAACGCTGGTTTCCTCTTCTATCAGCTTTTCAAATACGCGGGTGCAGTTCTCAATTAGCGGAAACATGTTCTTTATTTTAGCCGTGGAGTATAAAGGTGTGAGCATTTGACGGATAATCTTCCAACGATCGCCATGTACGAAAAATACGCTTTTAGTAATGGCTTCCCTGTCGGAATATTCAGAGGCTTCTCTGCCGCTGAAATAATAAAAGTCCTTCGTGAAGACAAGCTTCAATAACTCCGGGTCCTGAACTAGAAGAGTCGGCTCTGTGCCGTAGTAGGCTCCAATATATGGCTCGTCTGGGAACTGTTCACAAATTTTCTTCGTAACATTTCCTACGAATGTCTTCAGACGTATAAAATCGCCGTAATTACCGAGGAACAACTTAGGTTTCAAATGTGGCACGTTTTTCTTTTTCCAATAATCAAATTTGCGCACTGAGAGGACATAAACTATAAATAATAGCAGTAATATAGGAATCAACAGGATCCCGATCAACATGATTACGAAAGTAGACAACAATCAACATTAACGTGTTGGCTACCTAGTGATAGCTGCAAAGAATACTCTTTTGGCTACACAGTACGGGACTACGGCAAAGACTACGGTTATGTAATGATATGGCTGATAAAGTTGAAATGTGATTGGTACCTACAAACAGTTTTATCTATATGCGTACAGCCATGCACAACCTGCGGAACGCCGATTTTATTTTATACTAGTTTCTGCCCGCGAGTTCGTCCGCGTAGACTTAAATAAAGTATTCTATGTGTTAATCCAGGTTATAGACTATCTGTGTTCCAAATTTCATCCGAATCCAATCAGTAGTTTTTCCGTGAAAGAGTAACAAACATACCTACATCCACACTCACAAACTATCGCATTTATAATATTAGTAGGATGAGTGACTCGTTGTGGTGCGGTAAGAATAGTTAAATAATATTATACTTAATAAAGAAAAAGAAAGAAAGAAATATTTTTATTGGTACCATGGCAGAGCTATACAAAACTAACTAACTATACATACACAGCTTAGGAATATAAATGGACACATCTAGCTAGTTATGTACTATCATACCAGGCCAAAGGGTCAACAGCTCAGCATATGCCGGGGTGCATGCGTGATGCATACCACCTGACGCTGGTTTAATGCCTCTAAAGCACTCGACGTGGGATATACTTACGCTACTATACTCAGTGCCCTAACTAGGGCGGTGCCAGTGGTGCCCAGGCACAGGATGCAGACGCAGAAGGGGCACAGGAATGACTAACCAGGTTTTCAAGTTTGAAAATGCGTAATGCGAGTTCCTATAAATGTTATAGGAGCTTGCACCGGGCGCATAAAATGCTACTTACGGCACTGAATATAGGTACTTACTACAAAAAATATTTTTAATAAAAAAAATAAACCGACTTCAAAACCACAAATAGGTAATAGCTAGGCAAATAGATGAGTGGGTAGCGCTTATAATAATTATATTAATTTATTTTTCACTTTTGAGTGCCTATTTGTAGTTTTGAGTCGGTTTATTTTTTTTATAAAAAATAATTTATTTTTCCCTTTATAGCACCCAACGAGTTAAAATTTAAAATTTTATAAGACAATATTTTATGATCTAGCAGCCACGTCATGACGAAGTTTAAAACGGGCTATCACAATTAAATGCATGTACATAAAAGTAACTGTCTGTCCTATTCAATGTTGAGTTCCCTCGCCGGAAGTCAACGCTGCTGGGTGCATCAGCCATGCCATAATGGAATTTAGAACAAGCTATCATGGTTAAATTCATTTACAAAATTTTGTGGCTGTACTATTCACCGTTGAGGAGTTCCCTTGCCGGAAGTCAACCCTAGGTGCATCAGCCATGTCATGATGGAATTTAGAACAGGCTATATTATAGTTAAATCCATTTACAAAATTTCGTGTCTTTGCTGTTCGCCGTTGAGGAGTTCCACTATCCACCTCCTGACTCCGTCATCAGATCAGCTCAATAGTACCAGATTATTTTATTGTTACTAAACTTACATAAGTATGTAAAATTTCAGCTCAATCGGAAACCGGGAAGTGGGTCAAAACTGACTTATAAGATTTTATTACATTGTTAGTTCGTTTTTCTCGATTTCCTTGAGATTCCACCATCAGATCCTGACTTGATGATAATGGGACCACCTCGGGAGTATACCCTTTCGAACTAAAAATGAATTTTTAAAATCGGTTCTCAATTAGCGAAAATATCGATTAACATACACAAAAAAAATACTTACACCGTAACGAACATAGTAACCTCCTCCTTTTTGGATGTCGGTTAAAAATGTTGTTCGCTGTTTCTTGCTTTTCCTACGTACTGGCTATTATTCTCTTTGGCTTAACTGCCTGTGGGAATAAAAAAAGGTTGACTATGGCTGGCATCACGGCTAACATCGCGTCATCACCGATATTGTTATATTATGAAGATACTAGAAATCGGTGTATGAACTTTAGACCGAAATTTTCGCTGCGCTATATGAACATTCAAGAATTGAGTAAGAATTTTATTTGCTCCATAGGATTTGTTTTCTTATATTTACGCGAATACTACACATTGAAATAAAACTATTTTTCGGATTTTATCGCGTTTATTAACTTTATGTTCCCGACGTTTCGGTTGCTTTACAGCAGCCATGGTCACGGGGGGACTGAGGTGTTAGACGTCCTGGGGGCCAACCACCAGCTTTTACAAAGTAATCTTATTTCAAGGAAGTTTTGTTTCAAGCTTATAATAACATTACTCATATTCGTACCATGACCTTCATCGATCCATTTTGTTGTATTCCTGCTTAGTGCTGCAAAGAACGAATGATATTGTTACGTACACGTACTAGGGATAGGTACAATTAATGCCGTTAAACGTGTAAAAAGGGTTTTATTCGCTCTCCACAAACTTGACAAATACTCACTAGTACAATACTTCACCAACACTAGTTACACACACAACAAACACTGTTCCGAATCACTTAGCAGTCACACAGTATTCCAAAATAATCGCCTAGGTCACTGGTATATCACACTTCGTTCGCTTACTTGAGTTCCGTACACTGTCGCTTCCAAGAAGTAACTAACTCGCTGTTTTTTTTTTTTTGATATGACTATACGTTGTTGGCCAGAGTGGCCATAACAACTTCACCCGGACAGAGGGCGAGCGCGAGTGCGCTCCAGCCAACTAACTCGCTGCCCGTCGTCAACACCTTATATACGGAATAAAAATGCGAGCTGGTATTTTCCTGAACATTCTCGGTAGGTATGTAGGTAATAATAATCCCAATCGAATGATCTCGAGACCCATTGTCGGCTTCCCTTTGTATTCGTTCGCGAGTAGGTATTTGCCGCCGCCGTCGCGCCGATAACGCAAGGGCGTTCACCTTATACCTACATACCTACGATTTCGAACATTCCATTTTCGAGATCTTTCATAACTAATCGATGAAGTACATCTAGACTAACAATGCGTTTTTGTCTAAAGCTGGTAGGATATGGATTCTTCGAGATAATGGACGGAACAGTTTCAAGGTCGCAACAATATTGTCAAGATTGTCTCTTCCCTGCTATCATAGAAAAGAAATAACGCTATATGAAATGTATATGGCTATCTCTTTCATACGATGTTCCGAATCGGGCCTTGGTACTTGGAAAATATTGAAACAACTTTTTGTAATAATAATCTTAAAAAGCTCATTTTGTTAAATAATATACTTGATTTGAGTAATTTCTTATTAGAATATACAAATAATTGAACATTTATTTTCCTTTAGAAAGTAACGAAAAAATGACAGTTAGTAACTGGGTACCCTCATATTTAGTTGTTGTTTGCCGTCCGATGATCCACGCAGAAAGTGCTCACAGTATCTCGAGGTCTTGCAATGGTACACTTGGTTTTGGATTTAATTATATTAATTACTGGATCCCAAGTTGGTGGTAGCACCCAGCCATCTTCCCTATTGAAATTAGGATGTTTTTTAATTTCAATGGCCTCACGTATCATCCTTGGTCGGAATCGGTGTTCTTTTGCGAGGATCTGTGGTTTATCAAATCTGATATAATGGGCGGGTGCGGTCCTGACAATGTTCACAGATTGCAGACTTCGTGGAGCGCCGGTGTTTCACGTCAGCTATATGTTCTTTTACGCGGGTTTTTACTGATCTTTTAGTTTGCCCTATGTAGGAGAGCCCACATTCACAATCGAGTTTGTATACCCCTGCATCTTGTAGAGGAATGTGACACTTGACAGGTGGTAAGAACTGACTAATCTTCTTTGGTGGCTTGAAATAAGTTTTGATTGAAGCACGTTTCAAGATGTAGCCAATCTTGTCTGTGACACCTCTTATATATGGTAGTACAGCAGGTAGACGCTCGACTGTGGCTGGTTTCACTCGGTCACTGTGATGGCGGCTGTGTGAGTTAATAAACGCGATAAAATCCGAAAAATAGTTTTATTTCAATGCTCCATTTTGTTTTGGAACATGCACCTAGCTCTTGACTTTTTAAAAGTGCCAGTTAATCTGGCCTATTTGAAATAAAACTATTTGAATTTGAATTTGTGTACCTACCCACCTAAATACCTATGTTATTTAATGCTGACCGTATAACAATTATTATGACCACTATTCGTAGAGTAGAATAAAAAGAAAAAATGCTGAACGCAATTAACAAGTGAAATAAAAGGAAGTTTTAAGTAGGTACTATAGAACAATTGGAACAGGGTTTGAAATGATTTTTCGGGTTCTCCAAGAAGTTTGGTAGGCAATTTGTCATCCGCCACTTTACGTATAAGCAAATGTAAATGGTCTTAGGCCTTAGACCATTTATCTATGGACTACACTTACATGATCATTCCCCTCTGCCAAGGTATAAGAACAAGAAGTTCTAACACGTTTATAAAAACTGTTTGTGGAATCGATTTAATCAAAGTCAGTATCGTTTTTGATGTGAAAGGTGCTCCATAAAAAATGCCGACCTGCGCTATAAACCATTGCAAGAAGAGGTCAAACACCTCTAATCTACAAAAAAACGGAGTAACGTTTCATATGTAAGTGTTTTTGGAGTAAATAATCCCTTATTTCTAATAAAATAATTAAAATATAAAATGTCATAAAAATCGAAAACATTATCGATTAAACAATCGAGTACGAAATAATTGAAAAGTGTAGTATGGTATCGCGAGTTCGCCATTTTGAATAGTGTTGCGGCGGTGATAAATTTATGATTGTGGACGTGTATCGATAAAATTATATTTTTTGGAGTTTTTATTTTATTTTACTTTAAATCATATATAGTAAAAATAGAATTACTTATTGTTATTTTTTAACTTATCATTATTCCACTATTTTTCCAGATTTCCCAAATACCCTCAATTAAAACCGAATGGGAAAAATCTTACAATAGAAAGAGGAGTTGGGAACCTACTCGCACAAGTATTATTTGTTCAGTACACTTTGATTCGTCGCAATTCCAATGTTTATCTAATAAACGATGAAAAAATAGTAGATAATGCCGTACCAATATTATTTTTTAGCTGATGCCGTAAATATTTTATTTATACTTCTACTCACATGATTCTAACAAAAATTTTCACTGATATATACACGTGTAGTATATATAAGTGATGCAGTAGAAGTTTCACCTTGTATATTGTCGTAAAATATTATTTATTTAAAATGTTTCATTACCACAGCGAGGGATTTTTTTTTAAGTAATGCATAAACGATAAACCATCGTACTGTATAAGATACCATAATATACAAAATAATTCATATTTTGTATTAGATGAAGAAATGCACACGTCTATGCAATATTTTTGTGATGATGAGCAAGTAAAACTATCGATATATCTAATTAGAAATATCGATATTGGTTTCTCCCTATTGCACTTAGTGTCTTACACTCGTAAATTCTTGCATGTTGACGTATTTGACCGATTAGTGTGCGTAAAAGTTACTAGTGTTGAATATTTATTTAAGTGTGCATTCATAATGACACAATTTTTTTTTTAGTAATTGTGCATCATTTCTTTGTAGTGGTTACCTCGTCCCCCCCAAAATCTGACAGTATTTTTTATTAGTAAAATGAAGCACGTCACGCCTCCTTTAGTTAACACCTCTCTGTCTTAGGCAAATGGAGATTAAAAAAATAATAAAAAAACCAAATGTTAAAAGACAATCCCGCTGAATTTCTTGCCGGATCTTCAATGAAGATCCGGCATTTAGCTAGGCCTAATATAACTACGTATCCACCAAACTCGATAAATATTCAAATTCAAAGCGTTTATTTTGTTTGGTAATTTGATCTTGTACGTTTGTAGTAACTACAATGACATAAATGTATTTTATTTATTTTTAATGATTTTTCCGTTCTATAACATTTAATTTTCAAAATCTTCCCTAAAGTATATCGGCAGCTTAGTTGCGTACTTAATTAAGTACCAATGAACTTAATAAAGTTAAGATATTGAGGTGATGTATGCGAACCCTTACAATTTACTGACTATAATTTTTGTTAGTTCTAGTGCCACAATGACAGAACTTTTTTTAAATATCTGTTCTACTATTTTTTTTTTTAAGCATTATATAATCAAGCCTTACTATCAATAGTTTTGTAACTTACTCATTGTAACAAAGTCACAGTCATGATTTGAACGATGAAAAAAATAAAAAATATGATTTTATCAATGTGAATGAAAATGCACCGGATGAGCGATATATAAAATTCTTGTAATATACGCATAAAACAAAATATTATTTTAATTAATACTGGCTTAATATAAAACGTAATCCCTAATATAAAAAAAGAAAAACCTTAGGTGATTACCGTCAAAGAGAATATAATTACCGTAGTATTATTAACTTAGAACATATAAAATTATTAAGTACCTATGTGAAATGATTATAATTATTATTTTTGTTCTTATTTTCTGCACAAAAAATATAGCTTGAATCAAGCTTGAATACACAGAGATATTAGCTTGATTATAGTAATTAACTATTATAAAATGTAACTTATTTGTAATTCGATTCTTGTATTTTTATTTTTAAAATAATAATAAAAAAAAATTGCCCTTTTGATGTCCCACTGCTGGGCACGGGCCTCCCCTCAACATGAGGGGGATTCAGGCCATAATCCACCACGCTGGCCCAGTGCGGGTTGGCGGATTTCACATGTCTTTCGAAAATTGGTTAGATCTTCTAAGACATGCAGGTTTCCTCACGACGCGGACGTTTTCCTTCACCGTAAGCAAGTGATAATCATATAGAAATTATGATTCGCACATAGATTTCGAAAAATCCAGAGGTGCGAGCCGGGATTTGAACCCAAGACCTGGTGCCCGCAAGACGCGTGCTTTAACCAATCGGCTATCACTGCTAATATTTTTATTTTTATTTCAACTAAATTCGACCCACAGACTTACATACTGACAACTCTGTGATTCAACCTGAATTCAAAGATCATAATGCAGGTAGATATCGCCGAGCCTTTTTTATCGCCCTTCTCTATGACATTTATAAAATGTCACTGTCAAAGCTAAAAGTGACAAAGTTAAAGGTTAGAAAGTTGGAAAAAAAACATTATTTAAAAAAGACAATTTAACCGATATTTACGTATAAATACATAAAAATGTGGTGTCGTAGAATCACTAAAACTATTTTAGATAAGACTGTGTAAGTTACCTTATCATAGACCTGATAAATACAACGAAATAATGTGATATGTACCTACCTACAGGTAGCAAATTTGGCTTAATTTTTCAGAACAACCACTACCAAAGTGCCGAAATATTTAGCGTCTACAAGTTCAGCACGGAAAGATGAACAGCACTCTACTATTAATGCGTCAGAAATTGAATTATTTGCAAAACAAACCAATGAATGGTGGGATCTAAACGGAAAATCTAAATTATTACATAAAATGAATTTAATAAGGTAAGAATAAAAGTACATGTTTAAGTTCTTAGTTTAAACCAGCCTTTTACACGTGGTAATACCATTGATTATAAATAAATGAGTTAACATTGAAAATTTAATACATTTATTTACATGGTTTCACAGGGTTCCTTTAATTAGAGATGGCTTAGTACAATGCTCGGATGAAGAAAGAACATGTCTTCCACTCAAGGATAAAAGGATACTAGATGTTGGCTGTGGAGGGGGTATCCTCGCTGAAGTGAGTAAAAATATTACACATATTTTAGGTACTTATTTTAGGTACTTTATACTGCGTTGTGTACTTACCAACTCATTACAATAGTTCGATTTACTTTTTTACTAACCATTGAAACCTTTCCATTTCTACAGTACAATAAAAAATCTACGAACATTCATTGGGTTTACATATTGTTTTCTTATATTTACGCGAATACTACACATTGAAATAAAACTATTTTTCGGATTTTATCGCGTTTATTAACTTTATGTTCCCGACGTTAGACCAAAGAAGATTAGTCAGTTCTTACCACCTGTCAAGTGTCACATTCCTCTACAAGATACAGGGGTATACAAACTCGATTGTGAATGTGGGCTCTCCTACATAGGGCAAACTAAAAGATCAGTAAAAACCCGCGTAAAAGAACATATAGCTGACGTGAAACACCGGCGCTCCACGAAGTCTGCAATCTGTGAACATGTACAGCACCGCACCCGCCATTATATCAGATTTGATAAACCACAGATCCTCGCAAAAGAACACCGATTCCAACCAAGGATGATACATGAGGCCATTGAAATTAAAAAACATCCTAATTTCAATAGGGAAGATGGCTGGGTGCTACCACCAACTTGGGATCCAGTAATTAATATAATTAAATCCAAAACCAAGTGTACCATTGCAAGACCTCGAGACACTGTTTGCACTTTCTGCATGGATCGGACCGCAAACAACAACTAAATATGAGGGTACCCTAACTACCCTAACTACCCTAATAGTTACTAACTATAACATCAGGACGTCTAACACCTCAGTCCCCCCGTGACCATGGCTGCTGTAAAGCAACCGAAACGTCGGGAACATAACGTTAATAAACGCGATAAAATCCGAAAAATAGTTTTATTTCAATTCATTGGGTTTTGCGTTACCTATTTGTTTATATTCTTTAATTTTTTTATTGTACCTTTGTTTTATAAACACTATTAGTACTCTTATGTTTGATATTCGTGATTTTACATTTTCAGGGCCTAGCAAGGCTCGGGGCACAGGTGACTGGTATAGATGCATGCACAGAATTGATTGAAGTAGCTCAAGAACATAGTACAATAGACCTGAAGATAGCTGAAAACAGACCTGTGTATCACCACACTACTATAGAGGTAATAACTATAAACTAATTGTCAACATCACAAAAACTGCTTGAGTTGGAGCTTAGAAATATAACTTTGAGTATGAGTTCTTAATTCTAATAAATCACTTGTACCATTAGAAATAGAATGCTATAGAAGTGCAGTACACAGAAATACCAAATAAAACAAAGCCAAGCATGTTTGAATGATTTACCTAATGACTTTACAGTGTGTAATCAAATATCAACATTATATACCCTCTGCTTGTTAATATGTAAATAATCTGCCACAACATGGCAGTACTCGTCGAACGAAACTTGGCTATAATAGCTACTTTCGCCGAATTTCTGTGACAGGGTAGTACTACACCGTTCGAGCCGGCCTGTATTGTTTGGCTCTACCACTGTAAATATCGCCAATATCGCCAGATTGAAACACCAACTGTATGGTCCCAAACTAAGCAACACTTTTTTTTTTATTGACTATATGTTGTTGGCCAGAGGGCCATAACAACTTCACCCGGACAGAGGGCCCAGCCAGAGGGGCAGGGGGGCAGCTAGCTCAAGGGCGCCACAAGGGACACGACCTCGGCTTGGGCCGCTGCCAGGAGAGGTGGCGAGGGTAAATCTACCACCGGATCGGAACGCGACCTCGACTGAGAAGATCCGGCAAGAAACTCAGCGGGCTTGTCGGGTTGTACTATGGGTACCGTACAATGGACTGGAGGCGATCCCAGTGACACCAGACCAGGGCAAATTAAGAAAAGGCCATTACCGAAATTTTCCCCGGCGGGAATCGAACCCGCGACCACCATGTGCAGTGAGCCGAGCGGCCTACTCTCGAACCACTGCACCAAGTGGTTGTCGAACTGCATTTTTTTTTTTTTTCAGGAGCACATCACTTGTTTTAGCAACCATTACGACGGTGTTGTGGCATCTGAAGTTATAGAGCATGTTAATAACCAGGAGCTATTCGTCAAGTCGTGTGTACAAGCATTGAAGCCCGGAGGGCGGGTGTTCTTCACCACACCAAACAGAACGCGGATGTCACAGTTATTAGTAATATGCATGAGTGAGAATGTATTCAATTTTGTGCCGCGTGGAACACACCAGTACGAGAAGTTCATAACACCCAATGAGCTCACGTTTATATTGGAAAGAAGTTAGTATTATCACAGAGTTATAAATGAATACAGGTTGAAACAGAAAGGGTCTTTTTTAAAAACTTAACTTTGTAATTGTAAAACTATCAGCTTTGGAGGAAACTTGAAAAACAAAAAGTGTTATAGGAATACAGCTGTTGACATATTGCATAACTCTACAGAACCTTCAGTACTTCAACTGTCCCACAAAGCCAATAGTTTTAGATTTACAAAGTAAAGTTGCAAAAAAAGAGTTTCACCTAGTATTGCTGTACTAAAACCAACTGTATAGTCCCAAACGGGCGATGGCTTTAAGGAAACATTATGAGTACTCATGCTTGTTTGATGACTATTGACCTTCAAATCCTTTACCTATTTATTTTAGTTTTATTAGTGTCGGTAGTTGTCTATCCTCAGAACCCTTTAGAACTATACCACAGTCAACGAGTAGCGATACGAAAATTAATAGATTATATCGCCAAATTTGTTGTTTTTAAAAGTTCACCTTCATTTATTTTCCATTAACATGAATCAAGGACTTATAAAATGCCGCCCAAATATTGGCGAGCCCGGGGGCGGATTACCATTTCGTATCGCTTATTGTTGGCCGTGGTATAGTTCTAGGGATAGACTGTCAGTACTGTCACTAATAACATAAAACAAAATAGGTCAATAATTTTAAGGTAAATTCTGTAGTACCCTTGCCATAAAAAATATTATTATTTAGCCATTTTATCGTCCCACTCCTGGCCACGGGCCTCCCCTTAATACGTGGGGGAAGCAAGTTATAATCATTGTGAAAACGTGATTCGCACATAGATTTCGAAAAACCCAGAGTTGTGAAACGGGGTTTGAACCCAGGACCAGGTGCCCGACAGACGCGTGCTTAACCAATACGCTACCACTGGCTACCCTTGGTATATATGATAAAAATACTAGAGGATTACCATAGATTTTGTTACAGGTGACTGTCACGTCGAGCTAACCTATGGTTACACATACAACATGATCACTCAAAACTGGAGTTTCACAAGTTTCCAACACATAGGATATGTGTTGCAAGCATTGAAATTGAAATAGATTTTAATGTTGTATAAGAAAATACAATTCGGTTGTACCGATTAAAGGTATTAGTTTTGGCCAAAGATCTACGGAAGTTAATACGCGGTATCCTTTTTAGACAAAATTGTAATTTAAAATAATGTAGGTACCGCATCTGTCGATCTGCAAGCCATTTCTCGCGTAATTTGATACCAATGATGTATTTTGTGTTGGTGGTTAACAATAAAGGTGAAGCTGGAATAACTTTTTGCTGGTATTTTTGTTTCTATGATTATCGAATTATGTTATAGACCAATTATCGTCAGACGAAAATCGCTAGGTAAATCTCCTCGGTCGGAAGTGATTTAATAGACTTAACTAATCCTAACACATAATTTGTATGGGTATTGTAAATTATCATAACATGGATTTGTCCTTTAGAAGTCATAAGGTCCAAAATACATTGATTTTCTAAGGAAGCATGATAATAATAAACCAGTGCTCAAGGTACGCGAATGCCGCAACCGTCATCAAGTTTCGCAAGACCTCTTTCGTTCGCCGTAACCATAGGTACCTACCTAACTAGGTAGGTTGTTGTTGTTATTATTGTTGTGGACGAAACATGTTGTCTCTATTTTTTGCTGTCATAAAATAGAGAACAAAATGTTTCGTGAATATGTTTCATCCAGTGCGAACTCGCGGTTATCTCTTTGGTTCAATGACTGTGGTGGACTTTGCTTTAATTTCCCGCATAGAACGTCATTTTGACATAGTATTGTATTGATGACTCTTTGATTTTCACACCAACAATCAAAAATTAACAAAAATGCTATGATACTCGGCGATTTAGCAGTTATTTAATGTCTTAGCGACTCTGGCGATGCGTGAACCATGTCCCTAACTAAGCTCCTGAAGGCGCCCATTAAATTGTTCAAGAAAGAGGTCATAACTTTTCTTATCATTCGCCGATATGATCTGGGATGTAAGTACTATTTTGCAGTAACTAAATAAATAAAAATTAATATCGCCAGACTGACACACCAAATGTATGGTCCCAAACTAACGCTTGTACTATGGGTACCGTACAATGGACTGGGGGCCAGCGCCACTCGGCCGGACTGGGTGGCCCTTTACACCACCCAGAGCGGAGGCCTGCAAGGGCCAAGCCGTGTCGGGATGCGGAAGTGCGCTCTTCCATCCGGGTCTCCGACACACGCGGTACAGAGGGTACAGAGTTGGGGGGGCGATCCCAGTGACACCCAGACCTGGGCAAATTACGAAAAGGCAACTTCCGAAATTTTCCCCTGCGGGGCGGCGGGAATCGAACCTGCAACCACCATGTGTAGTGAGCCGGGCGGCCTACGCTCGAACCACTGCGCCAAGCTGGCGTCGGGTCTCAGCAATGTTTAATAGACTTGACGACTTAGACCCTTGCATGTTTGCCGTTGGGAGCATCGAATACGTACTTTAGATGATATACCGATATAATAATGTATCAGGCGTCTTCTCAGGCTATTCGGTTTCGGGTACCTATGTGAAGCCATAGAAAACTAAAATTTACACAGCTGAAAATTCTGGATACCCGACCAATGATCATCAACAAACTTAACTGGCATTGTGATTTACGGGTATTAAACAATAATTATACTAATGTGAATATTCCAGGTCTAGATGATAAACTGCGCTATATAGCTATAAGACCGTCAGCCTCAATATCGGCGCTGCGCCAGAAGATATGGTATCTGCTAGACTTGCCAGATTTCTGCGAGGAGCTCATCGTGCTGAAGTCAGACGTTGACACTGAAATACCACTCCTGGAGCTGAGGAGGGGCAATGATCCGCAGCATCCATTCATACTGGAAGTGTGGTTACCAGAAAAACTCGTTCAAGGTGTGCGATACCTACTGCTAAATTAAGTACCTACATGTTTTTGGCCATACATGTTTGACCATACTATACCATCTTCGTTGACCAATCATGAGCATGCTTCTAAATAGGGCGTTACAGTTTGACAATGTTCACCTTAACACCGTGTTATTACATCGTATAATCCCGTAAACCCAAATAAAATTGTCATTTATGACCGCTTGGCGCAGTGGTTCGAGCGTAGGCCTCTCGGCTCACTGCACATGGTGGTCGCGGGTTCGAATCCCGCCAGGGCCAATTTCGGAAATGGTATTTTCGTAATTTGACCAAGTCTGGGTGTCACTGGGATCGCCCCCAGTCCATTGTACGGTACCCATAGTACAAGCTTTGCTCAGTTTGGGACCATACAGTTGGTGTGCCAGTCTGGCGATACTTATTATTTATTTACATAGCGAGTGCTATGTCCGCCAACATGTTGACGATCGGCAACGGCGACGTGGGCGCCCCTAGCATCGGCGCGACCACCGATGCAGTGTATGACAGGAAACAACAGGAGAGTGTGGAAAAAAGCAGGTGCAATCGTCGCTGTAAGTGTCTATAATTTTATTTTTTCAATCTTACGAGGTATCTACCTAGTTAATAAATAATAGGAGGATAGGATATTTAACCACATATGGTTATAAAAACGTCACGACGCTTTTATAAGAATAAAAGTGTCGACTATAACACCGTCGCGAAGCTTTTATAATGTAATAGCGACATATATATAAAACTAAATAAATATAATTAAATGTTAATCCAGAGGACTGCAACAGATGTCAGACATATTCCGCAAAGAATTTACGATTTATGATTAGTAATTTATAAAAATAAAATCACTGATCAATAGTTCTCAGTTGGTTTTAAATTAGCACACTTGGGGCACAATAGGCGACTCGCACATAGTACCTACAAATATATGTCACATAGGAAGTCTCGAGGCAAAATACGGAACCAAATAGTAGGTACTGTAAATTATATTGCTGATATGCGACTACAGCGCGCATTTTCAGGACTTCATATGTGAAATATACTATAATTAAACTTCTTTAATTTTACAGCCCAATCCACAATATCTAACGAGACAATGGCATTGAATAGACTGCGTGTACAAGAGAAAAAAACGCCGGCGAACAACTTAATGTTTATGGACTTCAAGAAATCAGAAATCTCGTGTCGTATCTCCAGCTGTTCCATGTTCAAACTCCACAGCAGGAAGAGTCGCGACAACTTCACAAACATACTACTGAAGATACAAAGTGATCTTTCCACTTTGAGCAATAAATTATCCACTTTGGAGAACAAAATACCAAATTGAATTGAATATCCAATAAAGAACAATCAGATTATGTTATTATTTCAATTAAAAGACGTTGTCAATAAATAGCATTTGTATTCAAAATACAATAACATGAAAAATATTTTACATCATAATATACAAACAACATTTTCCAAGATTCTTATAAACATATCTCGGTACTTTATTTACAGAACGCCTACTCCAAATTGATGGAGGTATTTGAGGACTAGTTATAATGTGAAAATAATAAGAATATCATCACATTTCGAAGGTGTCAATAGCGTAGTGGTTAGAGGGGCCGCCCTCGTTGACAGGTCCCGGGTTCGATCCCCATCCTGGCCATACTCCTAACACAAGCATTAGCTTAGCTGGAGGGTCTAACGGGAATACAAGTAATGTGATAAAAGCACATTGCTAGTAATGATTATTTTTTTACACAACGAAATTTAATTATACCGCAATTCCAGCCACAATAGAAAATCAATTAGGTATGTCTCGCATAGATCTGCGCTCCGACATACAAAGGGTTAAATTAAAAACTAATTGTATGCATATAATAATTTGTAATACATGATCAATAAGTTTCCTAATAACAAATACCGAAATACCCATATAATAAAATAAATAGGATAAAATTAGGTAGGTATCTGGCCACATTCAATAACTAACCTCTCCACGCTTTAACCATCTATGTATACAAATAAATAAAATTGGAGTGTCTGTTTGTAATATCAAAACAACACTTTCTCACTAAATTAATATGAAAGTGCATAGGGCACTTATAACAAAAACGCGATTTAAAAAAAAATTGACCGTCTTTCTGTATATTTGTTCCGGGTAATCTCCGAAACAGCTGGAGTAATTTTGACGGGACTTTCATTGGCATATAGCTGATGTTATAAGGAGTAACTTACATACTTTAATTTAAGAAAAACAATATTAAAATAGGGTTCCACGTAAAACATTATTTATTAACAGAATTATTAACTTTCCTAAACTCTGCGAACGGCACGAATATTTTTTGTTAAAATTAAATTTTTGTTAAGTTAAATTCCACGCGGATGAAGTCACGGGCACAGCTAGTCAAAAATGGATTGTATACAAAAACGGCTCGGTTACCGTTACCCAGACATTTCGACAGCGTTTTTTGAATACAACTTTTATATTTGTGAGTTAAGTATGTAGTGGCTGGTTACTGAAAGTTGGCAATTATACATAGTTTTAAACCGACTTCGATTAAAGGAGGAGGTATACATTACCTTAGGATTACATCTTAGGTACCTACCTAACCCTTCTTGAATTGGCACCAACTCCAAATGAAATAAATTAAAAGGTCCCTAGTTATTTCTAGCTTTTTAGTGTACCTAGGTTTTTTTGAAGTCGGTTTGGTTTTTTTATTAAAATATTTTTAACGTAGTAGAATTATTATCTAAGTACTGAGGTAGGCATTGACAACAATAAAGATATTTTTACATACGATAAATTAAAATGTAAAATGAGTTCAAAGAATAACCATATGTGTTCGCATAATAACATGACTTCAGACAGAAGCATGAGCTAAGCCTAAGTAGGTACTTACAATTGTAAATTTAATGTATAAAAGTAAAAATATTGTTCATTAAATATCTGCCTTACTCTTCCGTGCTTAAAATCCTAAAATAATTGTTCTGAATTTCAAATATTGACTATTATTGACTATAACGACGCTTGGAATTTTAAATAATAACTATATAAATATAAAACTAGAATTGTCCAACCGAATTTGAAGTTTAGATATTGCCTTCTGATAAATGACTTTTCTTTCTGAAAAAAATAAAATACAAACATTTTATTCCTAGCACTACAGTACAAATTTTCTGAGCTTTGAAATACCTGTTAATGTTCGAACATTCTCAATTTATTACTCAAGTCAATAATTTCAATATAAAACTTTTCGTTTTTTTTTTTAAAAATTACATGAAATGATAAAATCTTTAGAAAAACCACACTATGTTCAATAGCCAAAATAATGGTTGTGGACCTTCTAGCTTAATGTAACTCTGCAACTACTTTCAAAGGGCAAAAAGAAGCCTTTATCTGATTCCAGAATGTAACCTCTGCACAAATTTCATCCAAATCCGTTTAGGTGTTTTTGCGTGATTCTTTTTCCAATCTTACAAACAGTTCAAAATGTTAACGCTGGAATTTATATGGGTTTAAATATAATAACTAATGCGGGCTCTTCACGATGAGGCGACTCTGGTTTGTCCGGTAGAATCCCTTAGGCCAAACCCATCATGTGTATGAAGAAACACCAAACTGAAAGCGCGGCCGGAGATGGCTGTTGAATCCGTAGTCTGAGGTGCGGCCTATGCGCCTACGCACCTCCGGCCAAACCTGGCTACGCCTTCAGTCCATGTCTCATCGTGTTTGGCCCGCATTATACTAGGTGAAACAGAAAGGGTATACTACTTTTAACCGACTTCCAAAAAGGAGGAGGTTACTATGTTCGCCTGTATTTTTATGCTACTTTGCTTTGTAAATCTAAAACTATCTGCTTTGTGGGACAGTTGAAGTACTGAAGGTTTTGTAGACTAATGAAATCTATCAACAGCTGTATTCATATAACACCTTTTGTTTTTCAAGTTTCCTCCAAAACTGATAGTTGTAGAATTACAAAGTTAAGTTTTGAAAAAAAAAGTATACCCTTTCTGTTTCAACCCGTAGATACTCACATTGTAATCATGGTTGTATATGCTCTGTACACAGCAATGGCTCATTACGACGAAACCGCACATATGCTCGTTCGTACCGAGCGCGTATTCTATGCTACGAATCAAGTCGTTCGCCTTCAACACCAACAAGGCTTGTCTGTCCACACGCTCGAGACATTGCGTAACAAAGTGCAGAATATTCGGCAATTCCTTTTGGAATGTTGACTTCTAAAATTTTTGAATATAATTAATAATACAATAATAATCTGAGGTACGCAGTTGGATAATATGATTACTTATTTCTATGATTTAGTTGGTGCCTATGTGTATGTAATTATAGAAACTAGCAAAGGTCAACTTAAAACTAGTTCCCATTGGCATAAAATCATTGTTTGGCTTTCTTGATTTATAATGATCAAGAGATCCACCACGACTTTTCTCGACTGTTTATTAATTTAATTAGAATGAATTACATATATAAACATTCCGGAAGAAATTCTCTAAATGATAGTAAAAACCGCATCGGAATCTGTTGCGTAATTTAGAAGAACGAAGCGGACAAACTGACGGACATACGCGGATAGACACTTCGTTTTATACTATTGGGGGATGAGGAACATTACATTAAGAACATACTTCTAAAAAATAGTTAAATTCACATACCTCATCAGATGACGGCTTAGTAGTACTAATTCCCCTCATAATCGAATCCCACGGTCTGCCAGTCACCATACATGAGAATAATCCATACAACTCCTCTGGAACTCCTAACCGCTCTGAATACATTTTCATATCTGCACGATTCCGATCGATTATAGATAGCCACAGTTTGGAATAGTTATATTTAAACTCATCTGTCAATTGCTGAAATATAACATTTTATCATCAATGTTGAGTCTAAGAGTGATCTTGGAAATTTGATCCTAACGTTATCCCAGTACAAAATTATATATCACTAGCTGTGCCCGCGAATTTGTCCGCGTGGAATTTAATAGACAAAGTTTCATACAAACTTTCATCCCCTATTTTATCCCCTTGGGAGTAGAATTAATCAAAATCCTTTCTTAGCGGATGCCTACGTCATAACATCTACCTGCATGCCAAATTTCAGCCTGATCCGTCCAGTGGTTTGGGCTGTGCGTTGATAGATCACTATGTCAGTCAGTCAGTCAGTCAGTCACCTTTGAGTTATATATATTTAGATAAGCATACTCAGATCACTCTCAGACAATTTGTTAATATGGCCTAATTCTTTATACAGTCCACTGTATTTCCTCAATCAAGTCCATTCAAATATTGTGTTCCTATGATTCAATACTAAGTAGGACTGTTTTACCACGCCTACCTTACCAATAATGTTTTTAAATAGTGGACATTAATTTTATTTAAATCACAACATATTTTAAATTAGATCACAATATAACAAAATCGGCTAACAAGCGTACAACCCTGCCTGATATTAAGCTGTTACCAGAGCCTTTAGATGCTTGCAATACCGATGGCATTACTCGCATGTTGCCGACCTGAATAGGAGTGGTATAGAGGGAAGGGAGGGGGGGAAAAACGGCTATAATAGTTACTTTATGACGATCTTCTGTGAGAGGGTGTGTATACTAGGTGAAACAAAAAGGGTATACTAATTTTATGCAACTTTACTTAGTAAATCTAAAACTATCGGCTTTGTGGGACAGTTGAAGTACTAAAGGTTTCGTAGACTTGTGAAATCTATCAACAGCTGTATTCCTATAACACCTTTTGTTTTTCAAGTTTCCTCCCAAAGCTGATAGTTTTAGAATTACAAAGATAAGTTTTGAAAAAAAAATGTTTACCCTTTCTGTTTCAACCTGTATAAGCTAGTCTATTGGTTCCAGCTTGGCTCTTCCATCATTAATTAAAATACATAAATTATTATGGTATGTAAACCTTTTTGGTCAAGATATAGTCCTGGCAAATGCAAAAGTCCCACATGATACATTAACTTACATTGCTTGCTTAAAACTCCTGTTTATATCACATCAATAACTTACGTTATACAAACCGTGGTCCAGCAGGTAGATGGTGCAATCCTTGTCGTCGGGATCTTTCTTCAGAAGTATATTGCCAGGGTGTGGGTCGCTGTGCACAAAACCAGTGACGAATATCATGTGGGAGTACAAGTCACCAAGCTTTTTGCACACGTCAAACCTGTCAATATTGTGATTCTGTGAAAGATTTTTTTATGAATATACTTGCATGTATAACTCCTTGCTTGCACTGAACACAAACAATATATTATAAAAAACAAACAACCTGAGTAGTACACAAATTATAAAGAGCAAACATTAGCATTATAACCAACAACCAATTTTCACTATAATACCACCACCAAACATACTTTGGTAATTACATTTAAAATTATCATTATTTTGGTTTGGTTGTTATTATATTATGGTTGGAGGTATTAACATAGGGTTTTGTTGCTGAATACATCTCGTGCGACTTTATATTTACAACGGTAATTCCAGGCATGTTGTGTCATCTGAAAAATGAAGGCCTGTGCACAACATTGCAAATGAAGACCAAAACACTATGGACACCTTAATTTCCGAAAAGTACATCCACATTTTATTTTAAATTTTATTTTCATGATCACGAATTACATACTTACAGCAATATATTTAACATCATTAACCATTCCTCCATCCACATATTCCATAACAAGCACTCTGTCCGTACTGTAGTCCCAAAATATTTTCGGTATTTTCAACCACTTGTAGTGACTGTACATGTCTGCAACTTTCTCTGCGTTGTGGCCTTCTTCCAAAAATTGCAATTCCTTAGTGATGTTCTTCTTTGTTTCATCGATCAACCACTGCATTTGAAACTCAGGAAATATCTTTGACATTGTGGTGAGGACGAACTCCATCCATTTCAAGTCAATATTGATATTCTTCTTGACATAATGATGTTGAACCTTAACTGCTACGTCAGTGCCATCTTTTAATTTTGCTCTGTGTACCTGTGCCAGTGATGCTGTGCCCAGTGGTTCTGTTTCAAAGTCATCAAATAATTCCTCAGGCTACAAAAAAAAAAAAACTAAAAAAACTTTAAAAAATATGCAAATATATAATCATTCATATCAGTGACTTACATCCTTGTTCAAATCTTCCCTTATCACTTTATAAAGTTCTTCGACGCTATTCTTTGGTGCATCCTTATGTAATATACGCATTGTTGTGACATATTCATTGGGTAATAAGTAGTCCAGTGCACCAACATGCTGACCAACTTTAATGTACACGCCTTTGTTAGCTTTACACAACTCAAGAAGTTTCTCTGCCCCAATTTGATGTGCTTGGCTTCGGACCTCAATATACTCTTCTGATGTTCTGTCCCAGTCCTTACTGTACAACATAGTCTGGTAGGTTCGTCCAATATTCACGGCAGTGTATGCAGTCCTCGTTATTCTAACTATCGCCGTGGAGCCTAAATCTCCGTCAGGGGATAATTTTGTAGCAGCCACGGTACCGCCGACAGCTACACTACCATACATGCCGTACTTCACGAGACGTGGTATTCTTCTAGTAAACATCTTGGCTTATGCGGATATTTTAACCTCACTATCACAATCACATATTCCTGTTAGAAATAGATTTCCTTTAGGCATGTACAAAATTATTCAGCTCACGCAATAAAGGCGTGACATGATCCAACCAAATGCAAAGCAGAGCAAAGAAGTAATGTCATGACTAATGTCAGTCGGTCGATTCTGTCTGTCAGTGTCAGTAATGACAAATATCTCCAAATGTCTCCTAAATTATCAGAACAGATATAAGGCTGGAAACACATAAGCGAAGGTATTTTTACATTATTAGAATCGATATCGGAAACTGATTCGGATTTTATGAATTTCTGAATTTAAATGTCTGGATTCTTGCCAACTTAAATGTATTTTGAAAATTATTTCACTGTTAGTAATCGTAACACGTATTCAATTACTTATTACTGTAGTCTGAAGTTCCCGCAGACTATAATCATGGTAACCATTGTGGAAGTTCCATAACTTCCTTGAGTTTAGTATAATCTTCTCGGTACTACTTGGTATATAAAGTAGAATTACAGCGTTATAGAAATTTGTGAACGAGTAGGATCTCACCACAGAGTTGTAGAACTCACGTAGTAGGTCTCTAAATTAAAAATCTCTATGAATAATCACTGACATTATTTCTTTTTTATTCATTGCAACATTATAAACAGACGCCATATTTCTTTCACGTCTGTGTTCCGCTTCCGTTGACAGTTCTTTCAGGTTAGAATCCTCCAAAAATGAAGGCTAAAGGAGAGGTAAGTTCTGTAAATTTGCAAAAAATGACTGTTATTTTCCTGCTAAGGTTACATAAATTTAAATAATAACTCGAAAGAAGTGTGTGGAGTGTTTAAAACTGTGATTCAAAAGTGCAAAATTTGAAGATAGAGCGTACACGTTGTCGGTGCATCTCGTGTATCATTTAGTTTTCTCTGTTGCCTTTCCCTGTCTTTATTCACTCAAAATGGGTTGAACTCGCACTTATAATACTTTTATCTATATTAGTTCACATAAGTGTTTACGAAAACAGTGAAAAGATTTTAGGTTATGTCATGTTGTGATGCCCTCCAACATGAAACATAAGTGAGTTGGATAAAGAATTTCATTCAAACTAATTCTAAACCAATTTGAAACTGTTTCATTTACAGTTGAGGGAATATGAGGTCATCGGCCGCAAGCTGCCGTCGGAGAGCGAGCCAAAGCCTCCTCTATATAAAATGAGGATCTTCTCGCCGGATCCCATTGTTGCCAAGTCCCGTTTCTGGTACTTCTTGCGTCAACTGAAGAAGTTCAAGAAGACCACCGGTGAAATTGTCTCTATCAGGGTAAGTTGTTTCAAACTTGAATGTAACTAAAATTCACTAGATTAATAAGATCAAAAATACAACTACTGCGGTGTTAGGTAGTACACACTCACAATACTGCATTATTTTGCACAGAGTTGCTCTATTTCTTTATGCCTCGGGGAATAAGGGACAATATTGATTTATCACTATGGACAAGGACAATATCATATCGCATTTAATTTTTGCCTTTTCACAACCAACTGTGCTAGAGGTATAATGGAAACTTTAAAGGTAATTTTCTCCTAACACTATAAATGGTACAAATTTTAGCATCAATTGTCACTACATTTAAAATTAAAATATTGTTAATGGGGCAACGCAAATGTTTTAACATTTTGTAAAACTTGAACTATATTTAGTTCAAGTACTTTACTATTAATTGGGTACCTATTGGTACCCACTTAACAGTACTTATTTAAATTTATTAACAATTTCTGTGCATGGCTAAGGTGTCCAGTACAAATTCCTGAACACTACTTTTGTGTTATCAATCAGGTTGACCATAATATACCTCAGAACATTATAACAAATTAATTATGCCAATTGCAGGAAATCCCAGAGAAGAGCCCCGTCAAAATCAAGAACTTCGGCATTTGGCTGCGTTACGAGTCCCGTTCAGGCGTGCACAACATGTACCGCGAATACCGCGACCTGAGCGTAGGCGGCGCCGTCACGCAGTGCTACAGGGACATGGGAGCCAGGCACAGAGCGCGCGCTCACTCCATACAGGTACTTAGATAATAATTTAGCCCTTTTGACATACCACTCCTAGACACGGGCCACCCCTCACTGCAAGGGGGATTCGGGCGACAATCCACCACGCTGGCCCAGTGCGAGTTGGTGGATTTCACATGTCTTTCGAAAATTGGTTAGACTTTCTAGGTGATGGTCTAGGTACTTACAACTATTACTTATTGGCGATAAAAAAAAAGAAATATAACAAAATGTAAAACGACAAGCCCGCTGAGTTTCTTGCCGGATCTCTTCTCAGTCGAGGTCGCATTCCGATCCGGTTGTAGATATAAGAAAAAAATAAAAATTGACAATTTGTAAACAATTTTAATTTGAATTTATTAAAAGATATTTTTTTTTTCATTTCTCTGTGTATAAAAATAGGTACCAAAAGTACCAATAAGACTACACAAAGCTTTGTATTGTGTTATTCCAGTTGGGTAATAGGCGTAGTTAATTTGATGAATCCTGAAAATCAAGGTGCTGTTTGCCATCAACATTTTTAGCATTAGGAATTATGTAACCTGGTATTTGATATCCTCGACTTTATTGTAATGTATTCTGTAGGCACGGACAAGTAATCCAGCACAATTTAATTATTATTTAGGAACATAGAGTATCTGATTGACTTGTTTAGTTCTAAATTGTCTGGAAGTTAGGAGATTTTTGTGATTATTTCCTGGGACTCATCAAGCGTATTTTAAATATGTAATGCTTTGAGGGTATTTTGAATGGTATTTTAAAGGTTTATAATTGTATATGTATACTGTCTACTACTTTATTTACTGAAGGAAAACTAGATTAAACATTCCTTAGAGTTTGGCTTTGGTATAGATGTGTCATGTAATTGTTTGTTTGTTCAGATCATCAAGGTGGAGGTGATCAAGGCGGCTGCGTGCCGCCGGCCGCAGGTGAAGCAGTTCCACAACAGCGCCATCCGGTTCCCGCTGCCGAAGCGCGTGCACCACCACAAACGACTCAACACCTTCGCATACAAGAGGCCCAGCACATACTTCCTGTAATTTTATTGTATGCAAGACTAAATAATAAAAAATCCACAGTCTGACGTGGCAACAATTAGATTTTTTCAATTTGAATCCGTTACTACACGTTCAATGCTGGAAGAAGTCAGTTTTCCGCTAAAAATGTAAAGCTAGGGGTGTTAAATAAATAAAACTGCAAATTTTGAATACATCATGAAATTAAAATATAATTTATATGAATATAAAAACGGACAACTCCGATTCATATCTCACGGAGCGCGCCGAAAGCATTTTATAAAAGAGATAAATTAAAAGTGTATTTATAGAAATAAAAGTTAATATTCCCATGGAATATTAACATATTGGGATACGCGCGCACTGCAGCGCGGCTCTTTGACGCGTGCCGATGCGCTTCAGTAGATTAAAATCAGTTTGTTTATCATAATTATTATAACTATTCTTACAGATCAATTTCATCAATAATTAAATAACATTTTTATTAAAATAATATTTTTGCCAATCACTCCAAAATAAATGAGAACAAGCAATGAATCAATTTCAATAAATTGAACGTTCCCTGTTCTTACAAAAAGCTAGAAAGACAATATTTTATCAGTCTACTATTGTCCACTGTCCGACACTTAATACTCTATCTGACTCTACGTTCGCACTGGACAAAACATGTTGGTGTCTCTATTTTATGACAACTCTAAATTTACAATTTAAAAACCCACAATGCGACGACTTTAACTACAAAAAAGCTGATAATTTTCAAACGGCTGAACCGTTTTCTTGAAACATAGCTAAGAACACTCGATCAGAATACTTTTCTAACAAAAAAAGCAACATTAAAATCGGTTCATCCGCTTGGGCGCTACGACGCCATAGACAGACACACAGATACACATGTTAAACTTAACACCCTTCTTTTTTCGTCGCAGGTTAAAAAATAAAAAGACAATAACATGTTTCGCACAGTGCGAACGTAGGGTTAAGACCTATAGCTACACACAACATAGAATCTACCACCGTAGTGGGCATTATTGAAAATATGGATTCCTGATATAAACTACAATTTTAGTAACTTGTGATAAAAAAGGACCATCGTTATGAACTTCATGAATTGTTCAAATTAAGACCGGCGCACACAAGGCGGCGATGCACCGCAAGGCTTTGCCGTGCCGTGGCGTCTAGTGAGCGCCGGCCTTTATACGATCGATTACAGCGAGCAGACGGCACAGCCAACAATGAATAGATTACTTTATTGAATTAGTTGTTTTATCGATTCGCCTTTATTTATTTTTAAATAACCTCACAGTTTCGATCTAAAAAAAAAACACGAATTTATAAATAGCCGAAGTTGACGAGCCCGGCGCCGAATAAATTGAACTCGAACATTATTATAATTTCGAACCGCGTCTGGTTGGCCATAATAACAAAAATCATTTCGATCGTACCTTAAAACTCGCGTTGCGATTTAATTTTTGCATGCATCTAATCACATAGCACATAATATATAGGTACCTAAATAGATTTAAAATATAACCTTCCCTCGGCTTAGCCGTGGTCAGGTAAATAATAAACAAGCAATAGAATTTAGTACATAACACTACACCCTGAATTCATCCGATAGTAACAAACAGTATTAATTAGACTTGGAGGCAGTATTTCTTGGATAGCAATTGAGGCCTTCTGTCCACGAAGCGTAGCTTCAAAGACTCGTATTCGTCATCATACGCATGCTGCTAAAGTCCGGTCGCGGAACACGGAGAATTTCGTACATTAACCTGTTATTACCTGTCTCTGTCACTCCCGCGTAAATCTAATACGTCTCGCTCACACAGTTGCCGTGACCGCCGTCCTCGGGGATTGTAAACCTTTTACCTGAGTGCGGAAGGTTTGTTCTAGTTGTTTTTTCCACTTGAAATATTTCATATAAACGGCACTTGATGCAAAAATGTTTGTGACCACTGTCAGTAGGCAAAGAGGTCATCGTACGAAATTCTGCCTGCTCCGCGACCGGACTTTAGCATAAAAATCCATGAAACGGCGGCAGCGACGCACGAAACGTGTTACAGTAAATTGAAGTATACTTACAGTACATACTTAAGATTTAATTTCGATGAAACATGGAATCTTGGAACAAAAAAACTTAATATCATACATACATTTCTTGGATTTGTAGGTTCCTAATACATTTTATATGGAATAACATACCTAATATAACACTATCTAATATCATGCGGGCGATGACACCGCGGTAATAAAAATTATTTATTAGTAGTTCTTAATAGGACAGGGGAATTAACAATATCTATGGATATTTCATATTATTTTGGCAGTTGTGACAATATTAGAACACAAAAAATGCAGTCTATTTAATAACTTGCATTGTTTTTAAGCAATTAGTTTTTGTTGTTATACAAATATTTGAAGTTACATACAATTCACAGTACTTTATCTTCCATATTGGGAATAAATATAAAATCAATATAATACACAAACAATACACTGAATACCATTACCTTCAACCAAACAGCTGTAGTGTAAAGAGAACATATACCAGCGTTGGACGAGAATAGCTCCGCGAGGACCTAGATTAGGTATACATGAGATTCTAGTACGAGCCCTTCGCCGGAACGCAGTTTCTTTGTTACACCTCCACTTTGAGGCATTGGCGCTACTGTCGATTCCACAACTAAATGTATTGCCATGCTTCTTATATTTGGAGTTGTGTCAAATCTAAATATATATAACTCAAAGGTGACTGACTGACTGACATAGTGATCTATCAACGCACAGCCCAAACCACTGGACGGATCGGGCTGAAATTTGGCATGCAGGTAGATGTTATGACGTAGGCATCCGCTAAGAAAGGATTTTGATTATTTCTACCCCCAAGGGGATGAAAGTTTGTATGAAACTTTGTCAATAAAATTCCACGCGGACGAAGTCGAGGGCACAGCTAGTTATTATAATAATTTGTAAACAACAGTCAGCAGTGATAGCCGATCGGTTCAACACGCGTATTGCGGGCATCAGGTCCTGGATTCAAACCCTGCCTCGCACCTCTAGGTTTTTCGAAATCTATGTGCGAATCACAATTTATATATGATTATCAATTGCTTACGGTGAAGGAAACCTGCGTGTCTTAGAGAATCAAACCAATTGTCTAAAGATGTGTGAAATCCGCCAACCCGCACTGGGACAGGCGGCCGACCTTAATCCCCCTCGTAGTGAGGCGATGCCCGTGCCCAGGAGTGGAACGTTAAAAGGGCTAATTTATTATTAATAATTATATAATATTTTTTTGTAAATAACAGAATTGACAGCATCCTACTAATATTATAAATACGAAAGTTTGTGAGTGTGGATGTATGTATGTATGTTTGTTACTCCTTCACGCAAAAAGTACTGAACGGATTTGGATGAAATTTGGAACACAGATAGATTATAACCGGGATTAACATATAGGATACTTTTTAACCCAATAATCCAATACTACGTAACGATAAAATAAAAGTAGCCAAGTTACTCCTTATAACATCAGCTATCTGCCAGTGAAAGTCCCGTCAAAATAGGTCCAGCTGTTTCCGAGATTAGCCGGAACAAATTATTAATTTGTATAGATGATGGCGGATGTTAAAAAACAAATCATAGACTCAAAACTTTTAAAGCCATCTTGGCGGCAGCCCTTTTCGCCTGCGCTTTATTTCTTCCCGCACCGAATACCTTGTGTTGTTTCCCGTTCTTCGTGATGGTGACTGGCACCAAAATTCTCGGCAAATCCGGATCAACTACAGTGGATTTTCTAAAAAAAGGAACATTAAATTATAGTCGTATAAATTAACAAATGTAAATTATATTGATGTAATTATTCCTCGCTTTTTTAATAAGATATTTGATGTGAACTTTATAAGGTACTATCACCCCGCCCCGGCTTCGAACGGGTGCAATGCTGATACTAAAGTGTTTCTCTACTATATTATGCATGTATTATACATATAAACCTTCCTCTTGACTCACTCTAACTATAAAAAAAACGGCATCAAAATCCGTTGCGTAGATTTAAAGATCTAAGCATACATAGGGACAGACAGACAGCGGGAAGCGACTTTGTTTTATACTATCTAGTGATGTGTTGCAGTTCATTTTATCATAACGAGCGAAACGTTCTAGCTTACCGTACGTTTTAAAGACTAGTTAAGTAAAAGGCAACTTACTCGAACACGGGGCAGGCGTGTATCATTTCGTACAGCACTTTGACTGGCTGCAGCGGGATACGCGCGGAGAACGCGTGTATCTCTTTACACATGATTTTGTAGACCACCGACCACACCTTCTGCAGGTTGCCGCCGGTGTCCAAATATATCGCGCCTACCAGCGCTTCGAATATATCGCTAAGGACCTAGGGAGAAGGATTACTTAAACCACAGACCAATAAGCCGTAGACGTCGCGTAAGCGGGCACTCCCGCTCGCCTAACATTATGTTTGACCGCACCTGACATTTCTATTGGTCCATTCACAGATCGACCTTGAACCATAGAGGTATAAGGATAGAGGAGGGGAGCCCAGGCTTTCATACAAGTGGAAATGTCGCCCCGCTAGAAAGAGAGAGCAGATGAAAGCCGGGTACCTTTCTCTTTCTAGCGCCGAGGCCACATAGTTTCATTTAAGGCTAAAGCGCCCATGTAGCACGCGAAGTTCAAATTTTTTGAGTTCTTTTAGAAATTTTTCAAAATCTGACAATAATAAAAGACAAATTTTGTAATTCGCGAAAAAGACCGTGTGCAGTGCATTTATTAATATATCCAACTTACTCTAAAACATTTCAAGAACGACAGCTATCCAGATAATCTGGCAATTTTTGTATATTTAGTGATTTACTAGTATCATATCCACCGTGATAATATTTAGAGTAAAATAAATGTATTAATAAATGCACTGCACACGGTCTTTTTCGCGAATTACAAAATTTGTCTTTTATTATTGTCAGATTTTGAAAAATTCCTAAAAGAACTCAAAAAATTTGAACTTCGCGGGCTAGACAGGCGCCTTCACCTTAAAGCAAAGCGCGCGACTGCGCATGCGCCAATAGAGAGAGAAAGGTACCCGGCTTTCATCTCCTCTCTCTTTCTACTACGGCGACAGTCTCAGCGCCGTCTTCCCTTCTCTATTCTTATACCTCTATGCCTTGAACGTACCAACTAAATTTACCGGATACCAGCACCGGCAGTGTCTTGTCTCATTAGTCTGTGACTTAAACTAAAGGTTGATTTTGTTTTAGCAAAGAGACGTCACTATTAAACTGCCATTTCGGAAGATGACGGTGGTAGAGCCAAGCTGTTGCCATTTGACTACAGGTCACATGCAGGCTGGGGAGACCGGGGTAGTACCACCCTCTCACAAAGGATCGGTGCGTAAAGTAGCAATTATAGCTGCTTTTCGTACGATGATTGCGAGAGCCAAAAGCCCCACCTCTCCTCCTTTTCTCCTCCCCTTTCAGGTCGGCAACGGGCGAGCAATGCTTTTAGTATTGGATGCATCTATAGGCTACGGTACCTGCTGAACATCAGGCTGTTCGTGAGCTTGTTTGCGGACTTTGTAATAAAATTATAAAAAGTAATCGTTTTTAATTATACATATTACGCATTGATCAGCAGGCCAAGGGGCCAGGTACCTAGTACGTGCTCAGTTGGCGACATTGCAATTAGGGATTGCAGTACCGGTACTGAGGAGGGCTAGGCAATTCCCGGTACCAGGCTTAAGCCAGTACCGGGAAATACCGGGAATTTCGGGAAATTCGGTACCCAATACAAATGTTGAATAGTTATTAAAAAAACATATTCAACAGGCTAATTAGTGCTTCTTTTAATCAAAATTTAATCGTTCACATGTATATTAAGTATTTGACTTATTTAGTGAACGAATTCGAAATTAATTTCAAAATTTCGGACTATTTTTGCATAGTTTTAAATTTCCAATAGGCAACGTGTTAATTTCGAAATTTCGAACCTAAGATGCGGCTTAGCGGCCATTTGGAGAGGACGTGGACACCAGGAACTAGATGTAGGGAGTTGAAGATGACTTCAGCCTGATATTGCGAGAGGCGTCATTAAAAGTTATAGGCTGATGATTGATAATGTAAGTCATCAATCATTACGAATGAAGCCGAAGTAGACGCCTCAACAAAATCATCGAGACACGAATGTTTTGCATCTCTTTCCTGGTCCTCTTTCTCATTTATCTGATTTTGAAGTACAGTAGATCCTATTTGCTGATCATAAAGCTAAATTAGGCAGACGTAAGTGGGCGATTTGACAAAATAACCAAAATGGTAAAAATACCCTAGCTGGAAGCAAGCCACCAAGATGATGAAGTGACGACATCGTGAAGGTAGTCTAGTAATTTGATGAATAGACTAGCAGGTCAGGACTGAAACCAATGTCTGATAAAGGGAATGTTCCGATTGTTTTACTTCTCTTTTAGCCATTTTGATTTGAACCAACTGGCGTAGCTCCCCTTCAGTATCCTCCACTTCTGTCTCTTTTACGACTTGCACCGCTTAGTTCGCTCCCGCGGTCGTCGTATTTCAATGGTGCTGGAGGTTTTCTATCAGTTTTTTTTCCAATGTTCACCAGGCACTATTCGAGTAGCAGTAAGATCCCGCCTTCTAGTGACATAACCAACCCTTTGCAATATGACGCAAGCTACTCATTTGATGACATCGTTGAATTTGCCTTGCTCTCGAACGGCCTGGTCCACCTTATGTATACGCTTAGTAATGCCGATGTCACCGCCGATCAATGTTTTTCTTTTATTTATATTCGAGCATCTTGGGAAAATGGCTGATCCGATTTCAACTGGGGTTTCACTTTAAGATAGCCAGTGGTTAAACTTAAAACATAGAGAACATAATCTCACCCTTTTACCTTTAGGAGTCGAGCTCCTGAATAAAATCTACATTTTCCACTAGCTTGTTGGAAGGGTAGTTTTTTGATAGCTTTAATGAAAATTACCCTAAAACGTTATTTTAATATTTTGTTTAGATTTTACAATGATATTTCATGTCAAAATCACATTTACCAAAATGTTGTATTAATTTCGAAATTTCGAAACTAATACAACATAATATACGAAACCGCACGTCCTAGTCCGTATTCGCTATGCCTGTGGTGACATATTAGTTATGAAATTATTAAGTACCGAAAGTACCGAAATTCCCGGAAATTCTTTTCAGTACCGGTACTAGATAGAAGGAGGAAAATACCGGGTATTCCCGGAAAAACCAGTACCGGGAATTCCCGGGAGCAATCCCTACTTGCAACTGACTGATGTATGTTAATAAATTATTGGATTTTTATTTTATTGGACACTTATCGTGATTTGTCAACAGGCTGACGGCCGTAGAAATAATACTTATCTAAGTAAGGGACAAACTCTATAGACAATTTGACATTTCTAAATGGGCTGTGCGTTCCCGCGTAGTGCGAGACTTGATGATAATGTGTCATGTTATCAGACTAACCTTAGGCACTTCGATGTATTCAGCAATCTGACACTCCTCTTCGTCTATTAAATACAGAACGTCTTCAATGATCTCGTGGTCTCTCTGCCGCTGGTGCTCCTCGAAATTCATGATGGCCTTGTCCAGGTTGGGGTTCAGTTCCGAGCACAGGAATCTGGAATTGTGGTGATATTCATTATAATATTTTAGGGATCTTCGCGAGGATAACATACACCAATAGTAGATTAATATGCACTATGCAATGTGGTCATAGAACATAAATTAATTATTTATAAGTAGGTACTATCAAACATTTATAATTTTTGTAATGTCTAATAATAGTATAATATTCATGACTATTCAAATATGAACTATAGCGAGATTGACAGAGCCAATAGTATGTCTTATTACTACAAACAATAGTGGCGTGAAAATTACCAATTCCTTAATTCCTTGTAGGTACTATCAGATACATTGAACTCCGAAGTAACTTGTGAACTACTTCATGGTCGTACTAACTTAATAATAATAATAAATATCGCCAGACTAACACACCATCTGTAAGGTCCCAAACTAAGCAACGCTTGTGTCGCGGATTTCATCGCGATTTACATAATATTAACCAAGTTTATAGTTGAATTGAGCGCCATCTGTTGGCTAGCTCTGTGAATAAAATAATATAATCCTGTAATGTTTACGAATGACTTTGAGTGACATTTAGATGTCAATCAAGTAGAATATGTCGGAGAAAGAAAGGGAGAGGGGGAGAAAGTGTAGGACTGGACGGGGAGAATGGCGGCACAGGATGGTGGCTTGCAGGTGTACTGGTTTGAAATGAGTGTTATGAGCGATAAGTGAGTAGTGTTGGTGAAGCCATGACTACTGGGCTGTACCAGGGTAAGTCCTTTGCTATTACCGACCACCGGTGCTGAAGAGAGGGAACACTGAATCACCATCATGGCGATCATGCGATTCAAGTTATTGAGATATAGTTTAACTAAGACACTGTAGAGATGTGAAGGCCGGCACTCGTAACGCGGTTACGAGAGGGGCACGCATCAAGAGTCCTGGGCACCTAGAATTCTGGTGGAAGGGAAGAGCTGTAGGGGTGTGTGTGGAGGCTCATCATAGGGACCGAAGGGTCCCGCTGGGGTGCTCAGGAATAAGAGGAGGAACAAAACAGGGCTGACATTCCCTGTACCGTAAAAGAGTACGGCTCCTAAAATAAATGGTACTTAGTTGTAAAGATAAAGAATTAATAGTAAAATAAAAGCGCATGATATCCATGGCAGTGGATTGGTGCAACTTGTTACCTACTTAGCTATAATATTGTTTGTTTGAACCCAATGGCCGCGACAGCTTGTACTATGGGTACCGTACAATGGACTGGGGGCGATCCCAGTGATACCCGGAACAAGGCAAATTACGAAAAGACTATTTCTGAAATTTGAGCCGCCGGCAATCGAGCCCGCAACCACCGTGTGCAGTGAGCCGAGCAGTGAGCCGAGCGGCCTACGCTCGAGCCACTTCGCCAAGCGGTCCTCAAACTTACTTGTGGAGGCCTAATTTGACGACATAGGAAGCGAATGTGACGTTGTTGACGAGCGCGGAGCGGAGGTCGGTGATCTCGCCCGGCTTCAGGTCGGGGCAGTTCTCGAATATGTGCGCCGTTATCAGGAAGTCCAGGATCGCGTCGCCCAGGAACTCCAGCCGCTCGTAGGAGCGCGTCAACCGGTTGCGGATGTAAGACGGATGGGACAACGCCTGAAATAGTACATTGTTACCCAAGGGGTGAAGGTAACCCTTGAGCTATTGGCGCCCCTTCTCGGGATAAAATAAGACATTCACTGGAGGTAAACACTGTGTTTTTCATTACGAATACAAGGAAAGTAAAAATAAAAACAGGAATTGGCTAAAGAAATAATACAAGGAAGTATGAATAATACTCTACAACTCGAAAAAACGAATGAAGGTCGGATTGCCATTTGCCGCCTATTTTGTTTTTTTTCCGTTTGCCTGGTTCAATAGGTATGTCAAAATATAACTAATTTATTTTTAATAATTTTCAGCTGTCAGTTGAAAGCGATTCTCCCTAGAGCTGAAAAGTATTACTTTCAACCCGCACCTCAGGCAACTTCAGACCTACTTTCCGAGTATGTTACCCTATATTGTTACCCTAGCTACTAGTGTTGCTTATAAGGATCGATCTTGAAAATAGTTTTTGTTTACTTATCGCGCCGTGGCAGGCTGTTCAGTCAGTTAGTACACGGCTAATGATAAATCAAATCTCTTTACCTCCAGTAAGAAAGACGGATCTTGGAATTTGTACGCTATAATTTTTTCAACGTCTGTTCTACTGTTGTTCAGTAGGAAGTCGATATCGGCTGGGGTAGTTGTATTTTCGGTCAACGGAGTTGGGACTCGCTTGTGAAGAAATGAGGCCAAGTTATCCTGGAAAATAAAATTAATATTATACTAACTTAAGGTGAAGGCGCCTGTCTAGCCCGCGAAGTTCAAATTTTTTGAGTTCTTTTAGAAATTTTTCAAAATCTGACAATAATAAAAGACAAATTTTGTAATTCGCGAAAAAGACCGTGTGCAGTGCATTTATTAATATATCCAACTTACTCTAAAACATTTCAAGAACGACAGCTATCCAGATAATCTGGCAATTTTTGTATATTTAGTGATTTACTAGTATCATATCCACCGTGATAATATTTAGAGTAAAATAAATGTATTAATAAATGCACTGCACACGGTCTTTTTCGCGAATTACAAAATTTGTCTTTTATTATTGTCAGATTTTGAAAAATTTCTAAAAGAACTCAAAAAATTTGAACTTCGCGGGCTAGACAGGCGCCTTCACCTTAAAATGTATTTTACCTTAAGATTCGGATTTAGAAAACAATCTTAGCATGTATTTTTAATATAATACGTCTTTCAAAATTGACCTAATACCATTTGGGAAACTAGTAATTCTATATTATAAACGGCGTCAATAGCCTAGTGGTTAGAGGGGCCGACCTCGTAGCTGAGAGGTTCCGGGTTCGATCCCCATCCTGGCCATCCCACTCCTAACACGAGCATTAGCTTAGCTGGAGGGGCTGACGGGAATACTAGTAATCTTATTTTTTTAAACAGATATTTTGTTTTTATATTAATATATGGTAATTTATGGGTCTGTACTCGTAGATGGATCTTCAGAAAAACTCAGGACGACAAATCTGTGACGAAATTTTTATTCTTCCTTTTCTTAAATTTAAGGGCCAGTCGACCTTATTGTTGGTGTAAATAAAAATCGTAATATCTTTCTCTCAGACTATGACAAAGGGTCCCAACGGGAGCGGTACCCCTGTAGAGGCAGTACAGAGTCCCAGTCATGCAAATGGACATTTACACACAGACAAGTTCACATCGATGGTTCATATAACCCCGTATAGTAAAGGTACCTGTGGCGGAATCACTCTCATCCATTCCAGCAGTTTGATAGCGGCCAGGACTCCACCGCTCAATAAATATGTACCGACGAGCGCCTCGACGCAATCCGCAACAGTCTACAAACAATAAATAATAATTTTGACGTCCCACTCCTGGGCACAGGCCTCCCCTCACTACGAGGGGTATTCAGGCCATAATCCACCACGCTGACCCAGTGCGAGCTGGCAGATTTTACATGTCTTTCGAAAATTGGTTAAATTTTCTAGGACATGCAGGTTTCCTCACGATGTTCCTTCACCGTAAGCAAGTGATAATCATTATACAAATTTCGAAAAACCCAGAGGTGAAAGACGGGGTTTGAACCCAGGACCTGGTGCCTGCAAGACGCATGTTTAACCAATCGGCTATCACTGCTGTTAGCTGCTGCGGCTTATAAACAATATAGTCCATATGAATACCTAAATTGAGCATATAAGTCATATATTACGATTATAATTATCAGTGAAAGTTATTATCTATTCCGCTTCGTATCAGAAAGATAATTAAGTAAAACAACGGAACTTTAGGTAAGTCCGCATTTTTGTGGTGAAACGAACACCGCGAATCGGGGCTAGACCGACTGACTGTAATAATAAGTAAAAATAATTTAACCCTTTTGACGTCCCACTCCTGGGCACGGGCCTCCCCTCAACACGAGGGGGATTCAGGCCATAATCCACCACGCTGGCCCAGCGCGAGTTGGCGGATTTCACATGTCTTTCGAAAATTGGAAATATCTTCTAAGACATGCAGGTTTCCCCACAATGTTTTCCTTCACCAAGTGATAATCATATAGAAATTATGATTCACACATAGATTTCGAAAAATCCAGAGGTGCGAGCCGGGGTTTGAACACAAGACCCTGGCTATACTAGAATATTTATATTAATAAGAATTACATTCAGGACTATCGTATAGAAAAAAATATAAGCAATGTGCTAAATCTAGCTACATTCTTTTTTCGTTAACAAAAAATATCCATGACCTTTGAATCTGGCACGTGGAAACTCGACTCACAAGTGAACTTGAAAGATAATAAAATTAATATCATTGCCCGAAAAAATATGGCACGTGCTAGCTTCCACGCGCATTTTTTCTTCAAACAAATATCTGATTCTGTTGGTGCCTAAACTAAACTAAAATAAACCAGGGGTGCTACTCTTAGCAACGATCATCGATATGTCGCAGCCAACTAGCTTAATTCGCCGTTCAATTAACAGCCTAGGCACTTAACTAAACAGCGCCGTTCAACTAGCGGCCTAAATGATATTCAGCCGTATCGTCTGTTACAACATTTAATAAACTGGCTGGCTAATACTTAGGCAACTGGTTGACCTTTATGTACTACAAAACTTTTTCAAAATACTACCCAAGCAGAGTGACCCAGGTGGGTTTAGGTTACGGTTATTTTTTTATAACCCCACAGAGATCCCACCCGGCAAGTAGATTCGGTGGATCTAAACAATTTCGTAAAACACCTAATAAAATTATTCCATGAAAGTTGTTTTTTGCCGACGCCATATTGACCAAAGAGAATATAATAGAGATTAAATTGACAGTTTGGTGAGTTTCGGCGCTAGGTGGCAGAAAGTAGAACTAAATTGAAATGAACAGGCTAGGTAAGTAATTAAACGGCTAGGCAAGTAATTAAACGTCATCGATCCAAGTCATTTGCCTAGCTGTTTGATCAAATGGCTGAATATCATTCAGGCCACCAGTTGAACGGCGCTGTTTAGTAAAGTGCCTAGGCTGTTATTTGAACGGCGAATTAAGCTAGTTGGCTGCGACAGATATATCGTGACATTCGTATTGTCGAATCCTACTCTAAATTCCATATTTTTTCCGCCGTATATAGTCTGAACGAACCATAATTTTGTATTGTTCGTTCAATAATCGATACTTCGGCAAAAAACTTGAAACTTAGAGTAGGAGTCGCCGAAAGTAGCACCCCAGGCCTGGCGCACTCCGAACGTCAGGTACAAGCTGGTTCTTCACGGTTTCTACTTGGCGGATCCATTCAATGAGCTGAATTGTACTTTATTGCGTGGAAGCAAGAGTCGCTATTTATCCAATTGTCTTTGCTTCGTGAAGTATCGTGTCGTATGTGATATGTGACTAAACTACCTAACTGTATTGCCATTCATCTCATAATCATATCGTGATCTTATGAGCACGATATAAATATTTTAAAATGTATTTTTACTTCAGTCGTGAATTAACGATAAAATAATTGGTATCATTGTCTTAGTTTTTCTAAGTTCCTTAACCCACGAAACCTGCTATTTAAAATTTGAATGATGAACATAAATAAGTGTGCAATAGCTAGGTAGGTGTACCTAGGATTTGATAAGGTGTCTGACGGTCCACTATTTCGAAACAATTTTTTCTCATTGCCCTCTCGATGAAAGCAAATAACAACTTGTCATGCAAAATGACGGAGTGGCTTACGACTATCGTAGCGTTTTTGTATTAACCCATTAAATGTCCCACTAGTGGGCAAAGGCCTCCCCTTTCCGTCTCCAAAGGATTCTATCCTGTCGTCCTAAGCATTTACGCAACAGATTTCGATCGATGCAACGACTAGAAAAATACATGCGAAAGAGAACCAAACATAGAAGTGTAAGCTGTGGGCCATATATTGTATTAAATATAAGTTAATATAAACCATGTACATGTACCTTGTCGGAGACCGCTTGATGGTGTACGTAGCACTGCATCGCGTTCTGAGCGCAACCGGCTGGCTCACTCTCGGCTGAGCCATCGCACTCCTTGAAAATATCCTGCACTGTTCGCCAGCTCTCTTGCGTCAACCTTCCATTGAGCGCTTCCGATTGTGAAAACTGGATACGTATGAGAATCGTTGGACGAACCTGTAAATTATTTTTAAATTATAGTTATTTCGTAAAACTGTTTCGAAAGACGTGTGAAGTCCCCGCTGGGCCAGGGATAGGCAATCTTTTTTATATAAGCAGAGGCGGACGAGAGCAGTCTTGGCTGCCCTTGGTTGCAAAATCTACAATATTGGTGAAATAATAATCTTCCCCGCTATTTTTGATATTGTACGCGTGAATCTCGTATAGACAGCGACAGAAATATTTTTTCGACTACCCACGTATTAGCTTTTTTTTCAAAAAATAGCTAATAATGGTATTTCCAGACAGAAAATAATGTCAATTTTAAAACTGACAATGTAACACCTCTCTGCTGACAATGGACACAACAGGTATGAAGCCGATTTGACCAAGCTTATTATTTTCGCCGGAGTGCAACGCAGCGGATGTGCGCGATTTCAAGTGTCAAAAGTTCCATGGAAGGTAAGACATAATAAGCAAGGCTAAAATAGTTTACAAGTGTCAAATTTTGTTTAGTTGTGATTTTATGACAAAATACTTGACATCATTATCTGGAACATGATGGCATTCTGAACGTTTTTTTTTTCGAAATACCTACAATTAAAACTGCAATACTTAGGTTTTTTGTAGTTTGACATAAACAGGTGAAAAATAATACCAAAATATTCAACATGAGAAATTTCACTAATTCTTATCTGGCGGCGATTTCCAATTTATTACATCTTATCTACCTACCTACATCGATATATTTTATCTGTAAGCTAAACTTTCAATCGACCAATCAAGTACTACTATATTAACCGAAATAACCGATAACAAATAAACATTTGGGTACCAATTTGAATCAAGAAAATGTGTTGTATTTAAAGAGCTCAGTTTGTATGAAAAGGGCTTAACAAGGTCGAGGCCAAGGATTAAATATTATCGTCAGTCGGGGTACCGGTAACGCGTAACCGGCTACGCATTACGATTTCGGTAGTGTACCTCGGCGCATGCGCACGTGCCAGGAAGTATCTTCTTTATGGAGAATAGGGGTCATTACAAAGACTCAAACAAATCGTGTTTTCCGAGCGAAAATATTGGTGGCGTTATTTTTTCAGCACCTAAGGTGCAATATTAGTAAAACTATTTATCTGTTTTTAATAGTAAAGTGAAGTGTTAAATGTGTCGTCGCTGGATTTTTGAATAGATTTTTGTGAGAAGAAAGCAGACGATGCAATGTAAGTGGTGACCTAGATTTCAGATACTTCCCGCCAGTACATGAATCACCTACTTAAGTTATTAAGAATAATCGTTCAACAAATAAGGTGTTCACAGAAATACGTGTTTTACGAACTTATATGGTAAATATTTATAGCTTGTTAAGTGCGAAACAAATTCCGCCTGTATAAGGTATCATTTTAATTAGGCATTTATTGAAACGCTCACCAGAAATGTACCTTGTAAAACCAAAAAAATCGAAACGCCTACCACAACAGCTAAATGCTTACCAAACTAACAAATTATCTTTTATCTAACAATTTTAATATTTATTTGGGGCTGGAAAAAATAAATCAAACATGATTTGATATTCATTCGCAAATAAAAATGAATGTCTATACCTATACTTTAAGTGGTAAATCCTGATTAACTGACTGCCTTCATCGACTCAGAGCCACTGAAGTTAGAGACACGAAATTGAATAACGTAGGCAAGCAATAGGGAAAATATTTTTAAATTCCACCCATCTTTAGCAGGAAAAATATCGTACATTATTAAAATTAGACCTAATTATTTCAGTATTTCCTCATTTTCGATGCGTGAAAATTTATCATTAACCCGCATCTCATCGAAACATACAAATGCCCATTTCAGATGATCAAATCCTCGTCAGCTGTGATCGTCGTGGCGATAGGTCTTGGGATACTCCTTGTGTACAGGCAAAGGCAAGTGGCACCACCAGAATTCGATTACCGAAAGTGGTGGGGAAACGGCGAAAGACCAGACAAAGAAGACCATTCTATACGACCTTTTAAAATTACGATCGACGATATGGTGAGTGCCAATCAAATACCAATCTTTGTCGAATGGGTTCGATTTCCAAACTAAGTGTGAGGGTCGATTGGAGTCTTGGAATGACGCCTGTTGTGATGATATGTATCGGAACGATTCAAACTGTATTATTATTTATTATATTATTGGCACATATATTATTTTTGTTAAATATATTATCCTGCAACATATAAGATTCAAAATATAAAGTACCTAGGTATGGCAACTGAAATTATTTCGTGTCTAATTCCAGATGATCACAGACCTAAAACAAAGACTGAGAAACAGAAGGCCACTCACAAAACCCTTAGAAGGTATAAATTCCGAATACGGAATGAACACCGTATACTTAGAGAACATTTTGAACTACTGGCACGAGAAATATGACTTTAAGAGAATAGAAATGTTGAATAGATTCCCTCATTTCAAAACGAGAATACAAGGCCTGGATATACATTACATGAGAGTGAAACCAGACGTTGGTGATGGTGTAGATGTGCTGCCCATACTCATGCTGCACGGGTGGCCGAGCTCGTCGAAGGAGTTCGACAAAATTGCGCCTATGTTAACGAAACAGAAGCTGGGCTACGATTTCGTATTTGAGGTCATAGCCGCCGATTTGCCCGGCTTTGGCTTTTCCGAGGTCGGTGTTATAACATAATTTATGCAATGAGGTGGCCACTTGACACCTTTCAATATTTAACCCTTCTTTAAAGTTAAACCCGCATTGACCGATTTTAGGCTGCAGTAACTAAGGCATGTCATAATAAATCGATCTCAATTCTGAGAGTTATCTTGTAAATGTCCTTTTTATGTCATACCAGTACAAACTGCGACCTCAAAAGCTTAAGAGCGCCCTCGATCCTACGATCGATTTATTAATACGGCCAAGGTATTTATATATCGAACTCAAATCTGAGCGATCTTGGTAACATCATTCTTATGTCAAACCAGCCGTATTTAATTATATATTTATTTCTAGTTCAATTATAATAGCGACAGAACAATTACACTAATTACTTACAAAATAACAACTAGTTACGCATGTCATGCCATTAGCGTGGTCAAGATCACTCTCAGACTTGAGATCGATTTATTAATATCAGCCAAATGGTACCTAATTTAGGTATAATTATGTCTGAACACAGACAAAGTATGATTGATTCGAACATTGTTTGATCAGTCCGCGACTGCCTAAATAGAGAAACAGCTAAAAACCTTGAATTATACGAGTATCTTGTCGACTCGCTTACACGTGTCAGTTTTTTTCTCGGCTAGTCCCAATTTTACTCCATTTAGCAATTTATTTAAGAGTCTTGTAACTTATGATAAAAAAGACATCAAATATGTAAAACGTACACTATTCGTGATTTAAATCGATGTCGATAGCGTTTTTTTTTAAACAGAAAGAATATTTAACATTATAATGATATGAAAGTGAAATAAATAAAATTGTAGATGATAATAATTAATATCCTCCAACATGAATTTACAGAAGAATTAGTATAGGGGGCGTTTTGTTCTCAATTTGGGATTTAATAATGTAAACTTTTTTATTACCTCATTCCAGGCTACAAACAAGCCAGGGTTGAATCCTGTCCAGATAGGAATCGTGATGCGTAACTTGATGTTACGACTGGGTTTCGAAAAGTTCTATGTTCAAGGTGGGGACTGGGGCTCGCAGTGCGCAACGCACATGGCCACCCTATTCCCGGATAACGTTTTGGGGTAAGTCATTACCTTACATTTTAAATAGACTTAAATCAGTGCTGTATATTTACAGTAGGTTTGTAAATGCGCGATTTTTTTTCAAATTTCCGATATTATGCTAGATTTTTTTGGATGAGTATCGGACATTAAATTAAGTCGTATTTTTTCGCTTTTAAAGAACTGATTCAAACTATTTTTTTCCTGCCATTAAAAAAAAATGTGTGACAACTTGTTACTTATGCGGTAGGTGTACGCGGTACTTACGTGGTTCCCCTTATGGTTATAGTAATGATCTGCTTCATTCTGAACATGAGAGACGAAATGGAAACGTTGAAACTTTTTAAGTCTAGTTTAAACAACAATCTCTCATATCAAGGGCAAGATACCAGTTAGTGAAAAATGTTTTCAGGCTCCACACAAATATGCCGCTATCGTCAAGACCGATAAGCACTTTAAAATTATTCCTGGGATCATTGTTCCCAAGTATCATAGACTATAAACACGGGAATAGGATTTATCCTCTGAAAAACTTCTTCTCATACATTGTAAGGGAAAGCGGATATTTTCACATACAAGCTACAAAACCTGATACCATAGGTAAGAACCTATATTATATTTTTTTAAGATTCACAGGTGGTAATATTTTAAAATCTTATAACAACTATTGTGACTACTTAATACAAAAGTATTATTATCCTACTAATATTATAAATGCGAAAGTTTGTGAGTGTGGATGTATGTATGTATGTATGTATGTATGTATGTATGTATGTATGTATGTATGTTTGTTACTCCTTCACGCAAAAACTACTGAACGGATTTGGATGAAATTTGGAACACAGATAGATTATAACCGGGATTAACATATAGGATACTTTTTAACCCAATAATCCAATACTACGCGGATGAAGTCGCGGGGCACAGCTAGTCTTATTATAATGCAAATTACACGAATTGTTCGAGGCCAATATTACGCATGTTTGGCATCATCCACAGAAAGCTTAAATGAAATATTTTGCGAAGATTATAATACTATCTTATGCACCATTCACATCGAGCGGAGCCCAACGAAGAACATAAAGAATGTGAATAGTACATGAGTCGATTTTGGGCGTGTGACTACAAGACTTTAGAGTCAGTCTCGTTTGTGCAAACTTAAGCAACACTACAAACGGTTGTTATTTTACAGGGGTGGCGCTAACCGAGACCCCAGCAGGGTTGGCCGCGTACATCATGGAAAAGATGGGCATATGTAGCAACCGGGACCAGTTGCACACGCCACACGGGGGCTTGGAGAACTTGGACATAGACGATGTTTTGGACACAATCACTATAAATTGGATAAACAATTGTATTGTAACCTCTATGCGTATCTACGCGGAGGAATTCGTTTGGCCTGAAGTAAAAGTCGTGCACGAGTGAGTATCTATGCAAATTGCAATTTTTTAAAAAATATTACTAGTAATGTGAGTTTATAACATTGCTATTATTCCCGTAAGCCCCTCCAGCTAAGCTAATGCGTGTGTTTGAAGTGGACTCACGTCAATAGTTTAATAGCCAGAATGGAGATTGAACCCGAAACCTCTCGGCTACGAGGGCGGCCACTCTAACCGCTAGGCTATTGACGCAATTAGATTTATGCTAGATCCTGAATTTGACCATACAGGAATTGGTATATCATTAATAAATATTGTAAATCTTCGGTATAATGAGATTTCAAAGTCACAACTACGCATATCTCAAACCGTTAAATACTCGTCACCGCGCGTACTCGTTTATGAATAAGTTCCAAGAAAATATGAATTTTATTCACTACAAAAGACAACTCAATTTCCTTTACCGCATTTCTAATACGCGCCTCTGCGCTCAGCTCGTGAATCGTACCGACTTATGCTGGAAAAAACCTAAGTGGACGTCAAAAGGCGATGACACATAACATTTCATTTCAGTATAACAACAGAAGTGCCAACCGCCGCAATAAAGTTCCAATACGAAGTGGTCTATCAACCCGACTGGATACTGAGGGACAAATTTCCTAATTTGGTAAGATCAAGCACGCTAGACTTCGGCGGTCACTTCGCCGCTTTACAAACGCCCGAAGTGTTAGCCGACGACATATTCGCGGCGGTTGCCGCCATCCACAGGTACTATGCGATACAGAATAAAGTGTAATGTTCATTATCACTGTCTGGAGTATTCTCTTGTATGTAGGACAGATAAAGCCGAGAATATATCCATGCAAAATAATGTGGCGTCGCAGAAAAAAACGGTAATAAATATTCATATCATTCAAAATTGTGGAACAAAGTCAAATTCAATAAATTGTTTATTTCTTAGGCCTACGGGGGCACTTAAAAATTGACATTTTTATGTACATATTTTTCTTAAGTCTACAACCGGATCGGAACGCGACCTCGACATCGCGGGCTTGTCTTTTTACGTTGTTTTTTTATCGCCTACAATTAAACACACTCGTCCTGAGAACATGTAACAAAATAGAGAATTAAGTAAACAAACTTATCGTTTAAATTTGTTATAACGATGTGTGCATAATGTTGTTGATTAAGTTAGTCGGCTTTCGTGATATATTAATTGTTAAAACCATGTGATACTTTTAGCATTACAAATAATGTTGATGGAATGTTTACTAATTAGGTTTATAATCTAAATATGGATAGTATATGTATATTTTACCAATGTTTTACTTTATATCTTGGAAAACATGAACACCTAGTCTTAGGATAATTAAGATAAAGTATCAATGAAGAATATATAAATAAGAAATAATGTGGCGGCTTCATATCGTCGGCATAGTTTTTGTGCGACTGACAATTGACTTTTTTTGTACAATGACGCGTATGTCAATAAGAAAATCTGGACTCCAACCTGCATGTGCGTCAATTAATAAAAAATCTATCGCTGTCTGTCGCACAAAAAGTGCGTCGTCTATGTAGCCGTTTGTCAAACTTTGACAGTAAAGGTTGTGGAAAGTGACAAGTATTGAAAATCCTCAAAAAATCGGAGATACCTTTTTAATTAATTAAAAGAATTAAAGTAACACATGAAGTTTATATTTTATAGGCCTTATTCCCGCTGTACATACTAGGTGATACATAATGGGTATACTATTTTTTTTGCAACTTAACTTTGTAAATCTCAAACTATCGGCTTTGTGGGACAGTTGAAGTACTAAAGGTTTGGTCACCTTGTATAGGTATTTAACCACAGGCTATATAATAAAGTAAACCCCAATGAAATCGGCTCAGCCGTTTTCCCGTGATGCTTGAACATACATGTCTGTAAGACAGACAATAATCCCAAAAACAATATTGATTTGTACACAAAGCCCTATCAATAGACATTGTACCAATTTTTTTTTATTGCTTTAATGCAGACAGCTTCTTTACCCTCTTATTAATAAACGCGGTATTGCGGGCAAATAGTTACACACCGAATTATCCCTTTCTGTCATTTGTAGTTTGACATTTGAAAGGAGAAGACAAAGCATGGCGTAAATACAACCGCTAAACTATGTTTATTAATAACGGGGTTAGAGTTATCTAATAGTAACACGACACGATGTTAATAGAACGAATTTGGGTACTGAAGTCATTATCACCTTGCCCTTATCCCACACTAGGTGGGGTCGGCGCAGCACGTTCTCTTCTTCCATTCAAGCCTATCATCCGTCATCTCTGCACTCACTCCCTTTTCGCTCATATCCTCTTCCACGCAGTTCATCCACGTCTTTTTATGACGTCCCCAATTTGAGTACTAAAGTGTTAATGAAAATTTCAATAAAGAAATATATAAATACCTTCTTATCGTTGATAAGCTGTTCAACTTCAGCAGGCGCGAAGAATCCCGGCACTAAAAAGTCTTTTCTCGGACTGAATTGTTCCACTTTCATGCGGCCGCCCAGGTTGAATCGTTCACTAGCGTAATACAGGTTCCTGAAAAAAAAACATCTTATATAATAAAATTTTCGTGTCACAATATTAGTTACCATACTCCTCCGAAACGGCTCGAACGATTTTCATGAAATTTTGTGTGCATATCGGGTAGGTCTGAGAATCGGCTACTATCTGGGGGCACGGCAGTGCCCCCCCAAGTCGAGCACGGCACGTCGAGCGCGGCACGGCCGTACCATCTTTTCTCGAAGCAGTTCAGACCATTTTCGACCTTCTATTTTTCATACCCCTAAGTGATAAGGGTTGTCCACATTCCACGCGAACGGAGTCGCAGGACACAGCTAGTATTATGATAAGATAAGGAATGGAACGTAAAATTAGGAATTATTATTTAGTTTCACCAATACTAAAGAGAACGATTAGAATACTAAATAGTTTGCTAAATGAGTTGAATAAATAAATATGTATGGCAACGACCGCTTGGCGCAGTGGTGCGAGCGTAGGCCACTCGGCTCACTGCCTCGGGTGGTTGCGGGTTCGATTCCCGTCAGAGTAAATGTCGGAAATGGCCTTTTCGTAATTTTCCCTGGTCTGGGTGTTACTGGGATTGCCCCCAGTTCGTTGTACGGTACGCATAGTACAAGCGTTGCTTAGTTTGGGACCGTACAGTTGGTGTGTCTATCAGGCGATATTTATTTTATTAACCCCCGTCCAAAAAGAGGGGTGTTATAAGTTTAACATGTGTATCTGTGTGTCTGTCTGTGGCATCGTAGCGCCCAAGCGGATGAACCGATTTCAATTTTGTTTTTTTTGTTAGATATGTTTCATGAAAATCAGTTCAGGCGTTTGAAAATTATCATCTTTTTTGTAGTAGAAAAAGTCGTCGCATTGGGGGTTTTCTAAATTTTCAATTTTAGTTATTTACTAGCCTGTGCCCGCGTTTTCGTCCGCGTAGTATTTAACTTAACAAAAATTTCGGGATTATCGGGATAAAAAGTATCCTATGTGTTAATCCCGGTTATAAACTATCTGTTTTCCAAATTTCATCCAAATCCGTTCAGTAGTTTTTGCGTGAAGTAGTAACAAACATCTACACTCACAAACTTTCGCATTTATAATATTAGTAGGATTTTATTACCTGTTGCTAACAAGCCGTCCCTTTATATTGGTCAGTTGTCCCTCATTCTTCTTGGGGAACTTATGGTACAGGTACAGGCTGGCCGCGAACTTGAGGAACGAGTCTCCGAGCGTCTCCGTGCGCTCCAAGTCGAAAGTGTCGTGGGACTTGATAGTTGTTAGAGCGCCGACGATGTCACGCAACTCAGGACCTTTTCTCGTAGGCTTCGTGTCTAGTAAATGAATCTTGTCTACGTACCTGTTAATCAATAGTACATTGTTACACAAGGGGTGAATGTAACTTTCACCCGTCTTTCACCCGAGGTAACTTTCACTGTGCTTTTCATTACAAATACAAGGAAAGTAAAAATAAAAACAGGAATTGGCACAAGAAATAATACAAGGAAGTATGAACGAAAAAACGAAAAAAACAAATGAAGATCGGATTGCCGTCAATTTGTTTTTTTTTCGTTGGACGGCCAACTTCATTATTGAGCCATTATTTTTCATTTTCATCTTTAAATATTTTCCCAAATCTATGTTATTTTAAAGAAATTGTTGAAACTAAATTATAATTAAGTCATTGAAAAATAAATATTCTTTAATTAATACTTAACTTATTAATTTCAATTGAGTGTAATCTGTAGAAAAAGTTGGAACATGGTTCCATAGAAATGTGAAAATGGAACTATTTTTTTTTAATAATTTGTCAGCTGTCAGTTGAAAGCGATTCTCCCTAGGGCGGAAAAGTATTACTTTCAACCCGCTCCTCAGGCAGCTTCAGACCTTCTTTCAGAGTATGAGTAATGAAAAATAAAATGTTGATCAATAAAAAAAAAAAACAATATACCTACTATAATAATAATATCATAATTTAGCCGTGGGGGATTCAGGCCATAATCCACCACGCTGGCCGAGTGCGAGTTGGCGGCTTTCACATGTCTTTTGAAAATTAGTTAGATCTTCTAAGACATGCAGGTTTCCTCACGATGTTTTCCTTCACCGTAAGCAAGTAATAATCATATAGAAATTATGATTCGCACATAGATTTCGAAATATCCAGAGATGCGAGCCGGGGTTTGAACCCAAGACTTGGTGCCCGCAAGACGTGTGCTTAACCAATCGGCTATCACTGCTTCAATATACTTAAATCACAGAATACAACTATTATCATTGGACCTCACACTTGACGCGCTTGGCAAGCCTGTATCTTGAGACCAAGGAACATGATAGAATTACTAGTTAGGTTCAGTGAGGGACGCATGGGTTTACAAATTAATGATTAGTCCTTTGAAAAAAACCGGACAAGTGCGAGTAGAACTCGCGCCCTGAGGGTTCCGTCCAACATTTTATTATGATTTTAGAAAGTTTTTCCATTCCTGGATTCCAATATCGATACCGGCAAGATATTTTAATAATAAATAGCTTAAACTTCCCAAAAATGCTTAAACAAATTCGGGAACCCAATACAAACTGCAACCAAACTGAATACAAACTACAATACAAACTCTTATTTTACACACTTAGGGGTGGAATTTTACAAAACGCTGAAATTAATATTTTTTATTTGTCATAAGTAGCCTCAATACTTATTTTCATGTCTCTGGGTTCATTTATTTTTTTTACCCTATACAAACTTTCACCCCCTATTTTATGCACTTAGGGGTGGAATTTTCCAAAATCCTTTCTTAGTGGATATTTGCGGTATATAAGGTACCTACTGTCAAAATTTCATGATTCTAACACCAGCGGTTTGGGCTGTGCGTTGATTCCTTTGTATTGATAAGTGAATTTGCGAAAAGTATCAAAATATGTGACATAAATCACCGTATCTTTTAATTGCGTTGACTTAGAAGCCTAATTTTTTTACACCTACATAGCATTTGATATTTGGTATTAATTTCAACTCGATAACTCTACCCGTTTCTGAGAAAAAGGGTCTTGACAGACAGACAGACAGACAGACAGACAGACAGACAGACAGACAGACAGACAGACGGACAACAAAGTGATCCTATAAGGGTTCCGGTTTGTCCTTGTAAGGTCCGGAACCCTAAAAACGAGTCAGTAATGTATTCTATAACTGTTGTAAAGGGTGTGTAGTGTGTTTGTGTGGTGTGAAATGTGTGTGGGATGTAATGAGTGTGTTGGGGTGTGTTTGGATAAGTGTGTTAGGTACGTTAGATGATGAAATTGTTATACTACCGAAGAGATTTTAACATGTTTTCCGTGTTGTTATAAGTGAGTGTGAGAAGCCAATGAGTGAATAGGCCTGAGTTCCTGGGCTCTGTCACGCATCATACGAAACGCAGCTATAATAGCTACTTTACGCCAATCTTCTGTGAGAGGGGCAGTACTACTAATAGTATAATCTAATAAAAAAAACATGGCCACTGTTTTAAGAGACTTAGGCCCGTATTAAAAATCAATTTCGAAGTACGAGAGCGGTCTATAGAATGATTTTGACATTCCATTGTGCACTTATGACATATATGAATGACATTTCCAAGATCACTCTCAGACTTGAGATCGTTTAAGTATAACGGGCCGTTAACAGTTACAAATTTCCAAGGTATAGACTGTAAAGTTTTTGCCGCCCTTGCCTCTACAATTGTCATGTTCTAGATTATTTTTACAATCCAAAAAGTTCGTTTACGTAATAGTACATTGTTACACGAGTGGTGAAAGTGACTTATTTAGTCCCGAGACGGGGTTTGGCGCCCGATCGTAGCGAGGGCGCTAATAGTTCGAGGGACAAAATAAGTCTTTCACCCGAGGTAAACACTGTGCTTTTCATTACGAATACAAGGAAAGTAAAAATATAAACAGGAATTGGCTAAAGAAATAATACAAGGAAGTATGAACAATACTCTACAACTCGAAAAAAAATAAAGATCGGATTGCCGCCTATTTTGTTTTTTTTTCGTTGGCCGCCCAACTTCATTATTTAGCCATTATTTTTCATTTTCATCTTTAAATAATTTGCCCAAATCTATGTTATTTTAAATAAATTTTAGAAACTAAATTATAATTAAGTCATTTATAAATATATATTCTTTAATTAATACTTAACTTTATGTTATTTCAATTTTACATCGTGCTGTAATTGAGTGACTGTAGTAAAAGTTTGAACATGGTTCCATAGAAATGTGAAATTGGAACTAGTTTTTTTTTATAATTTGACAGCTGTCAGTTGAAAGCGATTCTCCCGGGCCGGAAAAGAATTACTTTCAACCCGCTCCTCAGGCAACTTCAGACCTACTTTCAGAGTATGAGTAATGAAAAATATTTTTTGGGTATATTTTTGAGCTAATCAAATCTCAATCATGTACGATTAATAAAGACGGGGTAATGTATGCTACTTACACAAAAACCAAAAGAAAACCATCATGTAGAAATCTTTTTGATTTCTACTTTCTTCTTTTTGATTTGATTTCAAAAAAAATCGGTCCCCAAATTTGCAGCCCTAGGCTCCAGCCTACTCAGTCTGCTGGTAAATCCGCCACTGGCCGATAGTGAACTTACTTTAATGGTGGTGCCGATATGGCGGCGGAGAGCGGCGCGGCCCGCGGCGGAGACTGCGCCTGCGGCTGCGGAGGCGCGCTGAGAAGCGGCGCCGTCATGAACTCGTCGTAACACTCCAAGTCCATGAGAGTCACGGTCGCCAGGTTTCTCTCTACGTCTATTGGTTCCATTTTAACCTGTAACGGACACCAAAGTCACCACCGAATTCTCTCAAACCGAACCAAACTCTCGATTCAACGCAAATAATCATGGCGAGACACATCAACTTATTTCCAAAAAATTAAAGTTAATAAAAATAATTAACAGACTTAAAAAACCCTGGGTGCACTATAAAAAAAGAAATTGAACCGACTTAAAAAACCACTAAAAGCTAGAAATAACTAGGCACCATATAATTTATTTACACAAAGTTAGGACAACTTCTTAGGCACCTACCTACTCCTACTTACTTGAATTGGTTGAGATTACCAATGGATTGGTACACCAAGACACATTTTTTAAACACTATGGTTTAGAAAATTTACATGTAGAGGTCGGCAAAGTGCGGGCAATGCCATTGGTATTGCAACATCTATAGGCTACGGTAACTTCTTAACGTTTACCGACTTTATTACGTAACAAAAAAAACTCGTCAGTTTCTAAAATAGCATAGCAGACAAATGGGATATTTAACAAACATTTTTTATTGAGTGATTATATAATTAATGTTTACGTTTACTTACAGTGAAATTAATAAAATTACTCTGAAAATGACAAAGATACAGACGTATAAAATTTGCGATACGAAAAACGTAAACTTAATGTGCGAGTGACTGGCATGTGTCATCAATGTCGTAAATCAGCGCGTGTAAGATAAATAAATATGCAAGACAAAGAGCGCTCTACCTTGCCTATATAATTATTGCTCAATTATGGCCTGTAGAAATAAGATAAGACATTTTTAAATACAAAAATATTTTAGAAATAATTGGGAAATAATTTATTACTTATGATTTAATTAATATAACATACTAGCTGTGCCCCCCGACTTCGTCCGCGTAGTATTTAACGTAACACAAATTTCGGGATTATCGGGATAAAAAGTATCCTATATGTTAATCCCGGTTATAAACTATCTGTGTTCCAAATTTCATCCAAATCCGTTCAGTAGTTTTTGCGTGAAGGAGTAACAAACATACAAACTTTCCACACTCACAAACTTTCACATTTATAATATTAGTAGGATGCAATAGATGTCAATTACACTGCATTTAATACTTATAATGCATACGCAGGTGTACTATGAAACTTCAAAAACTTCCATATAACATCCAAACGAACTTTGAACCGTCAATAGCCTAGTGGTTAGACGGGCCGTCCTCGTGGCTGAGAGGTTCCGGGTTCGATTCCCATCCTACCCATTAAACTTGTGACGTGAGCCAACTCCTAGCACAAGCATTAGCTTAGTTGGAGAGGATAAAGGGAATACTAGTAATGTGATAAACACACACTGTAGTAGCCTAAATAAAAAAAAACGGAGTTTATAATACGCCAAAATAAATTATGTTCACTTGGATGTGACGTCCCGCACTGTAGTATATAAGTGATGTGAATTTATAAATTACTACGATATTCAGTGTTCGCAATAAATATTTCCTTCAGCTCTGCCTGTGCCTGCGAACTAATTTAATAATTTGAATGAACACTTACATCCCAGGGATACTCCTTGTTAATTTTCTTTTGTTGTAGATGGTAGACGCTCTCCTTCATAGACATGATGTTCAAGCGTCCCTTCACTTCGCCATCCACGGGGTTGTTTATTCTGAAAACATATCGACAATATAATATTTTCAAACACTACGGGTCAGCGCAGACGGACTGAATGGCGGCCAAGCGACTAAATGTAGTAATAATCTAAATCTATACATCTATACAAATAAATAAAATTGGAGTGTCTGTTTGTAATATCAAAATAACACCTTTTCACTAAATGCATATGAAAGTACTTACGACACCTATAGCAAAAACGCGATTTAAAAAAATTTTGTCTGTCTGTCTGTGTGTTTGTTCCGGGTAATCTCCGAAACGGCTGGACAGATTTTGACGGGACTTTCACTGGCAGATAGCTGTTGTAATAGGGAGTAACTTAGGCTACTTTAATTTTTGAAAAACAATTAGGTTGCCGCGTAAAAAAATAAAAACACATGAAATCAAAGAGTATCTCCGAAACGGGTGGACCGATTTTGACGGGACTTTCACTGGTAGATAGCTGATGTTATAAGCAGTAACTTAGGCTACTTTTATTTTAGAAAAAATAAATAAAAAAATAAAAAATGGGTTCTGTCGTGCGGGCTCAGAACGCGGGAGCGGGCTTTTTTGTTAAGTTAAATTCCACGCGGACGAAGTCGCGGGCTCAGCTAGTAATTAATAAATATCGCCAGACTGACACCAACTGTATGGTCCCAAACTACGCAACGCTTGTACTATGGGTACCGTACAATGGGCTGGGGGCGATCCCAGTGACACCCAGACGTGGGCAAATTACGAAAAGAGAGATAGAGCAAATGACTTTCAGAAGAAATCTAGATACTTACCTGTCAATTGTGTGAATGGGCGTTGGTTCCTCAACTTGTGCTAGGAGTGAATTTACGGCTATGTAGTGGTTCGCCTCTATTGGCTTCCAACTCTCCGCTACAACGAAAAACAGGTGAAAATCAAACATTAATTGTATTGTGCCATGACGTTTTATAAAAAAAAAGCCTTACGGAAACATTAGTGCTCTAAGAAACTGCAAATCAAATTTATTTATACCTAAATACAGTTGTAAGAAAGAGATATTTTGATGCGGTTTTTTAAAAATAGTTATAAGTGATTCAGGAGGAAGGTTTATATGGATAATACATCCTACTAATATTATAAATGCGAAAGTTTGTGAGTGTGGATGTATGTATGTATGTATGTATGTTTGTATGTTTGTTACTCCTTCACGCAAAAACTACTGAACGGATTTGGATGAAATTTGGAACACAGATAGATTATAACCGGGATTAACATATAGGATACTTTTTAACCCGATAATCCCGAAATTTTTGCTAATTAAAATACTACGCGGATGAAGTCGCGGGGCACAGCTAGTGCATAATATAGTAGAGAAACACTGATAATTTATTGCACCCGTGCAATACCGGGGCGGGTCGCTGGTGCCACAATAAGAGCGGTTAAAAGCATAGTAAAAACATATTGCATCATCATGCGAAATTATGTTTTATTTCAACTCTAATAAGAAACTTTATTAGGTGCGGGCTACTCAAATGAGTGCGAGAACTGACTATAAAAGAAATCCCGAAAGACCAAGATTTAGGTTTTGTTTATTCACCGTTTACTTACATCTTGAAGTAGGTCCGTATTTCGTGTCTTTCGCAATTAACATCAGCAATTCCTCAGCCACTAATAGCATATGTAACCTGAAATGATGCGTTTACTGAAATATCTTTCACCCAAGTAATGCAATGAAATAATCTTTTCATTACTCATACTCTGAAAGTAGGTTTGAAGTTGCCTGAGGAGCGGGTTGAAAGTAATACTTTTCCGGCCCGGGAGAATCGCTTTCAACTGACAGCTGTCAAATTATAAAAAAAACTAGTTCCATTTTCACATTTCTATGGAACCATGTTCAAACTTTTTCTAGTCACTCAATTACAGCACGATGTAAAATTAAAATAACATAAAGTTAACTATTAATTAAAGAATATTTATTTTTAAATGACTTCATTATAATTTAGTTTCAACAATTTCTTTAAAATAACATAGATTTGGGCAAAATTTTTAAAGATGAAAATGAAAAATAATGGTTAAATAATGAAGTTGGCCGGCCAACGAAAAAAATACAAAATAGGCGGCAATCCGATCTTTTTTTTTTTTCGAGTTGTAGAGTATTGTTCATACTTCCTTGTATTATTTCTTTAGCCAATTCCTGTTTTTATTTATACCTTCCTTGTATTCGTAATGAAAAGCACAGTGTTTACCTCGGGTGAAAGACTTATTTTGTCCCTCGAACTATTAGCGCCCTCGCTACGCTCGGGCGCCAAACCCCGTCTCGGGACTAAATAAGTCACTTTCACCACTCGTGTAACAATGTACTATTATTCCTACTCTTTGACGCAATGCAAAGAGTCAATTTAAAATTTTAAGGTTAGGTAGGTAAAATATAATTATAACTAATATAATAGTTTTTTTAATAGCCGCTAAATATCCTACTCCTGAGCAAATGCCACACCTAATAGCCGCAGTACTGCCACGATGTTCCCGCAAAGGTATTAAAGTCATCTTTCCATCTCTTCCTCGGAAGAAATGACCTACTGGGAAACTTTAAATTAGAACCCTATATATATTTATTTCGATTAAATTCTTGCGGGTTCCAAGATAATTGAACTTTTCCCCGGGACTCGTAGAGGGTCAACCCTCGAACGTTATTATTGGTCACCATTGTCGATCCTGGCTTACAGGAGTTACAGTGGTGGGAGTATGTGGCGGGACTAGTCCCATAAAAAAGAACTTATCGCAACATATAGATGCTTGCAATTTCATTGCTCGTACGTTGCCGCCGTATAGGGGAGTGGGAGTTAACCTGCCGGCTTCATCGTCTCAATTATGTACACGCATATTACATACTAATAATAATATTTTAGCCCTTTTGTCACCCAAAACAATATGAGGGGGATTCAGGCCGTAATCCACCACGCTGACCCAGTGCGTGTTAGCGGATTTCACACAGGTTTCCTCACGACGTTTTCCTTCACCGTACGCGAGTGATAATCATATAGACATTATTATACATTGCTTGTTAAATTACCTGTAGAGGTTATGATACATTGCTTATTACTTAAATTACCTGTGGAAAATGCTGGGCAGTAATACCGCCTTGTACCACAACACGCCAGGGAACTCGTACTTAATACAGAACTCCGCTACGAAGATCTCCGAGAAGCCTCTGCTTGTTTTGTCGTCACCTTGCGACAGTGATATCAACTTGCGTTGTTTGTCTGTGAACGATTTTATAGTGGCCGCCCTTGGCAGGAGGCAGTTCATTCTGGAGCTTATATTCCGGACCTGTTTTCGGAATAATTGTAATTAATTGTAACATGTACACATTTGTGCAAACAAACTTTATAGTGCATTAAAACCGCATCTAATTGTTATAATTTCAAAATTTGAAAGGTCATATTTGACGCCCGCTTGGCGCAGTAGTTCGAGTGTAGGCCGCTCGGCTCACTGCACATGGTGGTTGCGGGTTCGATTCCCGCCGGGGCAAATTTCGGAAATTACCTTTTCGTAATTTGCCCAGGTCTGGGTGTCACTGGGATCGCCCCCAGTCCATTGTACGGTACCCATAGTACAAGCGTTACTTAGTTTGGGACCATACAGTTGGTGTTTCAGTCTGGCGATATTTATTTATGTATTTATTTACCCAACCTCTCCCTCCCTTGCCCTCCCCTCTAAGTTACCAACGTGCGAGCAGTGCCATTAGTATTGTTGTATTTATTTATATATAAATGCTAATTACTAACTAAATGTATCAGGGGCCCAACTTTGGTAACCGACGCGAGCTCAAACTGACAAAACGCGTGTGAGAACACGTCAGTTTTGACAGATCTTCTATAGAAAAACTGTCAATACAGACGTCTTCAGATACGCGATACGTCATTTTGACGTATTGCGAGTCGATCCAGACGCCAGCGGTTAACAGAGTCGGGGCCCTGTATCAAAGTTTACACGAATACTTACTTCCAACAATGGTTGATTTTTGTTACCCATTATTTCCAGCTTGTATTTCTCTGAATAGTAATCTTCGAACGTCAACTGATCTGTCTTGGCTGGATCGAATTGTGATTGTGACGTCATATATTCTAGTACATTGGATACGATATAACTGAAAAATGAGATATGATAATTTGGTAAATTAATGCGACATCGCTGACCGCTGCAAGCGAAATGTTTTAATAGCTGTTGTACGAGGCTCCACCCGCGTGGCACTTCGATAAAATAAAAGTAGCCAAAGTTATTTGTTACTAGCTGAGCCCGCGACTTCGTCCGCGTGGAATGTAACTTAACAAAAAAGCCCGCTCCCGCGTTCTGAGCCCGCGCGACAGGACCCATTTTTTTATGTTTCTAAAATAAAAGCCTAAGTTACTGCTTATAACATCAGCTATCTACCAGTGAAAGTCCCGTCAAAATCGGTCCAGCCGTTTCGGAGATTACCCGGAACAAACACACAGACAGACAGACAGACAGACAAAATTTTTTTAAATCGCGTTTTTGCTATTGGTGTCGTGTGTACTTTCATGTGCATTTAGTGAAAAGGTGTTATCTTGATATTACAAACAGACACTCCAATCTTATTTATTTGTATAGATAACATCAACTATTTGCCAATAAAAGTCCCGTCAAAATCGTTCCAGCTGTTTCGAAGATTAGCAGGAACAAACAGACAGTCAAAAACATTTCAAAATATTTTTTGTTATAAGTGCCATATGATTTTACTAAAAAGCTATTATTTTGTTACAAACAAACACTTCAATTTTATTTATTTGTATAGATGTATAGATTTCGACTTCATGCGTTGGAAAAGCAGTTCATTAAAATAGGTACGCCGTAGGTCACATACCGGTCAGGCAATAACATCTCCCGGTACCAGGGGGTGACCACGCAATATTTATAATTGTCCTGTGTCACGTTCAGAGATGTTCTTTCCTAAACACAAACGTAATAATATATAATATATTTTAAAAACTGGCCAATGCGTGTCGTGCCACGCACAATGTAGGGTTCCTTAGCCATTTCAATAACGCAATTATATTTTTGGCTAGCTAGTTTTGTCAATTATCATAAAAATGTATCGGAATGAATTACGTAACTTTTGATTAAAAATATCCCCTCCTTCGATGTCGAGGTTCGTAAAAAAACTAATTTTGCTACGTGTTATATTTTTGAAAAATATGTAATTTCAAGGTATATCTAATTCAACATAGAAGAAGTAAATGTTTTATACTGCAATGTAAACTTATGGGAAGACCATCTTTCTATAATTGGATATATTTTTGTAGAATGGAGCCAACCCATACTTACTGCTGCAGACCAAAACCAACCCTAGTGTTAGTGGCTGGAGGTTGGTTTCAGTAAACAGAAGTATGTTTGTCCATTTTACAATAAAAAATATTAGTAGTCCACATCCCAAATAATTCAAATTCATCCGTAAGGAATAAACCTACGTCACACGAAAGGGAAGCGACTCAGTATTTTATTTCTCGCTCATCAAGTACCTCGTAAGATGGCGGTCCAACTGGTTCTATATCTTGATGCGTCGTCATAAGGTTCCAATCGATATTGCACCCGTTCAAATCGTTTTTAATAGGCACAACATACAGGCAATTCACTTTCCCTTCGAATACTAAAAACTTTTTCGCAACAGCCAGTACTTCGTCGAATATGAAAAAGTGGAATCTGAAAACAATTCAATATGTATAGATTTTCCAATAGCACCTAACCCTTAAAAAACATTTCTTAAATTAAATAAAGAACCAAATCCTGATATACACGAAAGTCCCATTACAAATTGATAGAAGAAAACGAAATTCACGAACTTGAAAAAATTATGTAACACTAGCTGTGCCCCGCGACGTCATCCGCGTAGTATTGGATTATTGGGTTAAAAAGTATCCTATATGTTAATCCCGGTTATAATCTATCTGTGTTCCAAATTTCATCCAAATCCGTTCAGTAGTTTTTGCGTGAAGGAGTAACAAACATACATACATACATCCACACTCACAAACTTTCGCATTTATAATATTAGTAGGATTTATTTTTATTCTAATGAACTATTTGTGAAACTTACTCTTTTACCACCTTCAACAGCTTCGGGCCGAGTTTTATAATGGCAGAATTGACTTCTATGGTCGTCATCACTTCCCCTACAGTCATGAACATCGGAAACTCGCATACGTTTGGCAGCGGTTTTTGTGTTAGAAAGCCAAAACCTTCGTCCAGCTGCAACAAATCATACAGCGCCCTCTCGCGAGGCTCCTTGGGTTGTTCGAACGCTGTCGTCAACCTTATCACGTGGAGATAGTACACGTCCATGTCTTCGACGTAATCGAGACACGAGGGAAACTGTAACAAATGAGGTTGGCAATGAAAAATATCCTTTTGAAAATAGTAACAATGGTGTTTCTTGCCGATTTTAAAACGTTCTAATCGATTTCAGAATCGGAGTCGGAAACTTTAAACATATAATATTGTTTTGCATGTTTGTCTTGTTTATATAAAAAGCAGTGATAGCCGATTGGTTAAAGCACGCGTCTTGCGGGCACCAGGTCTTGGGGTCAGATCCCGGCTCGCACCTCTGGATTTTTCGAAATCTATGTGCGAATCATAATTTCTATATGATTATCACTTGCTTACAGTGAAGGAAAACATCGTGAGGAAACCTGCATGTCTTAGAAGATACAACCAATTTTCGAAAGACATGTGAAAGCCGCCAACCCGCACTGGGCCAGCGTGGTGGATTATGGCCTGAATCCCCCTCATGTTGAGGGGAGGCCCGTGCCCAGCAGTGGGACGTCAAAAGGGCTAAATTACTATTATTTTACTTGTTTATATTATTGAACATTATTTTGAAAATTATTTCGTTGTAATCGGATTACTGAATTACTGAACAATAATAGGGCCTGTGCACACTACGTTTTTTAAACGCGCTTTTATCCTACTGAGCAGTTTGTTGTCGTTTGTATCGATACACACGCGCGTTAGCATCGCGTCTGTATCGCTACAAACGCGCGTCGACTGCGCGTTTACAAATCGTGGTGTGCATGGCCCTTAGCGGTGTCTCGTGTTATTGGTGTGTGTATGGTACCCACCTGTATCTTATGCTTCCGCATCCGCTTCTTAGTGCCGGGCTTCGGCACGTCGTCGCCGTCGTCCGCGGCGGCGTCCGACGGCCAGTTCGGAAAGCATCCCTTCACGTCAGAATCATCGTAGTCCACACTCCTATACGATCACAGATTTTAATGGCTCGATCACGAATGTATGGAATGTCTATTAGGGTGTCTCAAAAGTCCGACTTCGTCCGCGTGGAATAGTGTCTTTGGGTAGCATTTTAATTATTTAGGGTAATTATTTACAAAAAAGGCACATACGTTTAAATACTTTAATGAGCTATTGGCAGTGTTTCACTGCAAAGAGCTATATTACCATACAAATTTCTTTCCCCTATTCCCTATTGTTATATTACACCATTGAGGGTAAACTTTTACAAACTTTGATTGTCATATTTATTTATATCGAATCAACGACCTAAATAAATTTCAAGCTTCTAGGTCTAAAAATGACGATACTTCCATACAACTTTTCATCTCCCCTTTCAACCCTTTTATCGCACTAAAATGTCCTGTCTCAGGCTCTAGACTATCTGTGTACCAAAATTCATTTAAATCGGTTCAGTAGTTTTGGCGTGAAAGCGGGACGGACAGACAGACAGTGTTAATTTCGCATTTATAATAATAGTAAGGATAATTAATTTGGAAGACATTTAATAAGAACTAAGTCAATTTAAAAACAAATATGTAGTTAATATCTCAAGTACTATGCAAAAATTTTGATAAACTTTTTCTTGAATAGTGGTGGTTGCTGATAGTAAATGCAGTTTGCACTTACCAACTAATACAATTTAGCCCTTTTGACGTCCCACTGCTGGGCAAGGGCCTCCCCTTAACATGAGGGGGATTCAGGCCATAATCCACTACGCTGGCCCAGTGTGGGTTGGCGGATTTCACATGTCTTTCGAAAATTGGTTAGATATTCTAAGACATGCAGGTTTCCTCACGATGTTTTCCTTCACCGTAAGCAAGTGATAATCATATAGAAATTATGATTCGCACATAGATTTCGAAAAATCCAGAGGTGCGAGCCGGGATTTGAACCCAAGACCTGGTGCCCGCAAGCCGCGTGCTTTAACCAATCGGCTATCACTTCTACCAAAGTATAATGAATACGCACGTGTAACGTTTCGGGAGTAATGTATCATAATCCAGTTCCCCTTCTTCATACAGTCGGATGCAGGTGTTCAAAGCAGCGGACCGCTTCGCCGATTTCAAACTGTTCTGAGGTATGCCCTAAAAACCGATTAAAGATTAACAAATATTTATTATCACACCAACTGTATGGTCCCAAACTAAGCAAAGCTTGTACTATGGGAAACGTACAATGGACTGGGGGCGATCCCAGTGATACCCAGACCAGGGCAAATTACGAAAAGGCCATTTCCGAAATTTACCCCAGTGGGAATAGAACCCGCAACCTCCATGTGCAGTGAGCCGAGCGGCCTACGCCCGAACCACTGCGCCAAGCGGTCGTTAAATGTTTATCACTCATAATATTCTGTTTTTTTTTAAACAACTGACCAGCCTCGGTTTCGCACGGCTTTTCTTTACTATTTATAAATTTAATAAGAATGCAGTATACATCTAAACCTTCCGAAAGAAATTAAATAAATGATGGTGAGAACCACATTAAAATCCGTTGCGTAGTTTAGAAGAACTAAGCGGACAAATAGAGAGACAGACGCAAATAGCGACTTTGTTTTATGCTAGGTATTTAGAGATTACAACTCCGCTGAGTTTCTAGGTGGCGCTTCTCAGTTGAGCCTTGAGCTCAACAAATGTGGCTAACAAAAAGCGGCGGAGAAAAGCTAAAGAAATACAGTGTTACAGGCCCGTAATAATAAATCTATCTCAAGTCTGAGAGCAATCTTGAGTGTGCTTTTGATATGTAATTTTGTACTATAAATATAAATATCGCCAGACGAACACACCAACTGTATGGTCCCAAACTAAGCAACGCTTATACTATGGGTTGCCGTACAATGGACTGGCGATCCCAGTGACACCCAGACCCGGGAAAATTACGAAAAGGCCATTTCCGAAATTTGCCCCGGCGGGAATCGAACCCGCAACCACCATGTGCAGTGAGCCGAGCGGCCTACGCTCGAACCACTGCACCAAGCCGTCGTCAAATAAATCTATCTCAAGTCTGAGAGCTATCTTGAGTGTGCTTTTGATATGTAATTTTGTACTGGTATGATATTTCCTCAGACTTTAGATATATTTATTAATACGGGCCTTAGAGTTATGCCCCCTTATTAATAAACTTGGTTTAGCGGGCGAATAGTTACACACCGAACTATCTTTTTCTGTCATCAATAACTTGAGATTCGAAAGAAGAAGACTAGGCATGGTTTAACTATACAACCGCTAATCCACGTTTATTCTTATGGGGGCTGGAGCTTTGATTAGCTATATATCCCTACCACACATTTAGTTCGTCTTTCCCGCAAAGGTGATTTAGTTTTACTAAGCTGTGCGACGTAAATAACTGCAGTATACATATTCTATGTCACCGTGGTACAAGGAAAATCCCCGTGTAAAATTTCATGCTTCTAACTAGACTCACCGGATTAGGCTGTGTTTTGTTAAAGTTCTATGTAGTAGAATAAGAACAATACCTGTATCTCTTCTTTGATCGGACATGCAATGGGCATGATAATGATGACTTGCCGTAGGCCGGTCTTATTCCTTTTAAGATCATTAACGGATTGCTGTATCCACATAGGAGTTATAACTGTGAACTGGTCATGGGGTAGCATCGAGCAGTAGCGGTTTAACAGGCTTATGGCCGATACGGAGGTCAGACGACCTGTGAAGATAAAACAAATAAATAAATATAATGATACTAGTTCACATACTAGTTTTGGGACCATACATAATGTATGAAACCCACAGAACAATAAGACAAGACACCGCTTGCGTCCACGATTATGAAAGTGCAATCGTCAAAAGTTGGCGGGGTATCGGGCATGACGGTCAATTTTGATTGGTCCGTTCAAAGTCAAGCAATGAATGGACCAATAAAAATATGCAGTGGCAATGCATCTGTTAAGGAAGCGGGGGCGCCCGGCTATGCGCGTCTATGGCTTATTGGTCTGAGATGAAACCACACGATTCAACCTTTGTACAGTACCCAGCAATAAATATTACACAGCGGCTTTAGAAAGATATAACCGGCTAGCTTTAGCTTCGAAGAGCGTCGTATCTGACGCAAAAAGCATTAACACCATGATGATTAATAATAATAATAAATATCGCCAGACGTCACCAACTTAAGCAAGGCTTGTACTATGGACTGGGGGCGATCCCAGTGACACTCAGCCTAGGGAAAATTACGAAAAGGCCATTTCCGAAATTGAACCAAGCGGGAATCGAACACGAAACCATAATGTGCAATGAGCCGAGCGGCCTACGCTCGAACCACTGCGCCAAGCGGTCGTCATTGAAAGTATATTTTGGGCTATGTAACTTATTTGGTTGATGCGTGACTAAGTGAATGTCAAGCAATTACTTTACATTCAAATTGCCAAAATAAAGGCGACTAAACGCATCTACGAGTATTACCTCCGGTTGGTGTTATGAATGGGGGCACATCGTCGTCGTCATAGAGTTCCTTTTTAATGTCTTCCAGTTCGGGCATATTGCGGGAATCCGTGGAACCAACCAATATCTGTGGTAAGTGTATATGAAACAATGTAACATAGTTTTAAGGCTAAAGCGCCCAGCTAGCCCGCGAAGTTCAAATTTTTTGAGTTCTTTTAGAAATTTTTCAAAATCTGACAATAATAAAAGACAAATTTTGTAATTCGCGAAAAAGACCGTGTGCAGTGCATTTATTAATATATCCAACTTACTCTAAAACATTTCAAGAACGACAGCTATCCAGATAATCCGGCAATTTTTGTATATTTAGTGATTTACTAGTATCATATCCACCGTGATAATATTTAGAGTAAAGTAAATGTATTAATAAACGCACTGCATACTGTGTTTTTCGCAAATCACAAAATGTTGTCTTAAATGTTTTCAGATTTTGGATAAACTATAAAAATACTCGAAAATTTTGAATTTCGCGGGCTAGACAGGCGCCTTCACCTTAATGTGAAACATCCATTATCCTGTCCAGAGCGCTGCGCTGGGCCGCCGCTCGAGGTAAATTGGATATAGATATGCAGAATGGATCCAACCACCCAAACTTTTGCAAACTGAAACCAACCTACAGCCAATCCAATTGAGATTGATTTTAGTCTGTATTTTAGTGTGGGTTGGTTCCTTTTTGCAAAGTTATGACCAATTGTACTTGTATCTTACCGTTTGTATAATATGTTCTGTGCGTTGAAACTCTTCGTATTTCTTTGTGAAGCTTTTTTTATCTTTATCAGCGATTAACATCACGTAGCTAGATTCGTTGCTCCTAGCACGCCCTAAAATAATAAATAACAAATATCGCCAGACGAACACACCAACAGTATGGTCCCAAACTAAGCACCGCTTGTACTATGGGTACCTTATAATGGACTGGGGGCGATCCCAGTGACACCCATACAAGGGCAAATGACTAAAAGGCCATTTTCGAAATTTACCCTGACGGGAATCGAACCCGCAACCACCCGGTGTAGTGAGCCGAGCGGCCTACGCTGGAACCACTGCGCCAAGCGGTCGTCAATGTACGTATCGTTTTATTATTTCAATAACTGACCGCCCCGGCTGGCGGTGGTAGAGGCAAGCTTTAACCAATTGAATGCAGCTCATACACGGGCTGCCTCGGCCGGGGTAGTACCAACCTCTTACAGAATATTAGCGTAAAGGGGCCATCCATAAATTACGTCACACGTTAAGGGGAAGGGAGGGGATCGACGAAGTGTGACATTGTGTGACAAGGGGTGGGGAGGGGTCCCAAATTTTGTGACATCACACTTTTTTGACGTTCATTTTATTGAAAAATAATTTAAATGGAAATAAAAATAACTTCGGAACTGCTGTTTTAATTTCTTAATGTAAAATTGCAAAACATGTGACGTCACACTAGGTATTGGTCTCACAAATGTGACCAGCTGTGACAAGGACGGGGGAGGGGCCAAAAATCATGAAATTCGTGTGACGTAATTTATGGATGGCCGCAAAGTAGCTATTATAGCTGCGATTCGTACGAGGAGTTAGAGTTGGAAAGATCATTGGGGGAGGCCTTACCTTTACTCTGTATATACGATCTATATTCCAGGGGCGGGTCGTACCGAAGCACGAGCAAACACTGCGGTATATCCACACCTTCTTCAATTACACTTGTCGATATTAAGCAGTTGAGATCGCTGACAAACAGAAATCAAAGATATGATGTGCAAATGTCTTTAGACACCATCTTAGATATACACAGTGTTCGTAAACTTGTCATGGACAGCGAGAAACGTGATACCTTCCTAAGCTATTGCACGGAGGTAGCGACCAGCGTGATTAATAGAAATAAGACCTAGGCAGATAGAGGCCAGCTGTCCACTTATTGTGCCAATAAGCCCCGACAGCAACTTACACAACACTGCGCTATTAATCGCGCCGGCTGACATATTCGTGCAATAGAATGGGAGGGAATCCTGTTTAATTTATCACGTTTATAACTATTGTTATTTATTCCGCTGTCCCTTTTTTGTATATACCGATAAGTTTTTTTATATTTACTCGTTTTCGAGAAATGTTTTATTGCTACGTTTTACTCGCTTTTCGAGAAAATGTCATTTTAAATACTGTGTTTTTACTACAATAAAAAGTTTTTGTACATTTATTATTATTAACGTGTTAAGTAAGGTCTCTGACCCCCATATCAGAGGTGAACGCGGCCGGGCCATAAAGGCCCGGATAAAAAAAAAAAAAAAAAAAAAAAAAAAAAAAAAAAAAACAGAAATAGTCAATTCAATTACAGCATTCCTTTGGTACTAGCTGTGCCCCGCGACTTCATCCGCGTAGTATTGGATTATTGGGTTAAAAAGTATCCTATATGTTAATCCCGGTTATAATCTATCTGTGTTCCAAATTTCATACAAATCCGTTCAGTAGTTTTTGCGTGATGGAGTAACAAACAAACATACATACATACATACATACATACATCCACACTCACAAACTTTCGCATTTATAATATTAGTAGGATTTATAAGCAGAAAATTTTACAATCCCATTCATAATATTTTGTGGGCGCTAGAGGACTACAGAGGGGCGGTAAAGGGAACAGAGAAAATTGGGAGTGTTGAAGCAGTTTAGGGAGGCGATGGCTGATTTGTGTTATTCTAATATTTTAATTAAAGTATAAAAAAACTAAAAGCAAAACCTACCTAACAACTCTACATCGATTATTACGTTCTTATTTTAACAAAGAAGTGATGACGATTATAATGTTTAATGTGGTAAAATTAAAAATTTTAGAGGACGCTAAATTATGATTGATTCTCAAAGTGGGCGGTAGATTTAATATATTTGAGAACCTCTGCACTCGGTATTGACGCCATCCGAAGATTGTCAAAGCGGATCGTACAGAAGTGTTACCTGTTTTTAAATTTTAACAGCGCATATTGGCTGGCCTTTTTATGGTAATAGTCCTCTCTGGTGTTTTTAGTGGGATTCACATTGAATCCTACGACGAAGTCATGTTGGAGGAAACCGAACTCCCTAGGGTTAGCCGCTTTCACATCCTTCAGAAGGTTGAAAATAACCTTCGCAGTAAACCGTTGCTGCGCGAATATTATCGCTGACAAAGGTTTTCTTGAACGGTTCACCCTCAACAGGACTGCAAAAAAAAAAGAAAACAAAACAAATTAACAAGAGCAGGAAGCCACATCCATTAAACAATTACGAATTACCAACAGAAAAATTACTCTTATTTTTGGTTCGCAAGCGAGAATAGCATCTTATACGATAGAAAGAAATAAATAAAAATCGCCAGACTGACACCAACTGTATGGTCCCAAGCTTAGTAACGCTTGTACTATGGGTACCGTACAATGAACTGGGGGCGATCCCAGTGACACCCAGATCGGGGCAAATTACGAAAAGGCCATATCCGAAATGTGCCCCGGCGGGAATCGAACCCGAAACCACCATGTGCAGTGAGCCGAGCGACCTACGCTCGAACCACTGCGCCAAGCGGTCGTTTCAGATATAAATATATTATATCTGTAAAAATCCATTGCCGAACGTTAGTCTCGCAAAAGCTAGAAAATGGCTCGATTGATTTTGTTTTTTTTTTGTGTGTGTTTGAATCAGTCCCTTGAAGGTTTGGATTCACAATTGGACTCTGTAGGTGACGCGACAATGGGGCATTAGGTAGGGCAGGACAACCACTGCCTCTGACGACCCCTTGGCGCAGTGGTTCTAGCGCAGGCCGCTCGGCTCACTGCACATGGTGGTTGCGGGTTCGATTTACGCGGGGGAAAAACCTTGGAAATCGCCTTTTCGTAATTTGCCCGGGTCTGGCTGTCACTGGGATCGCCCCCAGTCCATTGTACGGTAACCATAGTACAAGCGTTGCTTAGTTTGGGACCATACAGTTGGTGTGTGAGTCTGGCGATATTTATATTTATTTATATAGTAAAACTAGCTGTGCCCGCGACTTCGTCCGCGTGGAATTTAATTGACAAAGTTTCATACAAACTTTCATCCCCTATTTTATCCCCTTGGGGGTAGAATTAATCAAAATCCTTTCTTAGCGGATGCCTACGTGATAACATCTACCCGCATGCCAAATTTCAGCCCGATCCGTCCAGTGGTTTGGGCTGTGCGTTGATAGATCACTATGTCAGTCAGTCAGTCAGTCAGTCACCTTTGAGTTATATATATATATATATATATAGATATAAAAATTCATTGACTTACGAACTGGTTAAATATATGAATCACAAAATGGTACCTGCTTGTTCTTCCAGAACCGCTGGACTATATTCTTTCAATGTGTTCAATAAAAGTAAAACTTTTTCAGACGAATGTTTAACTATTCTATCGTATCCTCTCTGGTTTTCCATCGATCGCAAGAGGATTGCTCGCGCGCTGAAAAGTGTAGGTATTTAATGAAATTGCTTTACCAAATTGCATAAAAATACCTAACCCACGGCACGTTAAAACCAGGCTAATTGGCAAGTCTGAGCTTAACAGTGCGTTTTACAGATATTTAGGGGGCCATATTTGGAACTAGTGTATCGACACTATTTCTCGTCATAAATAGTATTAGTGTTATCGATAGCCCTATCGATATTATGTCTAGTTTTCAAGGTCGATAGTTAGACAACACCATTTGGAACGCCATTTAGTATGAATAATAATAATAAATTATAATTTAGCCCTTTTTGACGTCCCACACCTGGGCACGGACCTCCCCTCACTGCGATGGGGATTCAGGCCGTAATCCACCACGCTGGCCCAGTGCGGGTTGAAGATTGCAAATGTTTTTCGAAAATTGGTTAGATTTTCTAAGACCTGTAGGGGTGCTACTCTTAGCAAAGATCATCGATATATATTGTGAAATTCGTGTTGTCGAATTCTACGCTAAATTCTATGTTTTTTGCCGTCATATATCGTCTGAACGGACGATAATTTTGTATTGTTTGTTTAGTAATCGATACGACGGCATAAAATATGGAATTTAGAGTAGAATTCGACAATGCCAATGTCACGATATATCGATTATCGTTGCTAAGAGTAGCACCCCAAGTTTCCTCACGATGTTTTCCTTCACCGTAAGCAAGTGATAATCATATAGAAATTAGGATTCACACATAAATTTCGAAAAACCCATAGGTGCGCGCCTGTGTTTGAACCCAGGACCTGGTGCCCGCAATACGCGTTCTTAACCAATCGGCTATCACTGCTGTTTGAAGCTATTAGTATGAAGGTACATTTAGAGGTCATCGTATTAATTGAGGAGACTTACTGGGTACAATGTGTTATAGCCATATTATAAAGTTTCTCTTCTTCTTTCGTAGATGTTTTTCTTTTTAAACGCTCTAAAAGTATCATGTATGCGAGTATGCCAATAGAACCGCCATAGACACCGAGATCCTCTATAAACTTGATCATTGAACCAATCATGTTCATCACCATTTTCACGATCTGTTACATACAAAAGATACAATTATGCACCGGTGTTCGGTCCTTATACAACGTGTAATGTGAACTAACGCAATATTGACGACCGCCTGGCGCAGTGGTTCGAGCGTAGGCCGCTTGGCTCACTGCACATGGTGGTTGCGGGTTCGATCCCGCCGGGGCAAATTTCGGAAATGGCCTTTTCGTAATTTGCACAGATCTGGGTGTCACTGGGATCGCCCCCAATCTATTGTACGGTACCCATAGTACAAGCGTTGCTTAGTTTGGGACCATGCAGTTGGTGTGTTCGTCTGGCGATATTTATTATTATAATTATTTATTTAATGAAATATATTTTTTTCTAAATCAGTGGTTGGTAGAATATGTTGCATTATTTACAGAAAAGATAAATTATTTCAAGATAAATGACGCCCTTACTAAAATATAAAACTCTGTGACTTACAAAAAAAATGCATGGAATTTTACGCGTGACCTGAGTACGTGATAGCTACCATAGTTCTTAACTGATTAGAGCTATTACGGTATGAAAAAAGGTTCATATAATGCGATTCAAATAAGAATAGGATTGACTTAGCGCCATATTGTGACGTCATGGCTGTCAATTCTAAAAAGTTAGGTAGGGTGAGCAAACCAATATATTTCTTTAATAATATTTATTTGCAAATGTTGAGTGAAAATTTTAATCAGATTCTAGCTTTTCAATGCCGCTCATCTCTGCATTGGCGAGTGGCGACTGGCGTCCTTATTTTGTTTTCTTTAGTAATTTTGGCATGGCTTCTGGGCCTTTGCGCCATAAATGAAAATAAAAAAGGTTATGGTATGGTTTTAAAAAACTCATTATGACTTTAAATAATTAAATATTATATTAAGACAATTTACTGCTAATTTAATCTTTTTATTTAAATTTGATGTAAGACTATTATATTCTTATATTTATTTTACTATGTTATTTTATGGAAATAAGTTTCTTGCAAACCATACTTTTCAAGTGACATTTGACAGATAGAGGTTATTGACATTCCTATTCTTATTTGAATCGCATTATACAATAACTCACAAAAAATCTGAACGACTAGTAAATCCATTTCCTATAATTTAAATTAGGCTGTTGAGTTTTCACTTTACCTTTCTGGGGTCCGACGATATGTCTTGCTGCCATTTTTCCAATTTGACAGTTAATTTGCCAGATACTTGCGGCAGTTTCACTGGCCTAATCAGTTCTTGCAGATTAACCAATTTAACTATGACTTGTTGCGCCACCTCCGTTACCGACGCAGTTCTATAATATAACATCATCTCTTGGGGATTTGTTGAATAGCTGAAATTAGAATAAGAATATTGTTTTCTTATATTTACGCGAACACGACACATTGAAATAAAACTATTTTACGGATTCTATCGCGTTTATTTACTTTTTTATGTTCCCGACGTTTCGGCTGCTTTACAGCAACCGGGGGACTGAGGTGTTAGACGTGATAGAATCCGAGAAACAGTTTTATTTCAATTAGAATAAGAATTTACAAAAGTGTATAAAATAATACGGTATTTATAATAAAACTCTGATCTCTATATCAGAGGTGTTCGCGGGCCGGGCCTAATAGGGTCTGAAATAAAATAAGAATATGCCACCCATAAACGAAGTTAATAATTAAAATTGAAAATAAAAAAAAACCCCATGCAACAACTTTTTAAACTACAAAAGAGCTGATAACTTTCAAACGGATGAACCGATTTTCATGCAACATAGCTAAGAACACTCTCGATCAGAATACCTTTCTAACAAAAAAACATCATTAAAATCGGTTCAGCCGTTTGAAAGTTATCAGCTCTTTTGCGCATCCGCTTGGGCGCTACGGTGCCACAGACAGATACACAGATACACATGTTAAACTTATAACACCCCTCTTTTTTCGCCGGGGGTTAAAAAATAGTGCAAATTGTAGTATAAAGCTTCGCCAACAAAATATTTAAGATTAATGTTGGAGCCAAGCTCAAGTCCGGCGGTGAATTCGGCAACTTTTACGGTTTTACCAACCTGTAGACGAGTTTAGCCGCCCTTATTTTGGCAACATGAATAATGCATGGTAATTAATTGCCCGCCATTCACATGGGCCCGTATTAATAAATCGATCTCAAATCTGAGAACGATATTTGGGAATGTCATACCAGTACAAAATTAGACGTCCAAAGCGTACTCAAGACCGGTCGCAGACTTAAAATAGTGTTATTAATACGGGATTTATGAATACTACCCAGCGTTGCGGCTGGACGCGCGCACGCTAATAAGTCTGTAGCTAATAAATGTATATTCATCTCTTTCTAACAACAGGTTATATGATGGTTTGTATGCATTAAGGTTAAAGCGCCCATCTAGCCCGCGAAGTTCAAATTTTTTGAGGTTTTTTAGAAATTTTTCAAAATCTGACAATAGTAAAAGGCACATTTTGTAATTCGCGAAAAAGACCGTGTGCAGTGCATTTATTAATATATCCAACGTACTCTAAAACATTTCAAGAACGACAGCTATCCAGATAATCTGGATTTTTTTGTATATTTAGTGATTTACTAGTATCATATCCACCGTGATAATATTTAGAGTAAAATAAATGTATTAATAAACACACTGCATACTGTGTTTGTCGCAAATCACAAAATGTTGTCTTAAATGTTTTCAGATTTTGGATAAACTATAACAATACTCGAAAATTTTGAATTTCGCGGGCTAAACAGGCGCCTTCACCTTAAATATAATTTATTTGCTGTTTTCAGAACATTATTTTTTAAAGCGTTTGACGTACCTATTAATAAATAAATATAATACGTCATGGACGATTACTTAATGCTTGATGCGTCAATATTTGCTTAGGGCAAGCATTGTACTTGAACTACGCTGAGGGAGTCTCGTTCTTCTCCAGCACATGCTGAGCCAATTACCTTTCGGCACAGTTCGCGCTGACCCTTATATTTTTATGTTCCCAATGTTTGTTTTGTGTCTTGCGATGTATGTCGAATAAATATTTCTTTCTTTCTAACTAAGCACACGCATAGACTGTTATTTTGTTTACGAAACCAATTTGTGTGGAACTCAATTCCCTTTTTCAAATTGTGTCAATATTTCAATTCAGTAAGTAAATATCAGAAAGAAGAGGATACCAAATAATTGTTGTGCAACTATTCTGAGCCCCTTGTGATTGTTTAAATATAGGTACTAGTATTCAGTAGCCAATTATATAATTGTTTCGAAAGCTATACTAGTAAAGCTATACAACTCGTGCCTAACACTTAATCTCCTTGTTCGAGCACGCACCATGCGATATGGTACACGATTCATTTCAAACTACAATGTAGGTATACGAAACAAATAAGGTTGCTTTTCGTTTACAATCACGCGTTGATATTGGTTATGTGTAAAGCATTATGACGCATTGTTTTCCTTTTGACCCTTAAAGATTATTGTAAGCACACGATAACACTATACTCACTTCAATACCTCTCCAAGTTCGTTGACAGTAGCGATAGACGCATGAAATGTTGTCTCCAGTTCGCGCAGTGTTGCCTCGACTTTGGACGGCGACACATTCGCATTGAGCAATGTAGCAGTCAATCCTAGATTTATAAAAAAAATACTCGAATTTGCTTCTGATCAAAACATTGCAACCACCTACATTTTTGAGAGTGGATGCAGTTCCCAAATAATTAGGGAGCGCATCTTCCTTAGTGTAAATAGGCCAATCAAAGCTTTACATTTCTATGCAATATGGGCACCTAAATATATTTGTCCATTCAAAACTTATGCCACTTTGATTTTATCGTGTAGGTGAAGCCCGGTACGCTGTAAGTAATGACACAAGTTCCTATGCAGTTGCTTCGGCAAGAAAGACAAAATATTAAACGGAAATTGTGTGACAGTCAGTCAGGGATTTCCATTCTATCGGAAAACCATTGGTCAACAATACAATCTTCATACCAAAAATCGGTAGTCCGTTAAATTATTGACGGTCGAAATTGCCGCACAGTGGACCTCTAACAGATAATAATTATTTTTAATTAGTTCAACGGCTTGACAGTTAGGCGACTACTAAAACTGTCTAAAGTAACACGAACCAATGGCTTTTCATATTACGTGCTACTTGATCTTGCAATCTTGAAGCTCTGCTTGCTTGCTGGAAAGGTGCATACCTAATACGCGGGGCTGATAGTCAACGGGACAATCTTCAAAATGCTTCATGATGATCCGCATCGGATGATCCTCGACGGCGTGGTGGCACTCGTCGAATATCAGCAGGTTTATGTCCTGGATATTTATGTATTTGTGGGTGAGCATGTCGCTTAGAATTTGACTCGTCATTACTATTACCTGAAATTAATTATAAATGTATACTAGGTGAAACGGAAAGGGTATACTATTATTTTTGCAACTTAACTTTGTAAAACTACTTCTTCTTTTTTTAAAATATGGCTTTCATCGTTAGGTATTTGTAAAACTAAAACTATCGGCTTTGTGGGACAGTTGAAGTACTAAAGGTTTTGTAGACTTATGAAATCTGTCAACAGCTGTATCCCTGTAACACCTTTGGTTTTTCAAGTTTCCTCCAAAGCTGATAGTTATTATAGCAGAATCACAAAGTTAAGTTTTGAAAAAAAAAGTATACCCTTTCTGTTTCAACCTGTACATAATGTTTCGCTACTTGTTTGAATATTAAGTTAACTATCAAATTTTAAAGGTATGAGTATGTCTTATAAAACCCTTACTAATATTATAAATGCGAATGTAACTCTATCTGTCTGTCTGTCTATAGCGCTTTTACGCCAGAACTACTGAACCAATTTAAATGAAATGTAGTACACAAATGGTCTAGAGCCTGAGAAAGGACACAGGCTACTTTTTAATGCGAATTGTATGGAAGTATCGTAATTTTTTGAGCTAGAAGCTTGAAACAACGTGCCTTATTTGTAAAATTAGCCTAATTAAAAATGCTACCCAAAGACACTATTTCACGCGGACGAAGTCGCGGGCACAGCTAGTAACGATATAAATACTTAAAGCAGTGGAGTTGAGATGCAGAATGCATTATTCGCCGATAACATGGAATTTGCATAAATCAAAATAACGTAAAGTGTACTTTCAGGCAAAATCAATTATTTTTCTCATGTTAGGTTGCAGTTATGATTCTGACCTACATAGGATGAAATCATTCGTTTCAGCGCGCAGCACTTTTGATGTTGAAACCGTAGTAACACAATATTTTAAATCTATGGTTCAAATATTGACCCTTACTTTTTAACCACTAGATACGTACACTAGATACGTGAAACTTAGCAAGTTAATTGCTGACATCTTCAGTCAAATAAAATTATTCCCACGCGACCGATAAATCTATTTTAAATCGAACGTCTTCAGGTCCATTGCTAGAAAAAAGTAACACCTTTACATTAAACGAAGACTACTTACCTCATTCTTTTCCAATTCCGCGTCCCATTTGTCTTTATCCCAGTAATCGACTCCATCTTCGCCACTGTACCCTGCCACTACGACGTGACATAGGCCTGTAATCACTTTTTTCTAAAAAAAAGATTAGTTAGTTCAATAACTTGACAAACGCTTGGCATAGTGGTTCGAGCGTTGGCCATTCGGCTCACTGCACATAGTGGATGCGGGTTTGATTCCCGCCAGGGCAAATTTCGGAAATGGCCTTTTAGTAAATTGCCCAGGTATGGGTGTCACTGGGATCGCCCCTAGCCCCAGTCCATTAGACGGTACACATAGTACAAGCGTTGCTTAGTTTGGGACCATACAGTTGGTTTGTCAGTTGGTCTGTCAGTGTGTTGGCGATATTTATTTGATTTATTTATCTCATTAAACAGCTGAATTTTGGTGATAGAACCTAGCTAGGGGTATTACCACCCTCTCACAGAAGATCTACGTAAAGTAGCTACTAAAGCTGCGTTTCAACAACTGCGTTACAATTTGAATGTTATGACTATACAGTTAAAGACTTTACTATAACACATTTGTGTTATATTTATAACCAGCGAAATATTAATGGAAATTACAGATAATAAAAACAACAGGCGTTTTGTTGTAAGCTTACCTAGTTTAATTTAAGTAGATATGTTATCATATCATATTTCATAACAATAACTAAGTCATTCAAACCAAAATGATCGCTTCCGTTTGTAACAGTGAGCCATGGCTCATACAATTTCATAATCGCCTACTCAAGTTCTTCTAATGTTTTAATGAACACTTGAAACATGCTAGCACTCTCGTGCCGAGACGATCCATAAATCAAAAGACGGCATTAAACTCTAATCTATTTTTAAATAAATTAATTTGTAGATATGGAAATGTCCATAGCTAAACTCCCTACAAAATCATAAAGGCACGGTTTGTTTATGCTAAACAATACACCATCACACCGACTATATTCTCCGAAAGAGTAGTCAGAGGTGTGCGTGCTGTCACATTTCGCCGAAGGTGTTTTGGTTACAGGGCGACCCTATTGTTATCATACCGAGCACGTTTCCCCTCGACGTGGGGGAATTTGGTAATCCACCAAGCTTGCCCTGTGTAGTGGGAACTATACATGTCTCAAGATATTTTCCATCACCATTCAACAGTGTTAATCTGGCAGGTTTCTTATTAATAATTATTCGAAACAGTTTAGTATAAGCTACTTACCTGTTGGTTAACAAGTGGTATGTTGTTCACAAGGAAGAAAGTGCGTTTGCCCCCTTGTCCCCAGGGCTTACGCAAGGCCTCCCTAAACCTTTTGATAAGCCTGACCGCAATAAAAGTTTTTCCTGACCCTGTGAACAATACGCAGCCAGGTTTGTTAAAGTAAAAGTGAATATAGTTTTTCAGAATGGAATCAACCCATATGCACTGCTGTAGAGTAGACCAAAACCAACCTTGTGTTAATCGTACTAAGTTGGTTTTAGTTTGCAGAAGTGTGTGTGGTTTGGTTCCATTTTGCAAAACTACATCCAAGTATGTGTTGACGTGTCCATATGTACCTACATAAGCACATACAGCACAAAGAAAAGGATGTTTGCTTTGTTTCATTTCATAATCTAAATATATATAACTCAAAGGTATATATAACTATATAACTCAAAGGACTTACTGACTGACTGACTAACTGACATAGTGATCTATCAACGCACAGCCCAAACCACTGGACGGATCGGGCTGAAATTTGGCATGCAGGTAGATGCTATGACGTAGGCATCCGCTAAGAAAGGATTTTGATTAATTCTACCCCCAAGGGGATAAAATAGGGGATGAAAGTTTGTATGAAACTTTGTCAATTAAATTCCACGCGGACGAAGTCGCGGGACAGCTAGTCAACAATAGGCGTATGTTTTCCAGTTTTAAGGCAACCTACACAGTCAGATCAACAGCTTAACCACCAGCAAGAGTAAATTAAACACAGGACAACTGCCTATTTTTTTAACCACCGACGAAAAAAGAGGGGGTGTTAAAAGTTTGACATGTGTATCTGTGTGTCTGTCAGTGGCATCGTAGCGCCCAAGCGGATGAACCAATTTCAATTTTGTTTTTTTGTTAGATAGGTATTCTGATCGAGAGTGTTCTTAGCTATGTTTCATGAAACTCGGTTCAGCCGTTTGAAAATTATCATCTCTTTTGTAGTTTATAAGTCGTCGCATCGGGGGTTTTCTATATTTTCAATTTTAGTTATTTGTCATACTCGTATAACTGCTTCTTTCTTCATGTTTGGTGTTATTTGTTCCGTTGGCAGTTGGTGCTACCGTGTGGAAGCATTTTGAAGTACGATTCACACCTAACGAAGATGCGCGCATCGCACGACCAAGACCTGACATGACGGTAATCAATTATGCCAACAAAAAAGAATTCTTTATTCTACAAATCAATCGGAATCCATTGCATGCCATGCATGCGCACAGTTAGATCGACCGATAGTACCGAGAATGACACAATGATGTATGATTATGAATGATAGCAATTTTTCGGGTACAGCTAGGAATCTCAAATCATATGGTAATTATGTACTTATCTGTTGATTTGCAATTTATAAGTCAATCCTTGCTAATATTATAAATGCGATGTAACTCTGTCTGTCGCGCTTTCACGCCAAAACTACTCAACCGAGTTAAATGAAATTTGGTACACAGATAGTCTAGATAGCCTGAGAAAGGATACAGGCAACTTTTTAATGCGAAAAAAGGGTTGTAAGGGGTTGAAAGGGGGTTATGAAAAGTTGTATGGAAGTATCGTTATTATTAGAGCTAGAAGCTTATCATTTATTTTTCATTACTCATACTCTGAAAGTAGGTCTGAAGTTGCCTGAGGAGCGGGTTGAAAGTAATACTTTTCCGGCCCGGGAGAATCGCTTTCAACTGACAACTGTCAAATTATAAAAAAAAAATTGTTCCATTTTCACATTTCTATGGAACCATGTCCAAACTTTTTCTACAGTCACTCAATTACAGCACGATGTAAAATTGAAATAACATAAAGAGTAAAAGACTATATATTTTTAAATAACTAAATTATAATTTAGTTTCAACAATTTCTTTAAAATAACATAGATTTGGGCAATATATTTAAAGATGAAAATGAAAAATTTTGGCTAAATAATGAAGTTGGCCGGCCAACGAAAAAAAAAAACAAAATAGGCGGCAATCCGATCTTTTTTTTTTTTCGACTTGTAGAGTATTGTTCATACTTCCTTGTATTATTTCTTTAGCCAATTTCTGTTTTTATTTTTACTTTCCTTGTATTCGTAATGAAAAGCGAAGTGTTTACCTCGGGTGAAAGACTTATTTTGTCCGTCAAACTATTAGCGCCCTCGCAGTCACTTTCACCACTCGTGTAACAATGTACTATTTTATGCTGTTGATTCGAAATAAATATGACATTCAAGGTTTGTAAAAGTTATAGCCTCAAGGGTGTAAAATAACAATAGCGAATAGGGGATGAAAGTTTGTATGGAAATATAGCTCTTTGTAGTGAAACACTGCAAATAGCTCATTAATTTATTTATATGTGTCTTATTTATAAAATAATTAAACATGCTACCCAAAGACACTGTTCCATGCGGACGAAGTCGTGGGCACGGCTAGTAATTTATAAATTAGACTAATTGATAGGTACTTTAATTACCTCTATAAGTTAAAATAAAATTACAAAACAAATCCCTAAAATATTAGGAAATATTAGGACCTATTTACCTAGAATAATATTTAGTTACCAAAATAAAATGTTCTATTTTAATTTTGTACCTACCTATGTATGTTAATTAGTTTGTTAACAGAAATATCAAATTAAGATAAATATAACGTTCAGTGTTTGTTAAAAATATTTCAAATTAATTACTATGCTTATCAAATTAAAGCTATCTGCGAGTTTGCATGTTGGTGTTTGATTTTTAATGTTGTCTCTTTTTCGTGCTACCAAAACACTAGAGACAACATTTTATGTAAATCAGTCAACATGTTTCGCCAGTGTAAACTTAGTGTATGAATTGCTCAAACACTATTCAACTAACCTGTAGGTAAATAAATGATAGTGTTGCTTTTTACAGCAATCTCTTCCAGCTGAGCCTGGTACGGCCTCGATTTTAAATGATTTAAGCCATCCGATGACTCTCCCTCCTCCATCTCGACACCTTAACAAAAAAAAATACAAAACCATAGAATTGGGAGTTTGTGTGGAAGGACTGACCTACTTACCTGTCTATTATATTTTTTTCTGTAATATTTATTTGTAACAACAGTCTGTGATAGGCCTGCAGATTTATCATCTAAGCCACTCTTGAATATAACATGAAAATACTTACTTTCTTACAAATTAAATTAAAATAGGCTTTTTAATTCATTATTGTAGCACTTATCACAATGATATAGGTATTGGTGTTTAGTTCTTTTTTCTTTGATAGTTAGCTATACTTTTCGTACTCTTGCATATTTATTTTATAAAGGTTTGTTTTTAACTATAACTTATAATCTAGGTATAGAATGGGAATTGTAAATAATAAAATTATATTATTAAATTTATGTACCTATCCTACTAATATTATAAATGCGAAAGTTTGTGAGTGTGGATGTATGTATGTATGTTTGTATGTTTGTTACTCCTTCACGCAAAAACTACTGAACGGATTTGGATGAAATTTGGAACACAGATAGATTATAACCGGGATTAACATATATGATACGTTTTAACCCAATAATCCAATACTACGCGGATGAAGTCGCGGGGCACAGCTAGTATCTCATAATGATAAAACAAGCATTTATGGGTAAGTACTTATAGCATAATTTGATCGTAAGTAACTCCGGCCCAGACAAGAAGTAGCCATCAATATCACCACTCTGTCACCCTATAGGGAGTTGTCCAAGTACCGAGTAGGTAAGCAACAAGTGTGTGCATAGCTCGGGAACATCATACTTTCATAATTACTATTACCTACTACATTAAACAAAACAATGTTATTGTAATGTGTACATACCGGTAATGTTAGACTGTCAGAAATGGATAATCCTGATGTAAGTTATCTCCTAGTTTCCTTCTTCTAAAAGAGTATTAAAAAGCACTGCTACTTAACATGAACTGACACGTTCAAACATGTTTACAACTTTCAATGCAATGATGCAATGCAAATGCATGCCTCGAAGGCAAACCACGTAAAATATATGAGTGAAATAAAAACATAGGAATAGTTTGATTCTGGGTTGCCCTCCACAAATTTATAATCACCTACCCGTCGGATGAGATCGCTTTAACGTAGTGATTATTGTTCTCTTTGCGCTTTATATACATTACAAAAAACTTTGTATATTAAGGTGAAGGCGCCTGTCTAGCCCGCGAAATTCAAATATTTCGAGTATTTTTATAGTTTATCCAAAATCTGAAAACATTTAAGACAACATTTTGTGATTTGCGAAAAACACAGTATTTTACTCTAAATATTATCACGGTGGATATGATACTAGTAAATCACGAAATATACAAAAATTGCCAGATTATCTGGATAGCTGTCGTTCTTGAAATGTTTTAGAGTAAGTTGGATATATTAATAAATGCACTGCACCCGGTCTTTTTCGCGAATTACAAAATGTACCTTTTATTATTGTCAGATTTTGAAAAAAATTCTAAAAGAACTCAAAAAATTTGAACTTCGCGGGCTAGATGGGCGCTTTAGCCTTAAGTAGTATATAGGAAACCGCATATTGATTAAATATATTCTCCTTGGGAAAACCTACATCTACCAATTTCGACACGGTGCGGGGGCAGGTCCGATTGACTTGCAGTTGTCAAATCTACCGGTCCGCTGAGTGTGTAACTGTGTACAAATGTGACGATGTGACAGTGTATATTATGCGTTTGTAGAGATAATTTTTATTTGATTACAGTGACACTGGTGAAAAACCTATTAAAATGGGTGGGCCATATTTTTTAAGTAAAATGTAGTGACACCGAGAGGAGTGATGTGAAAATATATATTTTTTAAATAACCTATTTAAAAACCTAGGTGCACTAAAAACAAAAATTGTATTTTTTGCCATAATGTGGGAATTTATTTTTATATGGCAACGTGAGAAAATTACGTTATCACTCCGTTCTACGTAGATAAAAATCTAAACTGTGACCAAAAATAATTACATTGATAAAATAGTTTCATACATACAATAATGGAACTAACGTAGTCATGTGTTTCATCAACAGATTAATTATTTTTTTTTACAGTTATGTGAGACAAAATATTACACTTCAAGTCATGAATGAGTGCCCCCATGATTGTGTGATTGTACGTATAAAGGAATGTAAAAAGTGTTTAAGTAAACGGGAAGAACCATCCATAGTGCTCACAAACATATTTATAGCGTCTTCTGTCATCTTGCATGACTTTCACGCGTGAACCGTGACGTGGCGTGCCGTCCATGGCGACGAAGACGTGGCGCACTGCAATATGTGGGGAGTGGGTAAGTACGTAGCATAGATAATTATTATTTTACATTGAAGGCTATATTGGTAGGATTATTTTGCGTTTGAATGAAACTAGCTTTAGGGATGTCAACTTAGAAAATACATCGAGGTAATGCATCGATGTTTTCTCAACATCGAGTACTTTTTCTAACATAGCATCTTAAACGAAGTGTTTATAAGTCCCCCCCCCCCCCCCCAGCCCCCTGACCACAGAATACTTTGTATATATAATGGAATCCCTGACACTCCCTACAAACAAACCAGTTTTTAACCGTCTTCACAGACAGAGCTGAGAGGAGTACTTACAACTCTGTGGTATAAGCAATATTTCTGAGGCAGAAGAACTTACGCTGAGCAAGACAAAAGTTTGTATCCTTAGTCTAAGTACTTACTCAATGTAGCTCGCAGCCAGCTGTCAAAATGTTAACAGCGTTGGTTACTTTAGCGTTTCCAAAGCGTTTCTAACTTGACCAAATCAAAAGAAGAAAGCCATTAATTAAAAAAAAAAATTACCAAAAAGTATTCTAGCCGTCACTCACCCGTCCTTCAATCCGAACTCGCAAAAGTCCAGATGTCAAAAAACTGCGTTTCGTACGTCTTGTTCTTCGAATCGAATCCGTTTTAGAGTCGAATTTTAATATTATACATGTTACTTTGTATTGGACAGTGTAAATAAGTGAAATTAGGCCTGATTGTAATGTAACTTGTTTACTATTATGTCTCCTTTTAATTGCAGAATACGATTACCGACTGTATATACCAATTTATTATTGGTACACTTTCTGTTTGTGACCACAGTCTCACCGGGTGGTAATCATACATTTAAATAAATACCTGGGGATTTACCTAACCTATTGGTAATACCTAGTAATTAATTAAATATATATTTACTTATTTACAGCAAATGATTTACATTTTTACGATGGCGCATCCACTGTGGATATTATAGGCGGGGATGTGTTCTTCGAAGTCCTTGATCCACCCGAATTGAGGTATACGTATAAAATCAGGCCTGCTAAAGACTTCGGCACTCCATTTGTGAGTATTAAATTCCGGCGGTTTGCAGTCCTGTCTAGGTTTCTAGACTAAATATAGAAATTATTTGTTCAGTCGTCACTTGATTATTATTCGTTGATAAACTGTCTAAAGTGAGCCCACTTTGCCTACAAAATCCACCAACTGGTCGGCATAAAAAATACCTTTAATACCCTAGGAATACTACTAGAATACTTATGTAGGATTTCTGGGTGGAAGTTAAATGATACATATTGTATACCTGGTTCTTTGAAGTCTGTGATCTGTTTAGACACTTTCATACCATAGTTTCAGAGATCAACTCCTACCAGACTGATGTACACACTCTTGGTTTCAGAATGAAAGTATGCAGTTTACAAAAGCTCGGTTAGTGCCCACCATACCCCTGCATAGCTGCTCTGATATTATCAATCAGGATGAAATTATGGGGCATATAGCTTTGTCAGAAAGAGGGTGAGTAGCTTATTATTTTTAGCAATAACTTCGTGGGGTTTAATTTACAATAAGGCACACCTTTACCAAATCTTATTTATATAATACAGTTATTGGGTACCAAAACTACTAGATGGATAATATGCAGGGCAGGGCTGACTTACCCAAGGCTGTGGTTGCACTGGTGAGATTATTGCAATAAAACTCCTGTAAAACATATGGCCATGGTCGCATCACATAAGCATTTTTTTATAGAAATTGCAGTCTTATCACAATTGCCTTATGGGTGCTTAGGGTTACACAAATTTATTTTGTTGACGACCGCTTGGTGCAGTGGTTTGAGCGTAGGCCGCTCGGCTCGCTACACATGGTGGTTGCGGGTTCAATTCCCGCGGGGGCAAATTTCGGAAATGGCCATTTCGTAATTTGCCTATGTCTGGGTGTCACCGGGATCGCCCCCAGTCCATTGTATGGTACCCATAGTACAAGTATTGCTTGGTTTGGGACCATACAGTTGGTGTGTCAGTCTGGCGATATTTATCCCCTTGACTTTTAATATTTCAGGGAATGCTCATTTGTATTCAAGGCAACAAAAGCTCAGGAGGCTGGAGCGAGAGCAATGATCATCACAGAATCTGTAGACAAGTGGGATGAAGCCCTTGACCATTTCATTGAGATGGTGGATGACAGGTGTGTTGATTTTCAACATTTCATTTTTATAAATAATAAATAAATATCGCCAGACGAACACACCAACTGTATGGTCCCAAACTAAGCAACGCTTGTACTATGGGTACCGTACAATAGACTGGGGGCGATCCCAGTGACACCCAGACCTGGGCAAATTACGAAAAGGCCATTTCCGGAATTTGCCCCCGCGGGAATTGAACCCGCAACCACCATGTGCAACCACCTGTAGCCCTTCTAGACAAACACTTTATGAGGCTATTTTGCTTTCCTAGTACTCTCTGAGTTTTTGTACCATCAATGTAGCATAGTTCATCATGATGTCTGTCAATAATGCAAGTCTCACATAGTTACTCTTGTCTTATGCCCTGGTGCACTGAACCGATAGACCTATGCTCAGACCGAGCATAGGTCTATCGGTTCAGTGCACCAGGGCGTTATGGGTTTGATTACCTTTTGGCCGATATTCAAAATGATTGCTTGTTCTGGGTATCCTGGAATCTGCGACTATAAAACAATTGTTGCTTAGTTTGTTGGGACCATACAAAATATATTATAAAAAAAAAACACCATCATATATCCATAGTAAATACATAGAAGGAAATCCTGATTGACTGATTCATCAACACAGAGTTTAGAAATACAACTTTTCGACATTAGATTCATTTTATGGCCTAGGCAAGCAATAAGAAATGATTTCTGGAATTTCAACCCCCTAAGAAGGTAAATACGGGATGAATGTTTGTTTGGGGGTCTCAACTGTAGATATAAGATGATAATATAAGATTTAAGAATAAAAATGAAAAAATGACAATTTGTAAGTGCCCCCCTAGGCCTAAACAAAATAAACACTTTGACTTTATAGAAGCTATAAACGCGATAATCAGTACAGAGGCTATACATCCTACTAATATTATAAATGCGAAAGTTTGTGAGTGTGGATGTATGTATGTATGTATGTTTGTTACTCCTTCACGCAAAAACTACTGAACGGATTTGGATGAAATTTGGAACACAGATAGATTATAACCGGGATTAACATATATGATACTTTTTAACCCAATAATCCAATACTACGCGGATGAAGTCGCGGGGCACAGCTAGTATATCATAATCTATATACAAGGTGAAACAGAAAGGGTATACTTTTTTTTTCAAAACTTAACTTTGTAATTCTAAAGCTATCAGCTTTGGAGGAAAATTGAAAAACAAAAGGTGTTATAGGAATACAGCTGTTGACCAACTTCACAAGTCTACAAAACCTTTAGTACTTCAACTGTCCCACAAAGCCGATAGTTTGAGTTGTTAATAGTATAAGTTAAGTTGCAAAAAAATAGTATACCCTTTTTGTTTCACCTAGTATATATAACTCAAACGTGACTGGCATAGTGATCTATCAACGCACATGCCAAACCACTGGACGGATCGGGCTGAAATTTGGCATGCAGGTAGATGTTATGACGAAGGCATCCGCTAAGAAAGGATTTTGATTAAGGGGCTGTGGCCAGAAAAATGAATCGCGATTTTGGGCCATCTGACACTCGCATTCGCTAGCCACGTCATGACGTTGGCACTACGGAAATCTATGGAGCAGCCTAAATAGTTCTTTTTTAACAGAATTAAAAATAGAAGGAGGAAGTTCTCAGTTCAGTTGTTTTTTTATGTATGTTACCTCAGATCTCCGTCATTTATAAACCAATTTGAAAGAATATTTATTTATTAGATATTTTATTGTTTATATTATTATTTATTGATACTTGTAGGACCCATAGAAATTTTACCAAAATCGGTTCAGTAGTTTGGGAGATGGACTATTTACAGTTACCAGCAATTCAATACGTAGTTTACCATTAAAAACATGACCAAAACTTTATTAAAAAAATATCGACTCCCCTAAAAAAACCCGGGTGCGCTAAATAAAACGCTAGAAATGTTGAGGTCCCTAATTTGGAGTCAGTGTTAATTCAAGTAAGTAGGAGTTTTTAGGTACCTAAGAAGCTATCCTAACGTAGAGTAAAGATTCTACCACTGCAGCGACTCCATATGAAATAAATTGTCATTTCTAGCTTTTTAGTGCAGGTTTTATTGAAGTCAGTTCTATTTTTTTTTAATTCCTTAGTCGCCCATTACTCCAAAAATTTGGGCGTCAAGTATACTGATTCCATGTGCCCGCGGTATAGTCGAAGTAAAGATGTTCCGTTTAAAAAAAAACCGGTAATAAGTCTTTTAACACAAAGGCAATTACAAATTGAATTATGGCGAAAATTTGTATTTTTCTTAAATTCGGTAGTTAGCTAGATTATAAACGTCCGATAGTAAGGTCGGTCGTCTGTCATCTTGGAATCTAAAATTTACGTCATAATCGTAATCGGCACGCAAAAAACCTATGCCAGATTTTCCCAAATATTTGAAGTCCGGAACTTGGGATTAAAAAAATCACATAATTATACTTCACTAGCTGTGCCCCGCGACTCCGTCCGCGTTCTGTTGAAATTTTTCCTGAATTTTCTTTGCTATAAACCTCACGGAGCCCGAGACCTTTCCAACGAATGCAAAACCGCGGAAATCGGTTCGTGCGTTCTGGAGTTATAGCGTCAGGAAGGAAAACCCGACTTATTTTTATATAGTAGATAAAATATAGCTTGATCTCTGCGACAACTGTCAGTAAAATCATGCCTATGAAGTCTTGAATTTCATAATAGTACAGACAGTACCTGTCAATGTCATACTTTATGGGCATGCCGATCTAATTAGTGATGGGCGATGAATCATCGTGACCACAGACGATATTTGAAATAAAACTTAATTTATCTTTTAATTTGATTGTATATTTTAATATCATAACATTATTTACATTTGTGCATACTGGATCAAATATAATAGTGACAAAATAAAATCTAATTTTGGGAGCGGGACGTCCGATTTGATAATATTTGCGAACAAGAATTCATAATTAATTTACAAGATTGTTTTAGCGATTCAGAAACTGACCGTGATATGGATTTGGGTTGTACTCCTTTAAGAGAATAAGTGTCATTTTATATTAAAATATTAGTTTTTAGCATTGATGATAGAAAGAAACATCCATCATTTCTATCGACATTTTTTTATATCCTGACAACCCTATAAATATCACTTTGACTTAAGTCGCAGATATCAATATTAGTCATGGCATCTCTTTATGACTAATTATTGCAGAGCTCAGTGGGATGGAAATTATATCTATACAAATAAATAAAATTGGAGTGTCTGTTTGTAAAACCAAAATAACACTTTTTCACTAAATGCATATAAAAGTACATACGACGCCTATAACAAAAACGCGATTAAAATTTTTTTTGTCTGTCTGTGTGTCTGTCTGTCTGTCTATCTGTCTGTCTGTCTGTGTGTTTGTTCCGGGTAATCTCCAAAACGGCTGGACCGATTTTGACGAGCTTTCACTGGCAGATAGCTGATGTTTCAAGGAGTAATTTAGGCTACTTTCATTTTAGAAAAACAATTAGCGTTCCGTGTAAAAAAATAAAAACACATGAAATCAAAGAGTATCTCCGAAATGGCTGAACCGATTTTGACGGGACTTTCACTGGTAGATATCTGTTATTATAAGCAGTAACTTAGGCTACTTTTATTTTAGAAAAACAAAATAAAAAAAAATGACTCGTGTCGAGGGCTCAGGATGCGGGACGGGCTTTTTTGATAAGTTAAATTCCATGCAGACGAAGTCGCGGGCTCAGCTAGTATATAATAAATTTAGTTAGTAGATTTATTTAACACATAAAGGAACGAAAAATTACAAGAGAGTGACAATTGATCTTTTTAAACAATTGACAGAGAATAAATCCAGAAAAAGAAATCAAATATGAAATTAAAATAAAACCTTATTTTATTTCTAACAATCAAGCTATGTTTTATGTCCTAGTTTTCGCTTCTTCCTATATCTATGGTTCGCCAGATAATTTGGTTATGTCACTCTGTCCGACCGCCCGACGTCACAGTCCTTTTATTCAGAGGCTAGAAGGCTGCAAACTGGCGCTAAAATGGATTTTTGGTACCGCTGCAAAACTGTTTAAATATTGAAAGCAATATAATTATAGGGTAGGTTACCAGTTTTAAAAAATAAATCCCATTGATTCAATATTGCCGATTGGTTAAGCCCGCGTCTTGCGGGCTGATACCAGGTCTCGGGTTCAAACCCCGGCTCGAACCTCTGGATTTTTCGAAATCTATGTGCGAATCATAATTTCTATATGATTATCACTTGCTTACGGTGAAGGAAAACATCGTGATGAAACCTGCATGTCTTAGAGGATTTAAATTTTCGAAAGACATGTGAAATCCGCCAACCCGCACTGGGCCAGCGTGGTGGATTATGGCCTGAATCCCTCTCGTGTTGAGGGGAGGCAAGTGCCCAGGAGTGGGACGTCAAAAGGGCTAAAACTATTATTTTACTAAATATTGAGCTCCGCAATGGCCTTTTTCACGTAATCACCTCTAACTGGTGGTATTTTAAATTATTCGAATTGATATCGGACACGGATAAGATCACTTACACGTCTGTGTTAATGCCAAATTAAAATTTATTTTGAATATTTTTTCACTGTTGTATGTTATGACATATTCGATTACGTCATACGAATATGTCATACGATTATTAACATACAAATAAATAAATATCGCCAAACGAACACACCAACTGTATGGTCCCAAACTAAGCAACGCTTGTACTATGGGTACCATACAATGGACTGGGGGTGATCCCAGTGTCACCCAGACTAGGGAAAATTACGAAGAAGCCATTTTCGAAATTTACCCTGTCGGGAATCGAACCCGCAACCACCCGATGCAGTGAACCCAGCGGCCTACGCTCGAACCACTGCGCCAAGCGGCGGCCAAATTATATTTTTTAGTACATTTTAAATAGTCAAAAATATAAGTTGACATTTAAAATACCCCTTCCCCCTGATCGACGTTATAAATAAACAATGATTATAATATAAAATATAATTAATAAATGATTAATAAAATAACCATTTCGTTAAGTAACATTCAAAAGCAATGTCTACTGAAATACATGCCTTTAAATAAACGTATGTTTTCTCATAATGTCTCCCTTCGCCGTTCAGCAAGTGAAAATTTACGTTGGAAATTATATGGAAATAGAATAATGAACTTTAAAAAAAAGTCTGAAAATCTGTCAAATTACTACTATATACAAGTACATATAGTATCGTACTCGCACTTGAAATATTTTTTATTTGACCAAAGGAGTTTCCACTCTCTCCGTTTACGTATTGGTTACGAAGAATTTATTTAAATTCGGATCTGAAAAAAATCGGCATAGGTCCGACCTCGATGACGTCCGCAGACGACTGAGCTAGTTAGAATATGACAGTGATGCAATGACTTCATGTATAGAAAATATGAGATGACACTAGTCACCGCGCGCTCGGAAGTTAAACCACATAAGCGCTAAACAATATTTCTTTGGTTTTTAACAAAACTAGGGAATTAATTAAATTTTTCGGTTATCCTGATCCTAGATATTATCATTTACTATGTTTTAGAAAAAAAATCGTGATCTAATTCGTAATAATATCGTGGATGAAACGAAAATAAAAAGCAATAACAGCCAACATTGGATTTTTTTTCTATCGAGGAAATTTCACTTAATCGTGTTTTCCTATATATGTAATCCTAGTTAATGTTTTTGAATAACACATATCTGAATATAAGCTTCTTAATCTATAAAATGATAGAAATATTTCGAATTAAAAACCCAAAAATTGCGACTGCCTCCTCTTAATTCTACCCCCAAGGGGATAAAATAGGGGATGAAAGTTAGTAAAAAAATTTTGTCAATTAAATTCCACGCGGACGAAGTCGCGGGCACAGCTAGAATTGCATAAAACACAAGAATCAAAAATGCATCCGATATTTCCTGCACAAATTATTATCTTGTTTTATCATGTTCTGGAAATAAATCATATTCTGTACACACAGCATATAATTCATTGCAATAAAATATCCTTAAATATTTTGTGTGTAATTTCCAGAATGGAAGTAGATGTGAACATCCCAGCGGGCTTCCTTCTAGGCCGGAGTGGGGCCACAATACTTCGCACGTTGAGAAAGTTAAAGAAAAAGTATGCAATAGTGAACCTTCCAATTAATATGACGCATGTGCCATTTAGCAAGATGAATCAACCGCCCTGGGTTGCATGGTAACCAAGAGAAATTATATTCTAATTATATGATTTAAGAAGTTGTACAATTATTTGTAATAGTTGTTTTGTTACTGACCGTTAATATTTGTTTAATTTTAGACATTTTGTGTAATATAAAGTTATATATTATTATGTACTTTGCAAATTTTGTGTGGCTGAGAAACAAATAATAATGTCAAATTATGCAAAGACATTTTGGTATTTTTTGCCTTTTTCAGGGTTCTGTAGTCCCTGCAAGGACCTCTTGGAATTTATATTTTTTTGTAAATAATATAAATAAGTAAATGTTTAAAAAAAATTGCAATATTGGTAATAATTTAGTGTGAGTAATACCAAAAGAAAGAGTACAAAATGTTATTATTCAGGCAGGTAAAGTTTCGTTGCCTGATTTAAGTAAATATTAAGTCTTTAGTAAACTACATACAATGCGGTATTATAGCTAGAAGCTTTATATTCTGTTGACACAATCGATATAATAAGTACTTACTAAGGTTCGTATTAATAAACCGATCTCAAGTCTGAGTGATCTTGAAAATGTCATCCTAACGTCATCCCAGTACAAAATGACATGTCAAACGCGAACTTAAGCTCACAGACTTGAGATCGATTTATTAATTCGGGCTTACGTCTGTAATCCCAGTCTGTAACGTTTTCGACATTCTTCATTTTGATATTTTCCAAAGTACCTATGCTTATCTTGGCAGGCTGTATTTACAATTGTATTATAGATAAATTTATAGTAGATATAATGTAACATTAAATATTTTGTGATATAAATAATAATGTGTATGTTTGTGTGCACCAAAGGAATTGTAATAAGTAAATAGGATTACAATTTCTTTGGTGTGCACCTAGTTTTGATCGCATGATTTAAATTGATTGATTGATCAATAAAATGTCGGCGTTTACTTTGAGCAGTGTCGAACTATATGTATTTAGTTATTCTATTCAAGTATTATTATAATATACTAATACGAGTATACTCCTAGAGGCACGATATGAAAATACACGAAATTTCGTCACTCAATCCTCCTTTCAAAAAATGAAATTTATTCTGAAGGTTTAAGACCAATGCATTGTTTATTCTTCTTATTGTATTTTTTTCATACTTTCGAGGTTTTCAATGTTGAGCTACTGTATTTATATGCACCTACCACTAAAGGTGTCATCATGTAAACATCGCAGTGTGCATATTTGGCGACTGCTTGGCGCAGTGGTTCGAGCGTAGGCCGCTCGGCTCACTGCACATGGTGGTTGCGGGTTCGATTCCCGCTGGGGTAAATTTCGGAAATGGCCTTTTCGTAATTTGCCCTGGTCTGGGTGTCAATGGGATCGCCCCCAGTCCATTGTACGGTACCCATAGTACACGCGTTGCTGAGTTTGGGACCATACAGTTGGTGTGTTCGTCTGGCGATATTTAATTATTTATTTTATTTAGTATGTTTGGATTGAATTGGATATCGTTTCGCAGAACAGAATCAACCCACATGCTGTAGACCAAAACCAACCTTGCGTTAGTGGTTCTAGGTTGGTTTCAGTTTGCAGTAGTGTGGGTGCATTGGCTCTATTTTGCAAATATAAGTCAAATTTCTCACAAGATTATACAAAATATACAGTAGGTATAGTGTGTGTGTGTCAGTTTATATTACCATAGCACTAGTTTAATATTCTTATGACAACTAAATGCTTCACAGGTGTTAGTTAAGGTGAAGGCGCCTGTCTAGCCCGCGAAGTTCAAATTTTTTGAGTTCTTTTAGAAATTTTTCAAAATCTGAAAATAACAAAAGGCACATTTTGTAATTCGCGAGAAAGACCATGTGCAGTGCATTTATTTATATATCCAACTTACTCTAAAACATTTCAAGAACGACAGCTATCCAGATAATCTGGCAATTTTTTATATTTAGTGATTTACTAGTATCATATCCACAGTGATAATATTTAGAGTAAAATAAATGTATTAATACTGTGTTTGTCGCAAATCACAAAATGTTGTCTTAAATGTTTTCAGATTTTGGATAAACTATAAAAATACTCGAAAATTTTGAATTTCGCGGGCTAGACAGGCGCCTTCACCTTAATGGACATTGTAATGCAATTCTATAATAATGTTACCATACATACAATAATATATTGCTTTTAGTCATTATCGATAAAATCTGTGTAATCTTCAACTGTTTCATGTAAATAATTAATTAATATATATTTAGTTGGAACAATCATTTGAATGCATAACATGAGTTATTTTTTGAACATACTAGGTACATATGTAGCAGAGTAATAGCCTATATTTCAAACTTAGAGGTAGTGCCACCCTCTCACAGAAGATCGGCGTAAAGTAGCAATTATAGCTGCGTTTTGTACGAGTGAGAGAGGCGGAAGCCAATCCTCCTCCCTTTCCTCCCTATGTCCTACTCTCTATCAGGTCGGTAACGTGGGAGCACTGCATTTGGTATTTCAAGCATCTATAGGCTACGGTAACTGCTTAACATTGGGTGGATCGTATGCTGGCTTGCCGACTTTATTATATAACAAAAAAACTTCCGACCACAGATATAGATTTACATAGATAACTCAAATGCATGTACTTCGCGTGTCCGAACCCCGACCAAGCGTCAAGGTTTGGTCGCCGCTAACTTGTGAGCGAGCGGGACCACAGATATAAAAATATGAGTATGAGCGAGATAATCACTCGAGAGAATCGTAGCGGGCGGAGGGGCATCGGCGGCATCGGTGTCTTTGAATCGGTTTGGATTTCCCGTCACTAAATTTCGGCTGTGACGTCACAGTAGGTGTTAAAAATTCATTAAAATTCGGCACGCTTGGTTACAATACAAATCGTGATACTTGCGTTATCTATGTAAATCTATATCTGTGCTTCCGACAGTCTTAATTCATTGTACGAAACACCACTATGATATACTTTATGCCGATTTTCTGTCAGAGGTTTTTTTTTTTTGAATTGACTGTATGTTGTTGGCCAGAGTGGCCATAACAATTTCACCCGGACAGAGGGCGAGCGCAAGTGCGCTCCAGCCAACTTCTGTCAGAGGGTCGGACTACCCTATGTATGGACTGAAGGCGATTGGCTGCAGCTTTGCTTTTCCACCGTACGATTGTCAAACTTTTATAATATATACCTACCTACGCACTTTGTATCTGCTTATTTTTCTACCTAAGTAAAGGTATATCTTTTCTTTCCATTATCAAGGGTATCTATCTTATCCTTTTACTTGGCTATATAAGTAGATATCAATCCGATAAATAACAATATCAAGCTCATTTTAGACCCGTAACTTGAGTAAGTTTGAGATGCTTATATTTTGTAGGTTTCGACGACCGCTTGGCGCAGTGGTTTGAGCGTAGGCCGCTCGGCTCACTACACATGGTGGTTGCGGTTTCGATTCCCGCTGGGGTAAATTTGGGAAATGGCCTTTTCGTAATTTGCCCTGGTCTGGGTGTCACTGGGATCGCCCCCAGTCCATTGTACGGTACCCATACTACAAGCTTTGCTTAGTTTGGGACCATATAGTTGGTGTGTCAGTCTGGCGATATTTATTATTATTTATTAGGTACTGGAATATGACATTAGAATCACTTTTCCGAATTAGCTCTCAGACTTGATATCGACTTATTAATAGCGGCCTCAGTCGCAAGTTATAATTTCTAATTAGAGGGGGTAGTAGACGAGGTTCCCGCCCCGCAAGCCCGCAGGTATCGCCCACAGATATAGATTTACATAGATAGCGCAAGTATCACGATTTGTATTGAAACCAAACGTGCCGAATTTTTAACACCTAATTAGTGACGGGGAATCCAACCCGATTCAAAGACACCGATGCCGCGGATGCTCCTCCGACCGCTACGATTCTCTCGAGTGATTATCTCGCTCATACTCATATTTTTTATATCTGTAGTCGAGCCGCTAACTTACAGTCCAAGTTAGCGGCGACCAACCTTGACGTTTGGTCGGGGTTTCGTACACGCGAAGTACATGCATTTGCGTTATCTATGTAAATCTATGTCTGTGGTATCGTCCCTCCGCAGCTCCGCCGACCGTATCAAACATTCAACGCTATCGACGCCCCATTCCCATTATGTCGTGGTACTCCACTTGTTGGCGACAAACGGCACATTATATTTTATTTAGGTTGCCTATGTTTATTTTTTTGTAGCCTATTTTATGTCCCACCGCTGGGCAAAGGCCTAGCCTTGTTGTCACCACAGGTTGGGTAACCCTATCTTGGGCTTGTTGTGCACACGATTTACACGCAAAGGTGTTCAAATCGACGCACCATCTTCGCCTTGGCCTACCACGACGTCGGTGACCATTTAGGTATTATAATGCTAATAGTAATAATTAGTGATGTAACGAATGTTGGATTTTTGACATTCGCGAATGCGAATGCGAATGCGAATATTTGGCTACAACATTCGCGAATGCGAATGCGAATGCGAATATTTGGCTACAACATTCGCGAATGCGAATGCGAATGCGAATGTTGACTTTCAAATAACTCTAAATTGAAAATTTAAAAAACCCCCGATGCGACTTCTTTTTAAACTACAAAAGAGCTGATCATTTTCAAACGGCTGAACCGATTTTCATGAAACATAACTAAGAACACTCTCGATCAGAGTACCTTTCGGGTCATCTGCTTGGGCGCTACGATGCCACAGACAGACACACAGATACACATGTTAATCTTATAACACCCCTCTTTTTTCGTCGAGGGTTAATTAAGAGCGCGAAAAATGTTAGACTGGTTTGACATTTCGTGTCGGCCAAGCATAGCCGAACCCATACAGGTTAAAAAAACGAAGTTAGTGACTTAAAGTTAATTCGAAGAGATTTGTTTTGATATGAGAGTAGTTTAGTATTATTGCATTAATCAAATTTCATTGATATTCAAAGTTTATGAACAAGTAAGCTAAGTTCATCATTACATTACGATCGAGGCTGGTTTGCAGCCCGAAACTAACGCGAGGGCTGTGATGGAGGCAAGGTGTATAATGAACAATGCTCACGCGTTTCATACGACATTTTACAACACACTTGCGAGTAGAAAATATTTAAAATATTACAATTTTAATGGAAAAAATCACAGTTCACAAATTTGTTTAAGACCTAGAGAATTGCAAGATGAATGAAAAATAAAACAAGATGGCGCGCCGTAAGTTTTTAGGGTTTCGTAGTCAGACTCGCAACACTTATAGTTTAGCCACGTCCGTCTGTCCATCTGCTCGTCCTCTGACATCACAGTAATTTTATTTAGAGACTATTAGGGATAAACTACTGCAAATTGGCAAAAAAATAGAGTTTATGTACCGCTACAAAACTGTGTATTTATATTTTGAAAGCAAATTTATACTATTATACCTCCCAGACTTAAGAAAGGGGAGTGAAAAAAATAGTTTACTTACCCCCTCGAGTGAGGTAATGTTCAGTAGGTATTTTAAAATAATTTGAAGGTTTCTTTGACAGTTTTTCAATATAAATTTCCCGTTTACGAAATATTGAGCTTTAAAGTGGCCGTTTTTACGGGAGTAGCAAGCATTCATCCTTTGACTTAGAACAACATTATAAATGGTTTACTATAGAAAATAAATAGTTCTTTAATTTTTAAAATAAATATAATTAATTTTGAAAAAAATCGAAAGTTTGGACTGAGTCTCAAACCCACGCACCACTGCTTGAGCACCCAGTGCAATCACGACTTAATTATTTGAATTAAAACTTTTCATAAGAACTTTTCATCAGTCCAAAAAGAAAATAAAGGTTTATGTCACTTTTACTTAAGATGTCTTTGAATGCCGGTTTAATAAATTTAGTCGCAGAATTTCATACTTTTTTATTTATACGGTAGCCAATCGTTTATAAATTTCACAGAATATAATAGGTTACGAGAGCCGCCGTACTTAATGTTTCATATCAATAAAAATACACCACTCTTATTTTTAGGGTTCCGTATTATCAAAAAGTGGCGGGATGTCTACTGAACCCTATACATAAAGTATGCGTAGTCCGACATGCGGATCTTCTCAGTCGAGGTCGTGTCTCTTGTGGCGCCCTTGAGCTAGCTACCCCCCTGCCCCTCTGGCTGGAGCGCACTTGCGCTCGCCCTCTGTCCGGGTGAAGTTGTTATGGCCACTCTGGCCAACAACATATAGCCCATTCAAAAAAAAAAATCCGACATGCATTTGGCCGGTTATACTTATCTATGGGTGGTGGTCTTATCTATGGTGGCAAAGCCAGATATATTTATTTATAATAATGTAATAAACATTGTTTATTTATTTTATAAAAAATATTTACTATTTTTAGGATTCTTTACTAAGATTTAAAAAATGTAAAGTCAAAATCACTAGTGCGTAATACGCTGCTTTATGAACCTAAAAGCAGTGCAATAAGGGCAACCCTACGAGCAAGCTTGTTGAAAAAATATATTATTCTTACTAGTTGTATTAAAATTCCATTTCTATCTATACATAATTTCCTTTTTTTTTCAAAAACATTCGCCAAACATTCGCATAGATTCTTGCGAATGCGAATGCGAATGCGAATGTCAAAAAATATGCGAATATTCGCGAATGCGAATGCGAATGCGAATATTCGTTACATCACTAGTAATAATGTTTTTCGTCGGTCATGTTACCTACCTATACCTAAAGAAGGTAGGTATTATTTGAAACAGGAATAATGATCTATCATTACCATTACGTAACGTGAAGTGGGCACTTGCATCACCTAGCATCCCGTTGTCGATTAGCTTGGCTACCCACTTTGATTTTAAATATTCAAAAAAGGGTTTTGTAGGTACCTACTACCTACATCTAGCTACATTAAACATTTCTTCATAATTAACAAAAGGGCAATAGACGGCATTCGTGTTGGAAAACAGTTGCGTGTTACAAGTTATAAAAAGTAAAACAAACAAGTGAAAAGTATTGTTGAACGGTGTTATCAAACTAGACCAAATGTTAGCAGTCTTGTACAGCCGTGCCGTCTTCTTTAAAATTGTTTGGAGTTGATTACAATGTCGGCACCTATGTAATACAGCCTTTGGATGGGAGATTCCTTTACAATTTGTGGTTTATGTGTCTACTTTTCTACTAGCTATCAAACTGTAAAAATACAAAAACATTTAGGTACTCTTATCTAACTATTTAAGTATTAGGTATCACAGGGGATTGGTAAAAATAATGAGTATAATACCTAAGTGAAGATTAATTTACGCAACAGAGCATGGCTATACACGTAATTTTAGCTGGTAGGTAAGTATTCGGCAGATTAGTACCAAACAAATACTCATATATTTCTAACACGTGTGCGTGGGCTACCTAGGTAAGTGGGCATTAATTATAAAAAATAATAATTACGTAAGCCACGAGTAGGTAGGTAGTATCTACTACTGCGTGTCCATGACTCACAAATAACTCATTTATTACCTACCGAAACTCATCCCATCTTGTCTGTAAGTATGGTAGTAAAAATGAATCTATAGTAATCATTGTGATCTCCGACGCCTTCTAAAGCAAAAAATATGCCTCGAGATTCAAGCAGACTTTGCGAGTACAAAAGAGAGTAGCGTCTAGTTACCTACACCGGCTGCAAAAATATAGATTTTCATAATATACAAAGTACTCTGTGATATAGATTTAGGATAGTAGTCGTGAGGTGGAGTCGAGTTCGTACATCATAGTAATGGCAAGATCGATAATGACTCGTGGCACGAAACATGCGGGCTCATTGCTTATGCGCATTGCTATCTTGTAATTTGAATAGATGCGCTTGAACAGGCGGGAACAAAGGATAATCAACCGGAAGCGATAAACAAACGGGTCTCCAGCTAACACGTGAGTATTGTTGGAAAAGTGACTTTATTGATAGCGCAATATTTTATCGCATTCTTTACGTAGGTATACCTTCTCAGGTACCTACATAATATCTTCAATATTCTTATGTCATAATCATTTTAAAAACTTATAGTTCTGAGATGTAATGTAAATTTATCAACGAACATCACTTTAGACTAAGATAAGCTAAGAACTCTAGCTAGAGCATTATGAAACTAATCTATGTAAAGACTTTTGAGCTTAACCTACAGCATTGGTTAATGCTTTGACATTTCATTGCATAGATCAAGGCAGAGGCTATGGGTAGAGTGGTTTGGTCATTACTCTCATTTTGAAAACTAGGTATATGAATTCTATATAGGTACTTATACAGTATTTTACCGTATCACGCTCTAATATTCTCCGCGTTTAGCTGGCATACAACAATGGCCGCAGTCACGCCCGTCGATTTCTCTGCGAACAATGTTTATGTAGAAAAAAAACTCCGCGGTCCACTGGCCAAGCGTGACGGACATGCCGTGTGCGCTGTGCTCTATGCGCGCCATCTTGAATGCGCGGGTTGGGTTGCGCGCGCGCATTGCTGGAACGTTTGGAGTTTCATTGACTTCTATATTTATTTATAAGCCTCAATTCTACATGAGAGGGTACCTAACTGTACTTCAACTGCTGCATAGAGAACAACACACTTTGAATTTCTATATTGTAGACCTGTCAGTCGATTCTGAAGTTCACTTGTTAAATTGATAGGTAGGATCTATTCTGTAACCTCGTAGCGTTTCTTGGTATGTGTGTCTCTATAAGAACGCTAGTACCTATTAAGTCCTATTAAGATTTCCAGTATACAAGCTAGGCTTTGTCACCGGTCAATGTGGGTGATTGGTTCGGATGATATAACTACCTACTTTTAGGTTTTATTTTATAGGTATAACAACATCGGTGAACATGCGTATTATAGGAACTACTTAATCAGTTACCGTCGCCTATAGTTGCTTGCAATACCAAAGGCATTGCTCGCACGTTGTGACCTGGGAAATGGACATTGGGTTGTGCTTCCGATTTTCTCACTCATCGTACGAAACGCATCTACTTCACGCCGATTTTCTGTGAGAGGGTGCTACTGCCCCGGTCTGGCCAGGCCTTATATAAACAGTAGTTAATTGGCTACTACTTGGCTCTATCACCATTAAAGGTTCTAATGAGATCAAAAGTTTTTTGATTGTTGCGTACCTATCTATACAAATAAATAAAATTGGAGTGTCTGTTTGTAATATCAAAATAACACCTTTTCACTAAATGCATATGAAAGTACAAACGACACCTATATCAAAAACGCGATTTAAAACTTTTTTGTTTGTCTGTCTGTCTGTCTGTGAGTTTGTTCCGGGTAATCTCCGAAACGGCTGGACCGATTTTGACGGGACTTTCACTGGTAGATAGCTGAAGTTATAAACAGTAACTTAGGCAACTTTTATTTTAGAAAAACAAAATTTAAAAAATGGGTCCTGTCGCGCGGGCTCAGAACGCGGGAGCAGGCTTTTTTGTTAAGTTAAATTCCACGCGGACGAAGTCGCGGGGCACAGCTAGTATAAAATAAATCCATGATTATTTCCTACAAGCCCGCGGCTGAATACATTGTAAAGATCCAACAAACTGGTGTGGGACGTAACGGTTATACTTATTCAAGACTAGCTGAGCCCGCGACTTCGTCCGCGTGAATTTAACTTAACAAAAAAGCGCCCGCGTTCTGAAACCCGCGCGACAGTTCCCATTTTTTTAATTTTGTTTTAAATAAAAGTAGCCTAAGTTACTGCTTATAACAGCAGCTATCTACCAGTGAAAGTCCCGTCAAAATCGATCCAGCCGTTTCGGAGATTACTCGGAACAAACACACAGACAGCTGTCTGTCTGTGTGTTTGTTCCGAGTAATTGTTGCGATTTAAAAATTGTTTGTCTGTCTGTCTGTACAGACAGACAAACAATTTTTAAATCGCGTTTTTGTTATAGGTGTCGTATGTACTTTCATATGCATTTAGTGAAGAGGTGTTATTTTGATATTACAAACCGACACTCCAATTTTATTTATTTGTATAGACAACAATGATACAATAATTGTTGTATTACGCCACGAAAAGTAATGGAGCGTTCATGGAATCGTTCCAGCTTCTAACAATCGAGTATTAAAGTTATTGTTTCTATATTCAGAGTTTGGTAATGTCTGTATAATGGGGTGCAGGCTAGAGGTGCTTTCGGTCATGCAAAGTGCAATTAGGATGCAGCTGTAGATATCGTAGCGCGAAAGCTGGATTGTTTGTAAGTACACCTACTCATTATTATTAATTACGATCAAAATGAATATGTATTGTTTATGCTTGTAATAAAGTCGGCAAACAATGTACCTGTCCTTAATTTCAAAATTATGTCAATATCATAGGTATTACCGTTTTGAAGTCAGTAGGAAGGTATTATTATTGATTGGTAGGTACCGATTGAAGTCAAATTCTAAAGTCTTTATTTTATTTTATTTAGGCACGAGGTCACTTAAAACTAATTTTGTAGTTTCTGATAGGCATGCGATTCGAATAAGACTGAAGAATAAATACAAAAGATGATAGGCAGGCAGCTAGTAGAGCAGTCGTATAAAAACAAAGTATAATAGACATAGAAAAACCGTGAAGGATAAGGCAGATGGACATTCTTGGAAGTAAGATAACATTACATGTACGACTAATTTACAATAAATAAGTTAATAATTATCGCCAGACTAAAACACCAACAATATCGTACCCAAATAAAGCAACGCTTGTACCGTACAATAGACTAGAGGTGATCCCAATGATACCCAAACCAGAGAAAATTACGAAAAGGGCAATTTCTGAAATTTTGCCAGGCGGGAATCGAATTCACAACCGGCCACTGCAGTTAGCATAGTGGTTCGAGCGGCCTAACGATCGAACCACTATGCCAAACACTTGTCAAGAAATATTACTAAGGTCAAATTTTAACAACGCACGATATATTACATAGTACCTAAGTACTCTACAGATTAAAATATAGTGCATTATCTATACAAATAAATAAAATTGGAGTGTCTGTTTGTAATATCAAAATAAGACCTTTTCACTAAATGCATATGAAAGTACATAATATGTCACCTATAGCAAAAACGCGATTCAAAAAAATTTTGTCTGTGTCTGTGTGTTTGTTCCGGGTAATCTCCGAAACGGCTGGGCCGATTTTGACGGGACTTTCACTGGCAGATAGCTGATGTTATAAGGAGTAACTTAGGCTACTTTTATTTTAGAAAAACAAAATTTAAAAAAAATGGGTCCTGTGGCGCGGGCTCAGAACGCGGGAGCGGGCTATATTGTTAAGTTAAATTTCACGCGGACGAAGTCGCGGGCTCAGCTAGTTATTTAAATATGATAACAATAATATGCACATGCAGGTAGGAACATTGTTTGCCCCCTGTTAAGAAATAATCTAGCGCTATGACCGAGTTTATGCAAGTTTTACGAGCAAACGATAATCTCGCTAATTGCCTCCAGATCTCCGCAGTTCTAATTGTTTTCGGTAGCACGCGAAGCCGCTTGAGTCAGATTTCTAATTGTTTCTCATAGCGGCCTCTCGGTCTCAAGGCTACAGTAACTTTACAATAAACAATCTATACATATGTAAATAAAATTGGAGTGTCTGTTTGTAATATCAAAAAAACATGTTTTCACTAAATGCATATGAAAGTACATACGATACCTAAAACACAATTGCGATTGATAAAAAAATTGTCTGTCTGTCTGTGTGTTTGTTCCGGGTAATCTCCGAAACGGCTGGACCGATTTTGACAGGACTTTCACTGGCAGATAGCTGATGTTATAAGGAGTAACTTAGGCTACTTTTATTTCAGAAAAATAAAATTTAAAAAAGTGGGTCCTGTCGCGCGGGCTCGGAACGCAGGAGCGGGCTTTTTTGTTAAGGTGAAGGCGCCTGTCTAGCCCGCGAAGTTCAAATTTTTTGAATTCTTTTAGAATTTTTTCAAAATCTGACAATAATAAAAGACAAATTTTGTAATTCGCGAAAAAGACCGTGTGCAGTGCATTTATTAATACATTTATTTTACTCTAAATATTATCACGGTGGATATGATACTAGTAAATCACTAAATATACAAAAATTGCCAGATTATCTGGATAGCTGTCGTTCTTGAAATGTTTTAGAGTAAGTTGGATATATTAATAAATGCACTGCACACGGTCTTTTTCGCAAATTACAAAATTTGTCTTTTATTATTGTCAGATTTTGAAAAATATCTAAAAGAACTCAAAATATTTGAACTTCGCGGGCTAGATGGGCGCTTCAGCCTTAAGTTAAATTCCACGCAGACGAAGTCGCGGGCTCAGCTAGTAGATAATAACATCACATTCATATTTTGCAATAGTTCGAATTTATGGTGGTAGAGCCAAGCTGTAGTCAGTTGGCTACAGCTCATATACGGGTCCGACCAGGTAGTACCACCCTCTCACAGAAGATCGGGGTAAAGTAGCTATTACCTATACTTAGCTGAGTTTCACTCATCGTAATGAGGGAGACATCTGAAAGCCCAAAGAAGTGGGTCACAGGAGTATAACAGTGGTGGGAGTGTGTGGTGGGACTAGTCCCATAAAAAATAAAAAGTACCTAAACTCGTGAGACTGTTTGACGTGTAGGTAATGACGTAATAACTGATTATTCAATTTTTATTGTTCGGTACGTTATGATATTTTTACAATTATATTGGTAGGCATTACAGGTCCGTATGTAACCTCCTAAACCGGATTAAAATAAATAATATACTATCACAGGAAATCCTGCAGAATGAGAAGATTTCATGCAAGTATGTATATGGCCAACTGGCTGAATTTGTTTAGGTTTCCTTAGGTAGGAAATAGGCAATCATCTCACCGTCCCCAGCTGTAATCTGCGGACTGTGACTGTGCAATAATAATGAGCTTCAAGCACCTGTAGGTAATGTAACACGTGTAGGGAGACGAGGTCACTTGCTAAGACCTTTTTATATCCTACTAATAAAATCCTACTTATATCCTACTAATATTATAAATGCGAAAGTTTGTGAGTGTGGATGTATGTATGTATGTATGTATGTATTAGTGATGTAACGAATGTTGGATTTTTAACATTCGCGAATGCGAATGCGAATGCGAATATTTGGCTTCAACATTCGCGAATGCGAATGCGAATGCGAATGTTGACTTTCAAATAAGAAACCCTTTGAAAATTTAATGGAAAATTAAAAAACTTTTTAATATAAAAAGTAATAAAAGATATTAAAAAAATTTAAATGACTTCTTAAATTACAAAAAAGCTGTTAATTTTCAAACGGTTGAATCGATTTTCGTGAAACATAGCTAAGAACACTCGATCAGAACACCTTTCTAAAAAAGAAACAAAATTAAAATCGGATCATTTGTTTGGGCGCTGTGGCATCGCAGCGCCCAGACACACAAATACACATGTTAAACTTATAACACGCCTATTTCTCGGAGGTTAATAAAGAGCGCGCAAAATGTTAGACTGGATTGACATTTCGTGTCGGCCAAACATAGCCGTACCCATAGGTTGAAAGAACGAAGTTAGTCACATAAAGTTAATTCGAAGAGATTTGTTTTGATTTGAGGGTAGTTTAGTATTATTTCATAAATTTATTTAAAATTTATTTTATATTCATATTTTATTGAGTGAATATTTTAATTAGATTAACAAGAGCAATAGAGAAAGATCCTATTTATAATTTAGTTGCCTACTTCAAGACAGTTAAGTTTTTTTATTCAAATATAAGTAAATAAGCATTATGTGCAAGTGAACTAAGTTACGATCGAGGCTGTTTTGCAGCCAGAGAGTAACACGAGGGCTGTACTGTGATGAAGCCAAGGTGTGTAATTAACAATGCTCACGCATTTCATACGACATTTTCCAACTTACTTACGAGTAAAAAATATTTCGAATATTACAATCTTAATTGAAAATAAATCACAATTCACGATTTTTTTAAGACCTGGTGAATTGCAGGATTAATGAAAAATAAAACAACATGGCGCGCCGTGAGTTTTTAGGGTTCCGTAGTCAAACTCGGAACCCTTATACTTTCGCCACGTCCGTCTGCAATCACAGTAATCTTATACAGAGACTTTAAAATACTGCAAACTAGTCAAAAAATTGAGTTTATGTACTTACCGCTAAAAAACTGTTTTAAAATTTTGAAAGCAAAGTTATTCCATTGTACCTCCCGTACTTAAGAAAGGGGAGTAAAGAAAAATGTTTACACACTCCCTCGATTGAGGTATTGTTCAGTTTACGAAAAATTTAACTTCATTGTGGCCTTTTTAACCCCCGACGAAAAACGAGGGCTGTTATAAGTTTAACATGTGTATCTGTGTATCTGTGTATCTGTGTATCTGTGTATCTGTGTATCTGTGTATCTGTGTATCTGTGTATCTGTGTATCTGTGTATCTGTGTATCTGTGTGTCTGTCTGTAGCCACGTAGCGCCCAAGCTGATGAACCGATTTCAATTTTGTTTCTTTTGTTAGATAGTTATTCTGATCGAGAGTGTTCTTAGCTATGTTTCATGAAAATCGGTTCAGCCGTTTGAAGATCATCAGCTCTTTTGTAGGTTAAAAAAGCCACATTCACGGCCAAAACCAATTCCCACGGCTCGAATCCATTCGAAATTTGTGATTATTGGATTTCGATTTATTATATTTTTCAATGATCGTAATAGTCTGAACTGGCTTTTTACAATATTATAAATTTGAAAAGTTTCCCTGATTCTGGAAAAAATTATATTTGATCAATTTTTATATGAGATTTGTGTATGAACTAAAGACGTTCCATAAGTCACGTTTCAAATGATGGATACGCGCATGCGTAAAATTTTGTTTGTTTTGTTAATGGTCATGGAATATTACGCTATAATAATTCTAGAGGGCGCTGCTCCGCCATTGAGAAAAAATATAAAAAAACAAATCTAATTTAACATAATTTTAGCGTTATTGAAAATTCTTCCCCTGGGCTGCTCCCGTCCGCCTCAACCAGAGTTATTACATCAAATTGAATCATAATTGATAATATTTTACTAGGAATTAAACCTCCGTGGCATCAATATTTAGATTCGTTGTCTATTCTAATGTCATAACAAAAGGATTTTACAAGGATTTTCTGTTGATTATTGTACATCAGATTATAAATGAGGAAGCCAAAACAAATTATGTAAATGGTGCTTTCATAATCTGGCATCGAAACTTGTTGTACCAGATGAATTTGCGAGATGAGTTATGGATACTGAGCTACGGGAGCTACGCAAATCGCGCTAACTTCATTATTTGGAAGAACTAGGTAAATTATACATTTGATGAATAGGTCGTCGCATCGGGGGTTTTTAAATTTTCAATTTAGAGTTATTTACTTAAGTAGCTAGATTATTCCTTTAAATTAGAACCACATTATAAATGGTTTACTATAGGAAATAAATAGTTATTTACTATTCAAAATATATATCAGTAATTTAAAAAAAAACAACTAAATTGAATCTCAAACCACGCACCACTGATTGTGCACCCAGTCTAATCACAACTTAATTATTTGAATTAAAAATCCTTATTAGAATTTTTTCCTTATTTGAATTTATTTCTATTTTATTTAAAAAGGTGACTAATAGTTAATTAATTTCGCAGAAATTAATAGGTTACGTGAGCCGCCGTATTCGATGTTTCATTATCAATAAAAATCATCACTTTTATTTCATTAGTTCCGTAGTATCGAAAAGTGGCGGGATGTCTACGGAACTCTAGAGCATGCGTAGTCCGACATGCATTTGGCTGGTTATATTTATCTATGGGTCTGGCAAAGCCGGTAACAATTATTATATTATTTGAAATATAATTAATCGAATGTTTATAATATGTTTTATTTACAATGAAATTGAATGTGAAAGAAATTTATTTAAATAGTAATGTATTTTTGTATAATATTTTAATAAACGTCGTTTATTTATTGTTTTAAATGTTTACTATTTTAAGAATTATTTTGCTAAGATTTAAAAAATGTAAAGTCATTAGCACTAGTGCGTAATAAGCTGCTTTATGAACTTAAAAGCGGTGCAATAAGGGCCACCCTATGAGCAAGTTCGTTTGAATAATATATTATTCTTACTAATTGTTAACATTCCATAACCCGTCTATAGATAATTTCCTTTTTGTTTTTCAAAAACATTCGCCAAACATTCGCATAGATTCTTGCGAATGCGAATGCGAATGTCAAAAAATATGCGAATATTCGCGAATGCGAATGCGAATGCGAATATTCGTTACATCACTAGTATGTATGTATGTTTGTTACTCCTTCACGCAAAAACTACTGAACGGATTTGGATGAAATTTGGAACACAGATAGATTATAACCGGGATTAACATATAGGATACTTTATAACCCAATAATACGCGGATGAAGTCGCGGGGCACAGCTAGTTATTATATATAACAAAGATAAAGATGTTATGCAGTTACCGCGGCCTATAGATGTTTGCAATACCAAATGACATTGCTGGCACGTTTCCGATCTGAAGGGGAGTGGGACAGAGGAAGGGGAAGGTAGGGGGGGTTGGTCTTTCAACTCTCTCATGCATCGTAACGCTGATCTTATAAGCTGTAGTCCAATAGCTACAGTTCCGCTCTACCACCGTTAAAGATTGTCTACTTACTGGTATTCACCAAGACATAAACAATGAATCTAATATATGTATATACTAGCTGTGCCCCGCGACTTCATCCGCGTAGTATTTTAACTTAGCAAAAATTTCGGGATTATCGCATTAAAAAGTATCCTATATGTTAATCCCGGTTATAATCTATCTGTGTTCCAAATTTCATCCAAATCCGTTCAGTAGCTTTTGCGTTAAGGAGTAACAAACATACATACATCCACACTCACAAACTTTCGCATTTATAATATTAGTAGGATAAATCAAAGGTGACTGACTGACTGACTGACATAGTGATCCATCAACGCACAGCCCAAACCACTGGACGGATCGGGCTGAAATTTGGCATGCAGGTAGATGTTATGACGTAGGCATCCGCTAAGAAAATATTTTGATTAATTCTACCCCCCAAGCGGATAAAATAGGGGATGAAAGTTTGTATGAAACTTTCTCAATTAAATTCCACGCGGACGATGTCGCGGGCACAGCTAGTATGTAATATTCTCGTGTCGCGGTGTTTGTTGCGAAACTCCTCTTAAATGGCTCGACCGATTTTCATGAAATTTTGTGTGCATATCGGGTAGGTCTGAGAATCGGTTAACATCTATTTTTCATACCTATAAATAATTTATATGGCAGAACAACGTTTGCCGGGTCAGCTAGTTACCTATATATACTCTATACTTAAGCATCATTACACAGGTATGAGTTTATTCTATTATAATGTACGCGATTGCTATATAAATACACACCCGATGTTATAGGAAATAAAATAAGTACGCATTTTTTTTTTATTACGGGTATATAAAGCGATAAAATTATATTATTATAAATAACGATGTTATCGGGTTTTGATTCAACTAATTACTGTATATTACAGTCATTTTCTCATTTATTTTCCTTGTTTGTGAGTAGTTAACTTTTTTATTACAGGTAGGTAGAGCAATAATGCAGCATATTATACTCGTAGTACCTAACTTCTTATTTGTTTCTTAAATAACGTAAACTGGTTTCAAATTTAAAGAATTAAATTCGGTTTGGTTATTGAATTATTTACCTACTAGCTGTGCCCCGCGACTTCATCCGCGTAGTATTGGATTATTGAGTTAAAAAGTATCCTATATGTTAATCCCGGTTATAATCTATCTGTGTTCCAAATTTCATCCAAATCCGTTCAGTAGTTTTTGCGTGAAGGAGTAACAAACATACATACATACATACATACATACAAACTTTCCACACTCACAAACTTTCGCATTTATAATATTAGTAGGATCTATTGAAAAAAAATGATATCTATTAACCTGTTTTGGGCTACACGGTTTTTTCCGTCATCGAAATGGGAACACACCGAATTCCCAGGATGGAGATCGGACGGTATCCATTTTAACTTGAACTTTACCAGCGTGGTTATTCTTCAATATTTATATCAAATGTAAATTGTTCAGGGGCCCGGGGCCGTGGCGGTATGCGTATTAACATAGAGTCTTGTTTTTTTCGTATGAAAATAACGTGCTCCGTCGAGAATTTTTCGTTATGTCGACGTAAAATTTTATTCATTTTTTTCTCACTTACATAACACTCATAGTGTATGTAATAAAAGTAATTATCTTCACAGATACTTAATTAGTATACCCAATGGTTTCACAATACCCAGCAACATGGTAGGCTGGTATATTGCTCCTAAAAATGTAATGAAGTATTACAGATATATCTAAAGATAAGTTGCCATGAAAATTTACTGCTTATTTTATTACAATAATACAGTTTAAACACTTAGCAAAGACATAGTAAATACAGGTATAATAGATTATATTCTCTCCTATCTTAAAAATAACCGAGACAGTTCAATATAATACAAGATCTTCGTACGTACTTATCAATCAACGAAATACCACTACGTATTTACCTGGCTCAAATTTTATTTAAGGCTTCACTCACACGCTCTGGAGTCTAGGCGGCGACGCGGCGGCGTCGCAAACGCGTCGCGGTGCGATTGATGCGGGGCACTAAATGTGCCCGCGCCTGAACGCAGCATTTTTTTTTATTTCATGCGCTGCGTTTTGTAGGAATGAGAAAAAACATATCCACCAGCGTCTCGACCCTATTCAAAACACGCCACGCCTGTGCGCCGACGCGACGCTACCACGATGCCGCCGCGACTCTTTTATGTGTGAGGCCCTTTATTCGATATATTCGATGACCTTTACATAAAATCATCGTTCATTAATAGCAACAAATGAATTATTCAATATATATCGTTAACATTAATAGCTTAACCCATTTCATAGTTACATAGTTACTTGAATCATTATCACAACGGCAACAAAGCACAGTGGGTTCCGATCCATTGGTCGGCTACAAAGAACAATAAACCATTAATTTGAAGACAGTTTATTGCGTCCATTGGAACAATGCATCGACTACCGTGCGTAGTACAATAAATACTCCTAATGTTATTGTTATGTTGCGTGTATTGTTTGTTTCACTTGTATTGTTTCACTTATGAGATGTTATGCAATCGCTCTTTGTATGGGCCGATGGGATTTTTTGAGTGGGTATATACCACTTATTAACACACTGTTTGTCTCCACCCTTATTCACACGGCAAAGCACCGCATGATTTAAAATAATAAATAAAGGTACTTATTAACGTAGTGATCAAAACGTTATGTTTTTTTTTACATCATATATCCAGGACTTTTGAAGAAATTTATCAGGATTGTTCAACTTAATTGTAGGTTATTGACACAATAAGTATAATAAGTGACGTGTACAAAAAACGGGTCTCTATCTCGTGATCCAACTGGTATGCACCATATTAACAAATATCGCCAGACTGACATACAAACTGTATGGTCCCAAACTAAGCAACACTTGTAGCATGGGAATCGTACAATGTACTGGGGGCGATCTTAGTGCTGGGGAAATTACGACAAGGCCATTTTAGAAATTTGCCCCGACGGGAATCGCAACCGCAACTACCCGGTGCAATGAGCCGAGTGGCCTACGCTCGAACCACTGCGCCAAGCGGTCGTCAAAATCGTAGGTACTTAGTTTTTAAATGCCACCGTGACCGCTCGGCCTTGGGGTTTGTCGCATTTTTATTGTCTTTTTCAGCGGTTGGAACGAAGCATTTATGTTGAGGACAGGGGAGATTTTATGAATCGTAAGTACCTAAAATACCTTGCAATAGCAATTTACCATAACAAAATATCACGGATTAGACTGAGATCATCTCCAGCCCACAGACCTCAGAACAATTTCCGAGCCTTATCTTTATAAGACGGGATCAGTGTCATTGTTGTCATTTTGTCTATAAAGAAGTTGTTCTGAGGCCCGTACTAATAGATCGATCACAAGTCTGAGAGCGATCTTGGAAATGTCATTCTTATGTCATCCTAGTATAAAATGACATGTCAAAAACTTACTTAAGACCACTCTCAGACTTGAGATTGATTTATTAATACGGGCCAAATAAACTGAAAAATTAAATAACGCTTGCCTCTAGATTGCTACTGAACTGCGATAATGAAAACAATTATTTTTATAGTTCATAATAATTGCGTTGGAGATTTAAAACTGTAAAAGAAACTACTACTTACGTATTTAATACACGCAACGTGAGGTCGTTTGCTTGTGGAAAATGAACGTTTTATTCCTTTTATTTTTCAGATTTTTCACCTTTTTTACGAAGTAATTGTACAGAAATAAGAATGGTAGTAAATTGTCACGCTATGCATACAGAAATAACGACTCATAAACGAATGGCCAGGTCAAGCGTTCATTTTGATCATTATCTCAAAAGGTTACTTGGAGTTTTTTTTTTCCACCTACCTACCTACATAAAATATGAGATTTGTATCTATACCCCTCTCTTTTTTTTTGTAAATACCGAACTTGTTTTTTTTAAAACCTAGCTTTTGATGGTTCCAACTATAGCTAAGAACAATCTTAGCGATCATTTAAGTACAAAATAAGAAGGAACAACGTATGTTTGAATGATTTTACAAGTCAGCTAGGGCTTGTGCAGAGTGTTCGAGTCTTATTATATTTTGTCTGTGGTCCGTATTTTTCCGAATTCGGAGCCTACTAAATAATGTGAAAGCCATTGCAATACAAAATAAAGATAAAGGTAGATCAGATGGGAACGATTAGATGGTTTCAGTTCGCAAACAGTTAAAATCCGGAAAGTTCACTGAGGAATCGTAGCAAGGCGATGTCCGTTGATAGGAAAAAAGTCTAAACTTTGTTACAACTGGAAGGTATACGAAGAACGTGGGTAACGTATAGTAGGTTAGGTAGCGCCGTAGTCGGCCCCCTGCTTTATCGACGCCTTACTCTTGTCAAAAGCCTACCAAATGCGCATGTGCGGCACCTTTGACAACTCTGACATTCTCAGGCACGCTTAGAAAATCACTGCAAAGTTATAACACCCAAAAACAGAGCAAAATATGAACTAAACCATAATTAAAATATACAGTTAGTGCGCCAAATTAATGGCTGTGGCGATCCCAAACATCTTATTTACAAATCTTGTACTTTGGTGCCTGTTTGCAGGCGGTTTTCTAATGTAACCAACCCAAGAAGCAAGTCGCCATAACCTGGACGAACAGCAATGAGATTAGTGATTTAACATCTGCAGTGGATAGTGATCTATGAAAACGATGAGTAAAGTGAACTCCAGACTCCAGAATACCATCAAAAACGTTTGAAAGATTCCCATAATAGAGTCCAGTGATGTGGCGGCAAGCCGTGACCGCGAAGAATGCAAAATAATTTATAAACAAATACAAAACGAACATATTAAAGTGATGGTTCGATGACTTAGAATATAATATTTAATCAAACAAATACATATCATGACTGTGCCTGTATATTAAAATCCCTTATATATTTACCCTGAATTATTGTAAGAACATTTTATAATATTTCTACGATTTTAAATACTAAATAATAATATATTGAGAAATACATTTTACCTATGTGAATGGAGACTTGAACATTCTGCGAACTACCTCTATTCGGGAGACGAAATTATTTGGTAAGTCAAATTTGTTATTTTTAATTACTAGTGACTTATGAGTACCTACTGCCTCCAGGCAAGTAGATTTTACGAGCGTTTCTACAAATCGTTACCCACGCATAAATTTATGGAAATGACATTAGCTGTCAATAAATACATTAAGTGTCACTATCATTCCTCTAAGAAAAATAATGCAAATAGAAGTGAAGTTCCGTAAAGGTAAACCCGTAAGGGATAGCAACAACGAGAAATCAATCAATCAAAGCCAAGCCAACTATTTTTCTTCACACTTTTTTGAAACGAAGCTTCTATACGGACGTTCGAGGCGCGTGCCGTGCGGCCACTCTATCCGTGCTATGCGTCAGTAGCGTTACACATATATATAGGTATACAGAGTGGCGCGCGTCGCAGCTGTTTTTAACGCTTAGTTAAATCCTTTAAAGTTAAATCCGTGTAAAGCTTTGCTTCTTTCGGGCGTCCCTAGATGTCACTGTTTTTTATACCATAATAGATAGCGTCCTCTAGTACGCTCAACATACGCTACGGCCGCGCAATTTACGGCCCTAACGCTACGCAAGTCACTCTCTGCTCTACGCTCTGGCGTAGCGCATAGCGTAGCCGTAAACGTTAAAAATTTTTAAGAAAATTAATTATCTAATGCTATTTCTCTAAATAAAGTTTGGACTCACCTTATTATTTTTATTTCGCAATTTAATTTTACGCCAGTATTCTAAAAACAATTATTATCATGTCTCTTCGGGCGCACGAACGCACAGCCCATTGAGAGATGTCCAACATAAAGTTGGTCCTTAACTTGGCAGGTATTCATAAATCGAACACTAGTCTGAGAGCGGTCTTGAGTTTGGTTTTGACGTATCATTTTGTACTGGTATGACATAGAAAATACATTTCCAAGATCGCTCTCAGACTTGAGATCGGTTTTACAGAAGTTTAGTACATTTGAATCGATTCTTTGAATTTCGTGTGTGTCCGTCGTTTCCATGGCAATACGATTTCCACGCATTACTGTTTCTTGACAGTATCATAGAGGGTATCATTATTTCATTATATTTTCTACCCATAAATATGTGAGTTACCGTGAGGTAGGCGTGGAGAACAGGGTCGAACATGTTACATAATTTAATTGTGTATTTTAATTAAATATCGAAATTATTTTACACCACTATTATTCAAAATACAAATTTGAATATGAATTAATATTCATTGGTTTGTGTTGAAACATGTAATATCGCTCTGAAATAATGTCTGTTTACCAAGCCGCCGAAACATTGTCAAAATTCTGGGTAGCGATGGGAAGCCACACAAAGGTGCGGTAAGGCAGCTTAAGTAAATTCAAATTACGTTTTTCCTTGTAATAGCGCTCGTGGTAGCCCGTAAAACATTCAGTTGGAATTTAGTAGCAATATTTATTTTGCTTCAACTCTATTGATGAGATACAATTGTTATTTGTTTAAGAAAGTATAGGAACCTAAATAGTTTTTGACATTCGTTAAGCAGTAAAAATTACGATGTACATATTGCTTTGCGACTTTTTGTAAGTATTTGAGCACATAAATATAGATCATACCTAAATAAACAAAATTATTTGTTTATTTAGATTAAAAAAACTCATTAAAATAATTATAAACAGCAATATATTATGTATAACGTATATTATAAAATGAATTGTGTGTTATCAACACAACATTAACAATATATACATACGAGTTTGAGTTTTATCATTTCCGCTTCATTAGCTGAACAGTTACTTTCAACAGGATTCAAGTACGGGTTATACAAGTAATTCTGTATCAAACTTTTGTATATACGAACCTATAGGTTGATATGTTATTTCGGATATATTGCAGCCTAGACTATTCTAGCAAGGGATTAAACTCTGTTTCTCTCTTGTGCATGCTAAAAGAGGTTATTTATTGTACACAATTCGACGCACGGTATTTGAATGAATAAAGAATATAACGACATGTAGAGGACGATTCCACATTAAACAGGGTTGCTTGGAATTCGACTTATCCCTTGCGGGTTGTGATAGAGAAGCTAAAATTCATAAAATCTGACCCACCTGAATAATGTCCCGCGAAATTTGGTAGTTCTCGAGATATTACCTTATTTAATTTTGTGATATATTAAATCGAAATGATATTATTATCATATAAAACGAAAGACTTATTGAAAAGAAAAAAAAACAGAAAAATTCAAAAAATACATAGCTGTTGAAGTTTATGACATTAATTTGGTGATCAATTGGATCACTCAAATTTATAAATATCTAGAAAAATATTGTATAAACATGTGCTTTAAAAGTTTTTGCATTTTAGCTCTTCTATCACACGCTGTAAGGACTACATTGTATCACCAGTAACCCTGTATATGTTTACGAGCAAACTGGAAGCTATGTCAATAGCTGAAAACATTAACAATTTCCTTTACAAAACGTGGGCTGGCTGGCGTGGACTGGGGCGGGCGGGGCGCGGCTCGCGTGTCCTCGGCCGCTTGCCTTACCCTCGCATGTAGCTCCGGCTACCTACATTTTTCCACATTTTAGTACACGGCTAGGCAATTATGGATATTGACGTTCGTGCTTACCTATATTTAGGTTTCCAAAGTAGAGCCGCAATTCTGTGTAGAAATGTCTGTAATCTAATTATTGTCGTTCAAACAATAGATGAGATTACCTCCGGCAATTACTGTGCCTTTATGATTAGTGAATTGTGGCTAGTGCAATCGTTTCGTGGGACGTGTTCAGCAGTGTTGGTGGCAAACATTTTTAAATTATCCAGTTTGTGAAATATTACACATACTTATATCGAACACTGAAATAGCGATCGAGTCTTTTTTTCCAATCGTTTTGAATTATAGTCCATTACAATCTTTGACTATTACATCTCTCTGATTACAATACAAAGACGAGAGGCTATTGTATCGATAACGGGTGTATAAATATGCAGTTCTAAATCGAGTACTTGTCTAATTGTAAATTATTACAGATGCTAGGTAGTTAAGCGTGCATTGAGTAGCAGAAAAACGTAGTTCGTAATATATAGTAATAGTAGTGGGTATAATCGATATACAGTTGAATATTATGCAAATAATTATAACAGTATATCGCCTACCTATGGTCCGTTACGTATTTTCTATAGATAAAACAGGGATTAAGGATAAAAATACCTGTATGTTGGTATTTAATAGAGGTAGGATAAGAGATAGTTAGAATTACAATTAGATATCATGTTTTATTAATGTTGATTGTAATTCTAAATACTCTAGGTGAACCAGAGCTGGACGCGAACGTCGATTCGTAACGCGTCAAAGATCACCCTAATTGACCGGTTGCGATTTCGAATCCGGCGGCGCGGGCGCAGCGCCGTGACCGCGCCGGTCGCTCTATCAACTTGTGAATGCAATCATTTCACTGACGATTTCGTTTTCTCTTGTTTACTGTAACGTAATATTGTTTTTGTATAGCAATAAAGTAATGAATCTCTTTAAGAAGTGAAAACTGTCTTCTTGAGTAATAGTGTTATGTAATATCGCTAGAGCAAATAGATCTGAGACAGTTAGTTCTTTTTTAAAAATATTGCATGGAGTGGATACTTTGGATATTTTATTGGAGTAAGCTCAGATTAAAAAATAAAAGTACGATTAAAATTATAATTTAAAATAATATAGAAGGTTAAATTATAAGTGACGAAAATTACAATGATAAATCTAGACTAGGTAGGTTTGTCTAATTATATTACCTAGGCCCGTTTTAATAAATCAATCTCAAGTCTGAGATCGGTCTTGAGTACGCTTTTGACATCTCATTTTGTACTGGTATGACATAAGAATGTTCCTAAGTAAGTATGTTCTGAATACGTGGCAGAATAACTGACATAGATAAAATCTGGTAGATAATAATTGCATGGGTCTGTGTGTTGTCATTCAGAATACTAATTAGAGGTAGTCTGTTGTGTTTGATCAAGAATAACTCAGTTATTAGTCATTCCATAATACGCGATACCTACGTAAATTTTAGTATCCAAGATAGGTATAAGTAGGTGTCTAGTAAGGGTTATCTTCTAGGTTACAGATTCATTGATAGAAGATAACTCATTTTCCACCTCAATTTCACAGGAAGAACGTTCATATTCAAGTCTATAAAAATATCCAGCTTACAGACATAATAAAGTACAGCTCTTGCGCATCACACAATAGACCAATGAGCATGTCGGACGCGATTTCATTTCCTGTCGGTGCGCGCGCGCCGACCCGTGGGCCAATTTCCGGTGACACTGCTGTAACAAAACGATTGATGTTGTTATTGAATAGAGGCCGTATTGTGTATTAATACGCGATTTCACTTTGTATTTCAAAAGGTCCGTTTAAAGGATGTTAGTTGCGATGAGGTTTCTATGGGTGCGGCTATTGGGTTTTTCGGTGAACTACCTACGGTCGTGGTACGTACCTACTTAATAGGTTTTCTTGTTTTAATAAAGTACCTATGTATCTATATAAGCTAGCATTTGGTATTAATATCAGTGCAATATAATACTTCAATGCTTATGACCTAGTTATGACCTCATGGCTCCGCATGACTACCACGGTTAATTATCATGGAGCCTTGCATCTAACAGGAGCAAGGTTACTGTATCAACTATGAAGTCTTATGTCTGAAAAATATTGAATTTATGAAGTACCTATCAACTCTGACTTAGTAACTTAAATAGTTAGTTAATTGGTTCGAATAGGTAACATACCTGCAGTCACAAAAATGCTTGAACGTTTCAATCTAACCACGGGGCATACTTTATTTTACATAAGCCCAAAAATGCCTTCCTTCCACCGACACACGGAATTCATGTCTAAATGCCCATTACAAGGAATAAATGGTTAGTTTTCATAAATAAAATTGCTTATTATATTCGTTGCGTGTTCTAAAGGAATGACATATTTTTGAGATCAAGCGTGTGGCACGCAAAGCCGCCGCGGCTGTCGTACGATGACATACGATAAAGTGCTGTTGGAAATCTGGCGTGCACAATAAGCTATAATGTGGAGGTACTTATATAGAAAACAATCGTAAACAGTAAACACGTACCTACCTACCGTATAAACCAATCCGTATTTTACGTCACGTGAAAGTGTTATGCGTCACGCTTTTATATTTTATATCTGGAGTCCACAGTGAAGGGTGATGGAAAAATGTAATGAAAAAAAAAAAGTATTTTGTTAGTTACATAGTACTGACCTCCCAACTACTTAGATATAATAACTAAAAATTCAAATTTAGAAAACCCCCGATGCGACGACTTTTTAAATTACAAAAGAGCTGATAATATTCAAACGGATGAACCGATTTTCATGAAACATAGCTAAGAACACTCTCCATCAGAATAACTATCTAACAAAAATAACAAAATTGAAATCGGTTCATGCGCTTGGGTGCTACGATGCCACAGACAGACACACAGATACACAGATACACGGATACACAAATACACATGTTAAACTTATAACACCCCTCTTTTTTGTCGGGGGTTAAAACAAATTAAGATATTTAAGGTTCTAGTGATTTTCCAGTTTTTTCTCAACCTATAAGGTAAAAAATTAGAAAAGCAATGCGTAAGATCCACTGATCACTGATAGTTGATAGAAGTAGTAACAGTACTGATTGATTTTCAAACCTCAATTGATTTTACATTGAAAAATGGAGCAAGGTTAGGGTAAAATGTTTTTAATCTACAAGCATCTTTATTGTTGATATGAAAACTACTAAACGATAGGTATACAGGAGGAGTTGCTAAAGAGCTATAACCTCTTAAAAAATCTCAGTTGTTACCATTAAAATTGTAAACGAGGGAATTTTAATTAAGAAATACAAAGGCGTTCCAAGCATTTGTGATACCGAAAAATTAATAACTATTTAGATTGGGGCTTAAACGATCCCTGTAATTTTAATATCAAATTAGTTACAGTAAGTAAGTAAAACTCTTGAGTATATTCAGTAATAAAACAGGTATCACGTTATTGTTGTACTAACTTTATTATTTTTACTTTTTCTTTATGTCGTTTTGTTTTTATTTCCACCTTAAATAGTTTTTGTTGATGCTGGTGGAAATCGATTAACAGCGACGACGATTCGTGGAATGAATGACGAGTACAATAAAATCGTGTTGATCTTTTAGACTTAGATCTTTTTATAATCAGATGGTGACAGTACACCGCTAACTTTAAGGTAGCAGTTGAGGTTAGCGTAACAGAGCATTTTTAGCGAAGTACCTAAATATCCTGGGCTCACAGAACAACTCAATTACGGATTTATTTTTTTCTGATAACCAACAAAACATAGTAACCAAAATTACATATAATTTCCTTATTTAACTGGCTACGGAACTCTTAATTGTCCCTGCACAATGAAGTGGCCACTTTTTGGCGAAATGTTGGTGTGTCTGTACACTCAAATTTAGTTTTTGTTTTGTTTTTCAATAAACATTACGTTTTTGTACATCTAGTATGAAGGTACGTTCAAAATTCTTCCAGCTCTACCCTTTTCATAGTATGACACGAACACGACTCGCTACGCTACGAAGTCCGCTGTAGCGAAACCGCAGCCTATGTCTTGCTTCAATGGAGTTACTTGTGAAACCAGTAGTTTTTGTCAGCGGGTGTCAATGACTTTTGACAGACTTACGAAACCGAATGAAAGTGGGGTTGTGCGATGAGACATTCCGACATATTTTTTTTATAATTATGGTAGACTAGCTGTGCCCACCGACTTCGTCCGCGTAGTATTTAACTTAACAAAAATTTCGGGATTATCGGGATAAAAAGTATCCTATGTGTTAATCCCGGTTATAAACTATCTGTGTTCCAAATTTCATCAAAATCCGTTCAGTAGTTTTTTCCTGAAAGAGTAACAAACATCCACACTCCCAAACTTTCGCATTTATAATATTAGTAGGATAATAGGATTTTCAGTCGAAATTTTAAAAGAGATCCTATTATTTATTACCTAAATAAATATACGAGTTGTATAAAGAATTCAGTTTTGCTGTCTGACTATTAGCTTTGTGTGCGTGTTGCCCGCTCACAGCAAACATAGAACTTGTTATAATAACGGCCGTCCAGGGTAGAACTACCTTTTATGGCATCAATTACTAACATAATGCTTCTGTAATTCCACCGAATGCGTACTTGTGAGGAGTTAGGACGGTAGCAAGGTTCATGTGGATAATTGAATACGGTATAAATTCCCTTAATTACGTCACTTATCGTAATTGATGATATTGGATGGAGAGTTACTATAATGTCATGAGGAGGATTTTTTTTTGTGATTAGACGATGTTTATATTCTGACAGTCCCCTTAACACTATCTAAATGATATTTTAGTGTATATATAACCTGGGTAAACAACGTTATTGATCAATAGAGATCCTGTGGTATTTACGATGGGTTCGCTACGAATAGGTACTGAAACATTACGCAAATGTTTAAATTCCACTTAGCCCTTTAAGTCGATGTAAGATACATTTTTATCACCAACGAGAAACGATACACAAAAGGAACAGATTATTTTATTAAATTCGTTTATTTTAATATCAACTTGATTTATTTTAAACTGACATTGCGATCTCTGACACAGAATTAACAAAGAATTTATAAAATGGTCGCCCGAATTTTGGCAAGCTCGGCGGTGACTAACTTGAACTCGAACAATACTATGGTTTCGAATCGCTTTTTGATGGTCGTAGAATACTACGCACAAAAACTGCCACTTTTGTGTTTCTGCGCAGTGTTTCAATTTGAGTTGTGTTCGAGTAATAAGCGGTTAACGTAGTAAATTGCACTTTAAATATATGCTCGCTTAGTTGTAATTTGTATGACATACCAACGTAAATGTTTGTGCTTACATATTCAGGCGGTAAATACTCGTAATTCAGTAAACAACCGACCAATATCCAACGGCTATGTGACTTCATTCTTTAAATATTAAATCGAGTTCCATTTCCTGCGCATGTTTATTCCTACTACGTTTACGTTCACGTATGTACCTATGCCCCGTTGCAATCCACGTTAATAAGGTACGTCTGTGTGTCGGTTGGCGCCGCCGCGGCGTGTTGTGGGGCGCGGTTGCCATGGCAATGTCTGCACCCCTTCCCCACACCACCACTGGGTGCCAGCTGACCCGCCGACCTCTAGTGACGGGTAACATCGTCACTGGCATAAGCCTGGTTGGATATCGTTTACCGGTTAACGGTTACGTTATCGGTATCGTTATTATTGGTAGATAGAATAATTTGCACGTTCAGCAGCTAAAATGGCACTTATTTATTCGTATCGTAGATGGTCAATATACCAAGTAGTGATAGACAGTGGATTAGCTTTATTATCACTTTAAAATTGAAGTAAATCGTGTTATTAGTAATAGTAAACGCATACGCATTGTTCCTATTTGAAAATCAGTCAATCAAAAATACTTCCAAGTTGATTATAAAAAAAACAATTCTTTTACATTTCATTATTTTCTAAACTAATTCTGTAACTCAATCAAACATGAACTACCTATAATTTATTTATCCGATTTTAATGGAATCAATATATTTATGATTTGGTAATATTTTCATTTAGAATAGTATCATGAAACTTGGTATCAATAAAGTGCTATAAAACTTAAAATAAATTACCAATACGTTACTTAACGTAACAAAATATATATGTTACTAACTACAAATAACCGTTACAGTTTTTGCTTCACGAGTTACATCACTAAATCACGGAGTCTAGTCTAGTTCTCAACGTCCTCAGCTTTATGAATACTTGAAGCTTCAGGTGCCTGCACACCGTACACTCCGGGCCAATAAAACGTAATGCTCCAAAAATCCACGGCTCAACGTCTTAGTACAAAGATATTCCAGTTGAAAATCACGTTTCGAAAAATACCCATGTATTTCTTACTAAGGAAAACACGAAGGTCGTTGAACTTTATATAATTTCGAGTAGGTACTTAAAGATATTATTCAATACAGGCTTGTTAACAATTTATCTTTCGTTAGATAGGTAATTTATTTTTCCAAATCTTACTTTCTATAGCAGTCAAAATATGGTACAATTGTTTGCGGCTGGATACTTACACTAAGATATGAAGATAGCCAACTTATTTGTATCTGGATGGAATTGGTTCATACAGCAAATATACTTTACGGAGGTTAAAATTTTGAAACAGTTCGGTGTGGTTGAGTAAATATTGCGAGGGGTAAATTTGTCAATGAGTGTACCGCTATCCCTACTTTTCACGGCATGGAAAACTACTGAGTAGGTAACCAGTGAGAGATCAAAGGAATAATTATGTGGAGAGTTGCTCCTTTTATGGAAATTCCTTAATGTAATTATAATATAGGTATGTAATGTGTCGCGCTTTGGAAATTTGGATTGTGTTGTTTGCTAGATAGAACCTATTTTAGTTCTTCTTCGTGAATCTTGTTTGTTGAAAATGTATGGCTAGGTTATAGTTGGAATTGCACGAAGACGCGTGCTGTGGCTCTTATGACACTGGCATATGGGCCGATTTGCAATAATTCACGCGTCTTCGTGAAGTGAACTGACTATACTTCAATACTTCAGCAATGTGGTTATCTTCCAAAATACTATTATTTAGATTGTAGTGCAACCAATGAAAAATATAACAAAAAAACAACGATAACAAAGACATTGTTTTCCTCAATACATGGTATCTACTCCAACGCAATCGCAGCGGTTGCGTCGCGTTCTACATAAAAAACAACACTGCCTTTCCAAAGGACTTTTCATATACAAAAGGATAATGTTGCTTTAGTTCGCATTATGTACCGCGGCCATTGTTGGCCGATGCCGTGGTTTAAGCACGCCAATTCGCAAATGTATCGCTTTAATTTTACCTAATTGACCGTTTTACGACGGCAGTCCCGTGAATATAACGCTTTTATGACTAGTAGTGTCACCTAGCGATGGGAAAGGTTCGCCACAAGGACGCCTAGAATATACAGGTTGAAACAGAAAGGGTAAACTTTTTATTTCAAAATTTAACTTTGTAATTTTAAAAATATCAGCTTTGGAGGAAACTTGAAAAACGAAAGGTGCTTTAGGGATACAGCTGTTGACAGATTTCATAAGTCTACAAAACCTTTAGTACTTCCACTGTCCCACAAAGCCGATAGTTTTAGATTTACAAAGTTAAGTTGCAAAAATAATAGTATCTATAGGTACCTACCCTTTCTGCTTCACCTAGTATATACGAGGTATATCCTCGTACTTAATTATATGTTAATTCAACAGTAGGTAAATCTTCCAGTTGTAAGGCCTAACTTTATACGCGATAGATTTTAGGTAAACTATGTAAGAAAAACTTTTTACATATTTTTCATTTTTGTCACACCATTAGATGCAATAATTGCACAACACTACATTTATCAAGTACACTAACATACATAACATGTTTTTGGAGCTATTCTTTCACCACTTCAAATCATTATTTTATAAAATCATACTAAAATTTCTATTAAAGCTCTTGGGCGGGCACCAGGTCTTGGGTTCAAACCCCGGCTCGAACCTCTGGATTTTTCGAAATCTATGTGCGAATTATAATTTCTATGTGATTATCACTTGCTTACTGTGAAGGAAAACATAGTGAGGAAACCTGCATATCTTAGAAGATCTAACCAATTTTCGAAAGACATGTGAAATCCGCCAACCCGCACTGGGCCAGCGCGGTGGATTATGGCCTGAATCCCCCTCATGTTGAGGGGAGGCCCGAGCCCAGGAGTGGGACGTCAAACGGGCTAAATTATTTATGTACCTACTTAAATGTTTCTGAGGACAAACACGCACGCGGTCGCTGATAAAAATACAAAACGTTAAAAACTTTAACGGTAATATTAATGTAATTTGTGGCGTCATTAATATTCTGTAACGTTGCGTTGGCAAATTGTAGCCTTTAGCCCTGCAATGCGGCTTGTTTTTTGACATTTATCATTTCGCGCACCGGACTACCGGCCAGCCTGTAGCCATAATAGCCTTTTTGGAACGTTACCAGGTTCCTGTTGTTTGTGCGGTAGAAGTTAAATGTTCCCGCCACGCGGAGGGTTAATCAGCACATTCTAATATTCGAATAGGACCTGCAAAAACATAGGTGATGTGATTGCTTGCGAGTAAAGTGGTTCTTAAAGCAAGAATGATATGAATCCAATAAATGATTCGTCATAATTTGAAATGGGTATTCAATTCGGTATATTTAATAAAATAGAGATTTGTGCTGGTACTGTCGGAAGACAAATTGAAGTTAGATTGCCATCTCATCATGGTAGTAACATATGATTAAAACCGACACATAACAGTCATTAATATATTAGGTCTTATGGGTTAAAAATGTAAAAAAACAAGCAAGTTTCTTGCTATATCTGACCTTTGTTTAAATCACTCTCTACCAACCAGCTGTAATTCCTTTAAGAACCAACAGAAAGGATTTATACCTCCAAATTATGTTTTTTCGAGGAAGATACATCAGCAGGCGGAATGCAAAATATCGTGCATTATTAAAATAAAACTTCATTAGGGCTGAGTCAAGAAAACGCACCTTTTAACCTCAACGAGTTGAACAAGACATTTTTTCTTAAGCCACGATATTAATAGGCTGTTGTGAATTAATAAGTTCCAAGTTGTGAAAGCCCCACCGCTGGCAAAGTAGTTTTTTTCACAACAACCTTACTGGGTCTATTGAACCGCACTTTTATTTTACTCGATTCAAGTTTCTATGCTAGAACTTGTTTTTTAACTAGTTTAAAGACCTCTTATGTACTTTTGAGTCTTTTACCTGAACATGAAATAATAATAATAATAAATATCGCTAACCTACGCAACGATTGTACTATGGGTACCGTACAATGGACTGGGGGCGATCCCAGTGACATCCAGACCTGGGCAAATTACGAAAAGGCCACTTCCGAAATTTGCCCAGGCACGCAACCATCATGTGGAGTGATCCGAGCGGCCTACGCTCGAACCACTGCGCCAAGCGGTCGTGAAAACACATGAAACATTGTGAACATGAAAAATAATGTTTTGACTTCGCTTACGGCGATAGACCTCTTGGCTGTGCTATAGAGCGAGCCCGTTCGCTTCTGCTAATAGGATCGCTTCAGTTCCTGACAACTTGAGCTAAGTCGGTGCGAAGCTGACGGGCCTGCTTCATGACGACGAAGTAAACGGTCACCCTTAACCTCACATTTTTGATGATCTTTGGGAATGGAGCTCCAGATCTCATAACACATACCTGTTCACTAAACGACATACCTAATTGATACACTGAGTTTGATATAACAATTGGGGGCTGAATAGAAAAAAGCATACCCACATAAGCATACTTATAACAGCTCAAAATGACCTTGAAAACTAATTTAAGTTGTTAATTTAACAATTAAGTTACGAGTAAGTAATAAAACACTATTTTTGATCATTAATATTAATTTGTATTCGAAATACCATACTTTGGGACTGAATTGTCCATACCGCCTACAATTACATTTTGTTATTTTCGTTTATCAATATTATCACTTAAGTCTAAAAAACACATTGCAAACGGTGCTGGACCAAACTTGGACTCTTTGATCCCGAAGCGAGGGCGCAATTTGGCTTATCGTTGCTTACCTTTGCGTGCGTGTTATGTGCTCACCGTCAACTTTGGTAAATAAGTGGGCTGGATTACTCATACAACTGTGTATGCTCAAACGGAATTAGGTCGAATAAGGCGAAAACACGGTAAAACACGTTTCTTAAACATAAATATTTACTAATAGCCTTTTCATGTTACTTACTACATATTATTAAAGCAATAGAAACGAATATTACTTATTACTGCACCGACGACCGCTTGGCGCAGTGGGTCGAGCGTAGGCCCCGCTAGGCTCACTGAACATATGGTGGTTGCGGGTTCGATTCCCGTCGGGGCAAATTTCGGAAATGGCCTTTTCGTAATTTGCACAGGTCTGGGGGTCACTGTGATCACCCCCAGTCCATTGTACGGTACCCAGAGTACAATCTTTGCTTAGTTTGGGACCATACAGTTGGTGTGTCAGTCTGGCGATATGTATTTATTTATTGTAGCTATTTATAGAGCTAAGCGGCTTATATGTAACGGAACCATTTTTCCCAAGTTCCTAGGAACGATAATAGCTCTCTCTCGGCTTTTCTTTTATAACCAGGACAACATATTGTTTCATTGTTGTTTTTGAATAAGCCTTTTTGCTCCAGGCTAGCAACTCTCCTTGTTCTTATGGCGCATGGCGTGGTGATAAATGTTGGGTAGGTATTGGAAAAAAGTAGGCAGGCGTATAACTGCTAAAAATTGTTACCTATACTTATTTATGTAAGGTTTGGTGAAGTCAATGTGATTGATATAATACAACAAAGTACTTGCTGACAACACTTGAATATGTTATTTTGGGAGACTCTTAACCCTTGTTAGGATGGGTGACCACCAACTGAGCGCTTTTGTTCGTGCTTCAGAGGACAGGTTAAGCTGTTGGTCCCGGATGTAAGTCGTTAAGCCATGTTGGAGCCTTCGGGTGGCCAGAAAACTCAACATAGTTGTAATATAGTTGGCCAATAACTCATCCGAATAAGAACATAGCAGTTATAAAAAAATATCAGCAAATTGGTAAATGCTCTCAGAGATCACGTTTCTTGCATCATATCCAGGCTTGTGGAGTACTTAGTTTACCGTTCGTAAACAGAAAAATAATTATTTAAAGAAAGCAGAACCTTATTATGGGTGTTAAAATAATGTATTTCCCACGAAACAGTGTAGCCAACATTAATAAAATTCCTTGGTGGGGAAACGCGAAACTTTTTCTACTCTTGGCTTTTTCTCGCAGCGAGTCTTAGCATTTTTTCCCCCCCAAGTTAATAAACGCAAGGAGGAATTTAATAAAAGCGTCATATTTTGAGTATCGCGTTTTTATTTTTCACCAAAGAAAGAATATTGGGTACAAAGTTGGACCTATGGTATTAAAACGAATAACTGTTTCGGTAGGTACATTTCTTAAGCTACAAAAATAGAATGGTGTTCACCTGATTTTGAACCTTATATAGGTAAGTATATTTTTGTAACGACACGAGTGGCTTTCGCCACACACTCCCACCACTGTTACTTCTGTAACCCAGGATCGACAATGGTGACCAATAATGATGTCGAGATTTGACTCTCGACGAGTCCCGGGGAAAAGTTAAATTGTATTGGAACCCACACGAATTTAATCGAAAGAAATAATAGGAAGAGTTGGAAGACACGAGTGGCTGAAATAATTTGAATTATCAAACAGGTGTAGCATATACTGGGTTAAAGGTACGAGTTCTCAACCGTCCGTATAACGTGGATCACATTCGAGAAACTTTTAAAAGCCAGTAAGCCTCGGTCCGCTGCGAACGAAATCACGGCCTACTAAAGTATATTTCACCCTTTTGACGACACATTATGTACATTTGCAGCGCGTAACGACACAGGCTCGGCTCACAATTTCCATTAAGGCGCGCCGTGGTATGAACGGCCCAAATTTTAACATGCACGGTCGAATTTCAACTCTAAATTGTAGTGCATTGAGTAGGAACCGGGTTGATAGGAAAACTCATTTGTAGCCAAACACAAGGGTCTGGAGCCGCGCCCCGTGTAACACATATCGAATTAGCCAAAGGACGGCATCTTACTGCAATTAGCTCTAGCTTTTTGAATGCTGATGTGCCAATCATTTTTGTTGAAATGTACGTACGAAAGCCATTTTTCTTTGCTCTCTTAAGTAATATGTTCTGCATTTGTGTTAATTATTTCTTAATGAACGAGGTAATTAAGCAATAATACAAATCAGAAATTCTATTAGACAGGTCGGCGGTTTCGAATACCTCAGTAATTAGGTAACTAACATTAATAATTGAGCTAAAAATAAGCCGTAGTTTGCATTCATTTGCGTTGATAAGGATCTCGTTAATTACAAGTGAATTAGTACCGACCGACGCCTAAAGCGAATGACGGAGGCGTCGAAAATGTAAAACGACTCGTCCCTAAGTGGATATGCTGGTAACGAATTAAGCTCGCATCTGTTTATCCGGACGAGGTCCCAGCGAGGATAATTATTTATTAAAATTGTTACTTACCTACGCCCCGTTGAGATTCACCGATGTTATAATAAATACCCTTTATGTATAAAATTCCGGTGCGCGCGTGTCCGTAATTCTTCTCTTTCTAAAAGGGTTGATTGTTTTTGTATTCATGCGGTCACCTGAATGGATCTTAGGTATAGTTGCACCTGGTAGATGGCACTGCTGTCGACACCTAGAAGTCAGAACATAAAATCTACGCTAGAGAAGCTGCGGGCTAGCTACTAGTTAAATAATAAATAATTTTCTATTGAAGAAAGTACGCTTACAAAGTTGTTACAACTTCGTTACAAGTTCTTATGAACGAACATAATGAAGACAAACGGTGTAACGTATGCAAATCTGAAAGAAAACTAACTAGAGAGTGTAACGCTTCAGGGTTCAACCATAAGTTGTTGGAGCGAGTAAGATGTATTAAATACGTGAACGACGACGACCCTGGTGCACCGACAAACATTGATCGAGTTTATATTGCACCTAACTGAACATATATTGCTATTTCTTAAGATAATAAAAATAAATATCGCCAGACAGACACATCAACTGTACGGTCCCAAACTAAGCAAAGCTTGTAATATGGGTACCGTACAATGGACTGGGGGCGATCCCAGTCACACCCAGACCTGGGCAAATTACGAAAAGGCCATTTCCGAAATTTGCCCTGGCGGGAATCGAACCCGCAACCACCATGTGCAGTGAGCCGAGCGGCCTACGCTCGAACCACTGCGCCAAGCGGTCGTCAATAAATATATATTTGTTGTTTAAAAAAAGAGATTACTAGCAATGTGAGTTCCTCCAACAAAGCTAATGCTTGTGTTAAGAGTGGGCCCACGTCAATAGTTTTATGGCCAGGATGGAGATCGAACCCGGACCCTCTCCGCTGCGAGGGCGGCCCCTCAAACCACTAGGCTATTGACGCCTTCAAAATATATAAAAATAAACTTTGGTTGAAATTAGAATAAAAAAGACATAACTCTGATTGATTCCGTAGTTGACATGGTTTCATTTAGTTCTTCTTACTCTTGGGTCAGACGAATCTCAACCCAACATTACCTACTCGTATACTACGTGATATAGACTCATCTCTACGCAAAAATATAAGGTCTCATTTTATTAATGCATGAACTTTTGAATGCTGAAAATGACGTACCTACTTATCACTAAAACCAGTCTGATGGTATAAATCTTGCTGTTGGTTCGTACAGCTGATTGGTGGCAAGTGATTAAATCATAGGTAAGGTTGTAGAAAGAAACCCATTAGTTCGCACTGTGGCAGGTACATCATATTTAGAATTTACTAAGGTGTCATTCAAAATATCGTGTATTATTGCAATAGGACTTTACATAGAAGAATTTCAACCCGATGCATTTCATTCAGTGTATTAAATATGCATTTCGTTAAGACATTTATGTCTATACCACACTATTATTTCTGGACTTGTATTTATGTTCTAGTCTAGCTCAATTATGTACCTAATAATATGAATGATGGGTTTTCTGATTGGTCTAGATGAATCAATATTATCAACGCTACGTTTGGTTCCTTTGGTATCTTTATGATACAAATTTCCCTTTTGTTATATAGACTTGTATAATGTCGGCATGTTATTTACACAAGAAAAAAAAATTAAAATGTATGACTCTACGTGTAGAACAAGGTCGTTTATAGTCAAAGTTGTTTTCTTGGGGCCTTATCATTCATTCAGTTCTGTAGGATCCTTGAGAAAAGTGTATGTTTAAAGCACCACTGCAGAATATTAACTTACTTTGTATTATATTTTTTAGCTCTTACTATTAACATGAACATAATAATAATATGCAAAGTACTTATGCTAACAATAATAATATGCAAAGTACTTATGCTAACTGATTTCCTTTTGATTGGAAGAGAGCCGACAATTGCCTTTACCGTGTTATTACAAAGAAGTGATAAATTCGTGATAAATGCGTGACTTGTCAAATTTTGCAACGTATAATTCATGTGTTCATCACGTGCTTTACATAACGTAATAACACCGCAAAAGTTGAATGCTTTATCCATTTTTTCTAATGGCCCGGTCTGCATTGATTTTAGTTAAAGATTTCAGTTATAATTATCGAATTGCTCCGTCTCAGTCGTATTCATAGACTCAAAGCACAGCTCTTTATATAATAGCAACCTTAAGTTTAATCTCTTAGTGGGGGTACAGCATATAAACGCAAGGAAAGGTGAAGCCCTTAAATCAGCGAATGAAAAACGAGCAAGCAACTCAAACGATAAGAGTTTTAATCTCTTTAAGTGTAGCTTTCAGATACACAATAGGTATGTGTTCAACACATACCTACACGAACCAACGGTAATGTTTGCTGTACATACATAGCGTAATCATGTAATTTACCGTTTTATATCAAAGAACTGTAATTACAGTCCCGATAAAAATCTAGTTACCTACAATGTTTACTAGTACGGTACGGTTTTTTAGTTGCTGTTTTGTTGACTCTACTTGGTTAAAGTAACGAGTATAGAGATTTAGATCCGTTGATAGAGCTCGGGCGTCGTCATCAAAATATTGGTCAAGTGCGTGAAAGGGAACGCAAAGTATACGTTCCGTAGTCATCACTAGGTGGTTGTATTTTGCTAGGTTATATTAAAACTGTAGAAGTAATGGCACTGTGACAGACTAGGATTGTCGGATGAAAGGACAAGCTGGGTAATCATTTAATACTTCTAGGGACTAAGGAACTCTAATAAAAATGACGTCACTATTGTAACCGCGCTAAACGAGGCAGTATCGAATCAAAAATTCAATTATGAAATTTACCATATATTCCGGTAGCGCATTGCAAAATTCACTGAATGCCAACAATTTGGCTACGTAACCTAGGTGCATTACATTAATTTCTAGCTGAAAGCTGGGGCATTAATTTGCCTCTGGCTCCACAGGGAAACCGCAAAATACTAGTTCCGTTGCTATTCATAATAAAACCGGTGCAAGCCGCTAAGTGCTTCAACATCTGGGCGCAACGAAATACTATTATGATGACAAAGGCTCGTGAAATAGTAGCGCTGTTAACTCATTCTTAGTGATTAATACTGTGTATTGTTCGTTGTTTCGCCATCGGAGTGCGGATTTGCTTGCTATAATTTTAATTGATTGATAAAAATACTCAATGAAAATAATTAATTATAAATGATTTCCTATCTATTATTATTTAGTTAGGTTGCGTATGAACGTGTGCTTTTGTAACTCGGCGTAGAGCCTTCATCTATTATTGCTTTTGTCTGTAGTGTTTGTTTAATGATCCGAAGACTTGTGAAATTAATACTTCATAGAGACTAATCACATTGTACGTTGTAATCTTAAGCTTCATCTGTTTCCGAAGCCCTTTTCCTGAGTCTCGCTCGGTGTGCCTGTAACATAACCTGAATTTACCATCTAACATACTGTAATAATGTTACTTAAATGTATATACATTCCCGGAAGCTACGTTGTAGTGATTGGATTAATTACCTAATACAATTGGAATTAGAATTATAATAATCTTCACTAAAATTTGTGGGTGAATATCGTATACAAATTAAATTAATCATAGCCTTTTTAAAGACCTTACGGCTAATACTGTAACGATACTCAAATCTGATAGAGAAGTCGTTAAGATGTATTTTTTTAAATGGTGGTATATTCAAACTTTAGCCAATAAGCTACAGCTCATATGGGCTGGCTCGACTGGGGCAGTACCACACTCTCACATGATAAGTAAGAGAGCCGGAAGCTCAAACACCCTTTCTTCCATCCCTCTGTCTCGCTCCCCTTCAGGTCGGCACCTTGCTAGCAATGCCTTTGTTATTGCAAGCATATATAGGCTACGGTTACTGCTTAACATCAGACAGGTCGTATGTTTGTTTATCACTATAGAGTAGTACATAGTATAAAGTAAAGTCGCTTCCCGCTGTCTGTCCCTAAGTGGAGCTTAGATCTTTAAAACTACGCATCGGATTTTGATGCCATTTTTTTTATAGATAGAGTGATTCAAGAGGAAGGTTTATAGTACAGACAGAGACATAATTTATATGGCAGAACAACGTTTACCGGGTCAGCTAGTATATTAATAAATCGATTGTCATCGAATGACCTACCCATTAAATTAATTACTACTAAACACGTAGAGTCTCTCATTACTGCAGTATATTATTTGCTCGCATTAAAAGGGCTTTTTGCTTCTTATTTCGCTTTTATATAAGGCAAAGCTCAACGGACCTGGCCATGTTATTCAGAGAGAGTATAATTTATTGCGTTTACTGCTACAGAACCTACGGATGTCGTGGAAAAAAAACTTAACGCGATTACGTAATGTTATTTGATGTTAACCTAATGGAAACGCTGGAAACTTTTGCACGGCACGAGGAATATTTCTTAGCTTAGAATTTTAGTGTTTGTCAATATTTTTTTCATTTAGTAACTTGAATGTATTGTATTATTAAGTAACTAGCTGAGCCCGCGACTTCGTCCGCGTGGAATTTAACATAACAAAAAAGCTCGCTCCCGCGCTCTAAGCCCGCGCGACAGGACCCATTTATTTTAATTTTGTTATAATAAAAGTAGCCTTAGTTACTGCTTATAACATCAGCTATCTACCAGTGAAAGTCCCGTCAAAATCGGTCCACCCGTTTCGGAGATACTCTTTGATTTCATGTGTTTTTATTTTTTTACGCGGAACCCTAATTGTTTTTCTAAAGTTAAAGTAGCCTAAGTTACTCCTTATAACATCAGCTATCTGCCAGTGAAAGTCCCGTCAAAATCGGTCCAGCCGTTTCGGAGATTACCCGGAACAAACACTCAGACAGACAGACAGACAGACAATTTTTTTTTTTTAAATCGCGTTTTTGCTATAGGCTGTCGTATGTACTTTCATATGCATTTAGAGAAAAGGTGTTATTTTGATGTTACAAACAGACACTCCAATTTTATTTATTTGTATAGATAATAAAAAAATGAGCAAAGGTCAGGTGACTCTATAAAAAAAAAACCTTTAAGTATCTTCTGTTTTGTGTTTGTCTTTAATATCCATTCTGCTGTCATAATACTTCTACTCATTTATTATATACTAGCTATGCCCGCGACTTCGTCCGCGTGTAATTTAACTTAACAAAAATTTCGGGATTATTCATCCCCTATATTATCCCCTTGGGGGTAGAATTAATCAAAATCCTTTCTTAGCGGATGCCTACGTCATAACATCTACCTGCATGCCAAATTTCAGCCCGATCCGTCGAGTGGTTTGGGCTGTGCGTTGATAGATCACTATGTCAGTCAGTCAGTCACCTTTGAGTTATATATATTTAGATTAGATAGATATAATTGGTCAAGTTTCTTATGTTTAATTAATTTATTATAACTATAATAATATTGATAGAAGAGCTAAAATGCAACAACTCTTACCTGCTCCACCTTTCAAATGATAACCCTACATATTTACAAATGTTGAAGAATTCTAAATAATAAACCACTGCGCAATGAGGACTATTTCTTTTGTAACGGTTCTGGTCTCGGTATCGGTAACTAGTAGATAAGTAGTAAGAAATACTTACAATGGTTCAGCTGCTCCCTCTCCGTGGGGGGGGGGGGGGGATGGGGGGGGGGGGGAAGGCACGCTGGGGGGGTCATTACGCTCATGGGAACAGGATCAGATCTCCAATACGCCCCTAAAATTTAAATGCTAAGAGCTCAATGCTCATTCGCGTTGGAATTTTAAAATGGTAGGGATCTAATTGGATAAAAGCTTGAGCTAATGGGTGCCTGATAGAAAGAATGGGATAAGTGGAGATTTTATTTGCGTAAAGTATTGGGTCTTTACTTTTGTTTTTACTACTTATATATATATATTTTTTAAATGCTTTATTGAATTCAGACGAACAGTCCAGCTAAACGCCTTCTACATAAGTTCGTAGACGCGAATCCTTATAGTCTACGACAACAAGAACATATATTTTTCTTATATGTAGCTACCTACCTATCTACAAGTATATGCAGGTATAGCACAGGTCGTATAGGATTTTATGAAAGACGCCGTTCAGTTAAGCGTTCTCGATAACGTTCTAAGGTGAGTGTGGTTCAAGTAATAGTGCGCGCCATAAACTAGGGTCGAAAGTTGTCGGCGTTCGGATCGATAGGAAGGTTCCCTCATCCACGGACGCACGGCCGGACACATCGCGTGCCACCTTTAATACAAAAATATCGATTTTTCCACAAAGCCGCGTCACCGCAATCAATATACCTTTCCGCCCCGTGCCTAATTATGCCCGCCTACATCACTCAAACATCCGTAAAAAGCTTTGTGATCGCCCCCGCCGCGGAGCGATGATATCCACCCTGAAAAATAGCGCACACTGAATCATTGAAAGCGCACAGGAAAATGCTTCATTGTAAACGTTTTATTTAATTTTCCCTCCATTTACTTTTTATAATTTCTGCCGGGCATAAAAAACGATCCGGCCGCCGCAGGAAGCGCGCATACACGCGAAGTCAGCCATATCTGGACGCACACAGGGATAAGAACACCTGTCTCGGGAACGGAAGGTGTGCTCGAGCGTGTGCGATCGAGACAACTGTATATGGGTTTCCCGGGTGAAACAGAGAGGCGGTATGCGCGCGCAGAGTGTTGGCACGCCCGCCGCGCGTCCCGCTTGCTCGAAAGTCCACCCGAGAACAGTCAGTCTATCGCGCGCAGAGGCAGCGCTTGTACGTGCCGCCCTTTGCTCCAACGCGACCGACGCAGTGTCCGTAACCGGTGTTCGGAAAATTGTGCATGTGCGTTTTCCGCCGAATGCAGTGTGTGTGCTTGTGAGATGTGCTATTGTTTTCTAGGTAACGGAGACTCTTGTTGAAATAATAAGGCAGCGGGTTGCAACGTATTAAATCGATGCACTTGTTTGCGCGTTTGTTAATTTCACTTTTACAATATTTCCCACGCAGGCATTATCTTTGGAAAAGCTGTCAGCTTAACAGTATCGTGGCCGTGGCAGTTCCCCCAATAAATAAATTCGCGCGTAGAGCGCATGTTATCAAAGTTTTATTAAAGCGCGCCACTCTTATTAGTCACGATATGAATTTACGATCTGTTAATTGTTTGCGCCGCTTTAGATAAGCCCAGCAAACTGTTAGCTACTGCATGAACTAAAATGGTTGAGTAATTAAAAATGTTGTCTCCAAAAATCTTAAAGTCTGGACACGCAAAAATAGTCAATCAGAAGAGACTTCATAATTTTATGACGAAGTACTGAGGTATTGAAGAACGAAATAGGAAGACGCAATTTGAGACGAAAATAAGAATCGAGCCGAGAATCGAAGGGCGAAGTCATGTCATTCATATGATACACAAAAGTCACAAAAGCGAGGCACGCAACAATAGCAACGTAGAAATTTTGCCAAGTATCGACAACGAACGAGGAGCACTTTCTGAAACCACCACGCATTGTACTGAAATCCGACAATGAGAGAAAATACATACCTATGTAACTATTATTTATCAGAGCACAAATTCGCGATTCATGCAATGAATAGACAAGCTCATTTTAAAATAATTATGTGAAGTCAGATTCTGGCAATAATAATCATATCTTCAAGTAAGAAACTCAGATTCCTCAACATTTAAAGTAAGAAGTGGAATAATATTGATATAATGAAAGTTTAAGAAGGAATGATATTGATAAAAAGAAACTACCCCTAGGTTCACATAATCGGCACGAGCTTACCTTTATATAAGAAAATTTTAGGCTTTGATACATAAAATATAATTTTACTTATCTAATCATAAATTATTGCAAAAAGTCAAACAGTGCAAACAAAATATCTGGCAAGTAACAGCTGAAATGATTATTTAATTTATCAATTTAAAACTATCGAGTTGAATTGCGTTTTGATTGCGTGACGAAAAAACTAAAATACAATAAATTATGTATTTGAAAGTGGCTGCTTGCTAACTGCAGTTTTTAACAAAACTTCTACAAGGCTATTAAATCACTGACCAATTAGGTATTTTTCGTTAATGAGCGCCATCAAATTACTGTTTTGTTTTCGAATTAAAATCATTTAGTATAATGAACAACATTGAATTCCGTGCCGTGAGATCGCCCAGATTGATTCATTGTCAAAATGGATGTAAGACGATATAGCTGGAATTATTTTAACACGATTTCCAGTAACCACAAACATGGGAATCTTATTACAACAGTTCATATACTTCATATGACACGACTGCTAACTCGGATAGAGCTCGAAGAAACGATTTGCATCCAAATGGTCGGCCTCATGAAAAATGGAGTTGATATACATGGATGACTATATTCACGGTAGATCCCTGCACTATTCTAAGGCAAGACAGACGTGCGAATTGGCCCGCTACAATCGAATATCTAAAAACATCATTATTTGATACTCAGGATGACTAGATACATCCAGATTTATAGGATTTAATGATGAATTTATCTGATGTGACTAAAAAGAAGATACTGAATATATTTGATACCCGCTGCTTCAAAACAAACTGTAATAGTTTAAGTTACTACATGGAGGTAATAAGAAGACAACAACTTTATCTAATTGATCCCAATAAAACAAGATGACCTCTAAAATAGCGACGTGACCATTAGACTCCCTACCGTAAGAAATGAGAGGTTAATTGTATTAATGGAAGAATTCTGTATCGTTGATTGAACTCCAGTTATCCTAACAATGAACATTGAAATTGGTATAAATTATCAATTTAACTTCATTTTTATGAAGCATAATTTATTTACTATATACATAACATAGCCAGGGAATAAAAGTCTGAATCTAAAAATTACAGTATTTTGGTTAGATTTGATTTTTACAAGATCTTTCTTTGCGTAGTTCTCTACGATCAATATTTCGTCGAGTTAATTGTCATAAAGTTTATCATTCCTATTAATAATTGTAGTGAAGGAATTTTTATTACATTTATGCTAATCATGAGTTCCAAACTTTTAACTCTCATAACGTGTTGATAAATTTGTAGTTATTCTTTGGTAGTCTATTCTTCGCTGCATTTCGAATAATCACCTGTGCTTATGCCCGTTAATATTGTTATACTTTTGACAGATAGGTCTTCTGCATAGCATAACTTCATGAACGCTACAAACAGTTTCCCACATTTATTATAGCAGATCATGGTATTATTTTGTTTATTTCCTAATTTTATTTGTAGGTACTTACCTAAAGATGAAATCAAATCCAAATTGTATTCTCACGTATAATTCGCCGAGTAGCTCAAATTGAACACAAAATTTAACGTAAATTAGGAAAGTAAATGTCACATATCAGTGAAGAAGTAGAATTTACAAAGTTGTGGAAATAATTCAACCTAAATGTTATTATTTTGTTTACAAATTAGGTAAGTATCTACTTGCAAATTACAAAGTAAATAAAGCGAGGAAGTAGCAAAAGGACAGAGCATTTATTGCTTTGAATTGTTAAATTAGATTTATTTTTCCTAACGTTATTTGGAGGTTGGTAACAATGAGTTCTCGGTCAAAGATATCAAAAATTTGTCGCATCGCGTAGCGTATAGGCTTGATATGATTCTCGCCGACTAGCAATTTGTTTTGTGTGTTCCGGAAAACGATCGGATAGCATTGATTTGCAATAAAAAATATTGCTCTGTCACGATTTCCGCGTTACCGCCTCTTCCACAACTGCCTGCAACGGGCCGCGGTGTAATGACTAGGGTGAGAATGTTGAAAATAAATTTTGATTTGATATTTATTCGCTTTTTAGAGGTCATGAAAAAAAATGATATAGGCAGGTGGTCAATATAACAGTGATCACTGTATCACATATTGCATCATCTATAGCACGATGGTGAGGCTAGCGAAAAATAAGACAGGAATGTGGTCGGTATTTGATGGTATAACCAGTATTTTAAATATATAGTGGAATAAAATGTAAGAAAACATATTTTGGTTTGTAGGATGAGTTTACATTTTTTCAACATCTTGAGAACTATAAAATTTATAAAACGGCGGCGCTCGCAGATATAAAACTGTAGCGCTGGTCGGTTACAGCCACATCACTATAGAGTAAAATGTAAATATTTGCGGTAATAAAATCTATTTAGGTGATTAATTTAAGATTATATCTAGCATGTCATGTTTCCAGCGTGGCGTCATATATTATTGGAAGCGTCTTCAGCATTACAATACAGAACCCTAAAAAATACCTACATTTTTTTTAAACAACAGTATATTGTGGTCTAGGGCCGAGTTCACCAACACATTAATGGAACGTTTGAGCGCCAAGCCATTATTTGATGTACTGGTAACAATTGTTGATTGCTTTACCGGTCGTTTAGTGTGTTGGTCAACTTGGCCCTTATCTGTTTAGTTAGGACCCCGTTTAATTAGCTCAATTTACGCTGACCGAAAAAACAACAAGCACAAAAAGGGCGAAGCTCACAATTAAAAAAAAAATGCATCTTAAATGTACGAGTTCATTGTAAATCGATAGTAACTTTGTGTATTTTCAATAATGTAATTAAGCAATCCAGCCTGGAAATTTAACATAATATTTCCATCCAATTACTTTTACAATGTACTTCTATTTAATTAATTTAATTTACGAAACAACATATTTCTGCAATCTACTTTTTTCATTTAGCATCCAGATTGCGAATTGCGGCGACAGATGGCGCTAAATAATGATGATCGCCCGCACGAGCTGATGTCACTGTCTTGCGAAACTCACTCCATAAGCAGGTGTTTGTGGGTGTTCAGAACTTCTGATCCTAAGTGGGTAAATAGGTGCAATTTAGGCCACCGCTCCGCAACGGCCGTCGGTCTGATTCAACACTTCGTTGCGGCAATTAGATTCAATTTGCGGCACGGTTCGCTCACTATGAATATGGGCCCGCGTGTAACAAAGGTTCATTTTCTCTCGGAATTACACTGAATTCGGTACGCGGAGATGCTAATTTCCCAGTAAATGTAACTAATTAGATACCATCCTGGAGAAAGTTCTTTCCACGAGTGCTGCGTTGCAAAGACTTTTAATTTATTTGGAAGATTGTTGGAGTAAGCATTTTGCGGAGTAGACTGATGAAATGTAGTTGAAATTGAAAAAAAAGTATTACAAACTGGCTCAGTGCAATTTGTATGTGCCCAAATTTCGTTATTCTAACAGCTCCATTGGTCAGACCGACGTAATTAATTGAATGCGCTTGTTTTGTTGGCCTCATTCATAGCCTATTGGATAGTCTTTTAATACATTACTGTTTATGTACACATCGAAAAACTTTAATATTGTCATAATACATTATAAATACACATGTCATGTGTATAGAGGATGTTTCAAATTTGGTTATGTATGGATGAGTATGAAATCGGACACATTTTTTAAATTATTTTACTCCTGCCTATTTTTATAATAAAACTATGTAATGTAGGTACTATGCAACATTTTTGAAGGTAGTGGCTGCTATTTGTTAATTCAGTATACTACTAGGCCATTGGATGTGTTCTAAGACTGCAACATGAAATATGTGACAAGTATTCAAAGGTCCCGTACCTGAATGATTATTTAGAACTTTTGTAACATCCAATACATATGCGTGATACAAAAAATACCTCGCAATTGCGTAATTAGGAGGTCTGGATTCTAGAACGTGTCCGAGCACAGACTTCAGATTATAACTAGTTATAATTTAACCAACTAGACTGGCGTAGGTGACTCACGCGCACTTCTTTTATACTACAGGACTACCGCTGTTGAACCAATTGCAATGGTTATTATAATAGCATACAAAATATTGTATTTCATGTTATAATGAAAACGAACCTAACAGTTACTCGTCGCGTGCAGTAATCATTAAATATTTCGTAATTATATCAGTAGGCACTTACTATGGCTTGTTTTTGTCAGTTTTGAAAACTTTCCAGCCCGTCCGAGGCATCCTCATAAGACCCCTTCGTATCCCGTCCCAACTATTTCTTTGTGCACGACCCCATAGTTTTCAAATTAAATTAAGGGAGTTTGTTCAGGCAATATGAACACTATTGACCGCAAGATCCTTACTTTAAAGTTTCAGGGGAGGCCGTATGGGCAATTATTGTGCCGAGAGTGTGCCCGTACTTTGCACGGCTTAACGGTTAATCTAATAAGCACGTACGTAATTGGTATCTTGTAGGTATGGTTTAGTTAGCACTGTAATCACGTTATTCTCGAAATTTCAATGGCTTCCGCTGTTCCTAAATATAGTTGAGATTTGTGAATGTATTATTAGAATCGCGAAACACGGTAAGTGGTTGTAATGGTGCGTACTTACTTACCTATGTATTGAATCTTTTGCGGGTTCGCTCGGGGCGCGATTATTGATTTTATTCTGTTATCAATAATGACGTTTTTGGCAGAACGTGCAATTTATTTGTGCTGTATTCAACGGCAGTTAATAAATTGATGACTGCGTACACACCTATTTAATTTAATTTATAGGTAACCTATAAATTTCGGTCGATACCATCTTTAACAAGGAATGCGTAGGTTTGCAGACTGTCCTGTTTAACGCTCATTACAATAATCCAAGCGACGTGTTTACTTTAAGAAGCAGTGTTAATGATTTTAGCAATAAATGTGTTAAATTGATTTTTGATGCAACTTAAAATTTTTCGAAATTTACCTACCTACTTGTTTTATTGAAAACAATAGCGTCTGCCGTTTTTTCCTCCTCTGACTCGACAAAATCAGCTAAAACAAGGTTTATTACTTCTGCAACCGGCATGCCAGTATCAAATCTGACCATCAATGCTTGGTAAACATTGTTGTAGTTGCTTTATTCAATCTATCTACTTACCGGTTAATCCACAGCTTTCATTCTATGGTGGCATAGTACAAAGTTGTGGCCGTCTCTGAAGTCTCGGATCCTCTGAGAGGCTAGTTAGTTATAACAAATGATAGCATGAGAGTTGGCAGTGACTTATATACAGACACCACTGCAGCGTAAAGACATGGCCGGATTAAAGTATTCAGCGAAGTGGGAAATATTGCGCGGGCTTACATTTTTGCGCGTGTATTTAAGACTTTTTATGTTCCTTGTTGCTGCCTAGACAGTTCAAATTTGGAAACTATTTTTCCTAATTCCCTTATAGGTACTTAATCATAGTTTTCACATAAATACAGGTTGAAACATAAAGGGTATACTTATTTTTCAAAACTTAACTTTGTAATTCTAAAACTATCAGCTTTGGAGGAAACTTGAAAAACAAATGGTGTTACAGGGATACAGCTGTTGACTGATTTCATAAGTATACAAAACTTTTAGTACTTCAACTGTCCCACAAAGCCGATAGTTTTAGATTTACAAAGTTAAGTGACAAAAAAAATAGTATACCCTTTTTGTTTCACCTAGTATATAGGCATTCAAAGAATTTCTTAATTTAAAATCTATTTAGTTCCTGGTACAGACAAGTATACTTATTTATCTTTTAACTCTTTCGTAAGGTTATTTAAGTATCAGTTGTGGTTTAAAAAGACTTACCGATTTAAAAATGCCATTAGATTGCTAAGCGATAATACAAAAACATCTAGATTTGTGAACTATTAAAAATCATTTAGACAAAACTGTGCAAATACCTATTCGATTACGATCATTTTGTTTAGACAAAGCAGTTGTAAAATATTCATTGACCGGTAATTGGCATCTCACGAATTGTTTAGCGTGCCTTCTTTAGCTAGTATTAATGTTTCTTTGCGTTTCTTTCGACCGACCTTCACTTCGATGAAGTCTAATTGAATGAGGTCATTGCAATCTGTAGAAACGTGGGTGTTGCAAGAACCTAGTTGGAGTTCTATGAATATAGTGTTTCAATTATCTACACTTTTCTTTAAACAATACAGACAGAATATCTCATTTCTTATCCCACTATTATTGGAACATTACTATTGAAAATCTCAGTGAATGATCGTGCTTAGTTTTCTTCGGTTGTAAGTTAATCCTTGAAACGGGTATTACATCTGCCATGCAAGAAAATTGAAAAGTAACTTTCATTTTCATTTTTTTTCCAAAGAATTATCTGTACCTAAATATTATCAACATACGTAATATCCAAACCTCAGCATCAGGCAACCTCAGGCATAATATTACCTATTCACACAACCAGTTAAAGCAATTATGTTATTATGTCTTCATTGTCGGCATCAAATGGTCGAAAGGTTGCACTTTTATTACACGTGTAAATCATAGTTACTTCTTACCTTTGCCTCGCGTTCTTGAAAAATTATTCGCTGTTACGTAGAACTTAACATTGACGAAATGTGGGTCTTACTCATCGGCAGATAAAGGTGTTTATCTCATTTATTTAGTACAAGAATCCAGAGTTTAAAGCAGAAATCTCGTGGAAAGTTATTTAAAATACGAATCCACGATTGTATATTTATTGTGTTTCGATTGTTAGAAGCTTACGCGTTTTTTACACCGTATCGTGGCTTAGTCACGCCGTCTGTGAGCAAAAAACATAGCCTTGGTACACCTAATGGTCGTACATATGATTGTTACACATTAAGAGCCATGATCGCGTCCGGTTTTATCATTCTGTTCGTGAAGGACACCGTCTAGTGATTACCTTTGATCACATTTTTTCTGGTCGCAATTGTTGGTGGAAATATTGTGTGTAGAACTGAGTTATGTTGGCACTTTATAAATGATTGCGTGCGTTCGTGTTCGTATAGTGTAGTCGACAGTGTTGCTGTCTGTCTGTAGAGTTTTTGCGTCTTTATTACATAACCACTGATTTTGTATTATTGTTTGTTAGAGTCGAGAATCTAAAGGCAAGGATGGGGTAATGTTCACGGTAGAGTCTACATACTTACCACCAAATGGCTTTATAAAATTGTATCTTTTCTGCTAGTGAATAAGTAGGTACCTAGTAAAAGAAAATGTTTATCAGCTAGATACTCGTACACATCTGCTATATTAATTCACCTATAAATACATATACTCATGTCAAAATAATAAAGATAATTGACGGCTGCTTTGAGTACTTAAATATAAAAAGTAATACGGCGTTCAAGTAAATTAAAGTCATTACTGATATCATCAGACTAGTGTTTAATTTAGTTGCTTCTAGACATTTATTGCCATGACTAACTGTTTAAAAGTTGCCTACTGCCCACGTGATTGCAATCGCCACTGTTTGACACATAAAAAATATCTTTATTTCTGTTCTGTAACTACCGTCTGCTTTGCATGATACGTCGAGTGGGGTGCTAAATTATCATTTTGTAAAGAAATTGAGTTAGAAAAAAATATTTATACAGATTTCGACCAATGTTCCCGTTTTCTCCTATTTTCCTAGAAAAAAATTAAGTACTATTAAGAACAGTAAGCATCAATTGAGTAATTAATAGGTTTTATTTCATGAAAATTCAAACTAAATTAATCCTTGCAATTTTTCTCTGAAAACAAATTGACGCACTTCCGGTATTGAATTCGGTCGGGTCCGGTCGTATTGAATGTAACCATGTAATGTTTCGGAACACAGCACTGGGTTTTAACTGGGCTACCACGACCCAGGTACCTTCAGGTACAGTCAGATACTACCAGGTACGAGGTACCTAGTATTTCTTATGGTTACCGTGTTCTATATATTCATAGCCATCTTACTATAAATTAATTCATATTGGTTATTGATGTCATACCGTCGACATAAGCTGTAGCCAATTACGTTGTATAGCTTAATTACGTATTTATTTACGTATTTAATAACAATTGAGTTGTTGTAAGTTGTGACATTTACGACGTGTTTCTCATATTGATCGACGTCTAAAGTTAGGAACTAATGAAGATTCAAAGATTGATTTAAATTATGAGATCAATAGCATAATATAATCGAAATGTTTATCCCACATTCGTATTACAAGACCCCTAATATTGTAGCCCCTGGGTAAAAAGAAATGCGTCGATTCTCATCAATTTACAAGATCGCCACGTTGTAAGAGGATTCTCTCCCTAATTGGAGCGAAAGAAACTCGAAATGCTTTGAATTACTTATCACCGAAAATATACAGATCAAATAAAAAATATCTCGTGTATTCGTTACGTTGCGTCGCTGCCTTTAATTTTTTTTCTCGTTATTGACGGTTTTCTGAGTGCTTGATAATGAATATACTTTTCTTCTTTTCAGGAGTGGTTTACAAGCAGAAGATTAACTTATTCGAATGAAAATAAAAGTGCTGAGGCGCTAAAACATTTGCTATAGTCACATAAGCCATTTGAATAACTCGAATCGATCAGTCAATTGTAGTTGTTTGGCTAGCGAGCGTAGAGGTGCGCCGTTGTCGACACGTCGACATCGATTCCGCGTCGCGCCGCGCGCGGTCCCTAGCCTGTCGCTGCCATAGTCGGTGCTCGCCGGAGTCGCGCGACTCGGCCGGCCCGCCCAGCCACAGCCGTGGATAACCTCGGCCAGAGCCCCCTCCCGGTCAAGAGGCTGCACGAAGCGCTTCAGAGTGCGCAAGTGAAGCGTCAGCGGCTCTCCCCTCCCTACCCCGCGCCGGCGTCGCTGCACCCCATCCATCAGCTCGCAGTGCATCAGCACATCAAAGTGCAGCAAAGCATAGTGCAGCAGAGCATCGTGCAGCAGCACCAGTTGAACCTAGCCCACCAGTCGCTGCACAACCTGCAAGCACAACAGACTCTGCAGGCGCAGAGTCTCCAGGCAGCACAGAGCTTGCAAGCGGCGCAGAGTCTGCAGGCGGGGCAGGGCCCTGTGGCGACGGGGGGCGCAGGCGCGCAGCAGGCGGCAGGAGCGACCCAAGGCGCGCTGGTGCCGCCGCAGCAGCCTTCGCCGCGGCCCGCTTCACCTCAACACAAGAACATGGAGCTTGCACTCTGCCAGAGTATGGACTCCGTCAACACAGCCACTACTGAGGAAGAGGTCAGTCAACAATATTATTTTCTCTCTAAACAATGACTTTATCATAATATAATAAGTCATCATATAAAGTTTGATATTAATTTTATTATTAATATAAGTTAGATGTGAATTATAAACTATTTATGATGTGCTTAGGTACGTAGATTACAGGTCTATATTTAGAAGCTTGACTTAAATTGTAGGTGTGAGATAAACTTTACCAAGATTGGTGAGAAAATTTGTCCACACCAAACGATCCGAAAAATCTAAATCAACAGCTCTGGGAGTTTAATCTGTTGCTTAATAGGATTAGCAGAAACAATTAATTATTACCGATCGCTGCGGCAGCTAACCTATAATCCGGGTCCTTTCTACCTTTCATTTTCACCGTTCTCATAAATTAACAATGGAAACTAGAACGCGACCCTTTCGAAGAGGACTTAATGTATCGTTTCGCTTTAGCTATTTGTCATTTTACAATTGTGAAGCAATACCGAGAAGGCGCCGCCGTAGCTGTTACAATGGGGAAAACGCTCGGATATACAATAAGCATTCGCTAACACAATAAAAGGAAATTTTCCTCGCGACAAAGATGCTTCCGAATCGAAAGGCTATATTGCACTCACCGATCGTTATATTTCAGGTCGTATTTCTGTTTGTTAAGGTCGTATTTGGAAGATAGTTATCGATATGTCAAGCGCAGAACTAGACACCATGCGCTCTGATGTCACTTGGAGGCATAAACCAAACTATTTTTTAAGGCTCGTCGATATTTTAACGATATATTTTTCATAACCATGTCTTATCTACATCTTTGCAGCGAAAAACCGATAGTTACACGAAACCATACATTGTTGCTAGTTGAAAATATTGCAAACAGTTGCACTTCTCTTTCAAAAGATAAACGCATTTCGTTCTCGCCAAGTCGAGCGCGCCCGGATGTTTTAACCACAACACCACGAAAAACAAAGCAACAAGCACAACCCTAAAGAAAAAGCGATAAAATCCTTAACGCAAACTGCGAGGAGGCGACGCGACGCTACGAGAGAAGTGGGCAGCGGTTGTGTTAGCCGAGACAAATAGAGTAGATGTCGGTTCACCGCTTTCAGCCGGTCTCCTGATCCGACAGCTTTATAAATAGCTTGTTTTATTGTTACATTACCGTGTCTTTTCGCGATGGCTGAAACTACTTACAAGAATAATACTAATGATACGTTAGAAAAGGTCATGTATGTTTAAAACTTCACCTTATGTGAGGTGAAATAGGTGATATACGTTGATTTACAAAGTTAAATTTCATTATTATAAAGTACTTGGGAGAGAGTCTAGAGATAAAGTGGCCTGCAGCAATATTCTTCGGATCGCGCGTCGTTAATGTGACATTCGGTCTATATAATTGCATCGATGTTCAGATTCCGATATAATTTCGTGCCTGACAAAAATAACTAAAATGATACGAACGGAATTCTTAGCAGCATGAATCGATATAAATAATATGATATCGATGCACATTGCGTTTCGTATTTATTCTTGAACGGGATAATTGTTAGCAGCTTTTCTTATTTTTAAAATGATGGCGAAAAGTTTTATAATGATAAAAAACAGTATATGCTATAAATAAAGCTAAATATTTTCCTCTTCTTCTATAGGTACTTAGCTGAACTGAATGAGTATTATTGACAGTGTCCAACCTTCACTATTGTTTGGCAAGTTAGTGTTGATTTCCTATCTCTTTGATGTGAATCCAGCCGGCGGACCGTAGGGGATGGTTTATAGACGGGTCCTTTGCTCACATAGCGTGGATGCACCCACTCATGCGACTAACTAGTGGCAGTAGCAAGTCGCCGGCGGCGCCGCGGCGTGCGTCATCACATCAAATGAGCTCGTCCTGTTTCTACATTGCCGCTTTTATTGCACTTTGGTAATCCTAGACGTTCTAATGAGAATAATTGTTTGAGCACATTTAGTTTGCATAGTTATTTGTATGGAGCGATCCTACGTCGACCATAATATTTTTTATTTCAAAAACAACTTGTTTGAGAGTGACGATTCGGACGTAATGTGAGTTATGTCATCACCGTTCACACGATGGTGTGAGACTGTTTTCTTTTGTTATGTTTAATGCAATCGTCTCTTCTTTTCCTCTCTTCTGTTTTTGGTATCAAATATCAAATTCTTCTAATAATTGATTTCTGTTGCCTATATTCCGAATTCGTTTTGATTATCATAAATTATGTTAGTATTTAAAATAATTTTCAAAAGCCAAAGTTGTGGTTAAATGTGGTTGATTTGCCGAATTCTATATAATATTCACTTATTGTAAATCATGCCTTTCAAAATTTCATTTAATAACAGTATGTAGTTAAGAACTTAAAGGGGTCTTAACCGCTAAAACCGGTGTACTTAAAACAAACTTATAGAAACACGTTTATTTACTTTATTTATTAGGTATATATTTGTAATCGAATGAGTTGTCGTTTCGCGTGTAATATCGCGGGGGTTTCACGGGAGTGCGTGCGTCTGAGTCTCGACAGACGCTGGCGACAGCATCGGTGTCAGTGGGAAGTGCGTCTGGTCCGAGTCTCGCAGACGCGAACGATGGCGTCAGCTCCGGTGGCGGCGTCTCGAGACGCCGGCCCGGCGCCATCGAGTCTGGGGCAATATAGGCTATTTTTGTATAACAATCGCGAGCAACGGTCGTTTGTTTGGAAACTTTTAATACGGCGAAAGCTTTGTTGAACATTAATGATCGGTTGTATTTTATCCTACCTACGATTCTATTTTTCGTTTGTGTCAATAATTACGTTATTTCTTAAGTTATCGCAACCCTTAGGTAACTGCAAGCAAAGTGGAGTTGTTTATAAATTGACGTAGATCCAATATCTGCAAATTAATTACCTCTAGGGTGAGCACAACTCATAGGATACATTTAATGTGCTTAATCTATATATATATAACTCAAAGGTGACTGATTGACTGACTGACATAGTGATCTATCAACGCACAGCCCAAACCACTGGACGGATCGGGCTGAAATTTGGCGTGCAGGTAGATGAAATGACGTAGGCTTCCGCTAAGAAAGGATTTTGATTAATTCTACCCTCAGGGGGATAAAATAGGGGATGAAAGTTTGTATGAAACTTTGTCAATTAAATTCAACGCGGTCGAAGTCGCGGGCACAGCTAGTTAATAATATAATTAATTTCAGCCAATCATTGTTTTAAAATGCTATCCATGTAATACCTTGTTTCAGAATCACATTCCATACATGGAATGGTTTTGGAAAACGCAATAGATTGTAACGACACAACATTTATAGAGTCGTGTTTCATAAGCTTGATAAATGTATCAATCGATCGTTTTCCCCCGTATCCGGAGCGATCGTGTGACAAGTCACGTGATCAGGGTTGGCAGGACATTGGTTCTGTAAACCAAGTTTTAAGACAATAATTAATACCAAACTCATTGTTTGAGTCGGTGTGTGACCTGATTTAGGTTTGTCTCGTGTTCCGTTCTATTCAGTAGATAATATATTGAAGTTAATACATATTTTTCGAACCTTTTTTGTATTATACTTAAGGCCTGTTTCATAGATAACAGATAACTATTTGACGTTTTGACAGTTTCTTAATAAAAGATTCATCATCCAAAATATCTGCACGCATTTCTTTTTCACACTGATAGCTATGTATATTATTGGTTCCTCCGTTAGTCTTCTTTATCTCTTGTCTCATGTAATTTAATTTTTTTAGCCTTACGGAGTATTCATTTCAATAAATATTAAATAAAGATACAGCACATACATATAAATAATTCGTGATTGAACACTATTATTTCCTAACAATTTGTAAATTGATAAAAAATGGAACTGAGATTCAAAATCAAACTAAAATTTGTTTTTATTCATGTAAGCCATCAAAGCATTTATGAATAGTCAGAATCTACCACCAGTTCGGAATATTGCTTCCACTGAGAAGATCCGGCAAGAAACTCAATGGTTACTCTTTTCAATGAATAAAAGACGCTTTTTGACTTGAGCGAAAGAGTGGCTCGTGACAGCCCTGCGCTTGATACGTACCGGTAGTCGGCTATCGGCCCTCGCAGACAACACCGCTACGGCTTCCTGAAACCTGTAACTACTTTTTGTTCACCAGTACGTTCACATTTTGTCCGCGAAAGTTCGAGACACAACTTCAATGGTTGAAAATAACTGGAATTCCATTTGCCAAATATTCGGAAAATGCATAAACAGCGTAATTATCAGTAAGTCGTTTTAATATCGTTGCACACGTTGGTCATTATCAATATTTGGCTAGGGTGTTGGTATGTTAGACCCGCTCAAGTGCTTTTAATATCTGACCATTATACATTATTTAATATAATTGTTATTAATCACTTCATTAATTTGAAAGACTTACATTCAGTATTTCATATCTCTGTCACCAACACTAATCTGTGCAAGTGCCAACTCTATTACAATTTAATTTTAATGAAAAGAACACCTAATAAAGATTGTTGTGAGAGACAATTTGTATTTCTCGTCGCCCGTATTCAAATGAAACAAAGCGGAGATCTCTTTTATTCTTGGAGCGTCTTTATTCTACAGTGGTCAAAGTGACGAGCGTTCTTTTCAGGGATTGGGTAATTTCGATTCCGAGGCGTCAATTAGGCCGTCCAATTTAAAACTTTGCACAAAAAGATTTGTCATTTTTATATACTTTATTTGGATATCTGTTTCTGGGGTTCTGTTGTGACTTTGATCATCTATTGAAGCAATTTTCATCTTCTGGTACTTTTTATTTTAAATTGATAAATATTTCAACTTAAAACACTTTCAATATCTTCATTCACGAGAATATATTTGTAAGTCAAAGCTCATCCACTGTTGAATTTTTCACAAACTCCAAAATCCTTTAACACGCTTTGCTGTGTCTTATATGTATCTCATGATATCTTCTTCTACAGAATTCATGAACGATTTGCAATTGTACGTTGAACCGCCCGTGGACCAATGTTTTAGTAATCTGAATCGCTAATAAGCCCCAATTTCTTCGGAAGCGTATTACATAAATTTACATAGAGGTCGATTATTATACTGTTTCAGTGCCATTCCATTTTACGCTTTGTCTATTCCCGAATTTCGCAACAGTTGGAATGAATTAGACTAAATGCTCTCAAAACATAGGCTGAAACCCTCTTGTTGCTATTGTTCTCCCGGAGGACCCAAATTACTTAAATAAATTCAGCCAAATAAATTAGTACAGCTCGCCGCCAGAAGGCTTGACGGTAAATTGTGTTTTTTTATTATCTACACAGACGTAAAAGTAAGTAGGTACAGAAATGTATTTTTTTTTATCTTTAGATTCTAGGTAGTCATTCAAAATTGTAATGGGACTATGGATTCAACACCTACATATTCGAGACTAAAAATAAACACGTTTTAAGGGCTCCAAGCTCCAGAGGAACGACATGAAAGGAAAATTCATATAGACGATATCGCTTTCGCTCTTGAAAATCCTTTAAGTATCTGCCAATAATACGCAGATCGAAAGAACATCTCCATGGGAACTGAAGAGAAAATTATTACCTCGCTCGAGTTCAATAGCGGGGACATTCTCTCTGGAACGATTTTAAGAGAAGAATTTCCGCAGAGTGGAATATAGACACCTCGACCGTTTCAACAGTTTGTCCACCTAATTTGTTCGCCGGCGCTCGACTGTAAAAACAAATAGCTGCTCCCGCATTTCCCCTTACAGAACGATAAAGACAGATATAGTCTAACTAAACGTGAGAAAAGGAGGGATTGTTTTCAGAGCTTTGCGTTTACGGGTCGCTTCAATGAGCGATTGGTGTTTACGTTCAAGCTTTTGTCTAGTTCAGTTGGAATCTTGTTTGTCGGCCGCGGCAAAGAGGTTCCTTTGTCCATTAGCGGAGTAATAATTAATCGACCTTTATCTAATGTTCGCCGATTTTAGTTACTCGTGGAAAACTTTTAATTGAATTTGTTGGGCGATTTTAGCTTTTTGACGGGAGCGTGTTTCGGCTTTGAAACAATTTTTAGGTAACGCTTTGTGAAAATTTTGTTTATAAATTTACCTGCTTCTATAACTTCTGGATTGTGTCGAAGTTCCTTTAGAATTAAGCTGATAGTTTCATTACATGAACATACCATTTTCAAACAACCATTCCTCGTCTGCGATGGAGCCATTGTACCTACACTAGAGCATGATAAATCAAAATACACCACTACAAGGCCAGCTATTGTGGAACGTATCGCAATGACCAAGCAAATAGACCCGCCCAGTAATGGCTTTCATCACCACTGCACCTTGGATTAATTGAAAGAGATAATAGAAGGAGAGATGGATACCTAGGCTTTGTTTATGAATATTTTTTTAAATAGCAAAGTGTTTTTGATCCTGCCCTATGCGTCGCCCAAATACGACTAGTTGCCAGTCCTGGTGTGGTCGGTTTTCATGCCTAGTACAAATATTCACCGTCTTTGTTGTTATTATCAACTAGTCCGCAGTGTCCCACTGCTAAATGCTTATGTTTCCTACTTCCTTGTATTATGGTCTGTTGTCGTTTCTCGCTGCTTGGGAACTAACTAGTTAACACAAACAAAATATATTACAAACGCATTTGTGAAAGTGTTTACTTTTCACGGGCCATACCAGGTCTGCGCTCATTGCTGCTACGTGCGACTTAATGCGAGTAAAGTAATTAAGAGTACGCAGTAGTACGTATTTATTGCGTATTGTGCAACAACCTTGGCGGCGCGCCAAAATGGACGCGCCCTAAAGCTTTATGAATCCTAGCGATGTATTCATTCACCGGTATTATCGTTCGGAGCCTGATGAATGACGTCATCAAAGGACATGCACTCTGTAAGTTTGGCAGGGGGGATAATATCGTCGCAAACCGAATAGACCGTGGAAGTATAATCCGGAATGCAAGACGAAAATCTTCGCTTGCATTGGGAGCGGAAAATCGAATTCGAAATGTCGCAAGGCGGAAGGCTCTTTGTGCGCAATCAATGGACTCTCGATTGCTGATAACTTTCTTTTCGCCCTGAAGTTTCAGTTTCAAACAGCTGGTTGGACGACTATTTAACTAGAATCGCTGCATTATATGCGTATTTAAATATGCAAATAGAAGCAGTAAGACAATTCGGAAGTAAATATTTATTACTTACTAAAAGGAATGATCAATTGTATCCGAAATGTAAGTCACGTTCAAATTCTCCAAACTTCGTTTCATGTTGTGGAAACGTAAAATGGAATACAAATTGTAATGGAAGATATACTTTGCTCAAATTATTATAAAGGAACTAATTGAGCCATTGACGAAGTGTTTGTGTCTTAGGATATTATATTCGGAATTTAAACATTTCAACATTATTGGTTATTTTTTGGTTTGTAGTTATTAAAATCTCTTCCAATTCCTATCTTATCAAATTATGTTTTTCTCCCATGATTTAAGTAACTTAAGGTATCATTAGGTTACGACAACTAATAGCGGACTACGAAAACATAATAAATTTATTAAAATCGCAGCCTTTCCTCATGAAATTTCCGTCTGAGTAACATCGTGACAAGCCCAACGGAGCGTACCACACCGCCGCCATCCGACGCCGTGTCCAAACACGGGGCATTAGCGCGGCCAATAATTCACAATCTCCTTGTTACTGCACAAATTAAGTTCTTGCCTCGTTGCGGTCACGTACGGGGTCGCCTTGTTTGAAATACGAAGGAGCTCATCGGTCGAGCTCGTTAAGCGTCGGAGCGTGCTTTTATTACACAGAGGCGTGCGGCGCGGACGCGCGTCTCTTGAATATTAAACTGGACCCGGCACTGGGTCGTGCATATTGTCCCGCATCGATAATAAACGCGGAACCCGACGCACTATTCGATTTGCGCCGTTAGCCCGCCATCCCAGGAACCCATGTAGATAGATGAAACCGGGCCTAATTCGATATAACTGAGATACCCATCCGTGTGTCTGGGGATATTACCTTCGCAATTGTGAAGGGTATTCTGAGGTAGGTGAGAAATAAAATGTTAAGCCTACTTTCATTTTCTTTCGCTTTATATCACCGGATAACTTTACTTATTATAATTTTATTAATTTGCTAATGTAAGTCATAATGATTATGGGGCTTAAATATAACTATGTACTTATTTAATGACTTCAATAATTTTATAACCTAGGTAATTAGGTTTAAAATAGGTTATGGGATCCCATAAACCTAGGTGTTTTAAGTTGTTTATTATAATTAAATACATAAAACAATAATTACATAATGCATTAAAATTGATTGATGTAAGGACTGGTAATAAATAAGTTATATTTGTCGCACAAGTTTATCTTCAATGCTCTACTGACTAACTGAATTCCGTGCAAATGGAGCAGTTATATTATTTGTTACACTGATAATAAGTCCCAAATGATTTTTTATGTATGAATGTAATAAAGGTAGGTCTTGTTTACCATTTATTACCAATAATAATTACAATATTTGCGGTGAGTTCAGCTTATTTTGTATTTATTAAAGGATCGACAATATTTATGACTCTACATTTGACTTTACATTTCGATGTAACTCTACCTCGTAGATTTATTGTGTTCTCATCGTAAAATAGCATTCAAACTCAACTTTAGCGCTTTATTTAAAGCTCACGACTTTGTTTATGATAACTACGAGTACGTTATCGTTCAACAAATCATAATTATTTGCCCGATGTTTAGCTTGTTTAGTCGCGCATACGTTCATATCAATATTCAAAGCGAAAATTATTACAACAGATTTATTGTACTGTATGTACCTACGCAGTGATACTTGAATAGGGTTGTCAAAACAAAATACAAGACTTAAAAAAATTAAGTTGCCTAGATAAAACTGAAAAGTATATAAAACGTAGAATGATACAAACATTTTGTATCGTTTTAGAATGTATCTCTCTACTCATCTGCACAACAGTCATTTTCAGAATTAATTAAACCGAACATCACGTTAAGTTTAGTACGTGAGCTTGTTAACTTTTTGTTGCTAACTAATTATATTTATAAATAGGATTGGCGTGCAAAGAATCACCGCCTTTAGCGACCTCGACGAAAACGCTCAGCTACCTTGTCTCACAAAGGTCGGTTGGCAACCCTAATAATTTAATTAATTCATGATAAACGCCGATGGTACTAATGGTCCAATCGTAATGTAAGTGACGCAACAGACTGCAATAATTATAATGCACAGCGTGTCAGATTTGATCAACTCGCGATCATTGGAATGAGGTCACACAACGTATTGTCTTTATTTATTGTTTAGATGACAATATTATAGTAAATTAATACAGTTTCGCAACAACCTGTTGGACTTGCTTCAGCGTGATAGTTAAATATCAACTCTAATCTAATGCTACTGAGGTTCGTATTTCATTGATTGACAAATTCACCTAATTTTAGGTCTAAACTGCACATATCGGAATTTTATTAGACTCAAACAATAAACATTTCGATTGTTTTATTTTTAAATCAATTAAAACAATTCGAATTCAATATTTAAAGTTAGGACAGGACGTTTGTCAGGTCCGCTAGTTATTTATACTTAAATATATTTTGTGAAGTTTCCTTTACCTATGAAATACGTAAAAGTTTAATGTATACACTTAGTTTTATTCCACATTGAACTTTGGCTCTTTCCAAAAGGTTCCAGAAGGTTGAACAAGTATCTCAAATAAAAAAAATATTGCTAAATAGGATCTGTGCAATACTTCCTTTTTTAATAAAAGGTGTTTCTTAAAGCTCTGGCATTCTCGAGGAATAATCGAATTTAATCCGATAATAAAACGGCACAGGCGACTATCGACTGTTATACTATTAATTCGAATCTATTGTAGTGAAACGCGCCAGCATTATGGGAGGTATAGAATCCTCTGTGCTGCGTTCACCTCACGTACTATGTATACCTGTTCTATATACATAGATAAAGTCGATACTATACTCGTTTGGTAATCTAGTTGTATAACTAGATTACCAAACAAGTATAGTATCGACTTTCGAGTTTACTTAAAATCTAATTCGAGAACTATTTTCAGGTACATGTTGGGGCTTTGTTGAATTTTTAATAGAACAAAAAGGTGATATAGGTATTTAGTGTAAGCTTATGCTGAGATGCGGGTCAGACAAAGATTTTTTAATAATAATACATTATTATAAAAAAAAAATTAGGGTGACGCAACACAGTATAGTACTGAATTGGTAGGGCAGCCATTTTGACGTAGACAGATCACGAGCGTATGCTGCAACGGAGTACGCAGTTAAATGACACAGAAGAACTCGATTTTCCCAACTAACCAAATGTTAATGTTGTTATTCATGTTTCAACGCGCACGCGTGGTGCAGGATCTGCGACGTCAGTGAGTCAGATCAGGAAAGAGATGTTTGCGTGTCACGTGCCTTCGTCGCGGCAATACAAAATCTGCCCTGTCCTGCGCTGCGTAAATTGCGTCATGGCGTGTCAGCATACGCTCACACATAAAAGACTAGGTTCTTGCACGCTGCGGCTGCCGTAAATATGTTACATGTTATGGAAATTGCACGATGTGTGCGACTCTATATTTATGTTCAGAGATTGAAAAATTGCAATATCCTGGTTTACTCCTCGGAGCAAACATTGCATGTCGTTGTAATCTCCAATAGGAAATTGCTTTATCCTCGCATCTTCTAAAAGGTTGTCAAAATATTTGAGGATATCGTATCCAAACATAATTAATGCATGCCCCCTTAGTTATTTGACGACCGCTTGGCGCAGTGGTTCGAGCGTAGGCCGCTCGGCTCACTGCACATGGTAGTTGCGGGTTCGATTCCCGCCAGGGCAAATTTCGGAAATGGCCTTTTCGTAATTTGCCCAGGTCTGGGTGTCACTGGGATCGCCCCCAGTCCATTGTACGGTACCCATAGTACAAGCTTTGCTTAGTTTGGGACCGTACAGTTGGTGTTTCTAACTGGCAATAAAAAAAAAAGTTAGCTGGATAACAGAAAATAACTCGTCACATGAACTTAAAAAAATGCTTTAGTTACATATTTGTTTAACTTTTTAATATGTCAACATTCGAATTACAAATTGCTGAGTCGATTTGACTCGGATTATTGATGGATCAGTCATCAATTTCCAACATATCGACTTTACAACGCAAAAACAAGATCTAATATGTCTACGATCAGGATTCATACTCAAGGATTGGTAGTTTGTCGACTGAATTGGCACCAAGGTAGTCATATTAAGCCATGGACAGCTTTAAAAGGTAGCTTGATATATAGCAATGGTGGGCCATATACAGTGCGGACGCAGTGCGTCTGCGCACATTATCATTCGGATCGCGTGTCTACTAGTACGCTAGGTGCCTACTTGGCCGGATTATATAAATGTCTAGGGTACAGCGCTAATTTAGATAGATAGATAAATAGGTGACTAGGTTTTATCTATTAAAGAAAATATAAAGTCAGAATAAATAAGCTGTTCGTGTTAGATGACATGAACGGTGCCTGATATAGAATAGAATATTGTTTATTTAAAAAAGAGCATCGTACAATTATAATAGAGTACTGCAGCCTGTGGTAGCTATGTATAAGCTGTACAGGCTGGAGTTATACCCTAAAAGCATAGCCATATAGTAGTTAGTAGTAGAGAGTTTTATTATTATTATTATTAGCCTGTAAGACTGTCCCACTCCTGGGCAAAGGCCTCCCCTTTTATCTTCCACGCGGCTCTGTCCAGGGCAATTTCCGGCCACGTCTTTCCCGCAAAAGTGTCCAAGTCATCGCGCCACCGTCTTCTTGGTCTACCCCGACGGCGGCGGTTATTGGCAGGTATCCAGCTAGTGCAGATATTGGCCCACCTCCGTCAGTAGAGAGTAACAACCTCAAATATGGATTTTAAACCAATATTATAGACAAAAAGTAGATGATCTTCTCAGTCGAGGTCGCGTTCCGATCCGGTGGTAGATTTACCCTCGCCACCTCTCCTAGCAGCGGCCCAAGCCGAGGTCGTGTCCCTTGTGGCGCCCTTGAGCTAGCTGCCCCCTGCCCCTCTAGCTGGAGCGCACTTGCGCTCGCCCTCTGTCCGGGTGAAGTTGTTATGGCCACTCTGGTCAACAACATATAGTCCACTAAAAAAAAAACAAAAAGTAGAATTAAAAAAAAAAAATAAGCCTCATTTGCTTATTCTTTGTATAACTCTCTCCTTTTCCCTCACGTTCCAAATGATGTCTTCTGTTCTGTTAAGAGTATTATATTTATTTTAGCTTCTCTAAGGTCTTAAATTCAGTGGCCTCGATGTTGTGATTTAGAAGTGCTACCATTACCACTGGTTTACCAAATATTTACCAACAAATATCGTGGCAGAAGAAGCGGTAATTTTTTTTACATAGGCACATTACCTAGGCTCCCGTGAATATTTTAAACATCAAAGCAACCATTCTTTAATTGATTGCTAGTTAAATGTACGAGGGGTACATCATAAATAACGTTGAATGATTAGTTTTGAAATTTATTGGACAAACGATTGTTTTCATAATAAGATCTGAGAGCATTTATTTTTAAATACTTTTCTAAGTGTCACAATGTGTCTAAAATTATTTGTGCGTAGTAATATGTAGCGTATGTATAGTGTTGTAAAGTCTAGTATTGGCCGTTTTGGAGCAATTCAAAAGCGCGTATTGATGCAGCACTTTATTGACATTTTTGATGTAAGACATCTATTGGTGAATTTTCTATTAGCAGTAAAATTGACCAGTTTGCCGTCACAGCAAATGGCATGACGCTCTCTCATGCCGTCATGTCCCCTCTACGCCACCGCTCTCGACTCCCTTGTGTGTGCACGCGCATACTATACATTACACATGTTTGAAATCTGCCCAGCGTGTCGTGACGGCCAACTTTTTGGTCGTTACATAGCTACTATTGGTTTTTGTATCTTTATATGATAATCCAAAAGGTACCTAACGACCGCTTGGCGCAGTGGTTCGAGCGTAGGCCGCTCGGCTCACTCCACATGGTGGTTGCGGGTTCGATTCGAGCCGGGGCAAATTTCGGAAATGGCCTTTTCGTAATTTGCCTTGGTCTGGCTGTTACTAGGATCGCCCCCAGTTCATTGTACGGTACCCATAGTACAAGCGTTGCTTAGTTTGGGACCATAAAGTTGGTGTGTCAGGCTGGTGATATTTATTTATTTATAACTAGCTGAGCCCGCGACTTCGTCCGCGTGGAATTTAACTTAACAAAAAAGCCCGCTCCCGCGTTCTAAGCCCGCACGACAGAACCTATTTTTTCATTTTTTTTAATTTTGTTTTTCTAAAATTAAAGTAGCCTAAGTTACTCCCTATTACATCAGCTATCTGCCAGTGAAAGTCCCGTCAAAATCGGTCCAGCCGTTTCGGAGATTACACGGAACAAACACACACACAGACAGACAGACAGACAGACAGACAGACAATTTTTTTTTAAATCGCGTTTTTGCTATAGGTGTCGTATGTACTTTCGTATGCATTTAGTGAAAAGGTGTTATTTTGATATTACAAACAGACACTCCAATTTTATTTATTTGTATAGATCTGGTCGGGGTGGTCGCACATCGGCGCGACATTCGGCAACGCGCGACAACCGCGCGACAGTTGGCTGCCGACCAACGCCGTGTCGTTCACAGCCCACCGACCATTTGCTTTTATTTTACACTCTCATCAGGACCTTTATCGAGTAAATTACTGGCCTACGGAGCCAGCACCTAATTCGTCGCAACGAAATGCACGATTTATGATGAAGCTCGTTATAATTTGCGCGTCGCCATAAAACAACGTTTGTTATTATATTGAGTGCGAAAGTATGTAAAAGTCTAGTGCTTAGATATTTTTACGGTCAATCTTGTTTATTTTATTATTAATTACGGCTTCTGTTATTATCATGTTACTAATAATAAATTCAAAACTTTTCAGTTTTAATTTATAAAACACCTTAAAATAAATTAATAACTTCAATTATAACGCAGACTATAATTATCGTAAATTATCTTATAAAAGCATGTTAAAATTAATATCCTATTACGCATGAAATATTTAATAGATATTCCATTCGTGTGCTCAAATCCAAACTAGCATATTGCGGTTTATTATTTAATTGCATACCTATCATGACGCGCGATCGATGCAGCTAAATAACGCAAACAAGATTATCTATCGTATGACCAAACACCGCGATGAATATTAAATTTACCACGCTGTTATCAACGTGTTTGATTCAACCCCCTCGTCATAATTCGCGGACGGATTGAGTGTGGTGAAATAATAACGAAAATCTGAATACAACGGGCATGTTGCGTGTGCGGGCGGGCGGCTTATTATGCAAATGGTACCTACCGCTCGTGTATTTTGTTGATAAAATTGCAGGCGCCTTACGGACTACAGTCTCCAAACAGGGAATAGTAAGCTATATCGCAGTAGTTTAGCCGTATTGCCCGGCCTCGGGGCGGGCTTTGAATGTTTTCAGTACACATAGGCATTTATAGATTAGACGTGAGATGCGGTTGCGATCCTTTCAAATATGTAGGTACTTGAGTTACTAACCAAAATTGGAGATTCGAATCAGTTTGAAAAATATCCAAGTTGGTAGGTACTTAGTGGACTCTTTGGTAAAAAATTGCAGGTATTATTTGGGAGTATCCGTCGTTGGTTTTGTTTGAAGCAACTCTCTAAGTAAATGACGATGTTGGAATTTTTTCTATAGGTATGGTGCTCAGATTTTTTACATCGTCATAATATCTGTTTACAACCCTCCGGTCTCCACCATTCATTTCAAATTTCTTAATCAAAAATCGGTTCATCGACCTGAACGTAAACTAGTCAGCCAGTCCGACAATCTCGCGTGTCCAATGGCGCATCTAAAATTTCCCACGCCGCGTAATCGAACCCGAATATGAGCGTATAATTGCTTATTTGCCTCATTTAGGATTCATTCGCGGCAAGCATGCGTGGTATGAGTGAAAACGGTCAGACGCGGACATTGTTGTTAAAATCACTTCGACTCTATGTAAATCAGTATTATGCCCAACAACTCTTCTTTCACCCCTCCCTCTATCGCACTCTCCTTCAGGACGGCATCGTGCGAGCAATGCCTTTGGTATTGCAAGCATCCTATAGGCTATGGTAACTGCTCAAAATCAGGCGGTTCGTACGCTTGTTTTCCGACTTTGTCACTTATATATAAAAGTATGGCAAGATTGAGAAGTTTGTCAATTGTAATTTAAAGCTACTCTTATAACTATTTTATCAACACTGTTATATGTTAATGTGTTATTTGTTGTTTCAGGTAAGCGTCTATTGTCATTCCGAAAGCCTTTCCCTTTTGGTGAGTAGCTTTTGATTCAAATGATGCATCAATCCACCAAGCACTTACTCAAATGAAAAATACGTTACTAAACCTGTGTACCTAGCTTTTGATATATCGTATAATACAGCACACAATGCAGCACTCTTTGCTTGTCCAATTAGGCCCGGACTAATAAATCGATCTCAAGTCTAAGAGCGATCTTGGAAATGTCATCCTAACGTCATCGCAGTACAAAATGACATGTAAAACGCGCACTCAAGACTCGTACTCACTCCCAGACTTGAGATCAATTTATTAATACGGGCCTCAGCGCGAACTCTCTCTGTGTTAGCAATTTCAAAACACTATCGTGTTTTTGCTGCATTAGGTTAGCGAAGTCGGATAATTACACGTGCACCGGTTAAAACACACTTTACAACCCACAGCGTTAAGCTTAATTTCGCGGCGGAAATTATGTTCAAATATTTATTTTAACACAGTATCGTAGGAGTGGAAATGTCTAAATGCAATCCAAATTTTACATCAGTTCGTGTATAAACGACCGGTCGCTTTCAAACTTTTAAACAATTCATGTTAACTCAAAATTACGTTTTGTTAATGTTTACTAAACACATATTTTCCCGTTCCCTCTCGTATTTTCTTTTCTGAGTGCAAAATACATTTCAATGAATTAGGTGAAAATACAAAGTATGTTGTGTACTTACTACTAATACTCTTTTGTGAATCAGAGAATGGTCTCTTGGCTGACGTATTTACTTCAACACTCTCCCGATCAATGGCCACCCAGGTATTTTGCCCGTGAGTAATGGTTAATACAAGTCGAGTATGGAACAACCGCTTTGCAAACAACTCGACCGTTGCGTTTAAAACAACTTGGCCATAACGTTGCGATGAGAGCGTCGGCCTCAACTGATGGTGAATATCGCTCCAACATCATTACGTTTATTGCTTCTTGAGTATCGTTTAAGTCAAAGTAGCTTCACGACGTCATTGAGAAAATGTAGAAGGTTTAGCGGTAGACGTTTTGTTCTTAATTTAAAGGCAGTATAATTTATGTATTTTTGGAAGTTCCATTAATAGATTTAAAAGTATATTTCATTAGCATTCTGTGATTAAAAGATTCTTCTCAGAGGTTTCACAAGATTACTAGTATACCTAATTGCATTTGTTCAATAACTATTTAATGTAGTCATGTTGACCAGCAATTATATCTATCCAAGGCTAGGCGAACTCTCCAGAGTAATATAAATCTTTACTAATATTAAATTTGGCATGAATGTTCCTTGAATTCTAGCTACACTACAATATACCGAAAACATTAAAATTATGCGTTAAACTTAATTATGCCATGCTCAAGGTGAACTGTCGGTAAAAGCTGATTATTATCGTAATTAGGTTTCACAGAAGGCGAGATTGTTAACTCTTATTTATGAAATTAGTGAAAGGAGTGTAACATATCATAAAGGCGGGTAATAGACGTAGCGTTAACTTTGCTTAGTTTATCCACATGTTACCTGCGTAACTTTTGAGTACTTATACAGAACTCTACGTTTTTATTTAAGCGTGATCTGTGTGTGAATATTTCGTGCTCTAATATGACATTACAGCTGGTGAAAAATAGCGACGTGAAATATCCTTGATTACGTTTAGCCTATCAATAAGGGGCGTCACTTTTGAGTACGTGGAACTCTCCTTTTTCTTTTTAGTAGGTATACGCCTAAGAATTCTGTGGTCTAGGCATGAAATATAGTATTATTAGGAATATGGTTTGTCATAAATGAGACCCTCAGGTTTGTATGCGACACGTATTGCCTGAAATATTGGGACATCGTCGACCCTGACGTCGTCTGTTGCATACTAATGTCATTTAGTACCTACACGGATGTTCCGACAAGACGCCGGGGATTTTCTTCTAGTATTGATTAACTGTTCACCGTCGTTTTATTAAACTAGGTGTCAGATAACTCACGATATGAATGTACGTGTGCACGTGTTTTGCGGTTTTTTCCCTATTTCATGGTTTATTTACTTCTCTATGGTAGAGGTACCTGAGCCACACACAATAACGTGTTATATTAAATTAACTAGCTGTGCCCCGCGACTTCATCCGCGTAGTATTGGATTATTGGGTTAAAAAGTATCCTATATGTTAATCCCGGTTATAATCTATCTGTGTTCCAAATTTCATCCAAATCCGTTCAGTAGTTTTTGCGTGAAGGAGTAACAAACATACATACATACATACATACATACATACATACATACATCCACACTCACAAACTTTCACATTTATAATATTAGTAGGATAGTAGGATAGTAAAATAATTTTATTTATTTATTTAGGTCTACCAACGACTGTTACAGTAAAACTTACAAGCTAAGTGCAAATAAAATATCTTGCGAAATGCACAGCCAATTAAAGGTAAACACCACTTGTATTATTTTAAGTAAGTAATGTAAGTTGGTAAGTATAGAAAATTCAAATATAATATAATACAATGGTATGACTCAAAAATGATCCTCAAAGATGTGATCAAAGCCATTCAAACATTTGCCATGATGCAAATAATTGCATCAGACCTATTATAAAGGTGACGCTTTTCTTACTCAGCATGACAAGGAGTGTAAATAAAGGATTCTTTTTTTTCCACATTATTATAGAAGAGAATTTTAAATTTCACCCGTTACGGCTCGTTTACGAATTCCACCGTATATGACAATGTGAAACGACAAACAACCGACACACGGCCAAACGGACGTGCCTACATAAACGTTTCGCAATCGTTGCGGATTCAGCAATATTGTGCAAGAAAACAACATTGTACTTGTAACAATGCTCTGGGAATCTCAACTAACGCCCGTGAAATATTCCCACTTCGGACGCCGAGCCGAGCGAGGCGCTTTAAAATTGCATGGCGCACTTACATTTTAATATATAGATAGATAGATAGATAGATAGAGAGATATATAGATAGATAGATAGATAGAGAGATATATAGATAGATAGATAGATAGATAGATAGATAGATAGGTATCGCCAGACAAACACACCAACTGTACGGTCCCAAACTAAGCAAAGCTTGTACTATGGGTACCGTACAATGGACTGGGGGCGATCCCAGTGACATCCAGGCCTGGCGGGAATCGAACCCGCAACCACCATGTGCAGTGAGCCGAGCGGCCTACGCTCGAACCACTGCGCCGAGCGGTCGTCAAAATGTATTGTTACTTACATAGGTAGGTCCCGTAAACCTTTTTGTAAATACTAAACAAGAAGCTACTATGCCTGAGTGGGCTTTCTTTATTGAAGTCATCGTTAAAAATGCAAGTATCTACTTGTAGAAGCTGTGAAGCTTTTAGCTAAAACATATCGTATTCAAAATTATTTATTTTATTCCCTGAAACGGGACATACTTTTTCACTTCAGTTACGGGTTTAAGAATATTATTTGTCTACTGATCGATATTAATATAATAAAATGTTCAATAGTTTATCAATTTATTTAAAATCGTATCTCGCTTAAGTTATTAATTTGGAGTTGAAATAAGTTTTAATTTCTTCTCATGTTGTGCTCGATCTATATGCATATGCTTCGTTAGCCATTCTTCACGGTCGTGTGTAGCTTGTAAATCGCCACAGCCCAATGAATGAATTAGCACAATAGTGAGAAAAAACACTATATATTACAATTTAGATCTCCATCTGCAGCGGCCTCAGAGCGTTATTTGTGGTGTTATTAGCGCTATTTGTAAAACAATGTTGTTATGACAAGAGATATAATTTTAATGTTCCAGCCGGCGTGTGAGACGTTTTGTCTACACTGTTTTAATGTGATTTATGTAACTTATTTTCACATAAATTAACTAGAATAGAGAATAAAAATGCACTTAACGATCACGTTAAAAAAAAACAAAAAAAAAAATTATATGTACCTACGTTTAATTAACCCACTTCGCATTTAACACATTATAATTAATAAAAATCCGCCAATTGATAAATAATATAATAATGTGTTGTTACTATAGAGCTGATATCAGGGTTATGTTAATATACCTAAGGGTGGGGTCACACCGGGGCGAACAAGCGAACGGCAATAAGGCGCGCCCACACGCGATCGCACCATTAGCCCCGCCAACAATATTTCATACGCGCTCATATAATATGTAAGTGACGTGTCCACATTTATGACACTCTGTCGGGTGACATAGAAAAAATATCATTTCGTGATAGAATTATTTAGTGTGAAGCGTGTCGTAAAGTAAAAAAGTTTTGTAACTTCTTTTAGTTTGGGTAAAATTTACTGCCCCCTTGATTATATTTATACTCTTTTATGACGTCTTAAAATTTAATTTCAAAGGAATAGATATTGTAAACATTTAAAGAATGTACATGTTCGATGTCAGTGATGTCAGACGTTAATGTTGTATGTCATACCTATAGAAATATCCGAACGAATGACACATTAACCTTTCTACTTGGATATTATAATCTAGTTGATTACCTACCTATTAGAAAGAATCGCTGATTATGTGATTTTTGTGAATAATAAATACGTGTTATATATTTATCCTTGTTAAATTCTGAGGCTAGGCCAGCCACACACCTCCTCTGTTACTCCTGTAAGCCAGAATCGGGTGTTCAATAATGACACCGAGCTTAGAAGAGTCTCGGGGAATGTACTGGAACTCGCAAGAGTTTAATCGAAAGGAATAATAATAGGAATTTCCGGAAGTTTTTTGCAGCCAGTAGAATTCTCCACAATTAGTTACTTCACAAATATAAAACAAAAGTGATACATAATAAAAGGTTAATGAAGTAGAAACCAGGTCTGGACGCGGGTCGGCCATACAACATAATCATTATAGCACCCTTGGACGTTTTCCACCTGCCCAAGGGGTCGAATTAATTGATAACGTTGTTAAAACTTTGTGATTGTGTTATAAAACAATTTATTGGATAATTTGTGCTCGGTGTGTTCGCCACCTATTAAAATTTTGAGGTATAAAATGTAGAGGTGGCTATTTTTACCTAAATATTTTATTATTTACGATCATGAATGCTCTACCAATTAATTGAAGTCTTATTAAGTGTGTTATTATGATCATCTAGATTAAAGGATTCGAGAGGATTCAGGAAATAGGACAGCATACTACCTTGAACTAAAAAAAAAACAAAACTTGAGAGGTGTCAAGGGACACCCGGATGGAACGAAGTAACTGGCTTGCTTTCTATAAGAGGGAGAGAGAGACAGACAGAGAAACACGCGCACGCCGCACGGCTTACAACTATAGCAAAAAGTGTCGTTACAACTTTTGGTCTTAATGTTTTCCCCCTTTCGCAACGCGCGATGAGGAATTTCGTTCCAAAATCTACCTCCCTTTGCCTTAGTCCCCTTCATGTCGGCAATGTGCGAACAAGACTTTTAGTATAGTAAGCATCTACATAGGCTACGGTTACTGCTTAGCAGGAGCGTACGAATGTTTACCGACATTGTTTAAACTTGATATCAAAGTCAGAATAAAACGATGCAATAAAAGTTCGTTACGGGGTAACCAGAGTTGGGCCTTTAAACATGGTTTAACCTTCATGGTTAAATAACTTATCATTGTGCTAACACAACTGTGTAGGTACCTAGCTCTCTTATCCTATTTTACAACAATCTCTATACATTATTTCATCATCAGAATCCATTATTAGCGTTTGGAGGCCCACATTGTTTTAACTGTATGAATCGCGAACGAACAAAAGTTACATTACGCTTGGTACATTACCGTGTATTGATCCGTCGATAGCTTATCGCTTACATTTATCTGCAGTCTGATAGCTGAAGTTGCAATAGCATATATGTACCTCTTATTTATCCTTTTGTATTAACTGATATAGAATAATCAGTTGTTATCTACTTTCCGATGCATATAAATTACTAGGCTTTCGCTCCCAATATTCGTTATCGAATTGGCACTTTGTTTTGCAACTTGATTCAAAGCTTGCTAGGCTTTCGTTCAAATCTAAATGATAAGTTATTTCACTTTTTTTTAAGCTGACTAGCGATGTGTGTTTATCACATAAGTAGTATTGCCTTTAGCTCCTCCAACTAAGCTAATGATTGTATTAGGAGTGGGCTCACGTCAATAGCTTAATGGCCCGGATGGGGATCGAACCCGGAACCCCTCAGCTACGAGGGCGGCCCCTCTAACCATCAAGCTATTGTTACATGAGTATTCAGAATAAAGATGAGGAATTAGAAGTGAAATGTAGATTAAAAGGGAACGGCGCACGAGCCCAAATTTAATTAACATAAAAAGTTTTAAGTTAGCGTGTCTAGTTACCATACGAATGCAAGCGGAAAGTGTGGAAACTGTGACGCGAAACTGGAACGAGGCAAAACGACAATGGCGACGACTAGCTTGCAAGGCAATTTTTTGAAATGCATGACGGCAACGGATGAAAAGTCATAACATCGCTGTATTTCGACCCGATGCGTATCTACCCCTTGAAAAGAGCTAATACGAAAAAAACATTAATGTCAACGTGCGAAGAGTGTAAGCATAGGGGTTGTGCGTAGGTGTGAAAGGGACGAAGGGCTATTGTTCTACACCTGCCGGCCGTCACCTGGCGCGGGGTCTCGTTCGTATTTGATTAGGTTTTTTTTCCGGCGTTGTAGTCCCAACTATGACTGCGAGTGGCGAATTCAATTGTTTGGAATTTGTGTAGGTACTCGATATTTTTTCAACCGGCGGTGGACGCTATCCACATCGACATTATCAAATGTTATGATTATTATACTAATATTTGTTACTAGCTGTGCCCCGCGACTTCATCCGCGTAGTATTGGATTATTGGGTTAAAAAGTATCCTATATGTTAATCCCGGTTATAATCTATCTGTGTTCCAAATTTCATCCAAATACGTTTAGTAGTTTTTGCGTGAAGGAGTAACAAATATACATACATACATACATACATACATACATACCTACATCCACACTCACAAACTTTCGCATTTATAATATTAGTAGGATTTAAAGCTCTGTGTTCGTAAATAAATAACTTCCGATTTTTGACGAATATAGTGTAAAGTATGTTTTAATTTTACGATAGTGGAATGCATTTGGACGACCGTTTGGCGCAGTGGTTCGAGCGTAGGCCGCTCGGCTCACTGCATCGGGTGGTTGCGGGTTTGATTCCCGTCAGGGTAAATTTCGGAAATGGCCTTTTCGTAATTTTCCCTGGTCTGGGTGTCACTGGGATCGCCCCCAGTCCATTGTACGGTACCCATAGTACAAGCGTTGCTTAGTTTGGGACCATACAGTTGGTGTGTTCGTTTGGCGATATTTATTTATTTTCTAGTTCGAATAATTTTATTGATTAGTTCAATAGGTATACTACATATATTTATTTTGTTAGGATTCATGTCCGCCATGTGTGCCAGATAGTGGAGCGGATACTGAGGAATAGGGACATCAAGTAATATCATCGCTTATAAGCAATCTTATTAGGTATATTTACCATTATTGTGCGCTCTATCTAATCGTTATTATACCTACAGCCTATGGTTATCTATACAAATAAATAAAATTGGAGTGTCTGTTTGTAATATCAAAATAACACCTTTTCACTAAATGCACATGAAAGTACATACGACACCTATAGCAAAAACGCGATTTTAAAAAAAATTGTCTGTCTGTCTGTCTGTCTGTGTGTTTGTTCCGGGTAATCTCTGAAACGGCTGGACCGATTTCGACGGGACTTTCACTGGCAGATAGCTGATATTATAAGGAGTAACTTAGGCTACTTTTATTTTAGAAACAAAAAAAAATGGGTCCTGTCGCGCGGGCTCAGAACGCGGGAGCGGACTTTTTTGTTAAGTTAAATTCCACGCGGACGAAGTCGCGGGCTCAGCTAGTACATACATATAACCTAAGTTAATAATACCTATAGCTTATTAACCATTGCATACTATTCATTAAAAGTAGTGATAGTAAAAGTAACTTGACTATAGATCGACTCCCAAACCCGTGCATGGTTTGCGTTTTAATTATCCGTGTTTAGTTAACTCTACTCCAGTTATCGTTCAGTTCACTTAATATCGAGAGTTGCAGCAGTGAACGGGTTGAGGTGTGCTCTACCGTTTTTACATTAGCCGATAACAACACCGACACGACATCGTCGTACCGATAACGTAATACATTTTGTACTCAACACTTTGGCATTGGCCGGTAACAAACGCCGACCCGACACCGATTAATCGGCGAGGACACATTTCGGGGTTAGAATAGCGGGCACACTTTGTTTAGTTGCGAGTTTGTGACACTCTTGATACTCTATGTTTATATTAATATCTGCAACGCTTTGTAATTAATAACTGTATAAGGAACTAGCGATAAAAAAAATATAGGTATATAAGAAAATGTAAAAAGACAAGCCCGCTGAGTTTCTTGCCGGATCTTCTCAGTAGAGGTCACGTTCCGATCCGGTTCTAGATATAAGAAAAATAAAATAAAATTGGCAATATGTAAATGACTTCGTTTGACTATTATTTGTTTGCCTTTGAATCTTGATTAAGCGTTTATATAAAAAAACTAGTTTAAATATGACGTCCGGTCACTGATATTTCACCGATATATATGGCCGATATTGTTATCGGCCAATATGAAAACTCCCAATATCGGTAGGTATATGTCATACTATTAGAATATGTTTAAGCTGCCGGCCCTCGTCCGTCCCGTCCCGCCCTCAGCATCCTTACCGGGATTTATTTGCAGCATTTTGATTAAGCAAACGATTATAACTTAAGTATAACCTTGCCCTAATAGACACCGTTATCTGCACTTGTAGACAAAATATCTGCGTGTTTATTGTTATTCATGGTATGCCGTTCACCTTAAAGGTCGAACTACTTTAGTTATACTCACAATGAGAACACAATTGCTTAGTTAATGTATAGAGTTACGGAATTTATTTTGCACTTTCAATGGCCAGTTAACGTACACTCAAATATTTGTGAGTAATCTAAAATTAAAGTTCCAAATCCGTCTGTCATCTTGTTTGGGTTATTTAATAAAATTTGTTTGGTTAATTACGTGACAACGACAAATGAAAACAACTACTTACGAATTTTCGTCTGCTCCTAAATCCTATAAACCACACATCCCCGCTTAAACTGCATTCGTCCACACTGAAGTAGGAGCCGCCCTGTAATTCTTGGTCGTCCATCCGGTCCGTAATCCGAGCCAACTCATGGTTGTGGGCGGACCGCAAGCGCTCGCCAACTTCCAAAACTTCACCACGACCACTGTCAACTCGAAACGCCGAGAAATTATTGGTTTAAAGAGCTTACAACGAAATTAACTTAACTACAAAGGTTTTTGTAACCGCCAGAGCAGTTACCGCTGTTATACTTATCTAAACTCAATATTCTCATTTAGTTGAATGTAGATAAGTTCAATATACGGGCAACCAGTCAGGTTTTAGAGTTGAATCAGTTTAAAATGTCTTGTTTATATAAGTAGGTACGGCCTTTAGCCCATCATAACTTTGTGTGAAAAAAAGGACAACAATTTTGGAGTAAAGGAGAAAAAATGTTCTAAAATGCCAGGCTTAAATACAATTTATTAGTGCTGCAGAGAATCTGCCGAGACGCTTGGCGCTTCGTTTGCCAAACGCTTACTAAACTCTTTATTTTGGCGTTTTGCGGTTGACAAGTTTGCAGAAGAGGTTTTGTAATTTTATTGTTATAAAATTATATTTAACTCTCTCAAAAGCACTCCTAAATTCCAGAATTCGATGGGTAATGACGCTTGGACGAGTAAAAAAGTCTACTTGCAGTCTCACGAAGTTTCATTACCGTTTTTTACGTTTGAATGTCATTGAACCTGAACTTCTTGTATTTTTTTATACTCTCCGATTTTGAATGGCCTCTTTTGGAGACAAATTTATTTTTGAAGACTGTGTAATGGCTCACATTATGTTGTGGACGAAATAGTTCAACATTTTGATGAAACGTGGATTTTTTTTTTAATATTATAATATGTACTGATGAATATCCCCTAAGTAAAGCCTAAATAAATCTCCTGAGCTAATGGTGATTAATATTTCTGAATTAATGGGCTTTTTAGTAGAATATAAAATACTTATAATATAAAGAAAAATATTTATAATAAAATGCGTTAAAACTTCATTTTGGTGTTGAAACCCATTTCATGGAATAGTACCTAAGTATACGAAAAAAAAACTTTTGAAATAAATTCAACATTAAGCTTTTTCTTCAACATGAAATCTGACTCTATTCTTAGAAGTTAATTATAAAATGCTGTAGGGTCGCGAGTCCCCAGAGAGTACGCTAAGTATATTCCTTATCGCAACACCAATGTTACCTAATTCAAGAGGCCTTGTCATCTTAGTAACTACACAAGTATTCCGCTTGGCAAATTTCTCGTCATGATTTTGTCAGGACTACTTCTGAGGTTTCGCTACCTAGTATACTCAGTCATAAGGTTCAGTTCTTATAGTAAGGTGCGATTGGCAAAGTGTCGTTAATAAAGGCAAACACAAACAAATATTAAGTACTTGTAGTTAATTATTGATAGAGTTCAGCTTAGTTACAATGAATCTTAGATACAATGTCTATACATTACTGGAAATTTTGTGAATTTATTATCTTAGTATGTAGTTATATTTTATCTATACAAATAAATAAAATTGGAGTGTCTGTTTGAAATATCAAAATAACACGTTTTCACTAAATGCATATGAAAGTACATACGACACCTATAGCAAAAACGCGATTTAATTTTTTTTGTCTGTCTGTCTGTCTATCTGTCTGTCTGTCTGTCTGTCTGTCTGTCTGTCTGTCTGTCTGTATGTCTGTCTGTCTGTCTGTCTGTCTGTGTGTTTGTTCCGGGTAATCTCAGAAACGGCTGGACCGATTTTGACGGGACTTTCACTGGGAGATAGCTGATGTTATAAGCAGTAACTTAGGCTACTTTTATTTTAGAAAAACAAAATTTTAAAAATGGGTCCTGTCGCGCGGGCTCTGATCGCGGGAGCGGGGTTTTTTGTTAAGTTAAATTCCACGCGGACCAAGTCGCGGGCTCAGCTAGTTATATATATAACGTATAGGTATAATTCGTATTTTTAGGGTCGTTGGGCCATTATTTGTAAACTCCCAGCGGAGTTTCGTTGACCGGAAGTGCTTGCGGGTGGAAGCGCGGGATTTGACCGGAAGTTGTGCAACCCCGGTTCATGTGTTAAGCTTCGGCACAGGGGCTTAACAGAGTTATTAATTAATGACCACGAGCATCCGGCTTCTGTCAAAATGTGCCAACTTTTAATTTTTCTATAAAAGTTTGTAACGCAACGCAATGTGCTTTTGTTTTTTTTTGACTGATTTTTAAAAGTATAATCCTACTAATATGTTTGTGAGTGTAGATGTATGTTTGTTCCTTCACGCAAAAACTACTGAATGGATTTGCATGAAATTTGGAACACAGATAGTTTATAACCTGGACATAGGATACTTTATATCCTGATAATCCCGAAATTTTTGTTAAGTTAAATACTACGCGGACGAAGTCGGCGGGCACAGCTAGTTTAAATAATATAGTTTCACGATGGATTAAAAAGGCACGTTATTTTATACTCACATTGAAGAATTTCTATTCTTGATAAATATATAATTTAAAAGTTTTTCTTATTCAGAAGGTTATTAGTATTACTTCTTAAATTAACTTTCATTGTTTAGACAGCTACGCCAATATAATTACCATGCTCACATACATCAATAAATGTAAATATTTTTAGTCCATGTAAGGAAAAGACTACATTTTAATATAGGAAAGATAACGCCAGCCTTCACCATTACTTTATTATAAACCATCAGCTGTTGTATCAATAAAACCGCTATGTTTATGTAAAACTGAGGTCGTTGGCATTCAGGGGAGGCATATGCGGGGTCACCTGCCGGCAACCCTCGGCTAAGGCCCGCCCTCACCGGGAAATATTAAATGTTACTTGTTCAGTAAGTTATGTGGGTTTACTGCACCCTCGTAGTAAAAGAAGCAAGGTATTCACATGTTATTTTTAATAGAGATAATCATTGAGATGTATCATAATATCGCCTATATATTAATAACGTTGGCTGGGACGATAATTGTATGAGTTATTGATTTGTATTCGCATACACCTGCGGGTTTGCCCACGCGCGAAAAATTCCGCCATCCCACAATAGATCACTGTGTACTTTATAATAGTTGCAATAAAACCTTGAGCACTAATTACGAGATTTATGAAGGCACAACTGGCAGTCGTTTTGGGCAAACAGATAAATTAATATGAAGTAAAGTGTAGACGGTTTTTTTCAAAGACAGCCTGCCAATATTTTAAAGTTTCTGTACTTTTGAATGTCGATAGCTTGTCAAAGATAGAGCCAAGTATTTTCTAAGATAACCCCAGCAGCGTACGTCCTGGTCGAACGATAAAAGGACGTGGTAGCTTTACCACGTCATTTGAAATACGACTACATAGTCATCCAATACTTATTCGATAAAATACCTATGTCTAGCTTATATGCACTGTGCCTTAGCAAAGTACTTGAGATCAGTCTCCATAAAATGCCTAGGAGCAAAATGTAAGTTGAAATTCAATAAAAGTAGTGACATCATCCTCGAAACAAGTACTGCAATAACAAGATAACGTGTTGTCTATACATTCTATACATTCTATACAAATAAATAAAATTGGAGTGTCTGTTTGTAATATCAAAATAACACCTTTTCACTAAATGCATATGAAAGGACATACGACACCTATAGCAAAAACGCGATTTAAAAAAAAATTGTCTGTCTGTCTGTCTGTCTGTCTGTCTGTCTGTGTGTTTGTTCCGGGTAATCTCCGAAACGGCTGGACCGATTTTGACGGGACTTTCACTGGCAGATAGCTGATATAATAGGGAGTAACTTAGGCTACTTTATTTTTTGAAAAACAATTAGGGTTCCGCGTAAAAAAATAAAAACACATGAAATCAAAGAGTATCTCCGAAACGGGTGGACCGATTTTGACGGGACTTTCACTGGTAGATAGCTGATGTTATAAGCAGTAACTTATGCCACTTTTATTTTAGAAAAATAAAATTTAAAAAATAAAATAAAAATGGGTTCTGTCGTGCGGGCTCAGAACGCGGGTGCGGGCTTTTTTGTTAAGTTAAATTCCACGCGGACGAAGTCACGGGCTCAGCTAGTCATAAATAACAGGATAGTTTATTGGTACCAAGTGTGGCGTTTCGTTAAGATATCGTGTTACGAGATTATTTTGGTACTTTATGTCAACGAAATTGAAAAGTTTGCAATTAGTTAAGTATTCTTACTGAATCAGAGTTTTTTAGTTTCTCTTTTATTTGATTTGGGAGCTGTTTAATTTTCTTGTATGTTTGAGTGGACTACTTTTAATTGAAGTACATTTACTCATCAATATTAGGTGTAAGTATTTTCGATATTGATGCCTATTTTATTAGTAACATGAAAACTAACATTTATTTGATCTGACTTTGATATGAATTGGATACAATCAATTTTATCAAAATTCCAAAGCAGTTATCTTTCTTTCTGTTACTATTTTTTAAATTCAATCGAATTGAACACTTCAATGAAAATGATAAATGTCAATTATGAACGTTTGTACAGTAGATTTATGTTAGTGAATTATCTCGCGTCGGTGTCTTGATGCATTGTTATATTCCCATAGCGAGTGTGTAACAATATAACAGTGTGTAATTCGTAGACGCGACGGCAATTACGTAGGAAGCAGATAATGCTTTAATACATTACAGCCACGACATGATCTAAGCGGTAACTCGGAGAGATTGAGAATATTGTATGATGAGGTAAAACTTGTATAAGTATATCATTGTTTTGTCTGTGAACATGATATATGTGTGTATCCTCTTTCATGTGACGAATAAAATACCTTCCATGTCGTAGGCAAACACTTACAGTCTTATTCATAAAAAAAGCTTATAGAACGTTTAAAACGTTCATTAGTTAAAATGCTCTATAGGCATTTAAAGCATTCGATAAAATTGTCTATTCATAAACGTTCTATAAACCTACTATAACTAAATAATGTTATAAGCAAATATGTTGCCAACGTTACGAATCGCCCGCAGATATTATGCGTCCACCTACTTAATATGGCTGCGCATAGACAATATTACAGACTAAAATTATATTTTATTGTCTATAGTCCATAACCGTGTCAATACTCTCAATAGCAAGCGTGCATTGTAGGAAACATAATTTTAATGAAAAAGGATCACTCCTGCATTTGTATATCTTTATTCGATGCGTATGGTTTACAAGGCGTTCAATCGTTTCCATGGCATCTAAACTTTGTAAAGCTTGCATTATAATGATAAAATTAGTAAACACTAGTGTACTTAATCTATTCTTATTAGAATTCAATTACTGCAAATTCTAATAATTGTTTACGTAACTTACTAGGTACCCATTGGGTACCCAGTGATACAGCTATTCGCATCAAATGTCAGTTTCTTGATAATCAGCTGTCGAGAGTCGGCCATCTTGTACCTTATAGCGCTGTTATAGTAGGGTCCTGCCTTCTATAACTTTATAACAGGTTTATAGAACTGATTAGTGCTAAAATGCTTTTAAGAATACGACTTTTTGACAATCTTCCTATAACGAGTTTATCGAACACTTCATCTGTTTCATAACTTTTTATGAATAAGACTGTTAATATCTGACACTGAAAGGATAAACATTAGAAACAACTATTGAAATGTATTTTCTGTTCTTTCATAAAGATAATTCTGTTCATTCTGTTGCCATAATAAATGATATCAATTTTACGATATATTAGCAATGTATTAACAATAATTATGGACACTAAGTTGACACTACACGACCTTACGTTAAGCGCACATTGTTATGGGAAACTAAGCGGTCTCATGAACACTTTGCACACCATAATATGCTTTACGTACGTAACTACAGAGAAGGATCAGTCCAAGGTCGACAACTACCTAGAATCCGCGTCTACTTCGGTATCCAGTTAAAGTTGGACTACGTTGAGTAAAATCTCTTGTACCGTGAGATACTTATAAAAATAGGTATCTATATAATGGTAGAAATAACTCTTGCGATAATGCAGTCCGTCAAACAAGTACCTGATATCCTTATTGTTTCATGATATAGAGAGGAAATGTACAAATTGTACGAAACAAGACTACTTAATTCAATGCTTTGATGCTAACATTACATGAAAATGAATCCCTAATATAAATTATATAAATTCTTCAATACCAACTCTTGTTTTTTGTCCACCAATAACTCGTGAGTGCCGTAGTTATCATTTTTTTCTCATTTTTTTAATAAAAGTACGCAATTACTGTCATGTTTAAAAAACATCGTTGCGCTACAGTTAATAAAGTTGTGGTTCGACTGTAGTCTGTTACTAAATAATTCCATTACAACAGTGCATACCGCACTGGTTCTTTATGAAATAGGTAGAATATAAACCGAGTTAATTGAAGTAATAGTGTGAAAGGTGCCCGCTATTGCTATTGTTGTTGTACAGTAGCTAGTCATAATATTTACGAGTACGTGTTATGAGACGATGAAAGCGACGCTCTTGTTCGCGCTTCTCATGTCTGTGGATAATTGATTGTTCTGTGAAATGCTACAGAAGGGTATCTCTCTCGGAATTAAATGCTGAAAGATAATAATGAACAGTGCAGATACGGATATAAACACTTGTACAATAGTAGAGCCTAGCTGTTGCCAACCGATTTATTTAAAGTTCATTTACGAGCTAGCTCGATCGGGGTAGTACCGCCATTTCATAGAAAATTAGCGTTAAGTAGCTATTATAGCTGCGTTTCGCACGATGAGAGAAAGAGCTGGCAGCCCAACCCCCCCTTCCCCTCCGTCTATCGCACTCCCCTTCAGGTAAGCAACGTGCGAACAATGCTATTGGTATTGCAACATCTATAGGCTACGGTAACTGCTTAACATCAGTCGGGTCGTACGTTTGTTTGCCAGCTTTATTACATAAAAATTAATCGAGTCGAAATATAGGTTCTTGCCTGAAATCTAAAGGGTACTCTAAACACTGTGCCTGAAATAATCTTTAAACACGAACCTGTACAATTGAATCTTGTTTTATTTCAATCATTTGTCAAGCCCGCTGTAATGCTATCGATATTATGAATTTGGAATATAAATAAGGCAAGGAGAAAGCTTTTGCTCGCAATAATTGATGAAAGATGATTTTATTTTTTCGCTCTCTCATACCGTCGAGGAGCTGTCTAATATTGTGATTTATCGACTTAAAGTTATGAGGCGTGAGCTGTATTTTCAGGAATATAAATAATTTTAATATGAAATATTCTTTATTCGCCGTCTGTGTGGGAATTGCAACTGTTTGCTATGCGAGTTTCCACGGAAAAGAGTCCCTCAGTTGTGACATAAAGTTGCTTTTCCCATTATTATATTACACTAACTACCTAAGTTAAAACTCTCATGTAAGGTATAAAGTTCAGAGGACGGCTACTTTTATCTGCATGTTGAAGTTGTTAAGTTGTAAAAGAAAATCTTCTTTAAAGGATTTATTGCGTATTCTCAGAGATGTAAGTACTTATAATGATGAGAGGTACTTATTGTATTGTAATACGAATATTTTTTCATCTAGTCGTTACAAACATACCCGCGTGGTATGAAGCTTCGTGCTATAATAAAATATGTTATTAATGGAAGATAGAGTCCAGTTGCAATAGGAAGGGCGTGTAGTATTGACGACTACATGAATCTTCGAAAAATTAAGAATAGTTGTGTGAAAACCGACCGTCAGTAGACATAACGACTCAAAGAATTTGTAATAAATGTCTTATTATTACAAATTCTTTGAGTCGTTATGTCTACTGACGGTCGGTTTTCACACAACTATTCTTAATTTTTCGAAGATTCATGTAGTCGTCAATACTACACGCCTTTCATATTGCAACTGGACTCTATCTTCCATTAATAACATATTTTATTATAGCACGAAGCTTCATACCACGCGGGTACTAGGCTCGGCGCATGCGCTACTGTTTGTTTGTTCACTCGCGTTTGTTTGTTTTAGTAAAAATTTATAGCGTTTCGTGGAGATTCGCCACGCTCGGGACGTTCCTCTCCTTTGAACTGCTTTACGTGTTTGCGCCGTGTATGTATCTCTTTACTTTGTACCATTGCTGCTTGTATACCAGCTCCTAGATTATTATTAGCTATTTGCCAACTGAGAATAGCACACATACCTGTCTTAATATAAACGTATGAGTGACTATAATTTAAATATCAGCGGCGATATTTTGGTTGCAAATTTGGTTTTTATTCCTTTTAATTAGAACGGGTTGTGTAACATACAAAGATAAGGGAGATAATGACAGGACGGACACGATCACGGTCACGGACAAACTCTGTGTAGCTTGCGAAACGTATTGAATCACCATGTTGCTTCTAATAGTTTTAAGAGACACTACTTAGACCACGTAACACTCTTTTGAGTTTGTACATTTGTCAGTTGTTGCAATCTATGTATCCATAGCACCTTTTGCTATCTCCCACCTGCTTCATTCCCGCCCGAGTAAACAGGCCACAGATCGATGATACTCTAACTCTTTCAATGTCGTAAACCACGTCAGCGGAGTAATTGTATTATAAATTACGCACATAACTAACTGAATGATCATTAATTGCCAGATTATTGCCCCGAAAACAATCAAACGGACTTTAATAGTTAAAATATTTTCATTAGGCCGCCCATTTAATCCGGTGGGATCGCCAGTCATTCCAATTTATGCACTGTTATTTTTATAGCCGCTTTTGTGAGTTCATTTGTCTCGCGTTAGTGTTGTTCAATTAAGAGATATTAATAAACAAATTACTTAGTATACGATTTATGAATGCGTTCTAAATTAGGGCAACGCATTTTCTTAAATAGATCACTTTTACTATGTTGCACATTTCTATTAATAAGAATTTTATCTTTTATATTAGAAAAAAAGATCTTCTTACATAATATCATAATACATCTGACGGCCACTAGGGATTTACAATGTTTGTAAATTATCATCACATAATGTCGCATGCATCATATTATTATACATGTATAAAAATTAAAATAATAACCCACCCAGTAATCCACGCATTTGGTATAAATATGAATTTGCATAAACATGTGGACGAATCCTCAATTAGCTACCATAATCCCCGAGATAAAGAGACATTAAATTAAAGTACGTTATTAAAAAGAGTATCGCCGGCCAAATGGACACGATAAAGTGAGGTTATGATGTCCAGTGTTGCGAAATGGCCGCTCGAAATTAGTTTAGCAGCTAGACACACTCTCTTGAACCGCAATTAGCTGACGACCAAAAGGCGCCGCATATTCGGGGAAAAAATACACTACAGCAGCGCTAGAATGTTTTATCGTTATCGAGTTAAGTTCAACACAATTTGCAATTTCGCGTCGCACGCCGCGCCACATCCTCTGTCGATAAACGTCGCCGCCACCACCGCGATATTTGACAGAGCGGTGGGTAGGTATATAACCGACGATGTGAACTTTACGCCACCAGTATAATATTCATTTTCCTATAGCACATATTGTGTATTTTTCATCAGACTACACAGGTAACAGGTTGTCGTGACTCGTGACATGTTTGTCGCGTTAGATAATGTAAGTACAGTTTGAAGGAAACAATTTTATATTTCAATTGGAAAATAAATTCCAAACGGAGATAGAAATGTCAATTGAAACAGCGACTGTCTTTATTGATAGTACATTTTTTCTTATACTAGGTGATAGCCGCGGCTCCCGTGTTACTTAGCCCATGTTACAAGTAGATAGATAGATAGATAGATAGATAGATAACTCTTTATTCATCCACCACTAGAAAACAAAACATAACAAAATATTACATAATTAGTAAGTAGCCTAAGTTAGTCCTTATAACATCACCTATATGCTAGTGAAAATCCCTTCAAAATCGGTCCAGCCGTTTTGGAGATTAGGCGGAACAAACAGACAGACTAATGTACCGTAACTTTCATATGCATTTAGAGGGGAGGGATTTAGAGGGAAGGCTGTTATTTTGACATTACAAACAGACGCTACAATTTATTTATTTATATAGATAGACCTAGAAACAATGTATAAAATTATTTTGTGCAGAAATTTTATCTACCTATTTTATTTTTCACGCGTCTCAGAACGTATCGTCAAAAAAATGGGAGTCACTAGTAGTAAATATACCCAATGGAATGACTAATGACTTATTTTTAACTATGAGTTAGAATACAGTTTAATATATAAGTATCTAAAACAATCCACATGGTAATTTAAAGACTAAAGCTTGTTTAGAGACCGGCGTGAGACTGCTTGATTAATTTAGAGAATACAGATATTATACAATTATATCACTGTTTGTTATTCTAGCCAGCATCCACATGCGTACCGGCGTTGTTTATTTCGATTCCGCGGGCCTCGGTAATCATTTTCATCTCGTCATGACAACGTCGAGCGCTTTTGATGTTTACTTATTCCAAATTCCGCAAAAAGGCGGCTCACGATTCTTGACAGTTTTACGGGCAAAAAACCAATCCTGTACATAGCAATGAATGCGTAACATTCCGCGCCTCCCCCGCCCCGCCCCACTCATTCTCATCAATTGTTCGGCGTGTTTGTTTGTGTTTGTTCTCGGTTGCTTGTTTTCATAACATACTGTCTGTCTTTGATGGCGGCGTGTTTGCTCAGCGGTTGGATTGCTCCGGGAACTTGTGCTTGAGACGTCGAATGTTCTGAATGTAGGCTGAGCTGAGAAACGATACCTACGTCTGTTTCTTTTTATTCGTCTCTCCTTTCATTTTGTTTGTAATATTTCGTATGAAATTCGCGAAGTGGTCAATGTCGAATACTGTATTTATTCTCAGAAATACTTACGCGGGTTTTATTAACATTTTAGGTTCCTGTATTTTGTGCCAACGTGTTAATGTTGTTTCGGTATGTTATACTAACTTCTCAATGACGTATCTTTGTACAGGAGTCGTAGTCGTAGATGAAAGTGAATAGCGCGTCAAAATTCTTTGGTGAATACACACACTTGTTTCATAAATTTTCCCACAAACGCTGTCATCCGTCACACGGGAGCGCGTAGGTTCGTTAGCTCACCGCATTGTTAATGCGACGCTGTAGTTAATCTGGCTCTTAAATAATATATTGTGTCTCATTAAATATTCCCGGCAAATTATCTGCTTACCGTATTGTTAATCTGGTGGGAATTATTCGGCCGGCTGCTCGTTGGCCGCCGGCCACCGCATGAATCTTGCCGAGTCGTGTTCTTCGCATTGTTAATCCATTGTTATTTATAGTTGGACTAGTGTTCTCTATGCTTATGTCCATAGATTAAGTACATAAGGACGACATTTTAAATTTACCAAAGTAGGACAGATTTGATGTCGAAACCTTTGAAATTAATTACCGTTAATTGTCTTATCTAAAACAATAATTGTCCGTTCCAACAATATAAATACAAAACATGCCGCAGTAGCTATGACAGTAAGAGGGTACTGACACAGGTGTCGAATATTTAATTTATTTATATTATTTGATCATCATTTTTAACTGAATTAAACATAAAATAATAATAATAAATAATTTAGAAAAACGTTAGTCACTCTAACTCGTTAAAGCACGCAACATCGTGCTTTATCCACATCTAAATAACGACCGCTTGGCGCAGTGGTTCGAGCGTAGGCCGCTCGGCTCACCGCACATGGTGGTTGCGGGTTCGATTCCCTGGGATCGCCCCCAGTCCATTGTACGGTACCTATAGTGTAGGCTTTGCTTAGTTTAGGACCATACAGTTGGTGTGTGTCTGGCGATATTTATTATTTATTATTATTATTATAAATCGTAGGGAGTAATATTATAGAAAAAGATAAGAGACAACTCTAAGAAAACTAAGACATAAAGAACGCCTGTATTTTGTTCAGTGGCCAAAGATGCGCATGCTCAATTATCAACTCCGGTAACGTATAGTTAATTATATAGGGTGGTGCAGTGGGTGGGCGGTGCGCGGTGTGCTCGTTGCACACGAGCGATGCTCACTGGGTCCGAAGCGGAACGTCTAGCTGGTGTGCACTTGCCTTGCCTGCCCGGTCACCGCTCGCGCAAACATAAAGCTACGTTGTTATAGTCACTGGTTACTGTTATTTTGAGGTTGAAATATTTGAGATTGCAGTCAAAAGTAAATTTAATTAGAGTCAGCACTTATTTCGAATTGGATTAAAATACTAATATATTTGAAAAATGCATCTTGATCACTACCTGAATCGAGAACGTCATCATTATTATTTTTTAGACAATTAGCTGAGTGGGTACCTACCAGTTATGTAGGAACCCATGAAAATATATTTTTGCCCGTGCATTTAAGAAGGTATTTATTTTTCTTTCCAGTTTACTTAGTTATATTTTAAAAGTTTAAAACATCGTGGGGTTTGTTTATAGATGTTTAAAGTGTGATAGCATTGCCATTGGATGTGACAAAAAAAACAAAATGACGTCGATTTGTCTCGGATGGTGAGCATCGGAGCAGCCGCGGCGCTCGTCGTGATTGGCTGCCCGGGCGGTCGTTGACATGGCGGGAAACATTCTTATTGGTCAGATGTTCTGAACGTAATGACAGAAATTACGACAAAATAGGTACCTACGCGTTTGACTACAAATAATAATAAAAATGTATGTCCAGTACACAAGTTTACATACAAAGTTCTTGCAAGTTCGTTATAAGTTCTTATAAACTAATTCATAGGAAATTAACAATGCATAATTATAATTAGATACTCATGGCATCCGCACTAGGTAAAAACCTGTCTCGTGGAAGCCAGTTCTAAATAATAACCATAAAGACATACGTTGTCCGAGATCAATATGACGATAATTACATCGGTTTTAAACAAATAATTTATTGTAGATAATGTTTTTGGTTTGTTTGAACAAAATCTATCGTATCGTTTGATTGTGCGGATAATACATTTTGATTGAATTAATCTAGGAAGACTTATCTGAGTAGGTACCTACTTGTTTAATTCAATTAATACCAGAATTTATTTTGTTCATTTTTTTATTTTGAATTTATTTTGTTTCGCATGCTATCAAATTTTAAACAAAGTTACACATTCAAAATGTAACCATTAATCTAAATCGAATTTTATTAATTAGGTATATTTACCACCTTTTTTCTGAAAACCACACCAAAATATACTTATTCACATTTAAGTACGAACTTTTTACACGACAAATCCTCGAAAGATAAGTTTCTACATTTATTCCTTGGAGGGTGCAGTTTTCCGCCTTTCCCCCCAGCGTCTGCGGGGTAAAATCCATCAAAGGATTAAGGGGGGTGTCTCGGTGCTGATCGGTCCGTCGTTATTTCCTCGGATGTGGAATAAATTATTCGCCACTTAGCAATAGCTCGCAGATTTCACACATCTTTAAACGAATTTGAAAATGAGATCGGTTTTTTGTGAGAACCAACCGATAGCAAAGTTCGTATACCACCTATGTTAAGGGCTATTTGAATATTTTTTGGCGTTACCATGCATGGTATTAGAAATATGGTGACCTACGAAATTCACATAAAGGCTAATCTAACCCCTCACTGATACAAATTAGCCCTTTTTAACGTCCTACTACTGTGCAATCTTTCGACAATAAGGTTGTTATTTTTATTCACCATTGGCAAATTTAATCATTAATTGACTATCATTAACTGAAATTACATGATCCGTACATATATATTTCAAAATCCCTAGAAGTGTGGGACAGGATTGGAATCCAGGACTTTGTGCGCGCAAGGAGCGTGCTTTGCTTAGCCTACTACCGCACATTCAAAATTGATCGCATAATAAACATTCATAACATGCCGAAGTTGAGCTCATAGTCGTGAAGTGAAACGCTCGGCAAGCACATTCACGGTTCAATCAGGGCAGATTGAGGCCCACCGCACAGACAGTGGCACGGGCGGGCGGGATTATAGACTGCATGACGTGGCTACATTAGACCCACCAACCTACCCGCCCGGCATTTCATACAGATGGAAATTGGATGTGGCTTTGATGTGAACGAACCCAGGGACGTTTTTGTAAGTAATTGGTAGCCCGCTATAGTATAAATTGCGTTTGATATTCACGGATTTAATTGGTTTCCGTATTCGGTGTGGCGTCTCGGAATGAGATCAATTCGATGTTGTTGATTGAATTCAGTTGTGTGTATTGCGTGGCTATTGTCAGTACAAATAAGGCGATAGATTGCCGAGCGGGACACTATTTTGGGGCACAGATTAATGCCACAATAGAGTAGTCACAATGAATAATCTAAATAAATATAACTCAATGGTGACTGACTGACTGACTGACTGACTGACATAGTGATCTATCAACGCACAGCCCAAACCACTGGACGGATCGGGCTGAAATTGGCATGCAGATAGATGTTATGACGTAGGCATTCGCTAAGAAAGGATTTTGATTAATTCTACCCCCAAGGGGATAAAATAGGGGATGAATAATCCCGAAATTTTTGTTAAGTTAAATTACACGCGGACGAAGTCGCGGGCACAGCTAGTAAATCTATAGATGTCAGATAAAAAGGTCGTACACTGGAACAAATCCAAGTAGACAGATTATTAAACATCCACTTAAATAATAGTAATAATAATAATAATAAATAAATATCGCCAGACGAAAACACCAACTGTATGGTCCCAAATTAAGCAACGCTTGTACTATGGGTACCGTACAATGGACTGGGGGGCGATCCCAGGGACACCCAGACCTGGGCAAATTACGAAAAGGCCATTTCAGAAATTTGCCCCGGCGGGAATCGAACCCGCAAGCACCATGTGCAGTGAGCCGAGGGGCCTACGCTTGAACCACTGCGCCAAGCGGTAGTCTTACGTTATATGACAAAGATGTTATACTTCTTAAGTAAATACCTATATGACAAAGATCTTCATTTCATATTATGTTCATCAGCTGCACTGTGTGACCGACGTCATTATTGTGTAGGTAAGTACCTAAGTCATATTCATTGTTCTTTCCTGAGGAATGAGTAATATCAGTATCCTACTAATATTATAAATGCGAAAGTTTGTGAGTGTGGATGTACGTATGTATGTATGTATGTATGTATGTATGTTTGTTACTCCTTCACGCAAAAACTACAGAACGGATTTGGATGAAATTTGGAACACAGATAGATTATAACCGGGATTAACATATAGGATACTTTTTAACCCAATAATCCAATATTACGCGGATGAAGTCGGGGGGCACAGCTAGTAAATAATATCCTACTAATATTATAAATGCGAAAGTTTGTGAGTGTGGATGTATGTATGTATGTATGTATGTATGTATGTATGTATGTATGTATGTATGTTTGTTACTCCTTCACGCAAAAACTACTGAACGGATTTGGATGAAATTTGGAACACAGATAGATTATAACCGGGATTAACATATAGGATACTTTTTAACCCAATAATCCAATACTACGCGGATGAAGTCGCGGGGCACAGCTAGTAAATAATATAACCAGAATTAAGACCTATGTAGGGGTGCGCTTCGTCTAGCGTCTTGCGAGAGCCAACTTTGTACTTAGCAAGATCTAATTTTCAAATTGCTTACGACTCGGTGTTAGCGCAAGATCCTTTCCAGATTTCGTGGTAATGCACACGGGTACATTAAGGGGATACTTGGAGATCTCAAACTAGTTTCTTGAGCAGGATTCGCTGAAACAATATGCATAGTTTTTGGTCGTTGTAGCTTTGAGGACTTACTTTAATTTCTTCGCGCTCCCATTCGATGTTATTCATGTTTACTCTGTGTACTCTAAGTTTATTTACTTGGTAGAACTCATTTACAGCTCTATCTAAGCGCGGTCGCATAGAATCTCAATATGATCGTATTAGAAAAAGATTGGTAGAGGATCCTAGTGAGGCGCCCAATACCTAACTAGGATTATCTAGCAATATTTTTCTGGTGTGGTCTATCTGATGATATTTCATCTTTACTTAATGCCAGCTGCCCTGACAAAACACACTTGAGAGCATACCTTTCCCTACCGAAGGTAGCTACTTTCACAGGGTACAATCAGTTAAACGCCAGACGGTTGATTTTGCCAATACAGTCGCAAGTAAATTTTATGATTAATGTAACTGCTATTCCACAGTCTAAGCACAACGCGATGACACCATCACAATCGCTCTGATTACGACCTTCCTCCGTTCGCGATTGTACTCCGATCAAAGTGATTCCGATCACAAAGGGTTATAAAACGCCGCGTCACCAACGCAGGGGTTGGTTTCACCGTTCCGATTAATTGTACCTCCGATAGGTTAGTGGTACGATTGTTTGTGTCTAAATAATACGCCTTTACGGTTGTTCCAATGGAATAATAGCTTTTACGCGTTCGCGTGTCGTTGTCAGAATACTGGTTGTCGTCTGTATAGAATGAAGAAAGAATATTATATTTACATAAGTATATGTATAGAAATGCTACGTGATGTGACTTACAGAAAACTTTCTGAATAGGTTTTAGAAACGGATGTAGGTATCCAGACATCATAGATGGTCGTAATTTAATTGACAATCGTGTTAAAAAAGCAAGGTAGTTACTACATGTCTACCTAAGAATAAACGTCCAGGTTTCTTATGGAATATCAGAAGGTACATGCATACGATGTTATATACTTTTATGAAGGATACCTACTACATTTTACTGATTAGAATAGAAATGTCAATATTATGAAATTTCGGGTTCCCAGGAGAATTCATACCGCGAAGACTGTCATACTGCATGTATTATTAAAAAGTAGAATAACAATCCGAAATAAATTCAGTATATATCCACCTTGAGTGCAATCTATACCTACGTTTCTGCGTATCCACATTAGAGGGGTAAATTTTACCAGCGAATAAATGGAATAACTGCAATTAGGCAGCTCTCAGTGTGAATTATATTTGATTGAGTACCTATTCGGCGGCAGTTAGATACTACGAGCCAAAAGGATCTTACTATGTTGAATCTATAAATCACTTAATATCTTTACAATCTTTCTTCAGTAATTGACGTGGATTTCGAATGTACATTCTCACGTTTTATAGGCCACCTGTCTTTTCGTTGTCGCATACGGACAGCGGGCCGTTTAGCACCGGTGCATAGCTTGCGCGCGCGCCGCGTAATTAAGTCAATGCGATTCGGTGAGCAGGCGCAGGAAAGTGAGTGGCCAGCTTCGATATGGCATATGGAACGCAACTGCTATGTATTAGAAGTAGGGGTGCCAGTGATTAACTTTCATATACAAAAGTAGGTAGTCGAATAGAAATGCATTATCTTTTTATAAAAATGCAACTGTAGAAAACAGTAGAAAATATTGATCAATTAACGGGCTGTATGAGATACGTCATAAAATCGGGTCAGAAAAAAAAACGTTATAGGTAGGCACCCATCAAATTTTAATAATATATCTCCATTAGGAATTTAATGGGCTCTACCAGGTAGATACCTTAGTCTGTAGAGATGGGATTGGAAAAAGATAATTATACTTAATATATAGTGACAGTATATTATCCATAGTTTACAGATAATTAGTATTAAGGTATATTCAATGTTCTATAAATTATATTTGGGAGTGTTGAAGATGGGTATGAAGTTATAACTATATACAATTATGGTTGTATAGTATAACGGCCTATACTAGAGCTCATTCATATTACGATAATGAAGGAAGTGTATGATGCAGATGAAGGTGGTGAGATATTATTAAATATTATTCCACACAAAACGTGTGCAATGTGCACCTAGCTAAAATTATCATTGAAGAATCGATTTGACGACCGCTTGGCGCAGTGGGGAGGCACTTTGATTAATCTAATGATAGAGGCTTAAATAGCAAGAAAGTAGGAACTAGCGAGGCATGGATGATTATTTTTTGCAAATGTAAGAAATTTCGGGATTCATAATAATGGTCAATAAAAGTATCAGTTGGCAACCCTGGCGGTTAGGCACGCAGACCACGTCGCACGCGCATTCTCTTTTTGTAAGTCTACTGCCAGTGATGCACTAAGAATGCATCCATTACTCGTTCAGTGTGTGTCAATTGTAATTATTCAAAGTTATTTGTGCGCACAGACGATTAACCTCGTGACAAGTCCAGTAGATATCAAATATTTCAATATAAAAAAAAACTGTAAGGTGTGTTGCTCACCAATTACAGCAGAAAATAATAATAATAATAATATAGTTAAGTTAATAATTAAGTTAAACTTTGAGTTTTTAAAATTCTAATCTTTGACTGAATATCGAACAAACAACAGTTCCGAGTTAAATTAAGCGCTAACAGCCTTATTTGTACTGTGTCTCTGATCCACCCGGGTGTCTTGAATTGACGAACATGAAACTATTAACTAAGTTTAGCAACTATTCTGCCTACGCTCAAAATTTGCGGGGCGGCGACGGCATCTCATGTAAGTGCCGTTAACGAAACATATTAGAAATTAGTTGCGTTACTTACCGTAATCGATGTGAGAGCCAACTTTGTCTATCATGTAGATGGGCCACGCACCAACTTGCTCCCATATGCGTGTTTTGCCTAACTAACGTTGTTTGCAGACAAATGTTATTTTCCGCGCTGTTGACAGTTTTTCGCTTTGTAATGTTGCGATTTTGTGATCGATAGCGAGCTGAGTTTATTAATTGGAGTGGTTATAGCTATACTAAAAACTTCGTATTGATTTCAATGTGCATTTGATTGACGACCGCTTGGCGCACTGCGCATGGTGGTTGCGGGTTCGATTCCCGCTGGGCCAAATTTCGGAAATGGCCTTATCACTGGGATCACCACCAGTCCATTGTACGGTACCCATAGTACAAGCGTTGCTTAGTTTGGGACCATACAGTTGGTGTGTTTAAAAAAAAAAATTTAAATTTCTTCATGTGACTCCTGCTCCTTGTTGAGTAAGAAATTACGCCACGTATAGTAGCAATATACGAAAGCAGCTTTCTTTGTTATAGTCTGTTCCCAAAACAGTCCAGTTTGCGACTGTTTACTACGAAAGGAAAATTGACTCTTTTTCTACTCATATCCCTTGTTTGATGTTGGTTGTTTTCATAACAAATGAAGGTAGCAAAAGGATAAGGAGTTAGAGAATAAATAAAAAACAGTACAATAGGATAAGCAATTAAAGAGACTAATAAAAAAATAATGATTATCTTTTGACTAATAACATTTTGCTTCACATACTTGGCTCAAATTATTTGATTTCTTCAGTTCTTGTTGATTATCCCATTCAGAATACGAAAGGTTCTCACTATAATTTTTGTTATTACCGTGAATCATTTGTTTTCTCATAATATTACAATGGAACCAATCCCTTATGTGTCGGCGAATCTCTCATAGCGGTAACACCTTATGTAATAGGTATTAACTAGCTGAGCCCGCGACTTCGTCCGCGTGGAATTTAACTTAACAAAAAAGCCCGCTCCCGCGTTCGGAGCCCGCACGACAGGACCCATTTTTTCATATTTTTTTTAAATTTGGTTTTTCTGAAATAAAAGTAGCCTAAGTTCTCCCTATAACATCAGCTATCTGCCAGTGAAAGTCCCGTCAAAATCGGTCCAGCCGTTTCGGAGATTACCCGGAACAAACACACAGACAGACAGACAGACAGACAGACAGACAGACAGACAGACAAAAAATTTTTAAATCGCATTTTTGCTATAGGTGTCGTATGTACTTTCATATGCATTTAGTGAAAAGGTGTTATTTTGATATTACAAACAGACACTCCAATTTTATTTATTTGTATAGATAAAGTGGAAATGCGTGCTTATAGCTATGGGGTGTACTAAATGAACTACTCGATGTGTCGTTAAACTTGCACAGTGGAGGATTTAATTTGAGAATGTAATTTAAACTACACCTATGTTAGTGTGACAGTTTGCACAGCCATCACTGGTGTACGAGTTAAATTGAATTGAACCCATTGTTTACATGTTACACGATACAGATTAAAGTGGCGTGCGGTTAGGGTGCGTCAATAAATTGAAAAATGAATATTAACTAACTTGTTTTTTGTTTGTTTATGTATTTGTTCCATAAAAAAATGTAGAAAAATATGGGTTTGTTTCTGAAGTCTCATTATAAACCCTCGCTAATTTGTTAAATTGCATTTTTATAGTAGGTACACGGCTTGCAAAATGAAGATTCAATTATGCATTTTCCTTTGATGTTATAAAGCGAGGAAGCGTGCATAAAAGCAGTCATCTTCAGGCTTGAAAGGCTATTACAAATAGAGGTGAAGTAATGGCTGAGGCAAAAGATTGCGTGTGTCTCTTACACGCCATTTTGTTCAGTAATCCAATAGTGGGGAAAAGATAAAAGCATAAAAGATAAAAGGGGTGGTTTAATGGAATTAAACAGCAGTGGGTGGGGGCGCGCGGGCGACGCTGCCCGCCACGGCACCGTAAGCCGGACTTGTGGAATGTCTTTGTTGGGATTGCTTTATTATAATTTTGGCTCGCGACTTAATTTTTTTCTTTGTTTTCCCGTGATGATTACCGCCAGCTTTCTTATTATGTCGCGCTTATAACATTTCGTGATATTATGTCTCGGGCTTTTTGTCCGCGCCCGGGGCTTGGTCTAGACTTTACATTTAAGTACACACAATGGGACACATTCATGACTGAAGAAAAGGAAATGGAAAATTATAGACTACGTCGATCAACAATCCTACTAATATTATCAATGCGAAAGTTTGTGAGTGTGGATGTTTGTTACTCTTTCGGACAAAAACTACTGAACGGATTTGGATGAAATTTGAAACACAGTTTATAACCGGGATTAACACATAGTATACTTTTTATCCCGATAATCCCGAAATTTTTGTGAAGTTAAATACTACGCGGACGAAGTCGCGGGCACAGCTAGTTCATTAATAATAGACACATTTTTCACTGCAAATATCCAAAGCTTTGGATTGTTTAATTGCTTGTCCAGATTAATTAAGTGGCATGCAATTTAGAACATCGATATAAAACACTGCACTCGCTGTAGCATGTATGCTGAAGCGAACACTTCCACTGGCACTGAATCACCAATTATAAAGTGCGTAAGCTGTTATTTATCTCCAGCGGATGGCGGGTTAACTGCGCGGCCGCCGCCGATTAGTAGGTCGATTAGCACGCGGCCAAGAAGCGCCCGCACTGTCGATACTCGATTATTCGCTCAGGGTTGTGCAACACTTTGTTAAAGGCAGAGGGATTAATTTGGGACGAAAATTCCCAAGTAAGAAATTCCCTGTTCCATTTATAAAACGGTATGGCTTACCATCAGGTGGACCGTTTTGTCAGTGTGCCCACCAAGGCAATAAAAAATAGGTTGTTTCTAGTTTGATTGTCTCTACCTAGTTTCTTATTGAACGTTAAAAAATAAATTACAAGTTTTTGTCCAAATATAGGTACCATGAAGCTTCTTGCGTTTTTGCTGTTCGTTACCACGCAGATAGACAGTGCAATTTGGTATTGTTGAGCTGTGTATAAGATTGATTTGTATTTGTTTAATGTGCTTAGCCGTCTATTCGATGCACGGGTTAACAATCAATAGCGCAATTATTTCGTGGATAGCTCATTAGTCGAGACGCAGTCGGGTCGAGCCAGTAACGCGTCATTTGCGCAAATTGCTGGGAAACTATAGCGATTAGTACTAATTGCTCGGTTTGCCAAATCGTCGGATCTATGGACCTTTAAGTGGATTGAATGCCGCACAGTCGTACCCTGATAAATGACCGATAAAACAGTCTGCAATCAATTATTAATTAATCGCGAACCCACTTTAAAACAGGTGCCAAAATATTTATTAAGTTTGATGCAAAAATCAATAAATGTTTTAACAGACAGTATAAGTTTAATTGATACCCGTGTTCTACGCATTAAACCGTGTTTACTGAATATTCATGGTGCTGTTTATTTAATAGGTGGTGAGAGTATAAAATCATGTGAATTAAACGCAACTTCGTTCTAGTTTCGGGTCTAAGTAATCATTCAAATTTAGATATTATTACTTGCGAATGGTTGTGTGGCATCCCTATAATGCACCTGTTTCGATCGCTCAGCGCGAATGCGCCAACATCTGCCGAGGGCATGCACTTTTTACTTTCTGTTTGTTGTTTTTTGTATAACTTGTCCTTTTTTTATCTCGTTCCTAATTGCATAGCAACTGAACTGGAAGAGTTATGGGTATTATAATGTTATTTAATACAATGTTATGATTCAGGGTTTATTTATAAACATGCTGGTGCTCTTAATAGGATTAATTAAGCAACGGAAGTGAGTATATTTTACGCATGTTGGTATTGTATCCTACAGGAAGTTAGGTAGGCAGGTGTGACGTTATGTTCTTAAAAGTATTAACTTTTCTTAATTAATTACTACTTATATTAAAATATTATTCGAATATGGATGATTAGGTAAGGTACCTTACATATTATTGAAATTTAAGTTCGAAGACTTATCAGTATATTTCTTTATTTTTTCAGGTAAGTCCTCAATATTTAGCTGTCCATGAAGTAATCCGTGAGTACCATCTTTACCACTCCAACGAGAAGCAATGGTACCAAAATGAATGGGTTATTTATTGAATTAATTTTACGGTTTCAGACGTAGAATGAACCATGAGTTTCTAAGATGACCCCCGAATGTTGGTAAGCGGGGTCGTTGACCGAATTGAACACCAACATTAGGTACCTATTACGATTTCGTATTGTTTCTCGTGGGCCGCAGTATATGGGACATGTAAGAGCCTACTTTAATATTCTCTACCCCACAATGAATTGTAGATCTTTATATACCTACTAGCTGTGCCCCGCGACTTCATCCGCGTAGTATTTTAACTTAGCAAAAATATCGGGATTATCGGGTTAAAAAGTATCCTATATGTTAATCCCGGTTATAATCTATCTGTGTTCCAAATTTCATCCTAATCCGTTCAGTAGTTTTTGCGTGAAGGAGTAACAAACATACATACATACATACATCCACACTCACAAACTTTCGCATTTATAATATTAGTACACTGATAAAACACGGATTAAATACACTGATATAATTGAGTGGTAACACTAATAAGATACATCGCAATGATAATTCATGTAAGCCGACAAAGCATTTATGAATTGTAAGAATCTACCACCGGTTCGGAACGCTGCTTCCACTGAGAAGATCCGGCAAGAAACTGAATGGTTACTCTTTTCAATAAATAAAAAACCTGTCAAGATATAAGCCTAATGAACTACCATTAGTACAATTTTTTTATTACAAAATCTTTCCTTCACTTTTAGGTACCTAGCATGAATGCACAACTAGATGAATTAGGGGATTTTTTTTGTGTAACAAAGCCAGTAAACATGCGTACGACTAGCCTTATGTTAAGCAGTTCCCGTAGCCTATAGATGCTTGCAATACCAATGTCAGTGCTCGCACGTTGTCCATCTGAAGTGGGGTGGGATGACGGAGAGGTTGGCCTTTCGGCTCACTCACTTACTTATTACTATAGTACGAAACGCAGCTATCTCGACGCCAAGTTAATGTGTGTACATAACATGCACACCTCAAAATGGATATAATATCATCGATATAGTAATTAATGAATGAAAATTTAATTTTGCGTAATATTTTAAGTTCCTTCGTTGTATCTATTCATAATTAAATTTATCAGTCCCGTGCTGTGGTTGTTTTGTGAAAATTCTCTACGAACAAAAGTCACAATATTGCGAAACGTACTCGCTTTTTACTGATGAGGCAAATTTAATATTCGGCCGAGACGGCTGTTGTGATGGGGAAGAGGAGGGTCCGGGCAGAGGGAAATGGTGAATTTCTCTTACGGCTCTGTGTAGGTATCAATCATTGTCTCTTTTAATTTTATCCGTATCATTTGCGTCCCTTTTTATTATTATATTTTCCACCTGTTTTACAATCATATAAAATAACTAGCTGTGCCCCGCGACTCCGTCCGCGTGGAATGTGGACCACCCTTAACATTGAGGGGTATGAAAATTGATAGTAGTCGATTCTCAGACGTACCGGAAATGCACAAAAAATTTCATGAAGTCCGGTCGTGCTGTTTCGGAGGAGTATGGTAACTAACATTGTGACACGAGAATTTTATATATAAGATTATTGTATTATCCACCTGTTGTACAATCATACAAAATAATAATATGTTTGTATGTACGTATAGGTACCTAACCTAAAAAATATTTGCTGGTTACAAACTCGGCTTTATTACCTAAAACTAACAACCACACACCTAAAGCAAACAAGAACTTGATTTAATAATTCAATTCTGAGAATATTCAGTCCTGTCTGCAGCTTTCTGGAAGCACGGGTGATAAAGTAAAAATACTCCGTAATGGTGAGATAGAACATAGAAAAACTATTTCTGGTTGTATTTATTTATTTACTTAATTAATAAAATTTAATTTTACTTTGCCATGGAGGCCGCCGCGTATTTTCCAGGCGTTCCGGTTGAATCCTTTATTAACAATTTATGTACTTATTGCTGTGCCCAAAAGGTCTTGTTTTTTACATCATCAATTCCTACTCCCCCCCCCCCCCTCGGGTATCCCGGTAGTAATTATTTTACTTAATTGCGTAATTCACGTTAATCCCGGTGAGGAATTTAATTTAGACCGCCGTATCTTTCCCTTTTTTTTTGTTAAGGTTTATATTTATTTTCGGTTTATCAACATCACTAATTAAATCCATGATTCTCGTAATTGTATCAGATAACGTTATGGCACGATTAATTAAAAAGGAAACAAAAAAATAAATTTGAAATTGGAACGCGGAGCCAATATCGGAAATTGAATAAAGAACAAAGTGACGTTCGGAAATTAGCTCGAAGAGCAGTTAGTTGAATTCGGTTCGGGCAACTCGAGATCCATGACCGGAATTGCGTCAGTCGACTGGAGTTTCTCAGAAGTTTATGTAAACCGAGCGGAAGGCTGCCCGTATTTAGGTTTAACACACCTCCCAGGTAACAAGTGTGCTTGCACAAGATCACGAACAAATTTTTAGTCACGAACACCCAAGCGAAAATGTCTCATGAGAATGTCGCTTGTTGAAAGAGGAAGTGAAAAAAAAAACAGTGAACAGAGTGATTATAATAAAACGACTTCATGTTTCCTTCGCGTGCATTGAATATTTCAATTTCACGCGTTAGTATCACACGCCGGCTACATCGTCATCGGCCTTTATTGCCTATCTGATCTATTTCTAATATTATAGAGGCGCGGGTGTCACCGGCCAAGTTTCGCCTTCGCCGCGGCATCTTTAAATCGATACGAACGTGCACACCCGATCGTTTGGGTACACGCGAGCCGGGATTACCCTCCATAACGTCTTGATGTCGGACATCTGCCGCGCGCCCGGACGGATCGGGACAGATGTGTTTTTATCGCTAGGTTTTTTAGCTTCGATTCCGAATTGACAGATTCGATCTGACATTTCTATTTTCGAATAGGTATGACAGTTGGTATATTATTTGGGACCTGGCGATATTAACTTTTTTAAGGCCCGATCTGACGGCAATTTTATTATTAGTGGACTATAGGTCTACCAGAATCTCATGGCATTAAAAAAATATAAAAAAATGTGATTTTCATATGGCAATGTCAATTGTCACCTGCCAAATCAAAGTACAAGGTTTGTCAACCGCTGTTGAGATTTTGTGATATCTTCTTGGCAATTTATTGTTTTTGTGAAAATGTCGAAAAAGCCACTTCGATCTCAAGCGAGAAATATTGTTTTCAATGTGTATCGTAAAATAAGGGAAGAAGAAGGCGTAAATCAAACTCAATCTTTGATTTTAAAGCGCGTCGTAGAGTTGACCGGTAAGTTGGACTGAGTTGTTTTGATACTTTTAGTTTATTTTATATTTATCTTACTTAATTATAGCTTCTTTATAGGGGTTTTCAGTACTACTATACGGCGAATCATAGGTGAGTGCACATCGAACGATGGTGTATTTTCCACGCCTGGTAAAAAGAGGAGAGCGGGGAAGAAGAAAATCAACTTGGACAGTTTCGATTTACAGTTGATAAGGAATAAAGTAAATGAATTTTATACAGTTCGGAAGGAAATTCCAACAGAAATAAAACTGTTAAAAATTCTTCGACAAGAAATTGATTTCAACGGAGGGAGAGAATCTCTGAGGTAAGAAAAATATTAAGTAATAATCCTTCTCACTCGTAAGACGAGGCCTGTGCCCTGCAGTGGGACGTACGAGTATTTAGACTGATGTTGATGTTGATGATTGACTAAGCTATCGTTTCAGTAACATGATAAATTTTATTATTTTTTACAGACTTATACTTAAGGAGACAGGTTTTGAATATTTTAAATGCCAATCAAAAAGGATCATTTTGATCATTTTGTGTACGGAACTCAAGTAAGCGAACGAAAAGCAATTATACCAGTGACCTGAGCGATAATATTGGAATACTGCGAGTCTGCTAAGTGATTCGGAACGGTGCTTGTTGTGTGTAACTAGTCTTAGTGAACTAGTGTACTAGTAGTGAACTAGTACTGTGTATTTGTCGAGTTTGTGGAGAGCGAAATAAACCCTTTTTACACGTTTAACGGCATTAATTGTACCTACCCCTGTACGTGTACGTAACATTATAATAAATTAGTACATAAAGTAATATATGATTGGATTTATTTTTTTTGTCATATTTTCCTATGTTAAGAACCCGATGCATAACAACAATTTCATACACATACCTAGTATACTTTATGTTAATTAATGACTAAATATATAAATAAAAATTAAACAGTATCAAGATCGTTTAATCCAATTTCCCCAGTATTGCACACAACAAATTTTTATTTCCCCATTTGCCATGAGATTCTGGTAGACCTATACTTATAAATGCGTGATTAAAAGGAAAACAATATAAGGGAAAATGCATGTCTTTCGAAAGCGTAAGCGTAAAGTACTTATTATAGCTGCATTTCGTATGATAGGTGACAGAACCGGGAACCCAATGCCCACCTCCCTTCCCCTCCTGTCTCACTCCCCTTCGCGAGTGCAAAATGCGAGTAATGCCTTTGGTATTGCAAGCTTAAATAGGCTACGGTAACTGCTTTACATCGTACGGGTCGCACGTTTGTGCCGACATTGTTAAATAAAATAAATACCTATATTGTTAGTGTTGGATAGAGTATGTCGAAAAATAAGAGCTCATTATTGTATTTCGTAATTCGCGACCATTGCGGAGTCTACGTACATAATGGCTGGTAGACGCCTGCCTGCGCTAATAGCAGGTACACTTGTTGGTCTGTCATTTCCATTGGCCAGAAAAGAAAATACAGCAAGCTTTTTTTAATGCGGGACAATACATTACTTACCGAAACTAGCTGTTTTTTGTGTTCTGTTTAAATAATATTTGAAAATAATTCATAAGCTCTACCAATTGTTGAGATATAAGTCAAACTTTGATACAACAGCTGCCCCTGAATAGTAACTTTAGTCCATGAATACTATCACCAATACTCATTGTTGTTGTTGTCACTTTGCAGTTCGAACTTGCCTTTACATGGGCCAGTTCGAACTGCTTTTCCGCATTCTTTTGTGAGTTACACCAAGATATTGTAAACGATCGTCAAACCATCCGTATTTGCTATTTAAATTTAATAACGACTAAAGAAAAAATCAAAAGATTTTTATTAGTATTCTCAGTTCAGTTCTTATGAAGCATAACTCTTAATATTGCAACGGTTTAAAATACCACTTAGGTCCATATTCATAAATCGATCTCAAATCTGACAGCGGTGTTGAGTACGCTTTTGACCAGTTATTTTGTACTGTTATGACATAAGCATATAAGAGCGGTCTCAGACTTGAGATGGATTTATTAATACGGACCCTAGAGTATCACAGCAATCGATTAAAAGTCCATCGATAAATTGATCGATGATCGATCGAACATTGCTCGTGTGTAGATACTGTCAATCGACTTCGACTCATCTGATTCTGGATCGAGGATGGATCAACGGTCAATCGATTGGTGTGATAACGTTATTATTAATCCATGTTTTGATCGATTTTTTGTCTGATACTGGCACAATTCTAAAATTATAAATGAATTCTGTCGCAAATTTTGTTCTAAAAACAGCCGGTAGAATGGCGGACGACATCGCATCGTGGGATCATACCGTGTAGGTCGTTAACGCAATTACCTCGAATGATATACGATTGAGTGACTGCGACGGAACCAGTGCAGCTGAATTCCGCATACGCGTTACGTATGATATGACCACAGATATAGATTTACATAGATAATGCAAGTATCACGATTTGTATTGAAACCAAGCGAGCCGAATTTTTAAAACCTACTGTGACGTCATTAGTGACGGGAAATCCAAACCGATTCAAAGACACCGATGCCGCCGATGCCCCTCCGTCCGCTACGATTCTCTCGAGTGATTATCTCGCTCATACTCATATTTTTTATATCTGTAGTCGCGCGGACTGTAAGTTAGCGGCGACCAACCTTGACGCTTGGTCAGGGTTGCGTACACGCGAAGTACATGCATTTGCGTTATCTATTTAAATCTATATCTGTGGATATGACGTTGTTGCAACATTTATAAATGTGGAAATAGGCCCGGTTCTGTGGACCGTTTGTTACAATAACATTTTATTCACCCGGTTTTGCCGTAAGAGGTACCGATGCATTTCCGAGAAATGAAACGTTATTTTTATTGCTCGCTACTTCGAGTAGGGATGGGTGGCCAGTTTTTAGTAATGCCACTTGGACCGTTATATAGAGAGGAGCACTGCGATATCTCGAAAGCCGTTTCGTTGATTAACAAATGGTCGAACATTTACTCGATGTTGCGCAATCGGTGGTTGAATATGTAATGTTATTAACAGAAGCTACCTACTTCGTTATGCTGTCAAATTCGTCTAATGGGAATGATGACACATATTGTTTTGTTTTATAACCAACTATATTCTTTAATATTGAGAAATATTATTTGTAAAATATTAAACCAATTCAGAGATACGCTTTCTTAAATTTTTCTAAAAATACTGAGTTATGACTTTATTTTTGCCAATTAAAAAAACACTGTAAGCTGTGATAAGTTAAAGCACGCATCTTGCCTCTGGATTTTTCGAAATCTATGTGCGAATCATAATTTCTATATGATTATCACTAGCTTACGGAAAACATCGTGAAGAAACCTGCATGTCTTAGAAGAACTAACCAATTTTCGAAAGACATGTGATATCCGCCAACCCGCACTGGGCCAGCGTGGTGGATTATGGCCTGAATCCCCCTCGTGTTGAGGGGAGGCCCGTGCCCAGTAGTGGGACGTCAAAAAGGGCTAAATTATATTATAAAAAAACACTGGGAGTAAGACATACCTACTATTTGTCTCGATAGTGATATCTAGGACGGTGCATTGATCTAATTATTATAACGAAATGTTTATAAATGTGGTTATTTTCGTAGCAAGCTTTCGTATAATATGCGGATGTTTGCGTAGTAAAATTGATAAATTGGGCTGGATGATTAAATATTTTCTCTTGTGCTTTAGACATTCAGTAATAGAATATTATTTTTTAAATAAACGGCTGTTTAAAAATGTATTTCACGTGAGATACGACAACTTTGGCCTTACTGTAACTAAAGTTTATTTAATAACTTGTATCTATCTCAACCCACATTCGCACACAAATCCCTACCGCCACTGTTTCAGCAGATTTAATGATAACACAAGAAATCATTCCACCTCCCAAACGTTGTAACAATAACGGTTATATAAATTACAGTTTCTGACCGCACCGAAATTGTATTATTATTCAGCATACATTACCTGCTATCTTAGGATAATCACTCAATAGGCATATCCAATGCAGCGTTGGTCAGGAAAATGTAGCGTGCGGGCGTAGTTTTATGTTCAGATTTTGGAAACTCTCCAACTGTATTCAGGTGGGAGAAAAACATTTTAATGATATTTATTACACCTTTTAAAACAATTTCGAGAGAAATTTAGGATAATTTATGACATTTTTAGGTAAGCAATGCATATATTTTATTTTTTGTGAAAACACGTAAACGTTTTCAGTTGTGATTGGCAAATGCCCTGTGATTATTTTGTGTGCCCGCTGGCATTTTAATTAGTGGGTATTTATTTTATATCGTTTAGCAAATGAGCGATTGTGTAAGTGCTTTTCTCGATTTTGTGAGCACCTACACAGTTACCTAAGGTTGGAATGAACGCCACCTAAATGTGTACCTTTCTTGAAATGTTAGAATTGTAATTTATAAAAATAATCTCAGTAATTTATGTGCGGTGTTTAAAGTTACCTAAATAAAAACAATTATTCATTTTATCTGAATTTCAATTTCGAATGTCGTCGCTCAGAGAATCGCGGGGCTTATGGCGCTTAGACGGAAAGAAAATTGTTTCAGTGACGAATTTATTTATAGAAAATTGTGTCCTTTGAACGAAATGGAATGTTAATGTACAGGATTATACATTTATAATGAAAAGTATTATCTCTTTATATCTGCATGTCGTTCAAAACTGGAACAGAGTGAATTCACGCGACCGACGGCTATAAAAAGTTACGATTTAAGTTAAACAAGATGAAATTTTCCTTGTAATGTCACTTTTCAAGCTAATATAACTAGAGCCCGTCCCGGCAACTTGTTTTAAGAAAGACGGATTTTTAGATAACGTTGGCAACTTTTAATGGCTACTGAATTATATCTTTTGCTTCTTATATTATTTTTATGTTTTACCTTCAATAAGGATGTTTGAGAGGGAATAAAATTGTACAGAGTAACTTCCTATTTTGTATTTTGAACAACCTTATTTGGTCTATATAACATAGAGGGTACATTGTTAAGCTGGTTTTCTATTAGATTATTGGTACAATTGAAACGCTCACCAAAATATATTTAATTGCTGAGTAAAATAAATAACTCTTAACTATTATTATTTTTGCTGCCCAAAAGGAACAGACACTCGCCAAATAATATTTTTCCACTAATATGCTGAACATTACCGTTTCTTATTTGTTACCTATGTCAAACTTATTGTTGCAACTGTTGAAAAAACAAAAAGATATAAAACAATACATGCCATTATTATATAAGGTCATTTTGGAACACACAAACTGGTTTCTCATGTAGAGTGTCTCACAAAAAAATCTCTTGTCTAGTGTTCACGAGCATAGCATAATCTGTTTACGTACAAAAGTCGTTATTAGTGTAATGAACTAAAATTCCACTTGACCTTCAATTGTTGTACAGTCAAAGTCAAAATAACAATACCAAAATGACGTAAGTACACTTGCTTCTTTTATAGTTTGTTTAGGTTGAAATGAAACAAGTTTTATTACGGCGAGCATCTTACAAAGTTATTCGTTATCCACATGGGTTGTTAGTTTAGACATGCCTTTAACTAGTACTCAGTTCATGTTGTAACATTAATTTAAGAAATAAATAATTGTTATGGATTGCCCATAACAATATACAATTATAAAATCATGAAAAAGTTTTAATTACTGGAATATGACGTTATCTATAACTATTGTATTGTTTTTTCCAAGGTCTCTAGTCTTGTTGTAGACCCCTTAATTAATTATTGATTTACTAAATTATTTACACCAATAATAAAATGTTATCACAATGATTTAGTTTATGTTTATCAGTAGATATGGTATTTCAAAGGTCCGAAATATTACTTGGGGGTATGGATTAGTATCGAGTACCAGAATCTTGTATAAAATTTGATTGAAATTATAACTTTTCTTTTTATTTATATTTTCCCTGCAAATCTTCAAACATGCAAATCATGCAAAAATGTTTGTAACTGCCACTCGTAGATGCAGTTTACACTGCAGTTTTGTGGGCCATTGAATGTGTTTTAAGGCCGCAACATGAAGGTTGTGACAAATATTCAAACACCCGTAACTCAGAAAATTAAAATTATAGTTACGTATAGTCTGTCTATCACCAGGCATCTTTACAAGCTACCGCATAAAGTTTATACCTACCTACATTATTATTTCGGACTTTTGAAAGAGCATGTATAAAGATGTATATTAATCTATGGCATGGCATAGTTAACTATCAATGATGCCTGAGGCAATTTCATGTGCTCGGAACTCTACATTTTTTGTATTAGTCTGAGCATAATAATTCATTCTTCTTCTTGACTTCACTCCTTATTGGTGTTAGAGCCAAGCTGTAGCCAATTGGATACAGCTCATATACGGGCTGGTTCGACCGGGACACTACCAACCACCTGCTCACAGAATCTGCGTTTCGTACGATAAGTTGGAGAGCCAGAAGCCCAACTTCCACTCTCCCGTTCCCTTTCCCTGTCTCTGTCCAATTCCCCTTTAGTTCTACAACGTGCGAGCAATGCCATGAGTATTGCAAGCATCTACAAGGTGAAACAAAAAGGGTATACTATTTTTTTTGCAACTTTACTTTGTAAATCTCAAACTATCGGCTTTGTGGGACAGTTGAAGTACTAAAGGTTTTGTAGACTTTTGAAATCGGTCAACAGCTGTATTCCTATAACACCTTTTGTTTTTCAAGTTTCCTCCAAAGCTGATAGTTTTAGAATTACAAAGTTAAGTTTTGAAAAAAAAGTATACCCTTTATGTTTCACCATGTATAGACTACGGCCACTGCTCAACATCAGGGCCCTAACCACACTAGCTACTCAAATCGTAATAGAAAAGCAAACGCTCGCGATTACGTTTCAAACGCTCCGCTTTTGACGTTTTGCTGACACGAGGTTCACGATTTCTACTGACATTGATATGGTATGGTGTCAGCAAAACGTCAAAAGCGGAGCGTTTGAAACGTAATCGCGAGCGTTTGCTTTTCTATTACGATTTGAGTAGCTAACGTGGTTAGGGCCCAGGTGGGTCGCAGGCTTGTTTGCCGACTTTGTTATTTAAATGTCCAAGCTCCAAGCCCTCACAGTGGGCACAAGTCCGCTATTCTCACGTACACCGAAACCGGGAGTTGTGTACAGCGCTCGCATGCACATGCACCCTCGCTCGCAGCCTCAGCTTGTTTGTAAACGTTGCGCTGCAAACTGGCTAGTAGTTGCTCACTATCCGCTTTTATCGGTAAACAATGTCGATATTTTAAAAGTTCTAAACATGTATAAAACGCATAATGGTTAACGTCTTAGGTTTGGATATAGATATATATTTTTTATTTTCTGACTAGGAACATATAAGATGAACCTTTAAAACAATTTCAGAGTAGTTATACTGCCAAAAATAAAGTCAAAAACATCAAAAATTAAAGTTGATGTAGTAAGTATTACTGTAGTGATGTGACAAACAGATACAAAAAACTATTTTATTCGACTTTGTGTCCTAAACCCCCTTATTTTTGTGTCCCAAAATTAGGCTATTAAATTTTTGGCCGTACATCTATCGCCAACATATCATTAAAAAAATTCGCCGACCTACTTTCGCATTAACACAATTTTTTTTATTATAATGTCGTGTCATAATAAAATTTATATTTCCAGTGGCCGTCAATCAACTGGTCACAACATGGTGTGTCTGTTTTATATTTCAGATATAAAAATGTCTTTCGGGAAACTTCGACACGTCGATAATTTAAATGTAATTCTTCCAACCCCCATTTTATCCCCTCAATGGTAAAATTTTATAAAAGGTAGATAGACCTATAGACCTATATCTATTAATATTACCTTTAAAATGTAATGGTACTCTCACCAGCGGTTTAGCTTGTGCAGTGATAGATCAGTCAGTCAGTCAGTTTCTTCCTTTGTATATACAGTACGTACACGTGCATAATACACAACCGCACCGTAGTATTGTGTAACGGCCCTTGGATGATCCGATCACTTTCTTTCAAACATTGGATCAAACATTGGATTACCGACATGTTCGTGTCACCGGTATTATTTAAGTACAGCACTAGTTGTCTGCTGCTTCCCACGGCCCAGTTCTAATGAGCCGTGTTGTGTTGTGCAACAGAGGTGAAATGTGTGGGCGGGGGAAGGGGAGGTTTTGTGAATAACTAATTACTTATGATGCACAGTGAAATGGATAATTAGGCGGGATTTTTCGTTATACTCCACAAAAATAACTTCAAATACGGATAGACGCATTGACTTTAGTACTTTTTTGGAATTCTATCAGTGTGTTTTCCATTTAGTACCTCTGCTGATAGTTGAATGGCCATGCTTGTATAGATTTGCATCAAGGTATAACTTCGCGTATTTCTACCTATATTTTGCATATTAAGTTATCATGCACTGAGATAATCAGAGTTATTCATGTAACTGCACCTCTTTGGTGCTCGTTTTATGACGCTTTTAACAAATGTATACGTTCCGAATTTACCAGTAATTAAAAATATTAATTTAAAACATCCTCACGTGATTGGTCACACTGTCTATTGCGTAATCGCCTCGTGAATATGGATATCCCACACGGTAGGAGTCCACGCGACCGTTACGAATTACATTGTCCGTAGTAAATACCTCAAAATGTCAACCGGAAAAGCAACCATAAAAGCGCCGCATTGCGAAATAAAGCAAAACAAGTGCGTCCTTTGTTTGGCCGGCGATGTTGACTGTTCCTTATCCACTATCGCCTGAACTAGAACTCTTCGGTGCAACGACCCACGCTCTTACCATTGAAACTCGCTTTACAAGCCATTCGTACGACGCTGCCGCACCGCCAATAGTAAATGAGGAACGCGCAATCTTATGCTTGGATATGATAATAATATGGAATGTACGGAGCAGTGTTTGAGAGTAAGTTGTTGCTCTTAGGAGTATACTGAGAAAATGCCCACTCATAAATTTTGTTTGAGGGCGTTAGAAAAGTTATGACGGACATGACATATCATGTGATTACTTTTATTTAGGAAGTTGTCGCTTTTAGGCTGGGCGCACATGTCAGGTCTCTGACCGGACATTATCGTGCAAGTGCGGTGCTCTGTTCAGAAATATGGAATTGACACCTTTAGTCAGGGCACCCTGATTCGATAACCGCATCGGGGAACCCGACGAGAAAACCTGATGAGCGCGTGATCTAAGCTGAGCTTGCTGCCGAGAATACATCTCTATAAAACTTACAGCTTTAACATTCCAGCTAAATTCGGGCAATCACATGCTCCCAAAACGTACAGCATCTATATATAGGAAAATACATTTAAATATAAACAATAAGATTCTGGCAAAAAATATTGTCACACCAATTCCACACAACATTGGCAACTGACCAGCATCCAAGCAAGTCCACCAGCAATTGAAAATTCTTTGCTATTGCCGCATCGAGTGTAAAATCACAATAGCTCCAATGGTAATGGTCTACGTAACTTTCTCGGCCATTGTTCGCTTTGCCCGAGCTATGTCGTTGAAGGGATTACGCGCATCTTTTTTTCCTTTTCCGTGGCTCTGTTTGATGCATTAAGACTCGAAACAGAACATTGAAGAGTATTTGATTTGCTATGTTTGTAACACTCGTGTTTAGTGGTTGACGTTTGAAATATTTGACAACATTTAGTTATGTATGAAGATGCCAGTTCATTTGTTTTGACTCACAGTTATCGCCAGACAACGCAACGATTCTACTGTTATAAGTATTTGCCAGCATGATTATCTCATCACTCTCTCTAATAGTGGTAATTGGTAGAATATTATCAAGTGGTTGCAAATTTCAAAATCTGGTTATTCATGTAGGCTAACAAAGCACTTATGAATAGTCAGAATCTACCACCGATTCGGAATGATGCTTCCACTGGGAAAATCCAGCAAGAAATTCAATTAAAAGAAGGTTACTCATTTCAATAGAATAAAATTTGGTGAACATTCTCAGAAACAGCAAACCCGCTCGGAATAAATAAGAATAATATATAATAAATAAAATAACTAAGAAAAATACGTAATTCTTGAGACGCCTTCCGTACTAAATAAATTAATAGAAAGTTAAAAACAACGTTCTTGTAATGTTCTTTTTGGTGGATTAGTCCCCACAAATACAAAAATGGATGTAATTGTAATGCAAAATACATTTCATCATAATACAGTGTCTTTTTTGCATTGCTTCAGAGATGTCCCAATGGCCAAAAAATAATGTCTAACAGAATACACTTAAATGTAAATGATGCATGTAAAGAGTTGCGGTTTGGCAGTTGTCGGATGTTCATCATAATAAAGACAAATAAGTAACCAACATCATAGATGTAAGTCGCTCATAGACGATAAAGCCTACACAATAGTATCCAGAACTGTTCCAAAACGTCTATATAGATAGACGATTCAAATAACAATAAACAGTTTAGAAAGTGCTCTCTAATGATTGATGTGGTCGTTTTTTAAGATGGCACGATGTTGAAACTTGTTTAGCTGCTTCACTTTGTGTCGGAATCGACTCGTGCGCCGCGGGCCGTGACGATTCGAGGTGGCTATTAGGCCATACCTTGGCATTGCTGGCTACACGACCAGGTTTGATGGTACCACGGGATCGTAATTGCGATGGATGATGTGTCTTTGTAGTGAGGTATTTTTTATTATAAGAAGAAGGATGACCTTTGCGTGCTAGTGGCGTTGTTTAAAGTTTTATGTTCCTTTTACTTAAGACTGAATTTAGATTAGCTTCGACAAGCAACTCCAAATTATTAACCCAAACACTAAAATTACAAAATGATTTCAGTTACAATATCTCGTCATTATATTTAAGTATAATTTCTAATCTTACCACGAAACTACCTCTATTTATTTATTTAAGCCTTTTCTTTGACACTAACTTACTTATCTAAGGTTACACTTATTATATTATATTAAGTGTTATATAAACTACCTCTATTAAGTGCTCTTTAAAATCCTAATATAAGAGACGTCTAAAATCTAAACCTGGTAGATATATCGCGGTAACAATACGCAGATTGTTGCCCTGCGTCAGCTCCGTTGCTCCGCAGACTTCGTACTACCCTCATTTTACTCTAATGGTCTCGCTCGGCTGACATGTGTACCGCATGGGAAAGGGCACAATTTGACAACATCAGCACAATCTATTCTCATCCTTATATAATACAAATAAGAAATACTCTGCAGTATAGAAAAATGTCGTAACAATACCTTTACGTGGTTGAACGTACGTGCAGGCACGCCGGTCATATGAGTACAGGCTAAGTTTTGTAACGCAATGATAGATATTATTATTTCTATGTTGATTTCCAACAATCCCCTATTAGAACGTGCAAGGAAGTAAGGTCCATATCTCAAATCTGAGAGTAATCCTGAGTAGGTACGCCTTTGCCATTGTAATTTTGTAATGGTATGACATTTCCAAGATTGCTGTCAGACTTGAGATTGATTTATTAATTGGGATCTCAATTTGACAACCGCTTAGCGTAGGTTTGGGCGTTAGGCCGCTTGGCCCACCGCACCGAGTAGGAACGGGTTCAATTCAGGAGTCGGGGCAAATTTAGATACTGGACTTTTTGTAAATTGCCTTGGTCTGGGTGTCACAAGGATCGCCCCCAGCCCATTGTATGGTATACCTATAGTGTAAACGTTGTGTAGTTTGTTTGTTTAGTGTACTACAATAATTCTGTTTCATTTATTTTGTTGCAAAATTACACTATCGACATATCTTTCATGGAACTATTGATTTAGTATTATTTTGAAGGAAATATGCACATCTTTAAGGTAAGCTTTTTCGAGGATACACATTCTGTTGCAATATTGAATACTTACCAGGGATGGGTTCAACGGTACTCTACGGAAGATCAAGTTACTCGAGTGCATTTCTACTTGCGCACAGGGGATTAGAGATTTGATATAATTTCTCTTATTTGTAATATTTTTGCATTCAAATTCGACGATTCCTATATTCAATTGAATAACGTAATACAAAATAATATGGCGAATGGTATTTTCACAGATATCGATTTTATTAACTTGCCAAAATGGTATGAAAGTATTTAATGAATTCATTAATTTATATGTTGAAGTAAGTACCTATAGACTTTTCCGTGGGATCCGAATATATATTGTCCTCATGAGGTTTTGAAGTGTTACCTAATTTTGAACTCAAAGTACAAGAAAAGTTTAAAACTTATTTCGCAGTTTGTGTCAAGGATGTTAAGCCCATTGCGCAGATCCAACATTTAGTTAGTAGCTAATTTGTTTAAATACCTAATTACTTGCCGGGTGAGAGGCGCCGTGACTCTTCAGATTTGCCAACATTCCGTCAAACCTTAACCAAGTATTCGGGGTGGTTTGTGCCCTCTGAATTCCGTTATTGTAAGGTGAATTCGGTTAACGACCGTGAGTCGTCGTTTTATTGTTCTTTCTCCTGATAATGACTGATGGTTCTCTCGCGGTGTCTTTGTTTGGGCCTGACAGTGACGCGAAAATGTAATCATGGCCCGACGTTGTGCCCAAAACCGCTGCTGATGTAAACAATGAAAAATAATATTGAAGTTTACACGATGCGACAATTAATTTTGTGACAGTTATTTATCTTAGATACTTGGAATAAAATCTAACGGTGTTTGCTATGCGATGTTTTAGGCCCGTATTAATAAATCAATCTCAAGTCTGAGAGCGAGCTTGAGTACGCTTTTAACATATTATTTTGAACGGGTATGACATTAGAATGACATTTCCAAGATTGATCTCTCAGATTTGAAATCGACTTATAAATACCAACCTTAGACTTTAATACGAGTAAAGTAAACGTGTGGTTTAATGTTGCGCTAAATGATCTACCAACGACTGTCATTGAGACATTACTGTTTGTAAACGATGTTGTAAAGTTGTACACTCACTCAAGAACGTAACGTTTTCTCCGATATAAAAACCGTTTTGACTTAGTTTAGTTTCGCTTCACGACTTTCAGGTAAAGATTAGTGGCATTCCCGAGATGTGACATGAAACATTGGGAAAATCTAGAACCGTTAGTGTGATGCGTGCGCGTGCGCATTCAGTGCTCATGCGCGTAACCGTTACGCTGCGCGTCGGCCGGTTTGTTTGTGCTCCACAGCCTGGCACGCGCAGATGTTCAGATAATTTTAGGGTTACCAACGGTCTTTATGCGATATATCATCGAAGTAAACACTATCTATCTATACAAATAAATAAAATTGGAGTGTCTGTTTGTAATATCAAAATAACACCTTTTCACTAAATGCATATGAAAGTACATAAGACACGTATAACCAAAACGCGATTTAAAAATGTTTTGTCTGTCTGTCTGTCTGTCTGTGTGTTTGTTCCGGGTAATCTCCGAAACGGCTGGACCGATTTTGACGGGACTTTCACTGGCAGATAGCTGATGTTTTAAGGAGTAACTTAGGCTACTTTTATTTTAGAAAAACAAAAACAAAAAAATGGGTCCTGTCGCGCGGGCTCAAAACGCGGGAGCGGGCTTTTTTGTTAAGTTAAATTCCACGCGGACGAATTCGCGGGCTCAGCTAGTAGTTTATAAAAGCAATCTGAATTTAATTACTTGAATACAATCGTTTTAATGTTCAGTGCATATCTATAACATTTATTTAATTTATAAGTGGTGGTAACCTTATTTAAATTATACGAATGTTAATTTACAAGTAAAACACCTATTTATTTACTTAAGTGTAAGGTTGTGTATCTGCTTATAATTTAATGAATAAAGTTTAAAGTAATCTACGCGGCAACTTATGTTATAAACTTTTAATGAGACCTTAATGTAGTACAGTTTCATAATTTGTTTTTCATTAAGTAACTAAAATTTAATCTTTCTAAGATATAAATCTTAGTCTCCAAAACACTAAGTTGTAAGCAATATTTTGCAGTACAGGACTATACAAATTTCTTCTTTAAAGGTGTATATTTGTTTTTGCCAGCCGATGTGAAATTAGGTTTATAATAATACTTTATGTAAATAGTTAAGTCCAAGGTATGTTCTTTGGATTAATAAACTACACATTTACACGGCTCTTTAATATAACAGCGTTAAGAGAACACTTTGAAGATATCCTTTGAAATTGGTAGAGACGCTAGCTTCAATCAATCAATCAATCATCAGCCTATAATTGTCCACTGCTGGACATAGGCCTCCCCTAATGAGCGCCATAGCGCCCTGTCTTCAGCTTGCCGCATCCAGCATCAGACGCTAGCTTATGATTTATTATTCAACATCTCTACGGAACATTCGATTTCAAATATTCTACGCTATTCTGTTTCTGAAAGTCTTATTAAACTTCTTACTGCAAAATAATATATTTAGTAGACATAATAGTAGTTAAAATGACGACTCATATAATGAGAGATCTAGTAATCTTGAAAAGCAGAAGGTAACGGTCAACTGAGAATTATCTGATCCCAAAACGAATTACAAATGAATGCCATGACAATTTCAGAGTGGAGAAATCAATTTTATCGGAGCAGAAAGTGGGTGTTCCAATTTTTTCAACCGTGACAACTTCGCCGTTTTATAAAAGTTGGTAAAAACCATACGCTATGAAAAAAATTTACAATGATTATTTCATTAAATATTTTTTGCAATTCCTTTAATTAATTATGTTTCGCTAAAGATTTTGTAATGGCAAATATTGATGTACCTAATGTACAAAACAAAACGTTTATTACGTTAAAACATGAATTAGAATAAGATATTGATTGCCTTTATTTTTAGTAAAATTTTCTCTTAGTGTAAATAATAGAGCTATTTGTCAAAGTAGAGTAACAGAACGGTGCATTGACAAAAACAGTATCAATTAACTTTTTTTTATTTCCGAACTTCAGACGCTAGTATTTCCAATCGCTCCGAGCATTCCGCCCGAGAGAACGTCTTTAGTCGTGTGATTTGTTCGCGATAGGATAGAGATCAATTCGCTCTCCTCGTTTTATTCCGATTTAAATTGTATCGGTGCTAGAGGCGATTAAGGCTTCCGTGCTTGCACCGGGGATGAATCGAGAAAAGAAAATTAGTTGTTGAACAAATCACATCGCATTAGCGATTGCTCGTTTTAATGTTAAAAGGTCGTACCGTGAATGGTTTTTTATTATTTATTCTCTTTAGTGTTTCAGTTCAACGCTCTGCAATCTACAAACACACATTTATATAACGTACTGAAATATCAGTCCGCTGGAAACTTGTCAGTACGATGGTCGGGCATACAGAAAATGAATTCGGGCTTGTAGGCGACAAATTAAAATTTTACAGTTTGTATAGTGCTATTGGGGGAATTTTATCACGGATTCATTATGCTGTGCAGTAACAGGCGGAATTGAATTCTGATATGTATTGTTAAATTGAACATAGCTCATTTAATCAATACCTAAACAATACAACATTGATGGTAGAGACAAGAAGTGGCAAATTGGGTACTGTTTGTATACGGGCTGGTACTGGGGTAACACCAACCTCTCACAGAAGATCGGCTTGAAGTAGCTATTATAGCTGCGTTTTGTAGCATCAGTGAGAGGGTTGGAATCTCCCTCACCCTTCCCCTTACTCTACCCCATTCTCCTTTAGGTCGGTAACGTGCGAGAAATGCCTTGGTATTGCAAGCATCTATAGGCTTTCAGTAGCTGCTTAACATCGTAGCTCGTTTGCTTTCTATTAAAGAAAAAAAAAATGTAGCCTTTATTCATGACTTGAGTTGTAGCTTTGTTAAAATGAATCAGTACAGTACGAGGTCTACTAAAGGCATAGTTGTCCTAACAAAAATCTGAGACGAAATCGTACTTAAAATGCTAAGCATGTACTGACAGAGTACTAAACGCAAGGGCACGACCGCGACGACAGCCGTTAAGCGGATCACAGTGCAATATAAAATAAAACTACTGAAATAAACCAAAGAGTTGCTCGTAAACAAAACACGCTTGAAGATCCTTTTCACGAGAAGTGATACGGAACCCTTGGGCGATGGTTTGTCACAAAAAAGTAGGTTCTTTACCAGTTTTACAATTTACTTAGAACTGCAAAATGGTTAGGCAGGTTTATAAAATCGAAAGACCACATATCTACATAGTAGAATCTAAACATTTATTTTATTAAAGGTCAAAAAAATATTTTATCAGTAAAAAAACTACCTACTTAAGGTGAAGGCGCCTGTCTAGCCCGCGAAGTTAAAATTTTTTGAGTTCTTTTAGAAATTTTTCAAAATCTGACAATAATAAAAGACAAATTTTGTAATTCGCGAAAAAGACCGTGTGCAGTGCATTTATTAATACATCTATTTTACTCTAAATATTATCACGGTGGATATGATACTAGAATATCACTAAATATACAAAAATTGACAGATTATCTGAATAGCTGTCGTTCTTGAAATGTTTTAGAGTAAGTTCGATATATTAATAAATGCACTGCACACGGTCTTTTTCGCGAATTACAAAATTTGTCTTTTATTATTGTCAGATTTTGAAAAAATTCTAAAAGAACTCAAAAAATTTGAACTTCGCGGGCTAGATGGGCGCTTTAGCCTTAATGGAAGTTGTTAGTTTACAGAACTCTCTAAACGTGCGTTCCGTTTGTAGTTTTTTTGTTTCCCACACCTCGCCCCTAAGATAAAGTCATACACTTCCTGTAAATGGTAAACATTATGTCAATCTTCACTTACAAGCACGCTGTCTTCCGAATTACCTGTTAGGAACATTTAAAATGACGCCACTGTTTCAAACATGTTGACGGGTATTATTCTTGTCTTCTTCCTGTGTTAAAAATAAATAAATAATTGAAATGCATTTTTTGAAACGCACCTAGTAAAAAAACTAGTATTTTTGTTTTTTTTTGGATCCGAGGTGAAAATTATTTATTTAAATTAAAATTTACTAGCTGTGCCCCGCGACTTTGTCCGCGTAGTATTTAACTTAACAAAAATTTCGGGATTATCGGGATAAAAAGTATCCTATATGTTAATCCCGGTTATAAACTGTGTTCCAAATTTCATCCAAATCCGTTCAGTAGTTTTTGCGTGAAAGAGTAACAAACATACATCCACACTCACAAACTTTCGCATTTATAATATTAGTAGGATTTATTTCAGATGTCTAAGGGTAAAATAAAAATTAGACTTATGAAAATGGTTTAATGTCCACGCAATTTAGAAAACATTGCTTCACAATATATTTCTATTCACAATTATTATGAAATATTTCACAATTATTTTTAGGTGTCCATTACAATTTCATTTATAATTTCCTGTCGTCAAGCAATACATAAGCACGTAGTAAAGCGTCATTTTAGCTCCGCAACCGCAAGCAATGTAGTGTACAGTTCACAACGCAGATGTTTAAAAAGAATCAACAGTTAACAACATCGTAAAAAAAGTCCAACATAAACAGCTACCGTTGAGATTTTACAGTCGCTCGTTTCCCGTTCTTTTTCCTATTCCCTCTCCTCACTTAGGGAATTAAAGAAAATATTTATTAGAATATATTGGATACTTTATTAAATAACATAAAATTGCTTAAGTATACTAAGAAAATAAATCACACTCATTAATAATGTCTTTGGATGAGTGTGTATTATTTGTTATATTTCTTAAACTAATCGTTTTGCAATTACTTAACGTTTATTTGAAAATACTAAAAGGGAACCACAAAATCCTTTTTCTGTCGTTATTTCTTTTTGTCTGCGCAGATACCGTATTAGAAACAAAACAGAGCTTGAGAGTTCTCTTCTCTGACTAAATCTCGTAAAAAATATGATATTATATGACCAAACCAACAATTCCATACATTGTTTAATCTATTTCGCTACCTATTTCATTTATTATTTAACAATTTCATCAATTTTAGTTGTTTCCAATAATACATATTTAGTGAATTCCACGTGACAACTGCGACATTTTTGTCGCCAACATAACAAATATCTATGCTAACCCTGGACTGATATAATAACTTTATATATTACTAGCTGTGCCCGCGACTTCGTCCGCGTTGAATTTAACTAAACAAAAATTTTATTTAACAAAAAATATTTGTCTAGTTCGCAGAGTTTACGGAAAGTATTTTTTTAATAAAAGTAGCTCACGTTACTTCTTATAACATAAGCTATCCGCCAGTGAAAGTCCCGTCAAAGTCGGTCTGGCCAGTACTTTAAATACCAGAAGTGATAAAAGTATTTTTTTTGATTTAAGGATAAATTTGTTACTACCAAATGTACATCCTAATAGTAAGTCGTAGGTAATAAGACGTATAATAGGTAATAAGACTCGGCCAACAGCTATTTCAAAATAAATTATCAATTTTCACTGTATTTAAGGTTCACTATTTTGGCGATAATGGCTTGCACATAAAAAAACACGAAAATCTCACAGCATCGCCCTCGTGGTTTTCGATAATTGTCTCACGGGAACTTACTATCGGCATATAAAATATCCCATGTTTTAATCCAGGTTTTGAACTATCCGTATTCCAAATTTCATCCAAATCCGTTCAGTAGGATCGATAATTGTCCCACGGGAGTATACAGTATAAAAAGTATTCGGAATAAAAAGTATCCCATGTTTTAATACAGGTTTTGAACTATCTGGTTTCAAAATTTCATCCAAATCCGTTCAGTAGGATCGATAATTGTCCCACGGGAACATACTATCGGGATAAAAGTATTCGGGATAAAAAGTATTCCATGTTTTAATCCAGGTTTCGAACTATCTGTGTTCCAAATTTCATCCAAATCCGTTCAGTAGGATCGATAATTGTCCCACGGGAGCATACGGGATAAAAAGTATCCCATGTTTTAATCCAGGTATTGAATTATATGTGTTCCAAATTTCATCCAAATCCGTTCAGTAGGATCGATAATTGTCCCACGGGAGCATACGTGATAAAAAGTATTCGGGATAAAAAGTATCCCATGTTTTAATACAGGTTTTGAACTATCTGGTTTCCAAATTTCATCCAAATCCGTTCAGTAGGATCGATAATTGTCCCACGGGAACATACTATCGGGATAAAAAGTATCCCATGTTTTAATCCAGGCTTAGAACTATCTGTGTTCCAAATTTCATCCAAATCCGTTCAGTAGGATCGATAATTGTCCCACGGGAGCATACGGGATAAAAAGTATTCGGGATAAAAAGTATCCCATGTTTTAATACAGGTTTTGAACTATCTGGTTTCCAAATTTCATGCAAATCCGTTCAGTAGGATCGATAATTGTCCCACGGGAGCATACGGGATAAAAAAGTATTCGGGATAAAAAGTATCCCATGTTTTAATACAGGTTTTGAACTATCTGGTTTCCAAATTTCATGCAAATCCGTTCAGTAGGATCGATAATTGTCCCACGGGAACATACTATCGGGATAAAAAGTATCCCATGTTTTAATCCAGGTTTAGAACTATCTGTGTTCCAAATTTCATCCAAATCCGTTCAGCAGGATCGATAATTGTCCCACGGGAGCATACGGGATTAAAAGTATCCCATATTTTAATACAGGTTTAGAACTATCTGGTTTCCAAATTTCATCCAAATCCGTTCAGTAGGATCGATAATTGTCCCACGGGAACATACTATCGGGATAAAAAGTATCCCATGTTTTAATCCAGGTTTCGAACTATCTGTTCTCCAAATTTCATCCAAATCCGTTCAGCAGGATGGATAACTGTCCCACGGGAGCATACGGGATAAAAAGTATTCGGGGTAAAAAGTATCCCATGTTTTAATACAGGTTTTAAACAACCTGGTTTCCAAATTTCATCGAAATCCGTTCAGTAGGATCGATAATTGTCCCACGGGAACATACTATCGGGATAAAAAGTATCCCATGTTTTAATCCAGGTTTCGAACTATCTGTGTTCCAAATTTCATCCAAATCCGTTCAGCAGGATGGATAATTGTCCCACGGGAACATACTATCGGGATAAAAAGTATTCGGGATAAAAAGTATCCCATGTTTTAATACAGGTTTAGAACTATCTGGTTTCCAAATTTCATCCAAATCCGTTCAGTAGGATCGATATTTGTCCCACGGGAACATACTATCGGGATACAAAGTATTCGGGATTAAAAGTATCCTATGTTGTAATACAGGTTTTGAACTATCTGGTTTCCAAATTTCATCCAAATCCGTTCAGTAGGATCGATAATTGTCCCACGGGAGCATACGGGATAAAATTATTCGGGATAAAAAGTAGCCTATGTCCTTTCTCAGGCTCTAGACTATCTGTGTATCAAATTTCATTGAAATCGGTTCAGTAGTTTTGGTGTGAAAGAGCGACAGACAGACAGACAGACAGACAGACAGACAGACAGACAGACAGAGTTACTTTCGCATTTATAATATTAGTAAGGATGAATATACAGAAGTCGTGAATGTCGCGTGCGCAAATATTTGGAGCGGGTAGCAACCACGTGTCGTATGTATTTTTATCTGCACTAATATTGTCGCTATCGCTAGTGAGAGAATGTTTACGATATTGTTTTTTGGTGGGAAATCGTTCTTTTTCATAAGTATACTTATGTTTATTTTTTCACTGAGCTTGATATTATTTCAGTCGACAGATGGTTATAGTTACTGCGGTATGCTTAAATAAGAAATATTGTTTTATTTAGGAACGGCTAATAACAAAGTTATGCTTACCTATAGTTGACAATAGCAACGATTTAACAGTTGTTTCTGTTTTATCTCCAAATTTTGACTCTTATTATCTATGTAAGTATCTACTACGTAATTTCATTAAATTACAAAGTTGTTTTTTACTCAATAGGTACTTATGATTCAGCTCAGTAGTGATTTCCAATAGGTACGATACTTGCATATATATCATCTAACATACTTAAGTCTAGTCCGTGCAAACCTGGGGTTTCATACACGTGCATAACATAACTATTTTAGAAAGAGTATTTGCTGACGCCCGAAATTAATACTCATCATCATCATACTAATATTATAAAGAGGAAAACTTTGTTTGTTTGATTGTAATGAATAGGCTCCGAAACTAGTGAACCGATTTGAAAAATGATTTCACTGTTGGGAAGCTACACTATCCCCGGGTGACATAGGCAATAATATATTTTCAAAAAAAATAGGGCTCCTTACTAAAACTCGAATAATGTAACCGCAATGTACCCGTGCGAAGCCGGGGCGAGCCGCTTGTCCCTAATAAAATAGAATGCTATTTAAAATTGATAATTATAAAATTTTGGGTGAAGTTATGCTATTAACCAATCGCAGATTAGGTACGCTTGCGTTGGCACGCAGATACCTACGATCAAACGATATCAATGGATACGGGATGTTGGATTTCTATCGACAAACATTTTAAAGATTTCTTGAGAACCTTTGATTTAAATGTAATGTAGGTAATTGTGCTCTCTAAATAATATGTATCATAATAAACGCATTTAACTTTGAAAGGTTATATTTGTATAGATTCTTGAGCAGAAACAATAGAAATTGCGAATTACCAACTTGTGAATGTCTTTACAAAATTTCAATTGAAATTTGGTACCTATCAAACCTACCTGCTATCTAAAAGCAACCCGCATCGTCTCATAAACTTTACCTTTAATTTAATTTAATCTTCAGAGCCTTCGTTATCACATGATTTTCACTTCAAGTGTACGATATCTGCGTTCATTCATATAACTGTTTTACTTAGCCATTTATTATCAAAGGTGGTGGTCGAAATACGTGTAGAAATATTCAATGGATTCACAATAAAGCGTGCCGTCTCGCTCCTCCCACACTTGCCGAATAAATCTGTCAATGTTGGCGTGAGGTGTGCGTAATGTGTTAGTTTTAGTAGAACCACTGCACAGATTTAATCCCGATTGGTTCTCATCAAACACGTTTTATATTAGTGTACTAGCTGTGCCCGCGACTTCGTCCGCGTGGTATCTAACTTAACAAAAAATTTCGTTCAGTTCGCAGAGTTCACGAAAAGTGAATAAAGAAATACCTATGCTAAGTTTAATCTCATTTTTCTTTTTTGCGAGACGATGTATCGCGTTTTATATACCTACTATCACAAAAGCCCGCTCGCGCGTTCTGAGCCCGCGCGACAGGCAGCATTAGTGATTTTTTTCGTTTTTCTAAAACAAAAGTAGCCTCAGTTGCTTCTTATAACATCAGCTATCCGCCAGTGAATCCCGTCGAAATCGGTCCAGCCGTTTCGGAGTTACTCTTGAATTTCATGTGTTCTATTTTTTTACGCAGAACCCTAATTGTTTTTTCTAAAATTAAAGTAGCCTAAGTTACTCCTTATAACATCAGCTATCTGCCAGTGACAGTTTCGTCAAAATCCGTCCAGCCGTTTCGGAGATTACCCGGAACAAACATACAGACAGACAGTTTTTTTTAGTCGCGTTTTTCTTATAAGTACCGTACTTTTATATGAATTTAGTGAAAAGGTGTTATTTTGATATTCACACAGACACTCCAATTTTATTTATTTGTATAGATTGTATCAATCTCTTTACATACAGCTGTGAAGATGCATCCAAAACAAACAAACAGCAAGGTTGCGGCTGGGACGCTTAAAATAAATACCTACCTAGATGATATACTTACCTATCCAAATTTGTATGTTACAAATTGTTCATTACGAGACGAGAGAGTTGGCGCAATCACGCAAGAATAAAATTATTCGATTTAAGATTAGATTCTATGTCTCAATTAATACAATCGCCTTTATCTAAGCTGCGTTCGGTTTCAATGTCATACAATAATTTGGATTGGGCCTCGCTTATGAATTATGGTTCCGGTAGGAAGTATTTTGTTTCTAAAATGCGTAGATAATAGATTTCAATCTCAACAGAACTTTGTTGCATATTGTTGATACTTAATGTTTTTTTTTTTTGTTACAGGTACTAAACTTGTTTTTATCAACCTTGATCAATAATAGCAGCGTGTGGTGAGCAATCGGCGGCGGAACTTTAGATTTTATGTTTATTTTTCTTGGTAATTTACTATAACCTCAAATGTACTAAAACATAACCAAAACACATTGTATATTGTGAAATGTTTCGATGTGACGTCATCGACTTATAAGATATGACTCACTTAAATAATATATCAGGAAATAAATCCCACTGGGAACGAAAAGGGATAGGTACTTTGTTGCCGAAGCCGGCGCATGACGGGGTGGGTTATTTGTTTATAACTTTGATAGGTCGCCGTGGTGCGGGGAGTTCCTCGACCTTGTTTTGACATTTCTATCCTATTGATTTTCGTGGGGCTGCTGGCCCTACATCATTTTTATTGCTCCCTGGAGGAGCAGTGGCGTCGCGCGCCATTCTGCCCGCCCGCCCGGCACACACATCATGTATTTTTTATAACGGTTTTTGTATCTACTATATTAATATTGAAGACTTCTACATATAGTGGTTCGAGAGTAGGCCGCTCGTCTCACTGTACCGGGCAGTTGACTGATCGATACCCGTTCAGGCATATTTCTGGAATGACCATTTCGTAATTTGCCTTGGTCTGGATGTACCTACTGGGATCGCCTTTAGTCCATTGTATGGCACCCATATTACAAGCTTTCATTAGTTTCGGCCCCTACAGTTAGGGCCGCTTTAATAAATCGAGCTCAAGTCTGAGACCGATCTTGGAAATGTCATTCTTATGTCGTACCAGTACAAAACGACATGGCAAAAGCGAACTTAAGATCGCTCTCAGACTTGAGATAGATTTATTAATACGGGCCTTAGTGTGTTAGTTAGGCGATAATTTATGGCATCTACCTACTTATATGTATTTGTCGAATCTTTGTCACACGATGTTAATATCCTTCGTTCTAGAAGTCTGTCTAAAACCTAGATTTGATTTAAAAAATATGACTAACGACTTCAATATTTTTGCCTACATTAATTAAGGAAGTAAAGTAATTGAGGAAACATTTTATGACTCGAATATTTTCCGAACACAAATATTTATATCGACTACGTAGGTACATTCCGGACGATGTTTTTAGTAGCGATATTAAAATTGGTTCGTATTCTCGAAATATATAAAAATATAATTGTGGTATTGCAGAGCTGAATGAATCAGGGAACTGATTAAAATGGTCGGATTACATTTAATTTGAATGTGACATAACAGTAATCGGTCGCGTCCGACCGCAGGCCGTGCCCCGCTATCCGGCAGTCATCGGATATCTGACAACATTATGTGGACGGAAGTTGCATAGTGTACGGTTTCACTTACCCGTGCAACCAGGGGCCGGCTCTGTTTCACCACCGAGTGGATTGGACCGTGACCGTTTCGTGAGCCCGTTGATTGAGTTTCAGATTAAACTCTCGAACAAGAGTTGTGACACTCTTTTGATCTTAATACCGATACCGAACAGCAATCCAGTTAGTGAGTATCGGATTTTAGCTTGCATTCAATTTTAAAGGAACATCTTAGTTTTACATTTACAGCAATGCTATACTGTTTGCGTAATAAGTAGTTGAATAAATGCAAAGCATTTTGCTTATAGCAAATGTATATGGCCTATATTATTAATAAATGAATTTACTGTTGCGTAATCATCTGTATACTCGTAGATCTCTTTGAGAGTAAACTTGAGTGCGCTACAGATTCTAAAATTTTCTTGTATTACGATATCGTCAAGTCTCAACGAGAAACATAGTAATATCTGTCAAAAGTCTCTCGTACAGTACAAATATTCACCAGTAATAAAACTCTTCCACAATTGTCTGAAAACATATTATTGTCTTGACTGAGTCATAGTCGTTTAGTCGAGATATATTACGCAAGTGTACACGTAGAATTGAACAAGCGTGTTGATCCAAGACGTCAGGGCTTTAATATTCTTTCCACGACTCGAATGGGCTACTAAATGTCAAGAGGGTTTATCTATAGGGACAAGGAGATTACTAAGATATTTCTCACTATTTATATTTTATTTTTCTCATAATTAGGATATCTGATTATTATTTTTTGTTATATTTGTAATTTGTCAGATGAATTCATATTTAGAAAATTGCCTACCCATATTTGCCACAATAATGGAAATGAAAAAATAATGTAAAATATGTGGAATCGAAAATGTATCGTATTGTATTGTGAAATCGAAAATGCTTACGAAGCAGACAGTTTTAACATAAAATACCTATTTAAGATTTGATTTGAAAAACATTCATAGACGGAGAAGTATATAACCTACACAAAATATACATAACAATACCTTAATATAACACAACATTACATTAACATAGCATTGCAAAAATCTTTTTTGAAGATACCATAAGCTAGGCACACTAATAACGTTTTATCTTAAGTTTTTTTGTTACCCAAAACACATCGTTATCTCGGATCGTGTCTTACCGCCGCCGGATCTAAATGATTATAGTTAAGATTAACCCGAGATTAATCTGTGAACTAGTTCAGTGGCTGTTGCCTCTCGCGGCTCCTTGCACAACGGCGGTTCCCACGACATTGGACCGAATTGCTGTTATTTACCGTGTTTACAGCGTGCCCCGCTCTTTGCACACCGATAAGACGTGATCATAACAATAAACGAGCATCTAACGTATTACGTTATATACTCTATCCTCTACCTGTTTACGTTAAACGTCTGTAGAGATAGTGTAACCGCATAGATAGGTAACTATTGCTCTAACTTAGTCGTCGGATGATGATGCCTCGCAGGTGTTCTCGGCTAGAGCAACTGGCGCGAGGAGGGCGACGCGCTGGATTGGTCGCCGAAGCGTGCCTGTGCACGTACGTACATCTACTATGCTCTATCTATACTCTACTTAGGCCTATAGAGTTCGATGCCCGTTCATTCGGTCTGAAATCGGCATTTTGATTTAGTTATCTGTCTATTCGATGGACTTATAAAGGTATAACTCTTACCTTGGAGCTCGGGCGCAACGCAATGAGATGTCTTCTCTTACTGTCTTGTCTTGCTTGGCAAGATGGAAGAACTGATTTCCAACCTGGTTTCTGTACTGTACTGTGTAAACTGGAACTGTTTATGATACGAGTATACGCATTTTGTAGTGGGTTCTTCGTATCAGTTATTCGTTACGTTATGCTGAGAAATATGTGATATTTAAAAACACAATATTTTTTAGCTAACAAAATTAGTCCCATATATTTTGATATTATTACTTAATTCTAAGCTTATTTCACCGCATAATCAGGACCCTGCGATCACCCTAGCTTCGTCTACCAATTCACTTTGTAACTATACAATGCTTCCAAAATTACCTTCCTAACTAATTCGCCAGTCATCCTCGCAAGTACAGTCAACACCAAAAGTAGCTTGGTATTTTAATTGATAAAAATAATGACATTGTTAAACACATCATAATAGTGTGACATTAGAAGGAAGGTATCTAAATATATGATCACCATACGAAATATTTTGTGGTCGTATACTTAAGAGACCTTCTGGGGCCCAACTCTGCTAATCGCTGACATCCCGATCGACTCGCAATAAGTCAAAACTGACGTATCACGTATCTGAATACATCAGTTATGTGGTATTGCGACTTCAGTCTGAGTCCATTGAGATACCAGCGGTTAAGAGAGTTGGGACCCTGGTGACATGCTTTTATGACCTGTTTTATGAAATTTTAATCTTTTGGACCTTTGAAATACCAAGCTGCTTTTGATGTTGACAGTACAACGTTAGTGACGAGCAACAGCGACCGTGTTATGTCGGTAGTGACAAGGACAAACAAGCCAGTCATCTACATAGATGTCTGAGCGGCATTGTGGCCGGTGGCCGGTGGCCGAGAGCAGTGATTACGGCTCGCCCAAGGCCGGCCATTGTTCTAAGCTGGATTCTTACACGTAATCCTATGTCGCTGCTGGTGCCTGTTTTTTGCAACTTTAATTAGAGCGGGTCAGTGTTTGTTTTATCTAAATCTATTTGTTGGTAGTGAGAGGGAGAAAGTGTTAGACGGCTTTGAATCGGCGAAGAGTGCCTTAAATGAATCTAACTTCTTAAATGGCTGTAATTAAAAAGTTTATCAATTAAATATTAAATCAGTATTTGGTAAGTCAATATTAAATTTTATTGAGTTTCCAGTCCTTGTCCTAGAAGCTTTCATATCTTTTGTATTTAATCGTTGACGATATTAAAACTTGTCGGAATACATAAAAAGAATCTCCGAAACCGGCCCTTTGTAATTTCCAAGGTGGCGATTTTCAAACAAAATCGAAATTTTAATTTCAATCAAAAACATAACACCGTTGTTGTTTAAGGTAAATGCTGTTTGTATTTACATAACAGAGGATATTATTAAAATGGAAATGATACTCTTATATATACAACATCTACAACATAAAATACCCAAAATGTTTCAATGTACCACAGCACAGTTTTGCATACAAAACGTTAACTTCAACAATGGTTTGCCACCCCTTCGACCAACTCACCGCTCTCCTAGACTCAGATGTCGAGGAGAACGACACACGCACACTCCCCACCAGACACCGACCTCGTCGGCGAGGTCGACGTATCCCCGCTTCCGCTAGAAGGTGCGTCTACTTACTTACGCACCTTGGCACCCGACAAGCCCGCTGAGTTTCTTGCCGGATCTTCTCAGTCGAGGTCGCGTTCCGATCCGGTGGTAGATTTACCCTCGCCACCTCTCCTGGCAGCGGCCCAAGCCAAGGTAGTGTCCCTTGTGGCGCCCTTGAGCTAGCTGCCCCCCTGCCCCTCTGGCTGGAGCGCACTTGCGCTCGCCCTCTGTCCGGGTGAAGTTGTTATGGCCTCTCTGGCCAACCACAAATAGTCCATTCAAAAAAAAAACAATGGTTTAACTACGCAAAAAAAAAGATAAAGATTTCTCCGGACAGTTCAATCTTTCTTCATGCTTTCTGGCAGTTAGAGAAAAAATTGTAAATGGAAAGCTACTAAAGCACATCCCACTACCGTTACGTCACGCCGCTATGAACCTCCAACACATTGAGTCGCAAGACTTCCATGGAATTAAATAGACCGGATAAGCAGCCAGCCAGGGCAATAATTGTGAATAAAATATTCACTACGCCACCGAGCAACGGGACCATGACAGTAGTGGTCAGGAAGTGATGTGACACGAACATCTAGGCGGGGCTTATCCACCACGAATATTTTATATGAGCCTCCTTGTCTTACGTATCTACGTAAGACGATGCACGCATACGGAATCGTATATTAGGGCTTATGAGGCGGTAATGCTTGCTCAAATGGTTTGAGCTATTAAAGCTAATTATTTGGGAATTGTCTGAGACTTTAATAAATGATGATAATTTATCTCATGCAATTACGATCTTATTTAGAATTAATTGGCATGAGCCAATTGCCGCCCGCGTAATGCTAAGTGCAGGTATTGTTACGCATGCCGTTTTTCCCACTTCCTTTACGAGATCGTCGAACCATCTCGTTGGCAGTTGACTGCGTCTGCGCACCCTTCAGGTTCCGTTACAATCCGCTCAACACAGGATAGGGTCAGCTGATTTTTTTTTTATCCAACCCCATTGTTTCATTAAGAACACTAGTATGTATGAATATGTGAAAAATATCTTCTAATTAAATCGTGTGGCTACCTATTCACACTATTGATGATACTTAATAATCAACGATGCCTAGGTTTCCGAGAACATAACTCCTCTGCGTAGTCCAATGTGAAGTCACCGGCATCACGTACGTCGGCAATCTGTTGGCTAATCCGTTTAACCGGCACATCCCTTTACGCAATAGACCTGGCCGATAAAGCCGGGATAACACTGAATAAGAGTAATATAACCTCAATCCAGGTGAGCGATCCGTCGAGAAATTGCTGGGAATTTAAACGTAGGCATGTTTTTGTTCACTTAACTGTTCTGGCAGCTACTGAAATGGTCAAAGAGTTTCTTTTATGTGCTTTTTATAGCAACATTTTGGTAGAATTGGTCTTTTACCATTCAGAAACAGTTATTTAAAAAAATGCTTTTGATAGATGACTCATTGCAATGCCAAACTTTTGGAAAATTACTGCATTCATGTCAACCTCAGAATAAGTATTCCTTTATTGTAGAAATTGCGATGCGAACTAGAAACGTGCGAACGGTTAAACAACTTCTTGACATATTTAACACAAACAAGTAACAGTACCTACAACTTCCTCGCGATCCCGTCCGCACCCACAAGCGCACGAAAACCCAATAATGTATCACAATTCACAATGGGTGTCCATTCTTTCCGTGCTTTCATCACCTGTCTGCCGGACGGAGTGTCCATTTGCATTCAGCGGCGCGCGACCACCGGAAGTAGGGCGTGCCCCCAAACTGCTCGCTTCCGGCGCTACGGGCATCGATCTCACGTCGTCAGGTGCGATACCTTATGTGTGTTTTAATAACTTATTTTTACGATGTGCTTGGACGTATATGTCAAGTTATGATGATAGCAACACGCTTTTGTTACTAGGTACTCCTGGGAGTTTGTGGCGCCTATATTTCTGATGAAATGGTCTTTCTAATTGACGATGGTAGAGACAATTGACTAGAGATCTTATATGGGCTGGCTTGACCGGGGTAGTACCATCCTCTCACAGAATATGGGTGTAAAGAAGCTATGCTAAGCTGCGTTTCTTACCATGAGTGAGACATATTCGAGAAATGTTTTAGACTTACAAATGTCTTATTCAGAAGAAGAACTAATATTTATGTGTTCATCCAATTTCCAAATACGCTACATATTGTTCAGTACTTCACCATGAATTTATTTCAAAACTCGACGACCATGACCTCAACACTGTAAACAACTCCTCATGTATAAGGCATTGTTTTCATGCATGCAATTTACATTTTTTTTTTCACAAACCCAAGGCGCACTGCTTTGGGAAAAAAAATAGATTTGGTAACGCTGACGTTACTTGCTGTATGCGCGTGTAATGGCTGTAATTTCCTAGCAGTGTAATTTGCTACGAAAAATGTTCGTGCAGTGTGCTTAGCTTGATGGCAGTGGTTACACTCGAAGTGGGGCATTAGCTGGAGTTAAGCCGCGCACACACTCGCCGCGGCCGCCTGTTGCGCAAGATGACATCGGAGCCGCAGATTAGCATAGCGATAGTGCTGCGCTGGATACTTATCGAATAGAGGAACACACACATTTCTGTGTACGATAAATTTAATGCAGGCAATGAATTAAGATGCCTTATTATAGGTTGCGCGTCCGTGTATAATTTAGAGGGAAATTATACATCATATACTTGCTGTTGGTGTATTATACTTATTTGAAATAGATGTAAGTATAATAGTTATGCCAATATTTTATCTCATATCAAAATCACGGGATCCCGCTTATTTGATTGCGAAGGTCAAATCTTATTAAGCGCATTCATATGTATGGAGCAGGGCGCCCCATCAATTTGTTTGATGTCTACCACGCAGACATAACATCAAACTGCCCGGGCGGGGCTACTCGGTACATGTAGATGCGCCTATTGCCGCAGGATATAAGATAGAGTTAAGACACACACACACTTGCCCGCTTGTCTGTTACGCAAGATGACATGTGAGCCACAGATTACCAACAAAATAGTGTTGTGCCACGTGTTGTTAAGATTATCGATTAAATTTCAAGTTCAATTTTCAAACGAGAACACCGATGTAATATTAATTTTATATGACTTTTTGATTTGACAATGTAAGATGACAAATTAGGTACCTGGGTGTACAATTTATGCATTAATTATAATCATAGTCGAAATACATAGGTTGCATTGTTAATTGTCGTTAAATAGTTAGCACGTTCTAAATTTCCCATCACCGTCCCGTGTTGTGCTGAGCAAATAATTTGTCTAACGGAAGTCATGCAATTGCAGCAATGTATTTAATAGCGTACACAACACAAAACGTTTCAACTATGTACCGGGATCGCAATTTATTGACTTGCAGTAATGTGAAATGGCCTCTAATTTAGCAGTTTACACAATATTATAGCGTTTTATTTGCGACGCTACGCTTATTTGCGTAGTTTATTCAATTAATTATGTGACTAGTAAATACTGTTAATCATAGATACTTACTTCATATAAAAGTTTAGCTGCATGGAGTACCTACTTACTTATTAGACTGAAAAAACCGCTTAGCGGTGGACATACACATAATAAGATATATAAATATTTATATTACCGTATTTGTAAAAATACGTCAAGTAGATACGTCTTTAACTTCTACATATACTAGGTGAAACAGAAAGGGTATACTATTTTTTTGCAACTTTAGTGTGTTGAAGTACTAAAGGTTTTGTAGACTTGTGAAATCTGTCAACAGCTGTATTCCTATAACACCTTTTGAAGTTTCCTCCAAAGCTAATAGTTTTAGAATTACAAAATTAAGTTTTGAAAAAAGTATACTATTCATATTTTTAACCTGTATAAAGTTTCGATGATATATTTTTTTTGAGTGTTGTCGATAAAACAGCTATTGGACCACACTATTGTGTTAATATTCGAGGTCGTAATAAGTGACATGACGGAGTGCGCATGATTCACCGGGCGTGCGTCTCCGCGCGTGCGCTCTACCTACTATGATATAAATATGGTTCAGTGTACGTGATCATGTTTCCAGTCTAGACGGCATCTAGTATCCAACTAATATAAAATTAGATTTACTTTTGATTTAATGGTGCGTGTTGAAATATTTCGCGAAGTTAAAGAACTCTAGATCTCTACAATGCAATGCAATCTATTTAATAAAGATTCATAATTATAATTTAAATGCGAATGTAGATAGACTATCAAAATTTACAGCAAAAAATAAAATTCGCACAATGAAGCAGAAAATAGCGAGTCACGAGAAATATAAATAACTTTTTAAATTTTAATTCTAATGTTCATCCATCCAAGACCATTATAATCGTCGGCGATATTTTTATATTTTACTTCGGACAGTATTTTGATGGGTTTTCGGCACAATTTTGATCGCAGCTCGGCGACACGGGAAGTCGTAAAATGCTCTTCTATGCGTGTCACCCGGTATCTGAAGTACAGTCTGGCTGATTCGAATATTCCATCGTATTAAATACCTCAATATCGTACTGGCCTACTGAATTCGATGAGACAAATTCTCGAGATGTATTTATCTGGCAGAAATACTTTTTCCAATAGAGGTAAAACAAATATTTTGTGTGCGAAGGTCGAGTGGTCAAAACCGTGTTGCGTTCTAAATAAAAGGGTTTTCCAGTTTTAATGTTTTTACAACGTAAGTTTCATCCGTGCAAAATTATTCAATTAACCCTATTCTACGTGTTCAGGGTAGGGAGATAGGAGGCAGGAACCTTTGCTACTAATTATTGTATAGCAAAGTTGAAACGGTCAGGCGATTTTGTAGACCGGAATGACAATTAGATCGACAAAACTATGGCACGTGCTTTGTTTTAGGACTAACTAGTTCCACCAGATGAAATGTTGACTTCTTAATCAACACCGGTCTGTACCCAGGTGTAAGCGGATTAGAGTAGCTACCTCAAGACAAGGGGACCTAGACAATCTAGCCGAGAGCTTAATTCTCATCACCTCTCCTTGCTGATGAGAAGATAACTTCTTATCATGTAAGGTAGTGGGTAACTCGGGCGACGACGTTTTTCAAGCCGCACGTAGACCTCCAATATGGCTTAAAGACTGTGATAACCGGGACCAAAAGCTTAGAGTGTCCTTAGAAACACGAACGGAAGCGATCAGTTGTAAATGCCACTGGCGGTCACACATCCAGGTGTTTACGTCTTCAAGCACTTCTAACATACCATGTCATACCATTTTATTTCATCGAAGCATATTGAAAAATGTATTAAACATTAATACGAATTTGAATGAATCGGTAAGGGTTTTATGTCTTAAACGGGCTTCAATCACTATTGATTGTATGGGCACATGGTATTGGTATAATAACGTTTATAACATTTTTATTATTTTTTGAGTGGACACATTCCGCGGGCTGTGAGGATTGTGAGGGCACGTCACACATGTCTAATTGTGTACCCGATGACAGAATTACGTCGATGGTCATAATATAGATATTACGCTATATCTATCTAGTTATTTTTAGGGATTTGACGTAGATCTAATGATATTCTAGCGGCGCTACTCGAACTCTACACGTTAATTTTACATTATTGAAAGAGTTGCTGATATCCATTTTGAATTATATTATCAGAATATACTGGAATAATCTACGGTAAAATGTAAAGCCACTTAAAATATTAATGAATGAAAATAATCCAATGAATTCGATGTGAATGTTTTTATAAAAACTTGTTGATATTTTATGCTAAAGTCTAACATAACATTATGTTAAATTCTGCGTTCAGTCGACCGCACTAAACGTCTTGGGTGTGGAATAATAAAAAGTATGTTTTCTCTGTAACAGTTTTTTTTGGATTTTTTAATTTACAAAGCGGCTACAAAATTCATTCGGGGTAAAATTAACACTGGTGTACCTATTCACATTCGTAGTTTGAATATTTTGAAAGACTAAAGTATCGTTCACGTAGGTTGTGCGATTCGCTATCTGTATCATTGTTGCCGCTATACATTTTGTAGTGAATATACGCAATTATAACGAGTGGTTGTCCCACTTTCTAGGAAACACGCAGGTACTTCAATTAATTTGGCGTCGAATCCTCATTACCGTGTGTCCTGACAGATATATTATCAACAAGGCATTTATCGGATAATATCGTGGCGACCCGATGAGCATTTGCAGATATGTGTGACCCGTTTGCAATGATTTATATGCCGTTAGATGTCGCAAATATCCTAAATATATCTTCCAAATACTCTAAATATGAGTCACATTTAATTCATACATTATTATAAACTCACCTGCTTCAGTTTAAGCCAGATTCCTCAGACATAAGCTCTTATTTTCTTAGTCATTTACAATTGTATTTTCATCTGTAGTGTACGTGTGGCCTAATCTTAATTAGATCTTGTCATGCTGCTGGCAAACTAGATGTAGATTTACATTTAATGAGATACATATTACTGTCTACAGGTTTTTAGAAGCTTTCGTTCTAAATGCTGCTGATTACCTGCTTATTCCACAGATACTAGTGATTGTTCTTTAGAAAAAATGTGAATGAGACAGAAACTACAGCTTCATAATCATCTGTCATACCCTTCCTCAGGCGCAGTATGTCGCTTTTCCCCACTCTTTCTGGGTTTCTGTCATATGCTCGTTAACTTGCAACTCTTTCATCTTTCCACCCATGTTTTCTTGGGTTTTGTCTGTTTCTCTTCCCCTGTATCTATCCAGGTTTATATTCACCTTATCACTCTTTCAGTATGATTCTCATCTAATCTCATCACGCCATGCCCGAATCTTTTTAACACCCGACGAAAAGAGAGGGGTGTTATTGGTTGCTGCTTCTGACTTTCTCTGTTGCATGCGCTACTTTCACTTTACCTATTTTAAACTAATAGAAGCGATTATAAAATAAACACCGTCAAAACCGAAGCGCATTGCTACCTCCGTATTTTATTTTGCCCGACAAATTTTCTCAAATCGTTTTACCGGGTTTTGGTGTCAGTGATTTTATCTCCTCAATTTTATGCGAACGATGTACCGATATTTTTAAAGTTATCGGCTCAGCGAGCGCCGAAATTGATTAGTGAGATAACTGGGTTAGAAAGTAATTAGTTTTGTAATTATCGACAAGCTGTTAAAACGCTGCGTTTTATAAGAAATTCCTTAGCGTTTGGGAGTGTATTCTCATGTATCTACTTATTTTTCGAATCTGCGTCAAATGGAGATAGCTAGGCATAATTTGCCTCATATATATAGCGAGCAACATTTTCAATTTCTCATTTGTCACGCCAGTCGTCAACTAGTTGAAAGGCCGGACGATTGCAATGATTGCATTCTGTCGGCGATGGTGATGACGTAATCAATTGTGTGGCGGAATAGCAGCCTGCGTAACATACCGGCCTATTGTCTCGCTGACATCAACCGATACCTGAAACAGAAATGTGCGTAATCGATGTCACCCATCTTGGTTCGTGTTACACAGAGTGCTCTTGTTTGATACTTTCGAAGCTTCAAGTAAACATGTTCGAGCATTTGTTTTTGTTTTATATAAGTATTACAAAGTCGGCAAACAAGAGTACGACCCGCCGGATGTTAAGCATTCACCGTAACCTATAGATGCTTGCAATACCAGAGGCAATGCTCGCGCGTTGCCGACCTAAAGCGGAGTGGGACAGAGGGAGGGTAGGTTGAGATTGTAAGAGGTTAGTACTACTCGGTCGAGTCAGCCCGTATACCTATGAGCTGTAGTGATTTGGCTACAGCTTAGCTCTACCATCGTAGCTCGAGCCATCGGAAATATTTAATACTAGCTGTGCCGGTGACTTCGTCCGCGTAGTATTTGACTTAACAAAAAAAATGGGATTATCGGGATAAAAAGTATCCTATGTGTTAATCCCGGTTATAAACTATCTGTGTTCCAATTTTCATCCAAATCCGTTCAGTAGTTTTTGCCTGAAAGAGTAACAAACATCCACACTCACAAACTTTTGCATTTATAATATTAGTAGGATCTAATTACCATCGCCAGATTTATGCACACAAATATTTTGGAAACAGACTGTAGGTGACTGGTAACGAAAATTTCATCTAAACAAGTTCAGTGCGCAAACAGAAAGCTTTTACAGTTGGATTATGTTGGGGAGAGTGCAGTCCGGGATTAATGCGTTTCATTTGGTACAGTACAAGCTTACATTATTAATTCCTGTCATATTGAATGTCGAGTACCTATACTTACCTAAAATATCAGTATTGCACATAATAAACAAATGCAAACGTTCTACCTTTTTAATGATCATCCTCCTTATTAATAAACTTGGATTACCGGGGAATAGTTACACACCGAACTATCTATTTCTATCATCAGTAATTTGACATTCGAAAGAAGAAGTATAACCATGGTTTAACTATACAACCGCTAATCCACGTTTATTAATAAGGGGGATATTATAAATAAATATATTTCAAACTAGCTGAGCCCGCGACTTCGTCCGCGTGGAATTTAACTTAACCGCTCCCGCTCCCGCGTTCTGATCCCGCGCGACAGGACCCATTTTTTTAATTTTGTTTTTATAAAATAAATGTAGCCTAAGTTACTGCTTATAACAACAGCTATCTACCAGTGAAAGTCCCGTCAAAATCGATCCAGCCGTTTCGGAGATTACCCGGAACAAACACACAGACAGACAGACAGACAGACAAAAAAATTTATATCGCGTTTTTGTTATAGGTGTCGTATATACTTTCATATGCATTTAGTGAAAAGGTGTTATTTTGATATTACAAACAGACACTACAATTTTATTTATTTGTATAGATGTCTGTTTCATAGCCCCGCCGCAGCATTCGACCAACTTGGCTTTCAGCTTTACCTATTGGCTAGTACAGAAATGCAAAAAGGGGTTTAAAAGTAACGGTATGTGAGATTAAAGTTGTGTGCGCACTGGACCGCGGCGGCAATCGGCCGGTCGCAGGGCCCGCGATGTGGGCCGCGATCCGAGCGCGCCCTGCCGATGTAAATCGAAACGTGTATTCTATTACCTACGCGTATCTGACACACTTTCATTCAAGTCCAAGTGTATCTAGATAGATAGTTTTGTATTTGTAATTTGGTACTAGGTTGAAATAAAACTATTTTTCGGATTTTATCGCGTTTATTAACTTTATGTTCCCGACGTAAGAAAACAATATTGGTACTAGGTTCCGCTTTTGACGTTTTGCTGACACCATTGATATGGTATGGTGTCAGCGAAACGTCAAAAGCGGAGCGTTTGAAACGTTATCGCTAGCTTTTGCCTTTCTATTACGATTTGAGTAGCTAGCGTGGTTAGGGCCCTGGGATCTTGTTACGATATTTTTATAGATACCAAATTAATTGTAACTACATTCATTGATAGAAACAGTTGCAGTTTCTTTGGTGTGTATAAATTGAAACAATACTTTGGGGCGTTTTGTATTTGAGATTAGATCAAAGATACATTGTGCTGTCACTAGAATAATTTACTTACGCCCTCTTGTTGATTTTTGAGGGAACTTTTTCTCAGTGGATGTTACAAATTAGGTGGTATACAAAATTATTAACAGAAGCCTGGAGGCATATCGCTTTTTCCTTGCTTGACGACTCTGCCAGTTGACTCCTTTTTTTTTTTTTTTTTTTTTTTTTTTTTTTTTTTTTTTTCGTTGGAAAATCCTTTATGGATCCCCTCCGCCTCGGGGGAGGCATGAGGGGTATGTGGGAGTCCCCGCACCGCGAAGGCGCATGGTATACCCACTAAAAACCAACGGTGTGTCCTCTGTGCCGCGTGATTCGGGGACCCGGTAACGCAATGAGCATCCGCATCCCCGAACGGCTTGGCCTTTACAGGCCTCCGCTCTGGGTGGTGGGCCACCCAGTCCGGCCGAGTGGCGCTGTGTTGACACACGTAACACAGCGCCCCCTCACGAGCCCCTGAACGGACGACAGGCACCCCCGTGCCTGCCGTCTTGGGCTCAGGAGTCAAGACGGTCACCTAGGTGACCATCTCGTCCCCTGCTGCTGCAGCTGTAGGAGCCGCGGGGGCTGTAGGAGCCGCGGGGACTGTAGGAGCCGCGGTGCCAGTTGACTCCTACCGCAAGCCGAGTTAAGGAACTTCGTTTCATAAATGTAACATGACAATTTTATATGCGCCCGTAGGCCTAAACAAAATTAACTATTTAAATTTTGATCTCGGATCTGGTTTTTGAACCCATGTTCTGTCTGTCTGCCTGTTTGTTTTTGTGTCAATACAATTAACAATCTGACGTACCAGATTGATCCTGTGAGAACCCTTTAAATTATATTTATACAGGTCTAAAAGTAAAGGAAATTATGCCTCACGTTGTATTCTAGAATGACCAACACTTATTTTTTATTTGTATAGCAATCGATTTCGTTTATAGCCAATAAATATCGCGCGTCCAACAAATGCATGTTTCATCCGTTACTGCGCTCTCATCTCGTATCGTACGCGTATTACTTTATTGGCAGTGTTTAAATACCGCGTGTCGGCGCGTCGCGCGACATGTCGTCAGTCGTACGAGCGACCATGTTGCAGTTTTGTGCAGTGCGCACTGATTGATCTGTGCCCGCATACCGGTCGCAACCACCGCATACGTTAGACTAATTTAAATATTTTATTTCACTACCTAGTCTGAATCGATTTGTTTCGACTGAACTAGTAGATCAAACGCTTGCGGACTTTTTGATTGGTGCTTGAGATCGACGGGATATTAGTGTTTTTTTTTTTTTTTATTTGACTATGTGTTGTTGGCCAGAGTGGCCATAACAACTTCACCCGGACAGAGGGCGAGCGCAAGTGCGCTCCAGCCAGAGGGGCATGGGGGCAGCTAGCTCAAGGGCGCCACAAGGGACACGACCTCGGCTTGGGCCGCTGCCAGGAGAGGTGGCGAGGGTAAATCTACCACCGGATCGGAACGCGGGACATTAGTGTTCAAGATTAGCGATTTTCAAAGAAACGTCATCATACGTGCTTTAATGCTTTAAAAAAAAAAATTACCAGCAATGTGAGTTTGTCACATTTAGACTAACTAATATTCCCGTAAACCCCTATTATATAGGGATCTCATCAATAGTATAATGGCCAGGATCGGGAGTAAACCCGGAACCTCTCAGTTACAAGAGCAGCCATCAATCTAACCAGCTAGGCTATTGACGCGATTATATCTTAATTATACGACTTTTGGAGTTCACCCCTTTACATTTCACGACTTTGATAAAGGTTTATCAAAGTTTTACGACTTTATATCAGGCATATATACAATAGAAATGGGTAGTTTCCAAAAACAATATTGGTTTTGTTACAATTTCTTCCCTTACAATAGTTTTAACAACAAAATAAGTACCTACATGACGAATAAATTTAATAACTTAAAATGATTTATGAACAAGCTGTTTTGAATCACGTTAATAATAATCAGGGTCTGCAATCGCAACACACGTCAGCCTCACTTCAGTACACATCCGTCTGGCGGCGCGGCGGCGCGGGGACAACCCTAGATTGATTATATCATCCCCTTTCCCACTTCGGCCCCCTTTTACCCCTTTTTGCGTATCACCGTTAAAGTAAAAAGGGCCCGGTTTGAATGGTAACGCGTAACGGAACATTTATCATGGCTGTAATGAATTATCGGGAATTTTCCAATAAGCCTCTCGGCGGAGAAACCGTCGATAAGTAGGTAGAGACCGTTCCACCAAATGTAAGAGAATTTCCACATTACACATTCGACTCGTATGAGTATCATCCGCTGATGTAGGTCGGAATGTGATATTATTTCAAATTCGAAACAGATGAGCCTTACGTCGGTACCAACCTATTTTGTAGTTACAACGCGATTCAATAAAGTTTTATTATTAGTACATGTATTATCATATTCAATCGTTTGTATAATTCTCCAGAATTTTATGAAAGCAATTGTACCTCAAGAACATCAAGGCAACGTAATATGGAAGATACCTATGCGTGAGATATAAAAATCGTACTTACGCCAAATGTTTGCGTAATACAATACCCGATACGTTGGCTTTTTATCAAATTGGGCTTTTACCCCCTTTTGCTGTCACCTTTCGCTTAAGCGTATAGGTAATAAATAATGCCTGAATACGCCTGTAAAGGTACGTATATAGGTAGTTGGTACTGGTGAAAATGTATGATGGGAAATAAAATCATTCGCAGTTTTATAGACCGGGGCGGCGCGAGCGCCGGCGCGCTCTCCGGTGAAAATTTGTATTTCCTGATAATGATGCGTGGAAATTACGTCATAAAGTGTTCCCCTCAAACTTACATTCCCGGCGCCATGTGATGAATCTTGCTTTTATATGAATACGTACCTCATTAGCAAACGCGTACTTAATTAGTGCCTATAAGAATTAAAAATATGCATGCTTCAAGCGTCCTATAGTTTCCTATCCTAGCCATTTTGAATATATTTTTGGGATGCTAAATTGATATTAGTAGGCCAACACGTGCCGAAAACGTAAGTAACTTGTACAGGGTCCCCAAGGGCGATTTCAGTATCACTGTTACCTAGTCAAATAACGAATAACGCACTGAGAACAAGAAAAATACCGCAAGGAATGTTTTATGTAGGTCCTATTACCTACCCCTTTCTGTATTTTTATTAGTAATTACAGCGAATAAATTATGAATGCCAGGCATTACATAAATCTGCTGCAATTTTGCAATAAAATTTCAAAACATTAAGTAAAACGTACAGGTATACTAGAAACTACAGAAAACAATATTGTTGTTATATTTTTCTCAGTGTGCATTTCCAAAATTTATAAGACACGCTCGATTCAGTAAGTTAGACGCTGGATAAGTTTAAAATGTCTACAACAAATTTCACTCCATTTGATCGTGACGAATATGACTTGATTATGTAGAGTTTCTATGAATTGCATTTTAGTTTCATTTAAGTGTGAAATACTTTTTTAAATTCGGTCAAGAGTTTAATGGAAAGGAACATTTTCCAATGTTCTTTTGAAGCATTTTTTGTGTCCGTTATCCGGAACTCGCGTTTTATTTACTTTGGACCAGTGAATCCGCATTTATTGATAGCGGTTGTTCAGGTGATGGTGAACATAAAAATGGAACGTAAATCATAAAAACTATAAAAAAACCCATTAAACTAACACTATTTAGTTTGAAGAAAAATATAAAGATTGCTTAGGGCCTTCGTTCACACGCTCTAGAGACGAGACAGCGCCGAGGCGTGGGCGCCCGAGTGGCGCTTTTTTTTGAAGAATTGACTATGTTGTTGGCCAGACTGGCCATAACAACTTCACCCGGACAGAGGGCGAGCGCAAGTGCGCTCCAGCCAGAACCCGAGTGTCGCGTCGCATCTGGGTTTCCTTAAGGAATGTATGGCAGTGTGCTCTACTAGAGTCGAGGCGATTTAGTAGCGGTGTCGCGGCGGCGTTGCGGCGGCGTCGCGGAGCGGTCGAGGCGGGGTGCGAAATGTATCCGCGGCTCGTAGGCCAACACAAGTAGATCCATAGGCTTCAGATCTTTTTCTGGTAACATTCAAGGTATATTCGGTTGGCCTCTATATTAAGTAGCTCTTTTTATGTGAAAGGATTGGATAATGAAAAACAAAAAATAACCTCATAAGTACTTAAGTAAAATAGATTGGAAATACTTTGTTTTTATTAATCTCCAAAGTCTTATAAAGACTGCGGCAACTTAAATACGAATAAAAAATAATAAGACTTCAATCTTGAAATACAACGCCTATTGCACAAAATTTATTCACGGCGCGTGGCCTCTGTCTTGTAAAATACGATTTTTGCCACCAAATATTACCTAGATATCAAGTCCACATACGTGACGGGAGTGTTAAGGGTGTCCGGGAAATCGGGGTACATTCCGTGACATGCACACGACGAGACCTGGCGGTATTCTCCGAGGCCATTTCGCACACAATAACTTCCATATCCTAATTAAGTTGACGACGACGGCTTAAATTATCAAGTGTGGATGCACCAGTGATGATTCAGAACATCAGTAAAAACAATCATACCTACGTAAACAACACGTGTTGTGGAAAAAACCTATAGGCAAACAAATTATACTGAGCAATGAATAATAATTTATAATAATCATCTGCTAATACTTCGTCGAGCTTCAATCACAAACAAACGCAGGGCAAAATAACAATGTGCTTACGTTGTCATGGGTTACTTAAGTGAGGAAATGCGGGATGAAAGTCCCGTGTGCGTCATCAAGTTATAAATAAGTTACCAATCATGTAGATACGAGTATATGGTATTTATGTTATCCTGTACTTATTTTCACCCAAATAATTCTTCCACGTCAAACCCATGAACCGAAGCAAATGTAATCTCACAAGATTTCAACTTTACGTCGAATCCACGCAAAACCATCGGATAACATTTTTTTTGAACTTGCTGGTTATTTTCGATTGAACGCATTCAGGAGAACTGCAAAGAGGGAGCGAAGGTGAAGACCGACGGCACGTGAACCCGAGTTGTCACGTTACTTTGAACTTTGCTACTTTGCAATAACGCAAGATACCTTGAAAAATACAACACCGATGTCGGAAAAATGATCCCTCGCGAAATCTCGCAAGTTAACGAGGAAAACATGAAACTTCTGTCTTCTGTCATTTTCTTTTACAAGTTTTATTTCGTGAGCTTTTGAAATTATGTACAAAAAAATGAATGCTGTTTTAGGTAGCTGTACAAGCTAGGTAGAAACGTAGTCTGTAAAAGAAGCCGTACATTTTTTTCTCATGTTTCTTTCATACGAAACGCCTATAACGCTATTTATTTTCTTTACGCTACAATTTTGTAAACAGTTAGTATCGTGCTGGTACCTGAGTTAACTAGGTACTTATACGCAATATCATTTATCGTTTGTTACATTACATTGCAGTATCAATAATAAGTATTCGTTGTTGTGGTTTTACTTATAGCGAAACGTAATAAAGCTGAAGCAAGTAAATTGCCATTGTGTGGAATACACTTAAAACTAATGTTCTTGTTTAACTGTTATTACATGTGACTTTATACTATGCAATGGCCAAAGAGAAGCGATACGAAATGGTGGTGAGTAGGTAATGTTTGAGTTAAAGTCTGTCATCATCGGGCTCGCCAACATTATTTGTCCATTCTGTGTGGGATCCCGTAGTCTTGATTAAAATTTAATGAAAGGGAAACGATAAAAAGTAATACAATGAAATAATCTGTTCATTTTTGTATCGCTTCTCGTTGACCGCGGTATGGTGAGTATTCTTAATTTTCTATAAAGTGTTGGGCCTAAGACTTGATGGTATTTTGGTCAGCCCTGGATCGTCTATTCTATAGGGATGTCTATATATGTATATATCTATATCTTAAAGCCCTTAGTCTGACGATACGCATCTTGCAACCTTTAAGTATCCTTCATCCATCAGCCGGATGTCGTCCACTGCAGGACATACGCCTCCCCCAATAACTTTAAACATTACACTTGCATCCACTGGCTTGTTTAACTACTAACACATTATTTTACACTCGGGCTGTTGGGGGCTATACTACGTATTGGTACCTACCTGTGTCAGTCTGGCTATATTAATTTTTTAAGATAGGTACCTACCTATCTTAATAAATTAATATAGCCAGACTGACACACCAACTGTAATGGTCCCAAACTAAGCAAAGCTTGTACTATGGGTACCGTACAATGGTCTGGGGGCGATCCCAAGGACACCCAGACCTGGGAAAATTACGAAAAGGCCATTTCCGAAATTTACCCCGGCGGGAATCGAACCCGCTCAAACCACTGCGCCAAGCGGTCGTCTTATAACTTAAAGTCTTGCTCTATACCTTACAGTCTACCCTATTTATAGACACGAGGTCCTCAAGCCGACACGCGCACAGTACCAGCGGTTATGCCGCGCATGTGTGCCGAGATGTCATCTCATCTGTGCCCGCGGCGACAAAGCATCAGGCAGGTCAAAGGGCGTGGGGGCGGCATTGTTAACTTGCGAGTCACGGTGAAGGGCTTTTGATGACGACACTTGCTCCGGTGCGCGTAACGCCGGCCGACTCGGAAAAAAATTATGCCAGGATGTTTTTTTTTATCTAAGAGAAAAATACGGGGCGTTTAGGTACTTTTTGCGAAGTAAAATCAAAGAAGTAGGGCAGTTATTATCTATATAATAATACGTGAAGGAAAAACTTACAAGCGCTTAATACGAAAAATGCGCGGACGCGGGAGTATTAAATTTGGCACACCTACAGTTTACATAGAGAAGGAGTGCAGATTGCTAATATTTTTATATTATAATACTTAGAAATACATTGAAATCAATAAATAAAACATTACAGACAGTTTCATGAATTGACTCACACACATTTGTAACCTCCACATCGACAGACTATCTGACTGACAAACGGTGACAGTGTTTGGAGGGCGGGACTTCCAATGTGCATTCTGCGTGCCAGTATCAAATAGTCTTTGACAATAAAACCTTAATGTCGTTTAAAATTACAATTTATATGAATTATGGTCTAATTTCGACTATTATAACGGGAATACGTTAAAAAGGTAAATATTTATAATGTTTTCATGTTCAGGAAAATTCTCCTATCGACCAAATAGGCCTATCATCATATTTTTGCGTTCGTACGCTTGATTTTCAGTAAAGTTCAACAGAAAATATTTATAGGTTACCACTTACCATCAGATTACTTATTGATATATCATTTTTCAATTAACCTTATATATTTATGTAGCGAAATATATTATAAAAAATATGTCGCCAAAACGAAGGGTTTTAAAACCCTTCCATTACAAAGACCCTACATGCCCTTAGCGCCTCTAAAGGGTGAACCAGGTTACATTCTGAAGGTGCTATTTTTCACTTTATCAAAGGAAGACGCTGTTCCTTCCTGTCCCCAATGAAAAGGTCGAAAAAGGAACCTGCCATAAAACACTTTTTTCTGTATAGCCTGGACCGAGCCGATGATTCGATGAAAAATGAAGGAATTATTCATTTTATTCACAAACTTTCTGGTTATTACGTTGAGTAATAAGTGACATTAGGAGATTTTCGCCATTATCTGCTATCTTAAATCATGGACAAGATAAATGTGCATAGTTTTTCAAACATCTTACGCAATGAACGAATCCTTAATGTATTAAGCATTTAAGTGGTCGATAATTTGTAAATTTCTTTTTTTAGTTTTATTTCGGAAGCGGGTGTCCGATAGAGGTTAAAATAGTGATGACAAAGGTTTTATTTTCCTGATTTGTGAGTGCCGTTGAATATTATTCTATTGATCCGTTGTAACAGTAATCCTCAAAAAAATGTATAAATCATAAGTACTGGTTCAACGAAAAACTTTAGTGGTTGCGTTATCCGTGCCGCTAACCATGATATCCCATATACGTTCTAAAATGTTGAACACTGACAGCATTCAGCCACAAAGCTGTCTTCAAACTGTACCTATCCCATCTCGAGACTAGTTTCAATTGGAACTTAGTCGGAGTGTCGACTAAAGTAGTATTCTTGGGAAGCGGAGTCCTGAGAGCGCGCGCGGCAGGCGGGGCTCGACTTGGCGAAATTAATCCATCTTCGCTCTCAATGGCGACGGGGAAATGTATTAATGCCGTGGAACAAGCCGTATAGATACTTTGCTATTTGGATACATTTAAAGTTTGATGGTTATAGAAGTACCTAACTACTTGCTAAAATACTTGGTTAAATGCTAATCCTACTAATATTATAAATGCGAAAGTTTGTGAGTGTGGATGTATGTATGTATGTATGTTTGTTACTCCTTCACGCAAAAACTACTGAACAGATTTGGATGAAATTTGGAACACAGATAGATTATAACCGGGATTAACATATATGATACTTTTTAACCCAATAATCCAATACTACGCGGATGAAGTCGCGGGGCACAGCTAGTAATAAATGATTATGATTATGCATCGGTCGCGTGATATATCTGTTTAAATTCATTCTCAATCAATGTACCTATTTCATAATTTTACAATAAAACAGATTTCTACTTAACGGTTTTTTTATTATAATATATGAACGGGAGGGGGTTGTTTAGGTCGTCAAAGGTACTTATTACATCGGGCAGTTGAAGTTATCCTGCACGTTTCAACTACCTTCCTACCTACCTTCTTACCAATTTCATCTACCTTGCGTACCTAGGTATGTTCGAAATAAAGCAAGGCTGCCGTGCAAATCTTTGGGAGACCACCTCCCGAAGTATATTGCAGTAAATTTCAATCTAGAAACTTATTTGACTGTTGATGTCGTCTCAAAATCCTTTCAAACTTATTGAGGTAACTTCTTAAAGTAGGAGCTGGTGGAAACTGCGCCAGTTTCGGATATTGGCTTACAACATAAATAAGTAGAAAATGTACCTCCTTCTAGAGTAAAATGGCAGTTGTAAGGTAATATTTTGAGGCGTTTTATAAAAAAAATTCTAGATAATTAAATATAAGCATATATTATTCAAGTTTCGGTAATAGCTTTTAATTTATTCGTCCTGGATCGGGTGACGCTAGGATCGCCCTCAGTTAATTGTACAGTACCAATAGTACAAGCGTTGCTTAGTATGGGACCAGATGGGGCCATACAGTTGTTGTGTTGGTCTGGCTTAGTCATGCTATATTGTTCAGAACAAACTAGTCTATCATGTAGCTAGGCAAACACATTCACATGCACGCTCCTGCAGATATATCATTTGCACTGACAAATATGTTGCTCAATAGACTCGATCAGGCGCTTAGACAGCGTCTTGTTCCCAATCACGAAGCGAAAGGACAGTTTAAAATAAAATCTTTTATGAAAGACTGTAAAACGCTTTTAGTGTAACATGTGTTTACACTTACGTCGTTAATATAAACTTTGTTCGCGGTTTTATGGGGCGGAAAGTAAACATATACTCGTACGGCGCAGACTCATCTGTCATCAAGTATTTAAGCAATTTTCCGCCTTCCCCCGGTTCTAATCAGCTAGTGCTTCGAGGTCGGGTGTTTTCCCTAATTTTCGCGGCACCCTATTAAGCAGGCGCAAGTTATTGCTCACTCCCGAGGGACCGGCTCCGTCGCTTGGCAACGTGAGCCTGTGGGCGTACCTAAAGGCGGGTACACACGTATTTGCAAGCTTGACTTGAACAATTGTTTTGTGCAAGCATGCTTGAGCGTCTCGTCTCTATGATGATTTTGTGCTAGCGGCATTGAAATTGATAGCATTTTCTTTATGCAGCTTTAACGAGCAATGCTTGTGCAAAACAACTGATGGATGGGACTCCAGCTCGCTTGTACAGTGTGTTGCCTATAGGGAAGTTGTGCAAGCTTCTACAAAATGAACGTCATGCAGGCTTGTGAAGCTTGCTGTTACCTACGTGTGAAAGCACCTTTATTAAACACTTTTCTGTTTACATGTGGGCGTGAAACTTATAGTCTGCGGTTTCTAGAACTTGTGGATTCTTATCTATCGGTTTTTCGTATACCACGTCCGATGCTGTTTGATAGTGAGGCCGGAGATTAAGCTATCGATAGATCGTCGGTAAGTGAGGCATCGACAGGGATGCCTCTAAGGGTTCCATTTTATCGAGTTATGATCGAGTAGGGTTTTTGATTATGAACAGCAAATACTTTTTTTATGATGTATGCTTTTTGGGTGTATACGCCTACCTATACGATGCATACCTAACAATTTTCCCTATTAAAATTGACTTTGTGGGATTATCCTAATCAATAGGAGTGAAAGAACTGTTCTGTATTAGTTTATTCAGTATGCCCATTAGTTCCATAAAGATTGTTTTGTATTGGTACACAAACCTACGTACTCTAAACGCTTCCAAGCACCAACAAAGCCTTCTAAATTCATAACCCTCCCATTATCGGATAAAGAAACAAGGAGTCGTAAGGCGAGCCCTCTAGCGGGATCAAGACGATTCCCGGCAGACGCGCAGTAGGCAATATAACGCAATAGGGCGGGCTCCGGGGATTGGGGATGTATCGCAAGTGTTGATACGAGCAGTTTTGTGTCCTCGTGGCTCCGGATAATACGTGCGCTGACGCGGGGCGGGCCGCCCCAGACCACATTTTTTGCCACTATTTTATTTAGCCACGAATAAACATGTTTTTTAACCCCCGACGAAAAACGAGGGGTGTTATAAGTTTAACATGTGTATCTGTGTATCTGTGTATCTGTGTATCTGTGTATCTGTGTATCTGTGTGTCTGTCTGTAGCCACGTAGCGCCCAAGCTGATGAACCGATTTCAATTTTGTTTCTTTTGTTAGATAGGTATTTTGATCGAGAGTGTTCTTAGCTATGTTTCATGAAAATCGGTTCAGCCGTTTGAAGATCATCAGCTCTTTTGTAGGTTAAAAAAGCCACATTCACGGCCAAAACCAATTCCCACGGCTCGAATCCATTCGAAATTTGTGATTATTGGATTTCGATTTATTATATTTTTAAATGATCGTAATAGTCTGAACTGGCTTTTTACAATATTATAAATTTGAAAAGTTTCCCTGATTCTGGAAAAAATGTATATTTTATCAATTTTTATATGAGATTTGTGTATGAACTAAAGACGTTCCATAAGTCACGTGTCAAATGATGAATACGCGCATGCGTTAAATTTTGTTTGTTTTGGTAATGGTCATGGAATATTACGTTATAATAATTCTAGAGGGCGCTGCTCCGCCATTGAGAAAAAATATAAAAAAACAAATCTAATTTAATATAATTTTAGCGTTATTGAAAATTCTTCCCCTGGGCTGCTCCCGTCCACCTCAGCCAGAGTTATTACATAAAATTGAATCATAATTGATAATAGTTTACTAGGAATTAAACCTCCGTGGCATCAGTAAGTAGTAGTAATATTCGTCCAATAGGACAGGCGAAGGAACTAGTCCATACTGCCAAATCTGAAGTTGACTGTGTCATTGATAATATTTCTTTATCCGTTTTTCCTATATTTTAGTCAATATAAAGGCACAAGTGCCAAATCTTTTATTATTGTTCTCATCACAATTTCTCCATCATACAGTCATTTATATGTTTCTTCTTAGTCATTTGTTAAAATTGTCAAATCCTTGATTGTTTGTCTTGTCCAGTGGTCTTTTCATATTCTTGTTTCAATCTTCATTCATAGTCCCTTCAAATATCTCCAAGCGTGGAGATGATAAAGTCATAGATAGGCGTAAAATTATCAGGGCAAGCTAAGAGTTTCTGAAGGGAAGGCGGGATGTTTTGATATTTTTCCAGTAACTGATCTATGAGCAACAGACGTTGCATGTTAAAAGCGGGACATTTAAAGAAAATATGTTCTAGCGTTTGGTCTTCTTGTAAATTGCATTCAGTGCATTTAGGAGAAGAAATTATTTTCATGCGGTGTAAATGGAAATTAAATCGGCAATGCCCAAATCTCAGTCTCATAATTTGTGTGTAAAATTTTCGGGTGAGATAATTTTTGTTGTCATCTGCAAACCAAGGCTTTTTACCCACCTCCTTATTAATACCGGCATACCATGCTCCTTTACTCTGAATAATTTCGTTTCTCTCTTCCAGCCATTGCTTATTAATCTTTGCTCGATATACGGGTACCAAATCTTGCCACGCACTTGATATATTTTGAATATTGCCACCCAAATTGTTCGTTAGTCTGGCAAGGTAATCTGCACTTTCGTTACCTTTCACGCCCACGTGCGCTGGTGTCCATAATAGCATAATATGTTTGGATGCTGCTAAATTTACCAAGGTTTCTTTTATTTCAAAAAGGAGATGATGTGTGTTATTGATACCTGCTCGCCTCAAGGCCTTCAAAACGGACATACTATCGGATGCAATAATAAAGTGAGATGCACTGGAACACATTACATCGTTTTTTATATATCTCAAGGCTTGTAAAATCGCTGTGGCTTCAGCCGAGAAAACTGTGTAAATGGCAGGTAATCGAAGTCCTCGACCGTACTTTTTGTCCATATGATAATATGCAGCTGATACACCTGTTTCGCTCTTCGATCCATCTGTGTAGATAACTTGGTAATTGGTCCAATGTGAAAGCTTTTCGTAAACATCCTGTTTGGTTCTTAAAGTATGGTCTATTAATATGTCTGTTGAAGGAAATTTACCTTCAAAAGTTCCATGATAACATGCCCAATTGTCAGCATGATAAATATTATTATTTTTAATGTATGTTGAAATGTCAGTATAGTCAAGAAGAATGTAAGGGTATTTGGAAGAGAGAGGAGATGAAGCTAAAAATCTGGAATCATTTAACTTGGTCAGAAGAGGATGATTGCTAACAGAATTAAGTTTTAAAATGAATTTGAACTTTAAATATTTATATCTAATAAGCAAAGAAGAGATATTGCATTCAACTTGCATTGAGACTATAGGGGTTGTCTTCATAGCCCCTGTGATCAAACGAAGATTACTGTTTTGAATTTTTTCCAGTTTGTTTACTAAAACAGAGTTGGAAGCATAGCAATAAAAGCTATATTCAAAGTGAGAACGGACTATAGATTTGTACAACATAAGTAAAATTTTTGGATCAGCTCCCCAATAAGTTCTGGCAAGTGATTTCAATATATTGAAAGCACGCAACGCTTTGTCAGCTAAACCATAAACATGTCTTTGCCATGATAAGTTCCTGGCAAAAATAACACCTAGAAACTTAACCTCATCATAAACAGGAAGTAAATTACCATCATAAATGATGTTGGTAAGTAAAGATCTAGATCTGCTAAAAGCTATGACTCTAGTTTTGTTTGAATTAACATCTAACTTTAAGTAATTAAAGTAGCATTTCAAATCTTTCAATGCATTATTTAGCTTACTTTCTACTGACCTTATGTTAGTACCAGTGCAATAAACTGTCAGATCATCTGCATATTGTAAACTATTTACATCAGTACCTAATATGTTATTTAACCTATGTATATACAAAATGTACAACAAAGGACTCAATATCCCTCCTTGACACACACCCTTGTATGATAATTGAGGTCCATACAAATTGTTTTTTCTTTTTACATATACAAATCTACCATTTAAAAAGTTGAAAATCCATGTTATTAACTTTACAGGTATTCCAAGAAGATATAATTCATTAGCAAGGATGTGATGATCTACATTATTGAAAGCACCGGTGATGTCAAAAAAAATACTAATCAAGAACTTATTGCTAGCAAATGCATTGTGTATATCTAAATTCAAATGATTTAAACTTTCTACAGCGGAATGTCCTTTCCTAAAACCAAACTGATTGCAAGGTAATAACTTTTTGGATTCTATAAAATATTCAAGACGCTGTTTTATTAACTGTTCAAATAATTTAGCTGCACAGGAAGTAAGAGATATAGGCCTATATGAGTCATGATCATTTAAATCTTTACCAGGCTTGAGTATAGGAACAAGACAATCAGTCTTCCATGATTTAGGAATGACCATATTACTCCACAGTGAATTAAATATATTTAAAACAATTTTTTGACTAAATGAGTCAAGATTTTTGAACATTTTGTAAGATATGTGATCTAAACCAAAAGCAGTGTCCTTACGAGAATATATAGCACTTGTAAATTCGGAAAATGTAAATGGTTTTAAGAAGAACTTGTTGACATTGTTATCAGTGTTATTGACTGGAGGATCAAATGTTGACAAATTAGTAGGATTGGAAGTGTATTTGTCTAGAAATTGTTGTATCCATCTGTCATCATTAGAATGATTATGTGGAGTAATATAGGTTTTATTAAATTTTCGAATACTGGACCAGATAGTTGATAATGGAGTTAGCCGATTGAATGAATTGCAGAGTTCTCTCCATGCAGTTTGTCTTTCGCTATTTATGGTTAATTTCTTTAGAGCTTGCTGCTTTTTAAATAATAGGTATTTTTCTATTGTAGGATTAGCTTTGAAGTCCAAATAAGCAGACTTGCATTTATTAACAGCCTGTGTACAGATATGGTTCCACCAAGGCAAATTCAACTTTCTTTTTAATTTACTACAACTCTGAGATACTGAATTGTAGGGTTTATTAGCAGTATTAGCTTCAGAAACACCTTCTAGCAGAATGTTACATAACATGTCATAACACATATCTGAATTGGATAAATCAAAATTGGAATTATTTAATTTTAAACGTACCACATGTTGATACTTCGGCCAATCAACACACTTATAATTAGGACTGAAATAATTAGAATTAACATTACTGTTATTGTTTATATTTTCAGGGTTACATACAAGGGTTGTGACTGCTGGAAGATGATAACTACAAAATGAGTCATCATGCACATGCCAGTTACATCTTAAGGCTAATAAGGGAGAAACAATTGTAAGATCCAACGCATTTGGCTGCCATGTATGAGATCCAACAGTTGTTGCTGAACCATTGTTCAACAAGCACAAGTTATTGTCATTTATAACATCTAGAAGGGTTGTACCACGTGCATCTGTAGACACACAACCCCACACAGTATGATGTGCATTAAAATCACCAGCTAGTATTAAAGGTTGTGAAACAGACTTTATCAAATTGTCAAGCTGTATATAGTTAAAATTAGAAGGAGTAGCAGATGTTGGACTGTAAAAACTAACTATTGATAAAGTTTCATTGTTTATATATATTTGAATGGCTATATTTTGTAAAGAACTATCTGCATAAGTTTGTATCTTTTTATAATTAATATAATTTCTAATTAATATTGCAACACCATTATGTTTAGATCCAATATCTAATCTTTCTATTTTATAACCTTTGATATTTATTGTTTTCGATGGTTGTAACCAAGTTTCAGAAATTAAAGCTATATGTATATCATTTTCGTATAAATAGTGTGAAAAGACATGCTTATGACTTAGCAAACTCTGAGCATTCCATTGGACTATATTGAGCTTATCCATTAGTTTTAGTTGTACTGTTTTTACTTATATTGAAATTATCCAGTAAAATTGTTTTAATGACGTCAGATGTTATGGGACTGTCTGATTTGGTTTTTTGCGCGCAAATTTTTATAATAGTGGATATAATTAAGTTCAAAATACGATCAGATTGCAAAAAATTTTGAATATGATGGTCAGATTTCGTTTTGGTCAAGTCAGGGAAATTTTTGTCATTGAATAGATCGACATACTTCTTTTGTTTGTATTTATTATTATTCTTTTCAATTTCTTCTTTTCGTTTAGGACACTCTGCCGAAATAGATATGTGATTGCCATTACAATGCACACATACTGCATCTTTTACAGCTATAGTACATTCTTTAAAATGGTGGCTGCCGCCACAAATAGAGCATTTCTGGGTATTTTTACAAAATTTTCCAATGTGGCCATATCGTAGGCACCGCAGGCACTGGCTTACTGGTGGTATAAAAACGCTTACCTGAAAATACCAGCTGTTAATGTCTACACTGTCAGGAAGCGTGGGACATGAAAAGGTAATTGCAACCGTCTGTGTAGGTAGCAGAATCGGATTTCCATCTTCGTCACGTCCACGGCGCATCAGGCGTCGTACAGACACTACGTCTTTAGAGCTGGAAATGCCGGTATAAATGTTAGAATTGGACATGTAAGTGGGAACACCCCGTATTACTCCTGTTATTTCAGTTAGTGTCGCAGGTATTGTGGCTTTTAGATCCAAGTCTTTCTGGACTTTAATATTATTTAGAGCCATATTTGCCAGGCCGGGCCGCTCGAATATAGCCGCGACCTTATATCGGTTGATACGTTTGAACCGTTTTATGCCTTTATGATGCCGCTTAAGGACCGCGCCTAGCGACATCAGATCACGATCGCCAATGGGTTTCGTGGAATCATTACTTTCATATATGACTAAATATTCAAAATTTCCGCCGTCCTCGGGATACTGACGGACGTAATTGTCGACTTTAAACACTTTGTACTTATCCATCTCATCATCGTCGGACTCCGACCTAGACGGAGGATGCTCCTCTTCTACCTTCCGTTTTTTTTTCTTCGCCGTCATTCCGGCCACGGTCAGGCCTCTTCAATAAAGTTTAATTCTCAAATTAAGTGAAATTTAATTTTTATGTTTAAAAAACGCGCCCACTCCGTTCAAAATTTTCCCGCCTTTTTTTCGTGGCATCAGTAATTAGATTTGTTGTCTATTCTAATGTCAATTATTATAATGTCATAACAAAATAATGTCTCATAGTTTTACACAGATTTTCTGTTGATTATTGTATACATTTGATGAAAAGGTCGTCGCATCGGGGGTTTTTAAATTTTCAATTTAGAGTTATTTAGAACGACGAACGGCGAAATACGGTTTCTTTTCTTTTATGTAAGGCGCAGTTAATTCTAACGTGCTAGATACAAAAAACATAGTAAGTGAACATAGTAGTGTCATACTACACTACTCCTGATAAAAGAATATCATCTCACTAAACGCATAGGTACTTAGTCACATCTAATTCCCGTTTATATTTTTTAAGTTTTATACCTAATTAATACCTATATCCTTGTTAAATCCATGGCCCCAAGTCTGCTTATTTCATAAGTTTCGATTTCTTTGGTAAGTAAATAAATGATCATTAATATTATCTTCGGTTCAAAAATTGGTAGTCCGTTAAATTGTTAGCAGTCGACATGTTGTCAGCCAGTGGTCTGTTAGCAGATTGGTTTTGAGTATATTTTATTTTAAATTACTTATAGCATCGGCTTTATTCTTTAGTCGACTGCCAACAATGTCCAAAGTAAAAAAAAAAAACCTATCTGTTTAATATTCTACAAAAAAAAATACATGCCATTTCATTACTTACTGTACCTGGGTGTACAAAGTGATATACTTAGTGCCAAATCTATACAAATAAATAAAATTGGAGTGTCTGTTTGTAATATCAAAATAACACCTTTACACTAAATGCATATGAATGTACATACGACACCTATAGCAAAAACGCGATTTAAAAAAAAAATTGTCTGTCTGTCTGTCTGTCTGTGTGTTTGTTCCGGGTAATCTTCGAAACGGCTGGACCGATTTTGACGGGACTTTCACTGGCAGATAGCTGATGTTATAAGCGGTAACTTAGGCTACTTTTATTTTAGAAAAACAGAATTTTTAAAAATGGGTCCTATCGCGCAGGCTCAGAACGCGGGAGCGGGCTTTTTTGTTAAGTTAAATTCCACGCGGACGAAGTCGCGGGCTCGGCTAGTGAAAAATAAATACTTACCTATGCTGAAAGCGACCTTACTTGCTTTTTCTTTACATGCCAAAATAGTATTTCATTTTAAAATATGTACGTCGGTACCTACCTAGCTTCCTTTAAAATTGAAGCGCGAGCTTGATTCGCCGGTTTAATTAGGAAAATAACTTTTATTTACAGAACTCAATTAGAGCAGTCTCTTTGACTTATTACTACGATCATTAATTACATTAGTCTTTAATGCAATTTGAATGTTTTCACCCATTCCCGGGAGGTTTGCTGAAAATGTTTTCATGTTTTGACAAAAAGGGGCATTATTTTAATTTAGACTGTAGGTACCTACCTACTTACTTATTTATACTTATTATGATATAGGTAGGTACATGTTTTTCCAAACTTAATAATATACGACGGGTGATCGATCGTACAAACAAACCCCTATAAAACTGGTACTCATTGGCTTGGATTTGACAATTAACGCCGTGAGACTCCGCGGCCCATTCTCCATGTCCATTAAAACAACAGTCCTAAGCAAACAGTTACCTACCATGTGTGGCCAAGCAGATAAGTGTTGGTACGCTAGCTAGGTTTTGTAATTACGCAACCCCTGTGAGCATGTGTGGGTATAGTATAGGTGGATAGACTAGAGGCGACACCCGATGCCGGCACGTGTTATGGCGTAAATATCGATAGAGTATCATTTTACCGACTAATTATAATAATTGATTATGTACGTACTAATGCAGCAAGTATATACGGTAAAGTATTTTGTGTCTTATTCAAAATACATAAGTTCCATATAGGTAGAAGAGTTGTAATTAACACTTGTAAAAGTCCTTTTATGAAAACTGAGGTCTTCCATGGAACCTTAAAATGTATGGCTTTGAAAGCATGATAAGATAAAAAGTTTTTATGACATTATGCTTTGTAAGAATACTAGTTAGTAGCTATAACCGTATCTATATAGCCTTACCTATAGTATAAGAAATCTGTAAGGTGTCTCCAAAATTTACAATTATTTTCTGATTATTCTGAAAAATAATTAATTACTTACCACCTTGCAGAACTCCTAAGAAATGATGCTATATTCTCTCCTTAGAGCTTAAGTAAGTATATTAATCATCACAATACTCGTATACTTAAATATATTTATTATCAGTAAATGCTGAACATCCAAATTTTGTAATAAGGACTTACTGCAACTACCTACCAACTTATCCGAAATATGAAGCGAGTATGTATTTAATATAATATTGTAATCTATAAGATGAAAATTATAGGTAGGTAGGTATTATTAAAGTGAATCTGTTGCGAGAAATCAAAAAGTATAGTTAGGCAATGTATAGGCAATATAGTTATGCCTGTTTACTGAGTAATCAAAGTTGAAAAGATAAGTGTGTGCTTAAGGTAGGCAGGTATAATACTTGATACTTTAGTAATGTAAATTATTCTTCAACTTGATTTATTTTCATTTATTTAGTTAGATTATTATGTGAACAAACTAAATACTTAGGTAACTACGCACCTACACGTGTGAAAAAAAAACTGAAAAACCTAAATAAAAGACAGAAGCCTCCTCTTGTGATTTTGACGATACCTATTGTGATGGGCTGGTTGCATTGAGGGGAGGCTTGTACTGAACAACGGACCAGTATTATTATTAACTCATATCAAAATATATAATACTAGCGGCCCGCCCCGGCTTCGCACGGGTACATTGCGGTTACATTATTCGAGTTTTAGTATGGATCTCTAATTTTTTTGAAAATATATTATAGCCTATGTCACCCGGGGATAGTGTAGCTTCCCAACAGTGAAATATTTTTTCAAATCGGTTTAGTAGTTTCGGAGCCTATTCATTACAATCAAACAAAAAAAGTTTTCCTCTTTATAATATTAGTATGAAAAATAAAACATGATGAACTCGCATGTAAATTCGGACTTAGTAGTTAAACAGTGGTCGGCATTCGAGATTTAGTCAGTAACAATGTTTGTACGGGAATAATTTAACTTGTGCCGGTCGAAACTAAGTAAATCGCCGTATTTCCATATTCAACAGTGTGACGGCTATTCCGCACTGACAACGCTGTACTAAAACCGTAGGTACCATATGATAATAAGTTAATAAAGTAGATAAATACAATGATTCAATGAGGGTTTAGAAAATTAAATAATCTTTTATCTGCGCCCGCAAAATAAAATAAATTAAACCAGATAGTTCTGAAGATTTAGTAGCTAGGTTAGCTTAAATAAGTACCTATAAATATACTAAATACAATCATCGATACATATCAATTTTAGTCTAGGTAAAATTATGCCTCAATATTAAGAGCATAAATCAAGTTTGAGAACAGAATAAGATACCGCCAAAGAGTTAGATAGGCAGATCATAAACGACACGGTAAGAAATGACAGCGAATATCACAAAACGGCAACAATAAAATAAAGACTTAAAAGCCCTCATTTCAGTGACGGGACGAGCGAGGTGGCTCCACCCCGCGAAGTTTGAGGTTGTCAATAAAATTCTGCGATGTATGAAATTCGCTGGAATCGTTTATAAAGTAAGCTTCATTACTTCCGCGGGAAGCGTCTTTTTGAATATTCCTTGGGTAAAATGTGGCGCCGCGCTGGGCGGTAAGCGCGTGCCGCGGCCTCATATGGGAGTTCTAAGGCGCCGCCCGCCGCGCCCGCCCGCCTAGCAATTATTACGTCATTCTATGGGACATAACCGTGGTGCTTTATCGATCACTAGGTATCATTAGAACCCTGAATTATTAACAGTTTAGCACGAAATAAGGACAGTTGCGAAGTCGAAATAATTAGTTAACCGAATTTAATATTTAGCTATCGGATTGTATTATTGCCAGATGTTATCGTATGGGTATAATCGGGTTTGATTAAATATCGTTATTAGTTTAAACACTGATAGAATTGGCTAAAATCGATAGAGATAGAGTCCGACCGAAACTGGTTTTCCGGCCGAAACCGAAACCGAATATTCGACCGTGGCTTCAGTTTCGGCCGGAACCGAAACCGAAACTCACGTGCTCAAGTATAAAATTCCTTAAAATACTGAAATTTGGTGCATTTTACCCATTATTCTGCATTAATTAGGACATGAAATGGAAACACAGTATATTAATTTTGTTGTAATCATTTATTTAATATAATATAAAAAAATATTAATAATATTTTTTGTGCGTTATCACCCGACGTAAACATTCTTTAGAGGTTATGTTTTGATGGAACTGATTACATGCAAGTTTTTGTATCGTTTCTGTACTTGAATGATTTATATAATTAAAAAATAAGTCAGTAACTTTGTTTTGTTATTAACAAATCAAGTCACATGTTAAAAAGAGATTGTAAATGAATAATGTGGAGTGTTTAATTTGTTAAATGACGTTGTACACGAATAGAAGGATTTATTAATAGTTAACAATTTTTTTAGTATTAAACAAATATTTCTTACTATTTAGTATGATTTCTTAATATGTTATAAATCTGATGCATCATTTCTTAAATATTAAGAAATATTTATTTAATATTAAAAATCGTCTTTAGTAAATGATTTGTTAACTATAAAAAAAAATTGTCCATAATTAAAAAAAATGTCCAACTCAATGTAGTTTCAAACCATTTGAGCTGGTCAGCCAATATTTATTACTAACCCACTGGTTACCCAACAACATTGGCTTCTTGGCATCACCGTACAAAAAGCCCGCCTCGCCGTCGACTCCGCAAATATTCCATAAAGGGCGGCGTCGGAACGCAAGCGGCCGGCGTGATGTATGGCCATCCTAGTATTGCCATTCCGTAAAATGATTCGTGATTTACGCGGCGACGGTTTGATACATGAGAGAGATTTGTGTCGCGACACAGGTGACGCGGGGCCGTGCTGTTACCTCTTATATTAAATTGAATTGTTACATTTACGTTGAATGGAGCCGGGTTTGATCTTAGATTTGCTCACATAAAAATTAAGACGAGTTAATTTCAACTGAGTAGCTGATTGCGTGCGTCAGCCAAGGCTACAATTCCAAAAAGTTTGAATTATGTACGGCTTCTACTTTGTTTCACAAACATGAATTCGTAACGAAACCGATCAAGCTTCCAACTTCGGCAGACTTCGTAATTTTGCTTCTCGAGACAATATTGTTGCTCGTATACGTATATGATGTTTATATAATTCTTATTAAACAAACAACGATATTAAACAAATCTTTGTTTAGCCGCCTACGGAAGGATTTTGCTCAAACAGTTGGCTGGGCGGACGATCGTCTTGAAACAAGCTATCATTATAATCGTAAGAAAGTACTTAGGTATGTAACATGTGTGAGGTCGTATCTTTGTGAAAATTATTATCAAAGTGGGTCAATAAACGTGGTAGATAGTTTCTGTAATAACATTTGTCGCGGTATTCGTAGTGGAGAATGGGGTCACCAGATTTGTCGTGACAAAAACCGGACATTGCTTCACGAGTGAGGGATTATGGACGACATAAAATGAAGTGATGGTGCTCAACAAAAGCCTATAGAACGCGATGATGGTTGTAAAGTGAAAATTGCTGCAGTTATGACTTGAAAAAAAACAGCTTTATTCGACGGACAGTCTGTTACTTGTGAGATCGAAGTTGTAAAATGACAAGCGACGACCAAGGAATATCAACCTGCAACCATACTCGCCTTTGGCATAATCCTGATCGGCGTCGTTCGCACAAACTCATGAAAAGTGGACTATCCAATAAAAATCCCAATAAGTATGGGCTGTAGTAGTATAGGGGAGGGTGGGGCAGTGGTCGGAATCAATCCACTCCCGTCAGGCCTGTTGTCCAATCAAGTGACACACTGTTCACTGGGGATCAAGGGGCGAGCTCGCCCCGAGGATCTACTAACACCAGGAAGGCTTTATTTTTCACATGTCCGAACCGTCGAGACGACGGTGATAAATGTCGTCGTGCAATTAAGTATTGGCGCGTCTGATAGATAGGTACTCTTTTTTGTTTTCCTACCCAGCAGTAAATAGTCTGATTTTGTCGATGATCATATGGCCACCATTTTTACCTTATACATAGGTACTTAATTATAAAATCAAATTAATTACAAATTATTAAAATCGTGAACATAAACTATAATCCTGTATACTGTAGAGCAAATTTTCTACTTTTCTACTAAATTAATTTTCCTTTGTTTCCAGGTAAGGTACTTACTCCATTCTACGGAACATGTTCAACGCTTTGGTAAGCAACAAGTTGCAATGTCTCCTATTTAATTATGCAGCAGAAAATTTACAAAGTGCCCTTTATTTTTACAAAACGCTATTACAGCTGTTAAATTAAATTTCACATGGGATGTAGAGAACGATCTGCAGACACGCTGTAAAATACATCTGCAATGGTCTTAAAACCATACATTGTAGAGATAATATGAGAATTGGTGTAGGTAGAGATCAAAAGGTTATAGCCCAATCCGTAAGCACTTAAAGAGACTGACTACAGTCATATTAATTTAACTATGCGCCTGCAGGATTAATTAGTTACATAGTTGTGAGTCACTATTATCGGAAAGCACTGACGGAGTCTTTCTATGTTTTACGAATCTGATCGTATCTACGTTGAACAGAATAAGGATCATAATGCAATATAGAATGCGATAAGACCGCCAAATGTATACTACTGATGTAGGTACAATAAAGAGTTATTCTATTCTATTCTATAGAGTCGGCACCGTATTTTAAAATGGGAACATGACGTTGGATAGAACCATCACGTTGTGTCACAGATTTAATATTTTGAATCATAGTTCACGTTATGTTTATGGCTCATGGGTCGGGGTGGCTGTCTCATATAGCAGCGGGCGCCCTCTGCCTGACAGCGAGTGAGTTTAGCTGTCCGACGCGCGACACCGCGCGGCTCTACAAACAATTAACTAGCCCCCGACTTAATTTGTACTGTCCAATATAGACAGGGATTTTATAAGAAATTATATAGTAGGTAGGGGATAATTTTAAAATAGTCATATATATGGATTGCCTAATATATTAGTTTGTTAAGTACTCATAGTTGTGTGTTTCAGGTTATTGTTGTCACGTCGCTAACTATTCCCTCATATATTATTAGATTCGCAAATTAAACGCAATCCTTTAACACTATTTTATATTAATTTTGTAAATCTTGTAGTCAATGTTACTGCTAATCCTTAGTTTCACATAGCATTTGCGATTTATATCATCATACACAAAACCGGTTTGGTATTCCGCAGTCCGCACTGTACAACCGTAAAAAATGGGATAAATGCATGTCCATCCGCCATTACGTCAAATCAAAAAGGATTTTGTTTTAATCCTGACAGATTTTATTTTTCACAACATTTTTAAGCTTCTGTTACATTTTCAAATTCAATTCGTATTCCGCTTTAACTGTGCCAATATTCTGTCATCGATATGGCGTGGCAACATCAAAGTAAATTCGAGTACTGTTTATACACAATAAGGGGGGTAAACAAGCTGTGTCGCCCCTTACACAATTCTGTCAGTTACCCGGATGACAGGTTATATCCGGGGGCGGGCGGTCAACCGCCGGCTCTATCGATTCTATTACACTGTGCGCGACAGATTGAGGCGGCCGCTACGCGTAAACTGACGTCTATTTGTCCGCTCAACGCTGCTCAAGAGGTTTTTTCCATGCTTCATGGGGTGAAGGGAAGCGGGGAATGTTTACTTAAACAAGAGAATAAAATAGGTAATGTAGTTTTAATGCAGATGACGAGAGTCTGTGTTCGTGAAGGAGGTAGGTGCAGATTTTTCGATGGTGGGTGGGTGCGAAAGTTCCATTGTCATTTACCAACCATACTTACTGACTGAACTGATATGTGAACGAATTTGTTTTTAAGATCTGTAACAGCCTATGTCTACCTAGTTTTTTAAAACTTGTTACCCCCAAATAACATTATACAAGCGGTAATCAAACCCACGACCCACAAGTCCACGACTCATGATCAGGAGGCAGCGCTTGAAAACGTGGCAAATTCATAATATTACAATTTAAAGCGTTAGTAAAAATATCACACTAAAGTAAGTTTGGCCAACTTATTAAAATTTTCTATACAAACCGTGACTGGCACGAGGTGAAAATTGGCTAAACTTTATAGAATTGAAAAGCGAAATTCTCTCCTAAATTTCAGCGCTCATTTATCATGACATACAATTTATATGAGATTCATATAACTACAAAACAGGCGGGAATTATGAAACGATAAAAGCGATGTTTATTAATAGTCAATTACGAAAAACTTTATTTAATGGAATTATATATTTGTTCCTGGTATTACTTTCAGTATTTTTCAGTAAACGTTTTGTGTCAGATTAATTGAAACATATTTTCAGTAGATCACAAACAAAACTGCTCTGAATTTACAGCGCTCTAAATAAAATTGAAAATTTAGAAAACCCCGATGCGACGACTTTTTAAACTACAAAAGAGCTGATAATTTTCATACGGCTGAACCGATTTGCATAAAACATAGCTAAGAACACTTTCAATCAGAATAACTATCTAACAAAAAAAACAAAATTGAAATCGTTTCATCCGCTTGGGCGCTACGATGCCACAGACAGACACACATATAGACAAATACACCATGTTAAACTTATAATACCCCTCTTTTTTTCGGGGGTTAATTAAACTTATAACACACCTCTTTTTGTCCGGGGTTATAAAATATAAAGATCGTAACAATAATATAAAAAAACATACATTCGATGTGGACTTAAGTAACCTGCATTTAAGGCTGACTATAAAAAACCCTCGACCTGAGAAAAGAAAATAACTTGATTGACGCAACCGATGGGAAATTACCCCGTAAAATAGATACCTACTTAATTCTAACGAGTCTGCCGTTAACGTTGTTTCAGTTTATGTCCGTTAAACCTTAAAAGGAACAATAAAAACATATGAAATAAGGCGGCGGGGCGGCAGAATGGATGTAATAAACTACTAGCTGAGAAGGTACACGTTTTATTCGAATTATTCTGAATGATCAACGTTGGTAGGATTGGTGTTGCGATCGCATACCATTCATACTTGTATGTATTACTAGCTGTGCCCCGCGACTTCATCCGCGTAGTATTTCAACTTAGCAAAAAATTCGGGATTATCGGGATAAAAAGTATCATATATGTTAATCCCGGTTATAATCTATCTGTGTTCCAAATTTCATCCAAATCCGTTCAGTAGTTTTTGCGTGAAGGAGTAACAAACATACATACATCCACACTCACAAACTTTCGCATTTATTATATTAGTAGGATTAGATGGTTCGTTGGTACCTACATATGGAATTTTTATCACACCTTTTAAACCGATAAGATACCTATGTGCTGATTTATATTAAAGTATTCAGAGAATATACGATGTCATGTTTTCGCGCTTTTTGAACAAAGCTTTTATGTTCGGGCATATGCGGGTTACAAATTATTTTGCTGTTTGTTTTCTTTTGGCAGTTAAGCCCCAAATTACATTTTCTTAAAAATGAAGGTGAACGTTTTTAAGAGATCTAAGTAATTAAAGAACAATCAAGTTTAAAAAAAGCAGTTTTACGATTATCTGGAGAACTTCCGAGTCCGGTACAGATTAAATAATATTTTTCTTTAGTTTGCAGTAATAAAGGGGTATTATCAGTACAAGAGTCTAGCACTTTTTGCGCATATCTCAGAATTTATATTCCCTTTATCATGTTTTCCTTTACCTACGGAGTAGAGGGTAGGGACAATATTTTGCGAGATCTGATTTCAGTTAGACATCAATTTAGGACTTGATACGAAAACCTGTATTTTTTATTTATTCTCCCTTGGAATATCTAACTAACTAACGGAATAAAATAATAATATTTGCCTTGGTGAAGAAAAATATGGTGAGGCTGCATGACTTGTGAAATCTAATAATTTTTTGAAAGACTAAGAATAATTTTGCGAAACCTGCCAAACTGCATTGGGCCAGCGACTATGCTGAACCCCCTCGCATTGAAGCGAAGCCCTTTCCTAGGAGTGAAACAAATCTCACTCAAATGCTGGTTTGGTTTGATTTTAATAGATTGTGTTCCTACGTTGAACTTAGTCACCACTTTATTAGAGCCTTCATTGCGTGTCACGTCTTGAATAATATTTAGCTAATTAGGCATAAGTACTTACCTTTCGTATGGAATGCGCAGTCAATCTGCAACTGATTAGTTTGAGCTCAGGACTGCGGCCTTTGATCAGGTTCAAAGGCGTATTAATATTCTAATTAAACAGAGCTGTGTACTGTGTAAGTGAGGTACCTATCGTATGGATCTTATATCCACTTTATATTTGCAAAATCCACGAATTAAAAAATAAACTGCCACTTATTGTCATTTTAATGATGTGTAGATACAAAAGAAATCAACATTGTTCAGCTTAAAAAAGACTACAAGATTGAACGCCTCAATGTTCATAAGCAAAGGGAGATTAATAAAAATGGCTAAATTCTCAAAGAGAGGCGTCGTAATTATTCTCGTCCTAAAGCACAGCATTACCGACGCTCCGTTGCCCTTTCACAATTACAGATGTTGTTTCACGATTCCTGAAATAAAAATATTCGGCTGAAGACCCCGTCGTGATGAATATGGGGTCTCAACAATGAATAATGGCTGTCGTTTAATAACGGCGGCGTAATTACGTTATCTAGGCTCCCGGGGGCGGGGGGCCCACTGCTATCCATAACTGAGGATCCTCATAATTGTCACCCGCAGAGGACGGTCACCCGCGAATTATAACCGACATGCCGATACGTCAGATTTTAATGGGTTATTTATAATTCAATTAATCACGGCTTATTAATACTGTCATGAACGTAGAATAGGGCTAAATGAGAATTGGTTTATTGCTTAAATATTTGAAAGGCAATAAAAAAGCAAAGTTGTTTTCCGTGCTCCTTTAATTTTGTCTCAAACTTCACTCTACTCGTATTAACTGAGAATATCAAATTAATTAAATTCTTATGATCGCTGTGCCAAAAATAAACAGTGTTTGAAGATTTCGTTTTCAATAGTGATATTTACAGTCTAGAGGAGACTTTTCTAAATTTAAATATTTTTTTAATTTTACTTCGAATCCAGTATAATAAAACATCTGTTTTTTTTGTTGTTGTGACTAAGTGAAAATTATCTGTAAAAGTATTGTCACTACAAAAAGTTTGTTATTCCCAAATAGATCAGTTTCATTCAATATTAAATTTCAAAGGCTCTTCAAATATAAACCTTAATGACAGGGCGAGGGAGTGCATATTTTATCTTCTTAAATATAAGGGAGTCGTGTCGTAAGTTAAGGAGTGCCGAAGAACGCAATTGATCACGCTAATTCTCGAAGCTTTGCGGGGAAAAAATGTCGTCAATTTGTCACGTTATAACGAACGGTGGATTCTAGCGTAATGTTTTCTTTGAAGGGCCGGTCGTCATTTTCCTTTTTATTGCTATTTGTTTAGGTACCTACCTACCTACTCCGTATATTTATATAAAATCGCGGAATTTTCTCGAACAATCACAAAATAACAATGTTGTAAGTACTTTTACATCTTTCATACATAAGTACTTATATCATGGGCAGGTCACTCAAACAAGAGGATAACGATTTTGCTGATGTCAACAAAATATACCTCTTAAAATACACAAATCATAAAGGTAATAGATAACTAAGCGTAGCGTATGCTTGGCTTTTAAGTCCACCTTTACCCGACGCTTGCAGGTATTAAACAATATGCATCTCAAGTCAATCCGTGTACACTGAATTATCAGCTCAGCTGCCGCAGCACTCCGAAGAACCAAATTTCCCAAAAGCAAATTTTCCTATGTGCAGTGACAGAACATTGTATTAGTTAGTTTGAGATACTGTGCAATTCAAATTCGACTCTATCCAGTTATGTGAAGGATGTATTTAATGGCAACGTTGCAATTCACCAACTAGGTGCGCCGTTCGCGTACCCTAGTTGGTGGATGAAATATGAAGGCACAAAGGAAGAATCTCATTCGGTTCGTGCCTGGAGCGTTACTCTAGGAGCGGGAACGATGTTGGATATTGAATGTATGAATGAATGAATGGAATTGTACAATGCTTACACCAAATGAGATGCATGCAAGTAGAGCTACTTCTAATTCGAAGCTAAATCCTCGTAAGAATATATATATAGTTTTGGTATAATTTTAGCGATAGTATAGGACATAGAAAGTAGAATATACTCGACTTCTTACTTACCATCTACCGAGAAAGGAACACAGCATTAGTCAAATAGCAATGTTAGATGCTCGCTGCGATACTTCCACACGCGTACGGGTAATTCAACTTTTCATCCGCGATGTCCAGCACAGATATAAAAAGAAATACGAAAAAACCCTTAAAGTCAGTACCTTTTACGATGGCGAGCCAAGAAAAAAACAACAGAAAGTACAAGTGACTCGTAAAAACAACACTAATCCCGGTGTGTCCCGAAAATATCCCGTGCTGAAAGTAGCGGACCGGCGCGCGGCGCGGCGCTGTACCTAAAATATCCTCTGTGTTTTGATTTATGTGCCTTAAAAGCGGCCCTTGCTCCGTTCCTCCAGTTATTGTTTTTCCCCCTTATGAAAATACCGTATTTTTCCCACCCGCAGTCCACTGCGGAGAAACTTTCCCCGTGATTTATTCACCATTAAAGTTTATGTAGCGAGAAGACGAAATATTTTACTTTTGATGTTATTATTAATCGCTGCCCCGGTGGTTTTAAATTTACGCATACAATGGACTACGCTACGGAGTGTTTCAATATACAGATACAGAGTCAATCAGACGTTGAAATATTACCAAATAATGTGAAACACACTTGTATAAAAGAGCTTAATATATATACAGCTGTATACCTATACCCACACATTGTCAAATGTATTGGACGAGCTTTTTGCTATTTATCGGGCCCATGTCGAAGCTGTATGCATTTAATGTTCTGAACAAGAAATCCAAATAACATTACGTAATGTCGTTTAATAATAATAATTTAGCCCTTTTGACGTCCCACTCCTGGGCACGGGCCTCCCCTCAACACGAGGGGGATTCAGGCCATAATCCACCACGCTGGCCCAGTGCTGGTTGGCGGATTGCACATGTCTTTCGAAAATTGGTTAGGTTTCCTCACGATGTTTTCCTTCACCGTAAGCTAGTGATAATCATAATATAGAAATTATGATTCGCACATAGATTTCGAAAAATCCAAAGGTGCAAGCCGGGGTTTGAACCCAAGACCTGGTGCCCGCAAGACGCATGCTTTAACCAATCGGCTATCACAGCTTTTAATGTCGTTTAATTATTGTTATATTTTCTAAAATAATAATATAAAAGGTAATACTTTTGACATTGTTTCAAATATTGGAGTCAGGTCTCATAGCCATGATTTAGCAGTTGCAGATGTTCATATATTTCTTTACAAGTAGGTATTGAACTTTTATTCCCGACCACTATAAGTTTTGCAGACATAAGTTTTATATCAGCCGAGGCTGTCGTAGCCAACTTTGATAGTTTATGCCCACATATGGCGGTTATTAAATCACACGCCATATTGGACAAATTTTGTGAAGTTTGTCCATTGTAAAATGTTTAATCTGTGCTCAAAAATACTTGAAAATATAGCGATTTTCAATTTCATTTCAATGATTCAACCGGTGGTGCGTGCATAGCATATAAAGGGTTTTTTTCTTTTTGCTAATACAACGAAGACTATAAACTATAATTAATAATAATAAATAATAAATATCGCCAGACAGACACACCAACTGTACGGTCCCAAACTAAGCAAAGCTTGTACTATGGGTAACCGTACAATGGACTGGGGGCCATCCCAGTGACACCCAGACCTGGGCAAATTACGAAAAGGCCATTTCCGAAATTTGCCCCGGGCGGGAATCGAACCCACAACCACCATGTGCAGTGGCCCGAGCGGCCTACGCTCGAACCACTGCGCCAAGCGGTCGAATTGTAAAGCGGGGAATTGTAGACTTCTTTGTATTAAACATCAATAAAAGTTCATAGCCTAACATTTTATAAGATCCAATCGATCGCGATTTATTATCGCGTGTTATTTACCACCCCATTCCCCCACCAACCAACGAAAATACTTTTGCAGTTATCCTATTCGATCCATCAATCGATGTTTTTTAAAATAATCTAAAGTGATCAATATAGTTAGCTAACATTAAATGGCTGTAAAATATTATCTACACGATGAATAAATAGGTAATAGATCAAGTTTGGAAAATTTTCAGTATTTTATTCCCCTTGGAACGGTATATTCTGGGCCAAGTCACAAAAGCTTGTACAATATTATGGACCTACCTAACTACCTTACCTGTATTACTTCTTCATACTTAGCGTCATGACGTTTTAGAAATCGAGCTTCTATCGCCTGTTATTATGTTTTGTCTTAGCCCTTATCTACGTTAGGTAGTATTTTTATTCCTTGTTTAATTGTCAAAAAACAAATATTATGAGGTAATTTTACTATATTCTTTTCTCGGGGATTAGAAAGTGATATATACTTACGTACTGCATTCCAAATGTACGTAACATTAAAAAAAATGCAGTTAACGCTATTTACCGCTACAAGTAGAGTACCAACATGCATTCGGAAAGTGAAATACCTAGAGCGCCCGGCTCAGCAACTTGGTTTTCGTCCAACCCTTTTTTGGCTTCACACAGCAGAATAATTGGGTCTTTTGTGGTTTCCGTCGACGTGTGTCCCGTAATGGGCTTGGCTTTTTGCGCCTTTGAGCCGCACCAGTGTCTATTGGGCTCTTTACAGCTAACTTTCCTTTCTAGAAAATATTTGCGAACTCACGAGCCACGCCGGCGTTGGTGTTTCCGTTTCAAAATTTTATTAACCGTGAAAATCGTTTGGTGTGCAAGGGGTTTTGGGAAGCTGAAATCCAAAATTGACATATAATATTCTGCTTTAATAAACTATATTAGAATAGGTAAGTACCTGATTATATCTAAATCTTGAATCAAAACGCGACCATATATATTTTAGTTCTTATATCTTCCCAAATCTGAACTAGAATATGATAGGTAGGTCTATCTCATTTAGGGGGCGCACGTTTTCAATAAAACGGTAAATAATAAATATGTATAGGTTAAATTACATACCTATTATTTTGAACGCTTTTTTAATAGCACCTTTTGCGGCTTTAAGGAAAACTTTTTAAAGTCCCCCATGCAACACCGTCGATCATTTCCTTGGACACTAATGACCGCACTTCGGAGGGACAATAAAAATTCCATCAAAATTACGCCATAAAGGAAACGAGTCGGGCAAAGTTGTGGAAAGTTCATTTATAACATAAACATTTTGCCTTCCCCTATTGTCGCGGCGTTGTTATATTAGGCTTGGTTCAGATAAAGGCGCGCTGGCTTCCCGTCGCCGCGGGCACCCGTCTAATTCGCTCTTCTTATGATAAATGGTGTGCGCATTGCCTAAACATTGACGTATCTTAACGGATCGCTTTTCATTCATCTCAATTAATGAGTTGGCCTTTGTTCGTTTGTTTACCGCAGAAACGGGAATTCAAACCAAATAAGCTATATTTTCGATAGGCCGACTGACAGGAGCTATGGATAAAAAAATACGCCGAAGTCGTAATTTTTGCGCTAATTAAAGACTTTGGAAAATTTAGAATATAATTAGTCGAATTAGATTCATATGTTTCGCAACACAGAGCAGATAAATAAATTTAACTTCTTGTCAATGGTATCGCAGATTTAGTAGTTCGTTCAATCGAGTCAGGCATATGTCGACTTTTTCGACCCCAAGTGTCTGGTCAAGGGCCCAAGTCTTAACAACTCGAATCTAGTAAACCAATTTCAACTAGAATTGGCGAGCGAGTTAGTGGACTACGGAATATGTCAAAACTGACGTATTCCGAGTCGACTGCAAGTCGAGCGAGATTCGAGCGGTTCACAGACTTGGTTCCACAGGTGTGCACAGTAGACGCATCATCATTCATAATTAGTAAGTCGTACTTATAGGTTTTGCCGACATCGCTCTTAGAGCCGTTTCCAGCGCATCCGGCGGGTTATCAAATGTTCTTGGTTGTATTTCGTATCAGTACTATGGCTCGGTTATAACATGAATCATCAACTAAGCCGCGGCAAAGGCAGACGGCACGAGACATCGCGTGATGCGCGCCCGCGCGGTAATTGCGTTACATCAGCCGAACAACAGGGAGCAATAACTGTAACCCATTACCCGTGTTATAGTGGAAACGCGCGGGCTCGTCTAATGTCGCTAATGTCGCCAACGTTGATGACCTTCGTGCGACTTTTTGGGAGGGTGTCTATGAAATATGTCATGACGTGTATTCCCTGTTAAATTAAGTAGCGATGTTATAGGCACACAGTTATGACACATTCAGCGATTTGAAATGGAATAACAATTTGTTTACAGAGCCTTTAAAAATTGAAAAAATATTTTTCCTTGATAGACAATTGTAATGGCATGCTGTATTAGAATCATAAAGTCAAAATTAGAAATTAAGAGGGTCCAAATAATTAGCTGAGTACTCACTTACTAAATCAGCGCGTTAGTACACGTAATAACAATTTAAAGACCAATGAAAATACTAATATAGATCCTAACAGTGAGTCTAGGTGTTCAAAACAATTGACATTGGTTGCGTGTACCTTATATCAATAATAATTCGTATAACCAAGTGACCAACAACGTACATGTCCATCAAAAAACTTCTCTCCACTACCATTATCGTAATAACCACTTAGTATACTCTACAAAAGCTTAACAGTGACCTGCTTGAAAGGTACAATTTGGGCGGGCGGCGGGTTTGTTTGCGCCCCGTCGCTAGGTGACATACCGTCAGGTGTTTCATGTCCCATGCCAGTACTAGCCGTATCGATTTTGTGGGAAGGACGAACGAGTATTTCTACGATAAACGTATAATTGTTTTAGAACTTTAAAAGCTATGGTTATACACTTCCAACCAACTGCCAACTGGTCCTATGGTTAAAGACTTATTTGTATTAAAAATGACGTAGACATCAAATATGAGTTGAATTTTAGGAATTTTATTTGTATAATTGGAAAATTTATAAAGTACTAAGTTCTACGTTCTGATAAGTATTATTAATATTACAGCGGGTCGAATTAGGAACGATTGTGAATAAAGATAGCTGAGCCACTTCATATTTCTTCAGTATCAATGACGCTAGTGACGCAAAACGCTGTAAATGCTTATAAAACCCACATACTTTCAGTTTATCTCGCAAAGGCCGAGCCCGAATGATTTGTTTAGGGTACAGTCACTATAAAACAAATGCGCCTTATAAAGCTGTAAAATGAACAAGGCAACCATCTGTTATCCTCATTCTCTAGCTCCGCGGATGAAAACAATAGTTACAGTTCATTCGGCATAAATACACTGGAGGACAATGTAATTGGTACAATAGGAGAAAAGTTTGAATTAAATGAAAATGATATGTATTTTATCCTCACAACTATTTCCATTTAATTATAAATATTTTCGTAGCGGCTGCAAGAAATAGCATTTAAAAATATTTTGTGCACACGTTCGGATAAAAATCTTCGCTTATTAAAATAAAATACTGAATACGCGTACCTACATTTTTATTAATAGGTATAGTAAATTAAGTTAATTAATTAAATTGTACACGATAGTTTATTTGCGTGTATACTTTTTTGGGCTTGTTTTGTTTGTTACATAGCGATACAAATAAGTATTTGTTTGGGGTACGGCATCGATCTCGGAAAGTCCCACTAAGCCGACCCTACAGGGGTCGAGTGAAATAACCTCCGAATATTTGGTAACGTGCGTTAAAAATGCCTTTCCCAGTATTGGAACGAAATAACATAGAGTTATGGGCTTCTGATTTGCTAACCAAAATATACCAGAGCTTATCTGAGTGGTTTTACCTATAAAAGCAACTTGAAAAATTGTATGCAGATAGATATATTCGAAGAAAGTACAAATCTTCAGGCAAAACGATTACGTTTATATAATTTCAATAAAAACTTTTCCAAAAGGTACCACCTTCACTGTTTCTAGTTTAAAAATTCCCACTTCCCAATTGCGTGTTTCACACGAGCCAATACAAAACCGTACAATTTCACAATCATCGATCGCGCAAATCCGACGTAAGCTGGCTCTTGTGGCTCTCAGAGACGAGAGGACGAGGGGCGCGAATAACAAGACTACTCTTCGTAACAAAGGAAATTCCAACAATATAAATACAGTTAATCACACACGCGCCGGAATGTAATGACACCCTAACGGCGCTCCGGTAAGAAATTACTCGAAGCACCTACCTACCAAACGAGGCGAAGATGATGGGACTGTGTGTGACAGAAACACGAACATGAAAGCACCTGTGGCCACAAACTCGAGTTAAACTTGTTACGCTTACAACAATTTACGCGCTCTCTCATATTATGTACATTATATGCGGTATACGTAGTTAAACCTTGGCTTTTCTCAGGGGCTCTTAAGGTGCTCGGTCGCGTGTGTAAGGTATCGCTAAAGCCAAATATAACCCAGCCAAATGAAACACTTTACGCTCCAGAGGCTCTCGCCACCCTCTTAATGCTATTAAAATTAAACTTGATGCTCTTTTAATAGCAGCTGCTTTATACGAAACTAATCTTAAATGATGACAGCACTCAAGTTTTCGGCGTACACTTGCGGGTAATTAAACAGTGCTGTATCAAATTAAATTAAATTAAATTCTTACGCTTTATGTGTTACACTAATTACGCTTTCAAATAATGTATGATAGTTTCTATAGCTACTAACATTCGTATACGAATGGTATATATCATTCTAGTGCAAATTATAGGAAAGAGAGGCGGTACGCAAATGTTATAAGTTGGACTTACACACATTGCGTATCGTCGATAATTAATATTTCGTGTTACTAAAATGTCATCGGTTTCATAAATTATAATTTCTTATCAGAACACAAATCTAAGAAATACTGAAAAAAAAAAAAGGTAATATTTTATCGCACAAATATTATGTAAAACTGGTGTAATTTTAAAAATACATAAAATCAATATGCCACCCTTTAATCTGAACGCCAGTGTATAAGTATTGCGAAGAGCCTCTTTTGTTTCCCGGAGGATTGTTGCTCCCTACGATCTGTTGTATGAAAAGTTTGAGCCAAGTCGGCCGATTGGGGCGAGCTACGTTGGAATCCGACAAGTTACATAGTATTTCTGGCGGCTTCTCACTTCAAGTTGGCTGTTGCGTGACGCTGGAGCGACCCAAGTTTGTTCTTATCGAGACTTTAATTAAGGTTGGTTGAAATCGGAGTGGCTTTTGCGCGGTACTTAATAATGGGACTTTATTAAGTTATTTAGTAAATTTCAGCGAGGAGGTACATATATCAAGGCATTGATTTGATTTATAATAAGTATAAGTAAGCAAAACTAAATTGGTATCTAAAAAGAGGTAGGTTACCTATTAGAAAATTTAGTCAAAACTTCTACAGAAACGGATAATACAAATCGTTGCGATAGGCCCCAAACTTTCATTCTTAACGCGACCATTTAGCTTCCATCTAGACTTCTTAAAATTTTATTTCCGATCCAATGTTATCAGAATTTTATTTCCGGCCTTCAACAATATTCTAGTTGGCTAGTAATTGATCTTATCATGTAGAGTTAAAGTTTGCGAATTCAGCTTTCAATGCGACATTGGAGACTGTAATTGCTTCATTCATTATTAATCTTGATAAGTATTTAATATGAAGAAGCCAACCCTACTTGCAAAAGTAAACCGTTTTGTAGATAGGTTTGTTTAATGACTTGCAGCAATTAAATTTAACGAATTCTTACAAAGTTTTAACCTTGCCTTGCTTATCCTACGTAAACACGCCTGCGTTGACATAGCGTCCACTTAATTATCATAATCTATGAAGCCTAATGTAAAATGTATTCTATTGTCTGTCCGATTGTGAGCGAGCCGAGGTATTGTCGGGCGCTACAGTAATAGAGTTTAAACAAACAAAGTTGTAATCAGAATTATTTGCATACACAAATATTGAACACGAAGCTAATCACTATTGGTGTGTTATATCAATTTCAAGTTTTCAATTGAAAATTCGATTTTCAAACTAAGATTTTCGTATCGCTTAAATTAAATTATACTATGTATGGACTTGTGTATAATTCGTCAAACATGAAATATATATATAGGTACATATCATATATGTTTTATAAAATTACAACAAAACCTACAAATATAAGTAAATAAGAATGTAACTGTTAAGCGTTAATTTGACACAGTAGTTTAGGTACACAATATTCCAGGTTAGCAGAAAAAAAACAAAAATTCTTCTAACCAATAGAGAGTGTATGAATAACTTGACAAGCAATCAAGGATCCATTCAGGCCGTCGAATTTATAACCAATAGGAGTCTAGGAAAGATTTAATATGGGGTCAATGTGACATCTTAACTTAACGTACGGGTGATTGCATCGGTCGTAAACGGTTTGATTGCAATTTACGTCGAATGCGAAATCAATAGGCTGTAACTGCGGTAATACCCATTACCGTCGGATTAACAATAAATCGTATCCCAAACGTTAACCACGTCGTCTGACTATAAATAAACAACGCCGCCCACTAAATAATTTTAGCCCATTAAAGCGACAGATCCGACACAAATTAATCACAGAAATGACAGAGAGGTGTTTAACACTTTCCTGGGCGCCAAGCAGCCCAGAAAAGCTTGTCGCTACCGAAACAAAATAATATATTATAAATATTTCGTAGGAACAACGACACAGGTGTTTTTGTCTCATGAAAATGGTTCACTGGATCGATTAATGTTACCTTAAGGACATAAATAAATAAAGACATGGTTTATTTTAAAATTCCTTTGAATTGTTTTCTTTAGCAACATTTATTATGATCGAGGTTATTTATTTAGAGTGCGTGCGTGCGTGTGTGTGCGTGTGCTGGTGGTGAAATTCATGAATGTCCAAATGACAATACCCACCTATGGCAGGCAAATATTACATATTCTGTATCAGTAAAGTTTAGTGGTTTTGGATCTCCTGAATCGATCACGAGCGAAGTAATATGGAAGGCTTCGTCTATTGTCTAAGAGAATTGGCCGACTGGTAGGCTGACATAAGTATAGGTAATATGCGGTGAACATTATCATTATACGAGAATCCAAGTGTTCCTTCAAGTATCCATTTTTGACTCAATTACTGTTATGCAAACTGGGGTGCAAAACTTATACGGGGTGAAATTAAATCCAATGACCACATTGATAGGCAAGGTTCGTTAACTGCAACATTATCATAATAAAATGACGAATGAAATTGTACTTATTTTTGTGCGTCACTTTTAGCATGAAGTCCTAAGGTGCCACGCAAAATATCGTGCATTATTAAAATAACACCTACACATGTAGAGATAGAATCAGTTTTGTACTGCCCGTAGCGAATTTTTTTTTAGAACTTTGGTATTGCCTATAATTCAGAGTTTATTTCTACCTACTGCCCGTCCATTTAACGTGTGACATAGTACTTAGTACTAACATTGTAAATGCGAAAGTTTGTGAGTGTGGATGTATGTTTGTTACTTTTTCACGCAAAAACTACTGAACGGATTTGGATGGAATTTGGAAAACAGATAGTTGATAACCTGGATTAACACATAGAATACTTTACTTAAGTCTACGCGGACGAAGTCGCGGGCTAGAAACTAGTAGTCAAAAGAAAATGGCAAATACATAAAGTTCGCGACCTTTGTAAATGATCTGTAGGTTAGCACTATGAAAACAACTGTCTTTAGGTAAAGTTGAAGACAAATCACCGGCTCGATATGGCGGCCCGCGTCATCTGTCAAACTGGCTGCTAAATCGATCACGCGCGAACTAATATCGAAGTTGTGTCGACAGGCTGCGGGAATTTGGCGACCGGTGAACCAATGTATAGTCCGGGCAGAACTTTTTTGCACTACAAACTTGCCATGAATTCTAAGCTTCCCGTGAAAACTAGCCTCATTAAATTAGCACCTTGAATGGACTATGATCAGATATTTGTGATAAATAACAATCTATTGCCCCTTACCATCGAAGTTGTGGCGACATGGCTTTGGAATGGGCGAGTAGTAGACCGATTTGTCGTACAACTTGTCGTCTTTAGGGAACTTTTTCCTTGCATCGGCTCGGCGCTCTAGTATGGCGCACTTCGTTTTATTGGATGTTTCCGTGCAAAGTTGGCTCTGTCGTCTTTTTCTGCTCTCCTCGAGAAATCAACGAGCTCTTGTCAAGTGTTTTGTGAACATCAATTCTGTATGATGTTAGATTGGTCATAGTACAATAATATGCTACGCCTGGTACCTGTTCTCTTACCACGATGGCGAGGCTACCGTCACGTTAATAAATAAATAAGGACCATATTAATCGCATCATCGCCGATGACGTAGTCATGGGCCAATCACGTGACCTAACCGTCACGGGAAGAGAATATATGTTAGGTGGTACGATGTCGTATATATCTGGCATGTGTGTGTTTTCAATAGACATTATAATAAATAGTAGTAAGTACTTATTTAAATTGATACAGCTTTTTGTTCATAAGTTAGCGTTAAACGTTTAATACATTTCTCCTATATTACTTACTAGCTGTGCCCCGTGACTTCATCCGCGTAGTATTGGATTATTGGGTTAAAAAGTCATATATGTTATCCTATATGTTAATCCCGGTTATAATCTATCTGTGTTCCAAATTTCATCCAAATCCGTTCAGTAGTTTTTGCGTGAAGGAGTAACAAACATACATACATACAAACATCCACACTCACAAACTTTCGCGTTTATAATATTAGTAGGATGTAACAGTATTATTACTGTTACTGTGAAACCTCAACGCTGTTAATATTGTAACATAATATTTTGATTCTGTAAACGCCTACGTGTAATGTAATAAAGCTTAACAAAATCCGCAAATAATGAAAACATCCCCCATTCCGACGTTAAACCAATCAGTGGAAACAAGAGACGGCTGTAGTACAATTTCCTCACTACAGCTATACGAGATTATCCCGCGATGAAACAATAAATAATCTCCAATATAACACTAGCACTAGTGTTATAATAAATAATAATAATAAATATCGCCAGACAGACACACCAACTGTATGATCCCAAACTAAGCAGAGCTTGTACTATGGGTCCCGTACAATGGACTGGGGGCGATCCCAGGTACACCCAGACCAGGGCAAATTATGAAAAGGCCATTTCCGAAATTTGCCACGGCGGGAATCGAACCCGCAACCACCATGTGCAGTGAGCCGAGCGGCCTACGCTCGAACCACTGCGCCAAGCGGTCGGTTATATTTGTTATGTTATATTCGCACGAATATGGTGCGAGATATATGTTTATATTTATATTTTTTATATCCACGAACGACTCAACAAAACACTTGTAAAGGTCTAGTGAATCTCGGGGTTCGTCGATGTTTGCCGAAGGATATCCCGGGACAAACGAGTCCGGCCCGCCGATCCCGGGATCATGGCCGCGTTTAGGGACAACAATAGCGATGGAGGCGCCCTGATACGGCGATATATATTATCTTTGTTGACACCGCATCATGTAGGTCGTTTTTTGTCGTCAATTTTCTCATTGTTGTTGTAAAATAACTTTAGTCCCGCGTAACGGTGTTTCTTTTTGTAAAGCAAAAAGGATTTAGATGCGAGGAAACGCCATGACCCTTCAATCTCGGGAATGAAATGTCCACTCGCCGAAAGTAACATCAATTTCGTCCAATTTTACACTTTGACCTTTGTCGCCGTTCTCGAATATTGTGTGTTTCATGAGATGGGAAAAGTTTTATATATTACTATATAACTCACGTCCCGGCATATATGGCAGCATGTAGGTATATTTTTGACGGGGATTCTATTTTCTTGTTTTCTCAGACTGCGGCATGTAACAGTTCATACTGCAGGCGACCTAAATACGACTTAAATACCGTAATGAAGTATTAATTGTGACTTTTGTCTGAAACTAATACATAGGATTCCAGCCAAAAAAGTAATAATTAAAAGTTGTGCTTTCACAGTCTTCGACAAAAAATGTGTTAGGGATTAATATGTATTTAATCCCAGACCCTTATACTGTCATTTTGGAAGAAATTCGCAATAACAATGTATTCTACAGGCACTGGAAAGAAAGAAAAACATTTATTCGACACAGATACAATAACTAAAAAAACCTACCACTTACTACTACTAAATAAACGTCAGTGTTGCATTTTTTATGACAACATATCTCCATGAGCATGCGTCGCGCAGATATTAGTGTCAGTACAACAAGTCACAAAGCAGAATAGACGCAGGCAGGTAAATAAATAAATAAATATCGCCAGACCGACACACCAACTGTACGGTCCCAAACTAAGCAAAGCTTGTACTATGAGTACCGTATGTACAATGGACTGGGTGCGATCCCAGTGACATCCAGACCTGGGCAAATTACGAAAAGGCCATTTCCGAAATTTGCCCTGGCGGGAATCGAACCCGCAACCACCATGTGCAGTGAGCCGAGCGGCCTACGCTCGAACCACTGCGCCAAGCGGTCGTCAAATGCTTGTACATACATCACAAAATCGACTATGCCACGCGCTGCCCGGAACGGCATTTACCTGCATTTTACCATATGCTTAATTATTATCGTTTCCTATTCAGGTACGATTACACCGAGCTATTGATAGCTAAGTTACCGCACAAACAAATCACAATCATAATTTAGTTCCGAGAAATCTAACATAAATTAGTTTTCAATTGACTTTTAATTAGTCATATACATAACTAGCTGTGCCCCGCGACTTCATCCGCGTAGTATTGGATTATTGGGTTAAAAAGTATCCTATATGTTAATCCCAGTTTTAATCTATCTGTGTTCCAAATTTCATCCAAATCCGTTCAGTAGTTTTTGCGTGAAGGAGTAACAAACATACATACATACATCCACACTCACAAACTTTCGCATCCTACTAATATTATAAATGCGAAAGTTTGTGAGTGTGGATGTATGTATGTATGTATGTATGTATGTATGTATGTATGTATGTATGTTTGTTACTCCTTCACGCAAAAACTACTGAACGGATTTGGATGAAATTTGGAACTCAGATAGATTATAACCGGGATTAACATATAGGATACTTTTTAACCCGATAATCCCGAAATTTTTGCCAAGTTTAAATACTACGCGGATGAAGTCGCGGGGCACAGCTAGTTTATAATATTAGTAGGATAATTAACTGTTCAGTACGCAGTTAGTGGGATGTTCGTTGCAGTGCCGTGAGTAGTGAGACATGGCCGCAGACAATTAAACCACTTGACCCGCACGTTTGAGGAGGTCCGATATGACGGGGTCAATGGAGCGTCATGGGTCATAAGGTTTGAACTCCATTAGTCATGCGGTTGACAGAGTGCTATTAACTGCCTCTCCGTATCTGAATTATAATTATTATACCACTTATGGCTTTAAGGATGCTGCAATATAAACCTTTATACCTACTACTTGTGCACATCAAATGGATAAAGGATTGATTTGATTTTGGAAATTACCGTTCGGCGCAGTGGCTCGAGCATAGGCCGCTCGGGTCACTGTAAGATGTGGTTACAGGTTAAATTCCCACCGGGGCATATTTTGGAAGATTTGGATGTTACTGAGATCGCCCCCATTACATTATACGGTGCCCATAGTAAAATCTTTGCTTATTTCGGAACTATAAAGTTGGTGTTTGCCTAGCGATATTTATTTATTAATAAATGAAACTGGACAAAATGAAATGTATTACCGTCCTTATCATGTCCGTAACGTATGAGCAAAATGGGAATTGTTTTAGTTGTGTCAAATTTTGTTCAGTCAATGAATAACTGTAGAGTACGGTACTATTTGACAGCAACTATTCAACATAAATGACACCAATATTTAGAACCCAAACAAACCCTATATATTTTTGTATATGATTTAGGCTCGTGTTAATAAATCGATCTCAAGTCTGAGAGCGATCTTCGAAATGTCATTCTTATGTGATACCAGTACAACATTACATGTCATACGCGTACTCAAGATCACATCAGACTTGAAATCGATTTATGAATACGGGCCTTAGATTACGTTTCCTAAAAGAGGATAAGACAATAATTTTTGTTTCTGTTTCAGGTAATATTTACTGTATTTAAGGATCGCATTGGTGAGTTACTGTAGCATGTTTCTCGTGCTGCCTCGCTGGCCGTCAGTCCGCCGGGGCGTCGCGCCTCAAAAAATCTCATTCATAAAAGATTTTCATATAACTCAGCGTCGTTTACACAAAGTTATGTGCCAAAAAGAAATGAAAGAGGAATATTCTATGTTTGCACTGAAAAAATGTGTATTCTGCGAGTTGTACATCATAACAGCGGTCCTCTCCCCGGAGCCGGCGAAAATATTAAAATATCTGTCTTTGGGGATGGTAAATACACGGTGTAAGAAAAGATGAGGCGGGCTCAGTTCTGTCGATTCGATGTCCCTCAATTCGTTTGCTGAATTCTTAATGGCGGGTGGGGTCGGCCGCGGCTCGTAATCGCGACACTTTAGTATTTCGCCTGCGTCTTATCACGGTCTCCCCTATGCATCATGGTATGGTATGAAAAGTATTTAATCGAACTACAGCACCGCAGTTTCCATTTAAATAATTATTTTAATTAAGTAAGTCTTCCACGGATTAGCGACCATTATCCTCCGAAGTCTAAATACTTAGTAACACGTAACATTCCATAGTTTTGCTTTGTGAAGCAAGTAGGTGTCCCATGGAACATAACTACACGGTGAAAAGGAAAAGGTAGGTATACCTACAATTTTTTTCCGGGGAAATTTGAAGAACAAATTATGTCGTATGCATACAGTTGTCCAAAGATTGTATAAGTCTATTGAATAAAATGCCGAATGATTAAAAAACCTTTCTGCGTGTCTAATGTTGATACTATTAATAGGTATGTAATAAATAATTTAGCGATTTTGACGTCCCACTCCTGGGCACGGGCCTCTCCTCACCACAAGGAGGATTCAGGCCATAATCCACCACGCTGGCCGGGGTTGGCGGTTTTCACATGTCTTCCGAAAATTTGTTAGATTTACTAAGACACGGGTTTCCATACGATGTTTTTCTTCACCGTAAGCAAGTGATAATCATGTAGAAATTATGATTCGCACATAGATTTTAGAAAAACCCCGTGGGAGCCAGGGTTTGAACCCAGGACCTGGTGCCCGCAAGACGCGTGCTTAACCAATCAAAAGGGCAAAATTATTATTATTATTATCATAAACAGTTATGTTATGTTAAATGTTTGGAAATATTTTTCCGATTATTTCTGTGTCTTCTTTTGGGAATGCCGCATCCAAATATTGTCATTAATCATTACTTGAACTTGCCTCCAGGGATAATGTCTAGATAATATTTATAAAACATTACATTAAATATCGCTCAACCAATACGATTGTTCACTGAATGATAAATAAAATGTCAGTGAACTCATCGCGTCTCTGAAATATTGAAATCGCTGAATTACATATTTATGAAAATTATTTGTATTGAAAAATTAAATCTGCGAACGTTCAATTTCAAATGAGTGAACTGATGTTTAATTATGAAACATTTTTGGTGATTAACGACATTCGAAATAGCTAATTGGGATATTATTAACAAAAAATATAATTTCTGGAAACTACTTTTAGGAATCAATTCAGAAGACGAATTATTGTTACTCACCAGAATCATACCTTAGCGTCATCATAGGCACCTTTGTCGTGCCTGGCTTACAGGAATGCGTAGCGGGTCTAGCCCCATAAAACCTAAAAAATATACTCTTTACATTTTGGGCCAATTCTTGTTTTTAACCCCCGACAAAAAAAGAGGGGTGTTATAAGTTTAACATGTGTATTTATGTATCTGTGTATCTGTGTGTATGTCTGTGGCATCGTAGCGCCCAAGCGGATGATCAGATTTCAATTTTGCTTTTTTTGTTAGATAGGTATTTTGTATGTTATAAGCTGTGATAGCCGATTGGTTGAAGCACGCGTCTTGCGGGCACCAGGTCTTGGGATCAAACCCCGGCTCGCACCTCTGGATTTTTCGAAATCTATGTGCGAATCATAATTTATATATGATTATCACTTGCTTACGGTGAAGGAAAACATAGTGAGGAAACCTGCATGTCTTAGAAGATCTAACCAATTTTCGAAAACATGTGAAATCCGCCAACCCGCACTGGGCCAGCGTGGTGGATTATGGCCTGAATCCCCCTCATGTTGAGGGGAGGCCCGTGCCCAGGAGTGGGACGTGAAAAGGGCTAAATTATTATTATTATTAGGTATTTTGATCGAGAGTGTTCTTAGCTATGTTTCATGAAAATCGGTCCAGCCGTTTGAAAATTATCAGCTCATTTGTAGTGTAAAAAGTTGTCGCATCGGGGGTTTTCTAAATTTTCCATTTTAGTTATTAAAACACCAATATCAAAAACCCCAACCCTAGTTGGTAGCTAAGTAGGTATAATCTCTCCCTTATAACCGTTGACGCGGCAGTGCGTTCGCCAGCCCTAATTCCCTCCCGCTTAATTGATCTACATCGTCTCCACGAGATAATTTTGTTCCGGCTCGATCCTGTCCTATCGCTTGCGATTTTTTATAACCCGCCCCGTGTACGACAGGAGGTTGCGGTCGGGCGCGATAATGCCACTGAGTTCGATACCGCGATTTCTCAAAGTTACCTATTAATATAATTGTCTCAGATAAAAATAATGACTTTATAATTATTTACGTGTAATTTATAGAAAGGTTGTTAATTGGGTTTAGGTAATGGATCTTTAACTATAGATTGAATATATGCAAAAATACATGATATAGGTAGGCTCCTTAGTTACATGCATAGCCGTGAGTAGGTATAAGATAATTTGTAAATACACTTCAATTACCTAAGGCTCAATTCACACCGGGATGGCAGCGGTTCTCTGCAATCTAAGTGTAAAATGAGTCTAGGATAGACGTCATTTGGAAAACTTTAGATCGGTGTGTGTTTGTCGGTGCTTTATTAACCGTTTATTTCATTGTAACACTGAAACTAAACACATATTCAACATTAATTTGCGTACATAATTAGAGGAATCAAATTAACAGTCATAAACAGTGCTCGCTATTGACTCCCTTGACAGCGCACAACAACTCGCGGGCACCATTTAACATGTTCTCCGTATACAATTAGTATTTCATTTGGTACTGCGAAGATGTGTGTACAAGCCGTGTGGGAGTACCTACCGCGATATATTGCTTCTGTTCGTGAAGATTTATGTAGCTACACACATGTGTCGGTTCGTACATAAGGAACTAAATTGAGAGTTTGCGTGACTAGATATACACAATGATCGAACGCGGAAGCTGTGATTTGGAGCAAAAAAGGATTAATCTACAGGGAAAGAATCGCCCTATCAACCCCATGTTTTTAATATAAGTATTGTATCAGTGACGTTAGCGTGATTAACACCGTATTTTAGAAGTATTGTGTGACGACATAATTTTGTATCCTAAAGGTACTTTGCGAGAATTAATATTGTTACAAATAGTTGGATAATTAGGTATCTTTCAAACTTTATGTGGTATTTTTGCGATCATATGGATTTATCACCTACTAGCTGTGCCCGCGACTTCGTCCGCGCGGAATTTAATTGATAAAGTTTCATACAAACTTTCATCCCCTATTTTATCCCCTTGGGGGTAGAATTAATCAAAATCCTTTCTTAGCGGGTGCCTACGTCATAACATCTACCTGCATGCTAAATTTCAGCCCGATCCGTCCAGTGGTTTGGGCTGTGCGTTGATAGATCACTATGTCAGTCAGTCAGTCAGTCACCTTTGAGTTATATATATATAGATTATGATTGGGCACACATATACGTCACAAAAGTTTGTGTGATCGGTATCTCGTCTTGATAAAACAAATCTAATGATAAAACAAAATGATCAAATAAAACAAATCCTCAATATAGTAACATTATTTTGAAGACTTTCGCCCACCGGTGGACTGCGTAATAATTCAAAAGAATATCGAGTCCATAAAAACTAAACACGATAAGGACGACAATCCACCAGTAATAAAGGCAGAGGTTGAGTCTTTAAGCGGGAAACGAAACGACTCTAGTAGCGCAGGCTGCGCTACGCCTAATTGGCCTTACGATTACTACCACGACTACCTTTACAGAAAAATCTGTTTAAAGGTGCACAGTTTAAGGTCTGAATTTGTTAAAAATGTTGGAATAAAAGCCTTCGCGGGGCCCTGGTCCCTTTTTCCACGTGCTCGTTGTCAGTGTAATTGATCGTCGCTGCCTCCGCGAGATAATTCCGGCGTCACGTGATCCGCATTGTTGCGACCGTTTTATTACCGCCCTCACTTCCCAGATGCAGGGGAAATGCAAAACAAGCAGACGTTAATTGGACGAGATATGACTCAATGTTGGTACTTGATGTGCCACCCGAAATAGGACTTTATACCTATTTATTTATAGGTGTGCGAGTGGTTTTAAGGAAATTTTCACGCTGTTGATTTTTTTATGTGCTCAGTGTGATACCCTTATTTGCATGGGATCATGTGGATGTTACGGGAGCGTAGATATATTATACGCTTCGAATTATTAAAAAAAACGGATGCGGTTTAATAATTGAAATTGCCCGAAAAGCATTTTATTTCATTGGATTAATTAATGAATCAAGTTAACAAATAGCGTAGCTGTTACAATCGAGCGTGGCCATCAATCATGCCGGCATCGTTGGCTTAACCCTTCGAGGCTTCCTTTATTTCAGTAACATGAACAGAAACAATTGTCTTTGAGGTTGAATCGAATACAAAGTTAGCGATTGAATTAATTCAATTGTTCTGTTTCGTCGTCTAACAAATGGTAAGTTAAATGTGTCGCTCGAGCGTGTGTCGTACTTCGTCTCTATATAGTACCTATACCTTGTGTAAGTTTATGACAGGCTTCATATTGTATTAATAATGTTAATAGTCGAACAATTATTGTTGAAGCCATTTGAGTACAATGAAAATGTATCAAACATAATTCCCTGAATTATTTCTCTATTATTCAGACTTATGTTTTGAAATTATCAGTGATAGCCGATTGGTTATTAAGCAGGCGTCCTGCGTGAGTCCGCGGTTCAAACCCCGGCTCGCACTGCTTTTTTTTTTTAATTTATGTGCGAATCATAATTTCAATAAGATTATTACTTGCTTGGTGACGGAAAACATCGTGAGAAAACCTGTTTTCGAAAGATATGAAACCCGCTAACCTTCGCTTGGCAAGCGTTGTGGGTTATAGCCAGAATCCCCCTCGCATCGAGGGGAGGCTTGTGCTCACTAATTATTGTATTTTTATGTTTTATAATAGATAGCTGGCACTACAATGCCTTATGCGGTCGCGGCGGTATCTACCATGAATTAATATATATTCGGATAAAATTTAATTCACCAAACGTCCGACCGTCGGCATTACACGTCGCCAAATTATCGGTCATTGCGGCCACGACCCGTTGTTATCCCGATTATTCCCGATGACGATTGGGACGCCAAATATTGATATTGATTTGCACTTCAATTGATTCCCATCCGGCCTTTTTTGTTTTCATTTCATCACATTCTGAAAATAAACATTTCGATGAAATATGAAATCGGCCAATAGGAATGCCTCTCCTATAAACAAATAAATACATATATCGGTATATGATTGTGTGTTAAAGCAGTACTGTTATCGAAACCCTGTCATTGTGTCTCCGCATGCTACCAGTGAAATTCGAAAATATACAGATTAGAATGTAACCGCAGGCCAAACTAAGGCAGATCCAGTTTAGCCTGTTAGTTTTTTTTAGTGCGGGGATACGATATTCAAAATTTTAAATTTAACTCAATTTTTTTAATTTATGCTTACAACACCGCTTAATGGCCGCTTGCCGCAGTGGTTCGAGTGTAGGCCGGTCGGCTCACTGCACATGGTCGTTGCGGGTTCGATTCCCGCCGGGGCAAATTTCGGAAATGGCCTTTTCGTAATCCCATTTCCGAAATTTTCCCTAGTCTGGGTGTCACTGGGATCGCCACCAGTCCATTGTACAAGCATCGCTTAGTTTGGGAGGTGTGTCAGTCTGGCGATATTTATTTATTTAATAAGTAGTCCATATAAATGAAAATTTGAACTTAAGGCTTCATAACTTTAAAGGAGAGAGTGCAGCGTACTCAAAGTAGATCAAATATATCTATCGCTGAAAAAAAAAACTTATATACTTTAAGGGAAAAGAAAACGGCTCCATAACGCTGTACCTAAAGTCATTTCAAGATAAAAGAACAAACTTGAATATAATTTGTATTTGAGTCAGTTCGCCTCAGTTCACGCCGCCGGTGTGTCTGTCGGCTTTAGACTGCCTCCCAACTTTGTAACAGTGGAACAATTATAATAATGGGTTACACATAAAGTAAATTGGGTGGAAGTTGATTCGATTGTTAGTATGAATGTGTTCTACGGTCGGCACAGTATGCGACCCACATAATTGCTTTAGGACCGTAGATTGTTCAAGTTTTTCACTACTTTATGGGGAAATAGTTTCATGAATAGAGGACACGTGAAATAATTGAGTAGTTTTGTATACCCAATCTATACAAATAAATAAAATTTGAGTGTCTGTTTGTAATATCAAAATTAGACCTTTTCACTAAATGCATATGAAAGTACAGACGACACCTATAGCAAAAACGCTATTTAATTTTTTTTGTCTGTCTGTCTTTCTGTCTGTCTGTCTGTGTGTTTGTTCCGGGTAATCTCCGAAACGGCTGGACTGATTTTGACGGGACTTTTACTGGCAGACAGCTGATGTTATAAGGAGTAATTTAGGCTACTTTTATTTAAGAAAAACAAAATTACAAAAAATGGGTCCTGTCACGCGGGCTCAGAACGCGGGAGCGGGCTTTTTTGTTGAGTTAAATTCCACGCGGATGAAGTCGCGGGCTCAGCTAGTCTACAATATATTTTTTTTAGATTTTTTCAATGTTGCTAATCGAGCATACGACCACTACCCCCTTATTAATAAACCTGGATTGGCGGTTAAGTAGTTACACCATATTTTGTCTTCTTCTTTCGAATGTCAAATTACTGGTGATAGAAAGAGATAGTTCGGTGTTTAACTATTCGCCCTTAATCACGTTTATTAATAAGGCTAAGGAGATCTATGATCTTTAAAAAAATCACGAATAGGGATTTTAGATTCTCACTTCAACATTCAGAACTTACTTAAACCAGTTACTTTTACCATGTTACATTATAATTTGCACATTATCGAAGGAAGCAGAGCGCTGTACGCATGGAGGTATAATTATTTATTACTACAACACCTGCGACAGGACGTGGAAAGTTTCCTTTAAAAGTCTCACTCGGTTGGCCTCGGGTAATGGGGGGAATAAGTCTACGTTCCTCGCGCCTAATTTGGCAACCCGACGCGCGGAATTTATAGGGGTGGGGCCTCTACGGCTTGAAATATTCGAAGGCTCCACTCGCCCGTGAGTTATGAATGAATCCCGTTAAAGAACCCGGAAAATTTCTAACGGCGCGCGTAACGGTTTCGACATGGTCCGGGATAACTGGAGGCCTCATTGAATTGTCTATATTTTGAGACGTTTCAGTAAAATTTAAGGTTACTCTGCGTATTATAAAATTAAAATTACATTGCCCCTCTTTGCATGTTAAAGGTAATTGAACTCATGAATGTTTAATTTGGGCGAATGTTTATGTGAGTGTTGGACGCGTTGCAAAATAAACGGAACGATGTGTTTTATACGGTGCTCGCATTCGCAGAGTTAAGTACGAGGTAGGAAATACAACTAAGGAGGAGATAGTAGAGAATCAGCGCTAGGAAATTGAATATAAAAAATAAAAGGATGAGCTATAATGGGCGATACATCGGTAACAGGCGCGCGACGCGGCGGTCCGCATTCAAATCTGTTTGATTTATGCGAAGTAATCGCTTCGACGCTCCTGTCTGATGGAGAACCGGAGAAAATGGCTGACTACATTATTTATGAGATCTACGTCTATTAACTAACGATGTTGTAGGAATAATATAAAAGCTACACCGTAATCGGCCGCAGATCTGATGTTACAAAAACAAAATACAGAAGTAGTGGCTATTACGAGTACAAGCTGATTCCCCGCAGAGTCTTGTATGAAACATAACTAAACTCGTAAAGCACCGATACAAAACTTGATGAACGAGCAACTTGTACGCAGTTGGTGTCAAGTTTAATAAGGAAGTTGAGTAAAAGTATGTCCTCCGGTCTGGCCCGTGGTGCCTTCCCCGGTTATTATAATAGAACACTAAACTACCGTAATACTTTCACGGTGAAAACTTCAAATTGAATTTCCAGTTGTGTGAATATTTCAAGCCCCCGTGCTGTTGACTTTTAAACATCGTTCCGTCCGCCCGCACATAACATTTACAATGTAAACATGTGGTTTCACTTTTAAACAAAGTTTCGAACGAATTTATTATAATGTTTTTAAAAACCCAATTGTTATTTGCACAGTGATTTTAATTTGGAACTTCATTTGAGTAACCTGTGCTATCTACGTAGATAAAATGTTTAAAATTTTATTACAAAAAAGTGTTTAACGTTTGTGTAATAAGCCTGTTTATGTTTACACTACCTGTGCCCCGCGACTTCATCCGCGTAGTATTGGATTATTGGGTTAAAAAGTATCCTATATGTTAATCCCGGTTATAATATATCTGTGTTCCAAATTTCATCCAAATCCGTTCAGTAGTTTTTGCGTGAAGGAGTAACAAACATACATACATACATACGTACATACATACATACATCCACACTCACAAACTTTCGCATTTATAATATTAGTAGGATGCTGTAAGTCAATACTTAACGGTACCTTTATTAATACATGCGCTAGAGTCGTCAGCAGAGTCTGCGTCAAACACTTTACTGACAAATGGTTAGGTCCTCGTGTGACCGTTAGAGGTGACTTACAATGTGTAATACGATTAATATTTTAGAAAGAAATAAACGTTTATTGACTACAAGACGAACATGAGATACAGTAGTAAATGTATTTTACGTAGACACTAGCGCTTTAGGGGCACAACACGTGTTGGTAACCGGTACCTACATTTTCTTTGTAAAACAACTTAGCAAAGATTATCCGTAGGAAATCAAGTCACGTATCAGGTTTGCTGGCGTGAAGGTACTTGTTCGCGATTGGTTGCAGATCCGTCGAGGAGATATGTGGGGGCCGAGAAAGAAGAAATGAAATAGATTAACTTCATATCCGTTGAAGAGGAACGTGACAGCGATCGCGTATTGTCTGAAAGGACATATTTACACTAAGATATCCTTGAAATTATCTATACAAATAGATAAAATTGGAGTGTTTGTTTGTAATATCAAAATAACTCCGTTTCACTAAATGCATATGAAAGTACATACGACACCTATAGCAAAAACGCGATTCAAAAATGTTTGTCAGTCTGTCTGTCTGTCTGTATGTTTGTTCCGGGTAATCTCCGAAACAGCTGGACCTATTTAGACGGGACATTCACTGACAGATAGCTGATGTTATAAGCAGTAACTTAGGCTACTTTTATTTTAGAAAAACAAAAGAAAAACAAATGGTTCCTGTCGCGCGGGCTCAGAACGCGGGAGCGGGCTTTTGCGATTTTAAATTTAACTTAGCATAGATATTTCTTTATTAACTTCATTATTTATTAACATAATTATTCACTTTTCGAACATTTTCTGTTAAATTATTTTTTTGTTAAGTTAAATTCCATGCGGACGTAGTCGCGGGCTCAGCTAGTATATTATATAACTTATTGCTTTCATAAAATTACCTTTATCAAAGTCCTACGATCGGATTCTGTAGATTGAACTCATTGTAAGTATGCCTACGTTATTATGATAGTAGTTGAAATCAAGGCATCTTGAAATTAACGGAGTAATCGGTTGAGCTATTAAGATTAAAAGCCTTTGTCGAAACTCTGACTAAATAAGTTTAGGCTCAATATGCCAAAGTATTATGAATTACGGCAGCGAATATAATAACAAGTAGCTTCAAAATTAGTACCAACACATGATATTGTTGTTGTAATTTTTTAATTGAAGGTGTGATTTTTGCTATGAGTATAGAATAAAGGAAATCTGTTAACGTATCATTTCCAGTCCTAGATATGAAAATTATATAACATACCACAATAAATCAAACAACTAAATTAATTAAATTATGCATTCTGAGTCTGAGAAAAACCACAAATCACACTGTATTTCCTGAAAAACTAAACTATCCGTTTCCGACAAAAACAGTCTTGACAGAACGACATACAGACAGACGGACAACAAAGTGATCCTATAAGGATTCTGTTTATTCTTTTTGAGGTACGGAATCCTAAAATATGCCAATCTGGTTATACTTTTCACCGTGAACTACGCATTCAACACAGGCATTAATTACCCAAACAGCGCTCGATAGAGGTGACTGCGGCCAACACCGAGCTGCACCATCAATAAAGCAGGCGACATGAAGCGCAGGGCACTCGCTCGCCAGCTAATTTTCATACTAAACGAGCGGGTGCATTATTAAAATGTGCTCTGACGTGACAACCCTCGACCTCTGCGAGACTGCGAGCATTTAAACTTGACTCGGTAACAGACCTGTTAAGTATTTAAGGTGTTTGCTACAGTGGGGTACTAGTTTATGGCAGCGGTGCACTGGCAGGTACTGTAATGTCCCTCTAAATTGTCTAGTATGCAGCGTTCATAACAACACTTCATTTATTAATAGGGTTATCTTAAATGCACGCCCGTTTTGCGCTTGAAGGTGTGGTAACTACTTTGAAATTAATGGAGTTTACAATGTATACGAAATTATTAAATCATGATGTTAGTGGTCTTTATCTTACGATGGACATGGGATTTAAGATTAAAGAAATGCTTCTCAATGCATTCCTTACATAACGAAACAAATTGGACAGTTAAAATGGAAAATCATTAAAAATGCACCTAAAAAAAACTATTTTTAAGTAAAATCCCCAAGGATTCTATTTTTACCAAGACTTTCATCTTGTATTTTAACAGTTTCATCTTCCTTTCTTACGTAGAAACCTTGCATCTGTGTTTTACACTACCAAGTATAGCTCGTATAGTATGTTTCTGTTACTCCAACGATACTTGAGAACAACAATTTAACACTTAGTTAAAAAGCTTTCCCAGTCAGACTGCGCGCGGGGGAAACAATACATTTTCTTCAACTCCCAACTTCGAAACATCTGCCTCTACTCTTGACATGTTTGTGCCATCCATCTAACGTATTTTCATACTCGCAGTGAGAGAGCAGGTGTCAAAACTAAAGGACGTTAGGCTAATGTATGCAGATTGCATCTTTCGCTACTCGTGGGCGCGCCGCGACTGTACACTTGCCCGTAGTATGCATTACCGCATTAGCTCTACTTTATTTAATGGTCTATTGCGGAGAGCTGGCTCTTTAATATGGCTTTCACGCGTAATCAGACGCTATTAAGCATATAGTGTATAACTTATTTAGGTTTCTTTGAAACTTTTTATATACGAAGACTAAAAACATCATCATATATATCCTAAATACTAAAAATGCCCTAATAAGGGTAGCAGCATAAAAATAAAAAAGATAATCTTTAATTTGATGTTAGCAACTGTCTGGGACTGACCCGTCAAAGTAAACTACAATAATACTGTATAAAGCAAGCACAGTTTAGTCCTGACATTTTATATAATCTGTGCTGATATTCATCGTAAGAGACACGCGTACATTGCAGTCAGATACCCGCCCTCATATCATTCTCTTCTAGACATTTCACAGTCGGGCGCGAACGATTACGATACCTACTACGTAGAAAAGTCACGTTGCCGTTAAAGGCATACAGATTCAGACAGATACTCGACTTACCACTTGCCCAGGTCTGGGTGTCACTGGGATCGCCCCCTGTCCATTATACGTTACCCATAGTTTAAGCGTTGCTTAGTTTGGGACAATACGGTGGTGTGACAGTCTGGCGATATTTATTTATTATTACGACAAGTCAACGCTATAGCGCGGCTCCCACAACAATGTTACAAAATGTAATTAATTCTATAATTAACCATTTAACACACGTGTACTTATGTAAGCGTTGTCTCAAAGCCTTCAAAACAAATTCAATTTGAAATTGGTGCCGCAACACGGGGACGTTTATGTCATAAATGGAGTTATTTTTAGACGCGAACAGAATACCAAAATAGAATTCGATACAATAGGTTTTTGCTGTATTTACATTCATTTTAAGTAAAGCGTATATAGAAGTTTAGGCTCTGAACCGAAACAGGTGGATTTTGTAGCTCAATAAAATATTTGATGAAAACATAAATACAAAATGAGGTATAATTCAATATTTCAACATTAATTTTCTTTATTTCCGAGGGGCCAGCCAGGTGGAACGCAAACATAATTAGTATTGACACTGTCAGCAGTAATCAGGGCTGTCGGTGTTAATTTGCTGACTATCGATTAAATTAACTTTATTTCGTTCGAATGATTCGACTTATTGTTAACAAACAAATTAATATTTTGTAATTTGTCAATCACTATGTAAGTCCTTTGTTAATAATGTTAATTTTAAGGTCCATCAGATGATCACCACTTATTTCGGATACCCAACGGGATTATTAATGATGTGTTAATTTTATATTGCTAGTCTTATACGAATACCGTCAACTTAAGGAAATAATCAAATTGAAATCCTCTGTTGAAGAAATGGCGTTAATAATAATTATTAATGTAGAGTACAGAACAAACTTGTGCTTATACAAGCTACGGAACTGTCTGAGAGTCTAGATAACTTTAAATTTAGATGTACTTAACATCGTGAAAAAAAAGTATAAGGTATTCAAATGACACACGCTCTAAAGGAATTTTGCCTCGATTGGAGTTTCCCAGTTAAATATTAATAAAAACGTGAAGGCACTTTTGAGACACCTTCGCGAGTAGACGCGCCGTGATGCATATTTAAAACAAAGGAGGAGGGCGGAACAGTGTCCCTCAGTAGGCATAAGATGTAAATGTCGAATGGAAACCTAGGTATATCACTAAAACTTCGGAATTTAAATGAATGTTCATGATATTTCTATCTCAGTCACTGAAAAATCTTAGAACTATGTCATCACCATAAATTAACATTTTGACGTCACTCAACGCATACCCAATTTGATTACTAATACATTTAAATCTAAGCGTAATCCGGGTGACAAGCGAGGTCCACACGATACTATAAAACAGAGCTGGCAGCAATTCATCTCAAGATAAATCCGACCACGCGTAAGACACCTGTCAGATGTCGGGACGGGCGGCGTCTTGTCTCGTCTCGCCAAACAGCCAGGGTATTAGCTCCCGGGGTGAATTAGAATATTTCCAACATAAATAAAACGATAATTAACGTTTAAACAAACCAAGTTGAAGGGATCAATTGTGTCAACTTGTTGTCTTGCGACTTTATACCTTGTTTGCAGACATCGATTGAGGTTTTGATGTTTTAATGGAAGCAGATGAGTTATAAGGAAATTGTTATCTACAACCAGTTTAATTAAACTTATACATCTTACATTACATGTTCCTTTGAAGAGGCTATAAAGGTTTACGGTTTACAGATAAACATAACGCATAACGAAAACGTAGCAAACGTAACGTCTTGTTTCTTTGAATTATTACGGGTTCACGCATTGTTTACACAATACACATAGCTTCATAAATCGTGACATGCTCACTGTCGCGGATTCAATTTGCTAAATTTAAGACGTGCTAACATTATTAATTTAGTTGTAGCGTTTTCGGCGTTGTTACGTGTCTCATTTGCACAAAAGATACCGTCAGGCCCCCGGGCCGCACCGCCGCCGCCGCCGCGTCGGGACGCCGTTGCAATTTGTCCCGAGATAAATCCAGCCGCAGACAGATGTTGTGTGTACTGTAGTTATTCAAACTCCTTGCTCTTTAAAAAAATATTGTACGTCCATTTTGTTTATAATAAACACGCAAAACATCAATAAGTAAGATTACGTTGTATTAGAAATCATGGTTTATAGGCACATGTTTTGATGCCACGTTAGTCTTTATATTGTTATTTACGCGTATGCGTGTATTTCGAATAACGTAATTAAAATAATACCTAATTATTGCAATGTCTTCGATTTAAAATAACTAAATAACGGGCAGAGTTCGCCTTTGTTTGATAGACGGAAGTTAAATTAACTAAGACTGTATTAATATTGACCTGCTATTAAATTATTTCCCGCGGATAATTGACCTTTCAAATGTAAACAGTTACCACTTTGATTGACAGCAGTTTGCGGTCTGTTATTGAAACATTCATCTCGACTGTCTCGACACGAACGCCAGCCACGGTCGTCACTATGGCTTCCGAAATAGCTTTACGGCCATTTTCTAACACTTCAAAGGGGGTCATTAAATGTCGAGGGACGCTCATATAAATTTGGATTTCCGAGACGTGCACCGTTTGCGAGCGCCACCTGGTAACTGTCAACATGCACTGCCAATTCGAATTCGGGGCCGTCTAATTGGTTGGCGACTCGTTCCAAATATAAATATTAAAGGTCGAAAACGGAAATCGCGTAACGAGGTGGATAGGGATGACGGGAAAGGGTCGTATCGGGTCGTGCGTGGTTGATAAGCGCTCTGACAATTTTTGACACGAATTAATGAGCGCGTGAATTGAATTATTTCCAATATTACTCAGTGGCGTTTTAATGTTTCACTATTTTTCACCGATGCAGTGATGACGGTGTGAATAACATACCTAACTGATAGTAACATACTCGTAAATGATCTGCCACTGTTCTTGTTCAAACCTTTCATTTATCTAAACAAATAAATAAAATTGGAGTGTCTGTTTGTAATATCAAAATAACACCTTTTCACTAAATGCATATGAAAGTACATACGACACCTATAACAAATCCGCGATTTATAAAAATTTTGTCTGTCTGTCTGTGTGTTTGTTCCGGGTAATCTCCGAAACGGCTGGACCGATTTTGACGGGACTTTCACTGGCAGATAGCTGGTGTTTTAAGGAGTAACTTAGGCTACTTTAAGTTTAGAAAAACGATTAGGGTTCCGCGTAAAAAAAAGACACATGAAATCAAAGAGTATCTCCGAAACGGCTGGACCGATTTTGACGGGACTTTCACTGGTAGACAGCTGATGTTAGAAGCAGTAACTTAGGCTACTTTTATTTTATAAAAACAAAATTAAAAAATGGATCCTGTCGCGCGGGCTCAGAACGCGGGAGCGGGCTTTTTGTTAAGTTATATTCCACGCGGACGAAGTCGCGGTCTCAGCTAGTATATACATAGTATATACATAAATAAAAGTGAAGTGTATGTTCATAATGTAATAGCTTTTTAAAAATAACACCTTTTTACTAAATACTTATATTAAAGTAAATAGGGTAACAACTTTGTACTTGTTCCGGCTAATCTCCGAAAAGGCTGGACTGAGTTTGCCTGGACTTTGGAGCTGAGAGTAACTCAGGATACTTTTTTATATCGAAGTATCACGCGAGCGGAGCCGCTAGCAATAGCTACTAGAACATAAATCCATAAATTGGGATCAAGCCTGGCATTTCGACCTGACGCATATCGTCTGGCGCAAAAAATATTTTTACTGGTAATGAAAAATATACTACGTATAAAAAGATTTCTTACATTCCGACCAGAGAAGACCCCAAAGCAATACTTAATGGAGTATTATTTATTTTTAATACAACTTATTACGGTGGATCCTTTAAATTTCGTGGCCATGGTGTCGTGATATTTCACATAGGTTGGCGTCCGAATAGGTAACCTTTCCGATTCACAGCGACCACCGGTCGTAAAATGAGGGGGCGGTATTCTCAAAGTCATGAATACGTTAGTTCGGTGGGGGTGGCCTGTTTAATAGTTAAATAGGCCGGCTACATAGAAGGGGTACGTGTTTCGTATGCCTGGTCGGTCCCCCCACCGACCAGTTAGAACAAAACGAAAAATATTGTCTTTGTCTTTTATTAGGTCGCTAATATTTACTTAAGGTTCTATCCCTTGTAGGGTAATAGTTGGGACTATAATAAGGGTAAAGCCTCTATTGTTATAAAGCTTTACAACTTTCTCTAATAAATACATCACTTAACTCACATTAAGCCAGATAGAAGCAATGCTATGTGTGCCTACTTTAATTAATCAGTGATACATTTTACAATCTTATCTCAAAATAACATTCGCTGGTATTTTAGAGTTCAGTGCCTAATCAAAGTTTATAAATGTCGATATCGGTTAATAGTAAACACTTGTAACCACGAGATCGAATGCGTGATTGGCATACACAAACAAACCCTTTTGGGGCCGATTCGGTATCGAAATTGTATTTGCAAGGGGCAGAGTGGGCCAACACACTCATACACCGCGAAGATTTCCATGTCTTGCTCAAATATTGTATACTAACGCAGCGATTCCAATATACGAATACCAGGAACGCAGATGACGTTGGTATGGATATCTTGGGAACACCTTACCTTTTGCCAGTAGGTAGTATTTTAAGTTTTATATGTAATAAGGTGCCCGGATTTCAGCAGCGACGGTCGCCGACCCTAACGTTAAAACTAAACGATTTTGCTAGATGTCCGTGTTTGTTTCAACATTTTTTTCTGCTACATTACATATTAAATAGCCCGTTACAGCGAATAATTAACCGATCAATTGATCACGCAACTGAAAACTTATTGACTAACGAAAAACACTGTTGGCAATAAAATTTTCAAGAATAAGTTTATAATAAAGAAACGACAAAGGAGAACGAGACTATTCTTAATACTAAAGTACAAATGAGCAAGTAGCGAGTCGAAATGAGGCTCCCGACTGTTCCTTGCTGGCTTATAAAGGAGTTTAGAGTGTTCCAGGGACGTCGAGTGGGCGCCAGAGTGCGCTACACGCGTTCGGCGCTTGTCGACCGACGCTCCTATATACAAAAGTGGGTTGTTATGATCCCCTGGTACGCAGTAATGAACTTTTGTCTGTGTTTTTGTCACTACTACTCTGTACTTTTCTCGCGTAATGACAATGGCTCATTACACAATCTAGATGATAATACCAATTAGGTTCCAGGTTCTTACACCAAAATTAGCTGTTATAATAAGTAGGTGCATATGATGACAGATCATGATAACGTAGGTTAACTATGAGAAGAGGATAGAACGTCATATAAGCGGCAAAAAAAACGCCGCAAATCCAATAAAAAGTCGTTGCCTAAGTGGACGCGTAATATACGCTTTTCATTAAAAGTTAAAGACTTTTCCTGTGTGTGGGGGATGCAAATACATATCCCATACATAGAGAGATTTTAATTTAAGAGTTTTATTGCGCTCTGACTGCATGCACAGTTAATATTTTCCGCCGCGTTCGAACGCGGTTAAAAAATAAAGTTAGTCTAATAAAGACGAGGTTTTAGCGGTGTTGATACAAATTTTACAAATTTATTAAATGAATAATGAATTATATTTATCGATATGTGTGTCGTAAATTTTGGGACTTATTTTGATTTGTAGTTAACTTTTTATTATTCACACAAAAAATAATTGAAGGTCACAAATTATGTTTTTCTGGTAAAGCCGTTTATTGCAGATATTAGGAAGGAAACTGTAAGGGGAGAAGATTTCAATACCATAATAATGTGTTCCTATCCATTTTTGAAAGTACTTTAGTTGCTAGGTAATTAATTAAAAGTTAAACACTCTGACTTCGGAAGATACATTACATCCAAAACTGTGTTAGCACGACTAGTGTTAATTACCAGCAAGATTTAGGGCTCTCCTCTAGGTAGTGTATCTCTCGTTATCTGCGGTATCGCCGGCAGTAGCGATTTCGATGTGGTCACGTGGCATGATAAATTAAATTGCTTATAGTTCCGCCCGATAATGAATGGCCCAAAATGTTGTCGCTACAAAGGATTTGTAATGGACCTAATTGATTCCTATTCCAGTGGGTATTAACGCACCCCTCCTCTTTTATGCTATTATAACAAAATTAATATATGAAACTAAAAAGTACGGGGTCCGGGCGGGCGGGGGCCATCTCATCTGTATCAATAACGCGATGAGAGAAAATGACTTTAAAAAGTTTAATATTTAGTATTCTGAATGAAGAATGCTTAAATTACAGAACTAAAAGTAGTCATTCTGAAAGCTTCACATCCCTAATTATATGTCTAAGTGTTAAGCTTGTCGCGTAATTAAATCGAAAACACACAGACATTACCTGGAAACCCACTTAGAAACAAATATATATAGTTACCTTTAACGTGTGTAGGACACAAGAACCCCGCAAGGTGGGCCCATCTCGTGTGAATGATGCCGAGTGCTCGGCGACGCGTTGTTAAAACTCAAGTCGTGTAGAGTCGCGCGCGCTAATTGTGCTCTAGGTGGGGCACACCCCCCCCTCCTGCACCTCCGGTACCCCCTCTACTGACTCTACCTAGTGCTCTACACTTGTTGTTTTTGAAGCTCATTGTACAAAGAGAAAAACTTTTACGAATGTTGACATTGAGCTCAGGCGCTGGGTAAAGCAGTAGGTGAGAGTGTTTTTAATTAGGCGCTACGGGGCAAAGTTCCGTATTATTATCAGCATATTGTTTCTAAATTAGTATTCATACTATTTGGCTTTATCGCGAAGTTTTCTTTTATTATATTGCCTATCTGAATTCCTAATACAATGTCTAAGGAAAACTAAATTATAACAGTATCAATGACAGTCGGGACCCATACAAAATCTAGACCAGCTCAAATATTCCCAATAATGGGTCCCGACTGTTAATTAAAGAGATTTACTTAACAGAATTCTAGACCATAATTGACTTTTCTTTCTTTTCAGTTTTTATTTATAGTTCACTTTTTAGGTAGTCGGGTTTTTTGATTTTATAAATTTACTTTTTTTTTTTTACATTTCCATGTATCGCCATAACTAGTATTATTCCAATAAACCTAAACACATTACTAGCGGGCCAGTAAAGGATGGACAAGTGTTGCCCGTTTAATCGCAGCTGTAGAAAACGCAGGCGACAAAACCAACCTCGGATACAAACCACAACAACTCTGCCGAAGTTTAATTCAATCGGTGTGCCCCACTGAGTGTTGTGAGGGTGGCGGGGGTGAGGGCGGCGTCGGTGGGGGGGAGGGGGGCCTCGCGAGGCGGTGTTAATTACTACTCATGTGGCAGGCCACATATCGCGAACTTTGGCGCCCAACGCGGGACTCCAGCCACTGTATTTATCTTTTAATGTCAGCTGCGGATGGGGGGGGGGGGGGGTGCGTGTTTAATCTTGTTTGTGAACATTGTGGGTTCATAGAAAAAGTTTTATTATGACCAGTTTTTAGCACACAGTTGCTCAAATGGCTATAGTAATCTTGCTGTAATTAAAAACCCACGTCGTCAACTGACTACGCTGTCGTAAAAAAATGTCTCTGAAGTATTTTAATTATATGCTTTTAATAGAAACATAATATATAAGTAATAATATATAAGGGGAAGCCTGAAAGTAGCGCCGGTGACAGAGAAAATAAAGAGCGGAAGGTTAGCGTGGTATGGACATGTTATGCGAAGAGAGGATGATCATGTGGTCAAAAAGACGATGAGTATGAGAGTGAGCGGTAGTCGGGGTAGGGGACGTCCTAAAAAGACGTGGATGAACTGCGTGGAAGAGGGTATGACCGAAAAGGGAGTGAGTGTAGAGATGACGGATGATAGGCTTGAATGGAAGAAGAGAACGTGCTGCGCCGACCCCACCTATTGTGGGATAAGGGCAAGGTGATGATGATAATAGAAACATAATATATCGGTTATTTTCATTTATGTAAAGCAACTAGAATTTAATCAACAGAAATAAGTAAAATTTAATATTAAAATCGTCCAACGTTTCAATCAAATATTCCAGTCGTACCTACTCCGCGTGGCTGCGTCGGATGCCTCAAACATTCCCTTCCCTTGTTAGAAGACGACGAATCTCTATGAACGCGGCCCTCTTCCCACGACGACGCTTTCTCATGTAAATTTTAGAGATTTCCTTCCCAAACTCGATATATAAGTTAAACGGTACCAGCGAGCTTACGTGCCCCTTATAATAAATATTATGTCAATACCAATAGCTGACTTAAGTCTAGAGCAGTGGGGCTTATAATAACTTACCTCCAAGTTAAATAGTTTCACTTTTCATTTACACTTTCACAGTCTATAGCCAAAACTAGGACTTTTTGTTATATAAGACTACCTATTAAGTAGATTAATAATAAAAACGTAGCTTGAAAACAACAGTTATCTTTATCCTCATAAATCCTTTTCGAATGGTTGTAATAAATTAAGTCTACTCAATGGAAGTGGAAGTCTACTCAATGGAAATGTGCTGGCCACATATACCGCAGAATGGACAACCGATGGGGAAAATAGTACTCGAGTGGCGACCTCGTGCAGAACGCAGAATAGTAGAAAAGCCACCAGCGAGGTTGTCCGACGATCTGGTGAACTTGGCAGGAAAAAGAAGCATCCAGGGATGCGGAAGGCACAAGATCGGAAGGAATGGAGTACTATGGAGGAGACCTACACTCAGCATTGGGTGATGATGGGTCGAAAATGGTGAATGGAATATTGATAATACTCTTTATCATAATTCGATAAAAAAATGTGGTAACAGGAAATATTCCTCTTTTATCAAGTTGTTTTTCCTCGAAGGTAATATAAAACATGATATTATTGAAAATTGAAACATTTATAAGCTAAAGGGGATCGATATCGGCAGCGGAGAGCCGCGGGTCCATCGACATAAATTCGTATTAGTGCCACCTCAGGTCGAGTTTACGATGCCTCACGCGCGCTTATTGCCCGTCTAGATATTAACCCGCCACGATAAATGTTTAACACAAATAAAAATAACTGCATTTAATGCTTACCCATTACGTAATTGAGCATTTTCCATAAAGTTATAGGTATCGTATTTTGTCTCTATTTAGATACAACTTTTGCGACGACTTTAAAATAAAATAAAACGATTTAAAAAGTTCAGTCTGCTTAGGAGCGGGAAAGTTAGACTAGAAGGCTGCTTCAAACCAAAAGATGAACTTTGAGTGAAGAAGACATCGTTAGAGGTGTCGTGAACTTTTCATCAAGAACTTAAACTGACGTGGATTCATAGTTGGTAATTGAATATTGTAATAAAATCTCCTTAAGGTGATGGGGGCGGTCGTGTTCTCCATACATATTTCATTCCGAATTTATACGAGACACACAAAGTTTTTCCTTAAAACAATGGATTTTATCACTTCTAAATAAATTATTGTATTCGCATCTAATGATTTCAGGCATTTAAAAATAGATTAACATAATCAAAATCGATCGTAAAGTTTGTTAAATTTTACGCCTGTGTGTGTGAATTTGTCAGCGCCATCTGACTAAATTAGGCCATTATTATCATAAAATTTGTACTTTGAGTAAACTGCGTGCTAATAGTGTACTAGTTGAAATGACAGATGGTGGTGACCAAATTTTTATTGCAAATATGTATATCCCTATATTGCGCCATCTATATTAATAATTCCGTCAAGGGGTACGGTAGACTCGATTGAAACGTTACCAGAATAATAAAACTTAAAAAATAATGATTTTGAGTCGACAACATATATCCGCAAAATTCGGATTGTCGTGATAAACAATGTTATAATTATAATATTCGGCACAGTACCGCCATATTTTCTATGGACGCATGTCAGTCAGTGTCAGTGATGACAGTGCCAGTGTTCTTAGTTGGTGGGCCATATTTTTAAAGAAAGACGAAGAAGTGCATTTATTGATTGAGCTGTCAGAACAAACAAATTCAGTGTTCAATGTTCATGATGTTTCCGTACGAGTATTCATTTCATTTATTTTTGCTTTCCATAGTGATTAACTTAAATCATCATCATCATCAGCCTATGCTTGTCCACTGCTGGACATAGGCCTCCCCTAATGAGCGCCATAGCGCCCTGTCTTCAGCTTGCCGCATCCAGCATCTGCCTGCAGTCTTTCGCAAATCGTCATCCCACCTGGTCGGAGGGCGTCCTACACTACGCTTGCCGAGTCGAGGTCTCCACTCAAGAACACGTTTAACCCAGCGGTTGTCGGTTCTTCGCGAGATATAGCCAGCCCACTGCCACTTCAGCTTGCTAATTCTTTGGGCTATGTCGATAACTTTGGTTCTCTATCGGATGTATTTGTATTTCTATTAACTTTGTTTGGATGTAAACACATCATGCCGAAAATTGTAATGAGTCACATTTCACCCGAGCGAAGGCGGGTTTTCATCTTTTATTATCATAATAATAACATTCAATAAAAAAATGAAGTAACGAGCTAAGTATTTTTAATATTTTCCGGACATAATACAATACCAAGTTTCTAATAAATAAATTAATGTATCGCTGACATGATAGGTATCAGATAAATAAATAAATATCGCCAGACTTACTCATCAACTATATGGTGCCAAACTAAGCAACGCTTGTACTATGGCTACCATACATTAAACTGGTGGCGATCCCAGTGACACCCAGACCTGGGCAAATTACGAAAAGGCCGTTTCAGAAAATTTCCTTTGTCGGGAATCGAACCCGCAACCATCCGATGTTGTGAGCCGAGCGGCCAACGCTCAAACTACAGCGCCAAGCGGTCGTTAATTCGCCACACGAGGTACTACGTTGTTGCAGACGCGACGTTGTCAATTGGTAGAGAGCGGCGACTTGACAACGTCGGATGTCTATTATAAAAGCGTTTGTTGTCGGAAATATTTTTTTCGTTTAGTGTATTATAGGTAGGATCACAGATATAGATTTACATAGATAACGCAAGTATCACGATTTGTATTGAAACCAGAGAGATGTTACAAAGATTGAAACCAAGCGTGCCAAATTTTTAACACTTACTGTGACGTCATAGATGGCGGGAAATCCAAACCGATTCAAAGACACCGATGCCGCTGATGCCCCTCCGCCCGCTACGATTCTCTCGAGTGATTATCTCGCTCATACTCATATTTTTATATCTGTAGTCGTGAAGGACTGTAAGTTATAGGCGACCAACCTTGACGCTTGGTCGGGGTTGTCCGACACGCTAAGTACATACATTTGCGTTATCTATGTAAATCCATATATGTGGGTAGGATAGTGTTGCCGCTGGCTTAGGATTACCGTATAGGTACATAAAAATGAAACTTTACTGTATTTGCCAAATAAATACCGAACCTGGTATATACAAACCATAGATACTACTGTACTATCTATACAAATAAATAAAATTGGAGTGTCTGTTTGTAATATCAAAATAACACCTTTTCACTAAGTGCATATCAAAGTACATACGACACCTATAGCAAAAACGCGATTAAAAATTTTTTTGTCTGTCTGTCTGTGTGTTTGTTCCGGGTAATCTCCGAAATGGCTGGACCGATTTTGACGGGACTTTCACTGGCAGATAGCTGATGATAAAAGGAGTAATTTAGGCTACTTTAATTTCGGAAAAACAATTAGGGTTCCGCGTAAAAAAATAAAAACACATGAAATCAAAGAGTATCTCCGAAACGGGTGGACCAATTTTGACGGGACTTTCACTGGTAGATAGCTGATGTTATAAGCAGTAACTTAGGCTACTTTTATTTTAGAAAAACGAAATTTAAAAAAATGAGTCTTGTCGCGCGGGCTCAGAACGCGGGAGCGGGCTTTAGTTAAATTCCACGCGGACGAAGTCGCGGGCTCAGCTAGTATTATATATGTACACATGTACTAGGTAAGTCCTACTAATATTATAAATGCGAAAGTTTGTGAGTGTGGATGTATGTATGTATGTATGTATGTTTGTTACTCTTTCACGCAAAAACTACTGAACGGATTTAGATGAAATTTGGAACACAGATAGATTATAACCGGGATTAACATATAGGATACTTTTTAACCCAATAATCCAATACTACGCGGATGAAGTCGCGGGGCACAGCTAGTATGTAATAAATATTGGAATGAAGTTCCTTATCGCGCGTTGCGAAAGGGGGCTAGACGGAAAAAATTAAGACCAAAAAATGTGTAACGACACTTTTTTCGCTATATGTGCGGCGTGCGCGTGTTTCTCTGTATGTCTCTCTCTCTCCCTTATAGAAAGCAAGCCAGTTATTATTTTTTTCGTATCGTCTTTCTATTTCGCATTGAACAGTGTGGTGTCGCGACTAACTTTTCCTTTTCCTGTTCCTTTTCCTTTTCCTTTTCCTTTTCCTTTTACTTTAACCTTTACCTTTACTTTTACTTTTACTACCATTGACGATTGACGACCGCTTGGCGCAGTGGTTTGAGCGTAGGCCGCTCGGCTCACTACACCGGGTGGTGGCGGGTTTGATTCCCTTCACGGTAAATTTCGGAATTGGCCTTTCCGTAATTTGCCCTGGTCTTGGTGTCACTGGCATCGCCCCCAGTCCATTGTACGGTATCCATTGTCCAAGCCTTGCTTAGTTTGGGACCATACAGTTGGTATGTTTGTCTGGCGATATTTGTTTATTTATTAGTATTATTTTGATTGAGCTGAAGCTGTGATAGCCGATTGCTTAAAGCACGCGTCTTGCGGGCACCAGGTATTGGGTTCAAACCCCGGCTCGCACATCTGGATTTTTCGAAATCTATGTGTGACTCATAATTTCTATATGATTATCACTAGCTTACGGTGAAGGAAAACATCGTGAGGAAACCTGTATGTCTTAGAAGATCTAACCAATTTTCGTAAGACATGTGAAATCCGCCAACCCACACTGGGCCAGCGTGGTGGATTATGGCCTGAATCCTCCTCATGTTGAGGGGAGGCCCGTGCCCAGGAGTGGGACGTCAAAAGGGCTAAATTAATATAGTTATTACTAGCTGTGCCCCGGGACTCCGTCCGCGTTCTGCTGAAATTTTTCCTGAAATTTCTTTGCTATAAACCTCACGGAGCCCGAGACCTTTCCAACAAATGCAAAACCGTGGAAATCGGTTCGTGCGTTCTGGAGTTATAGCGTCAGGAAGGAAAACCCAACTTATTTTTATATCGTAGAAGACTAGCTGTGCCCCGCCACTCCGTCCGCGTTCTGTTGAAATTTTTCCTGAATTTTCTTTGCTAAAAACCTCACGGAGCCCGAGACCTTTCCAACGAATGCAAAACCGTGGAAATCGGTTCGTGCGTTCTGGAGTTATAGCGTCAGGAAGGAAAACCCGACTTATTTTTCTATAGTAGATTATCTTTGTTGCAACCTACGTAGTGGAAATCATCAAAGAACTGGCCTGTTAATAATTAGTTTTTAAATTCCGTGTAATTTATATTGACATTTGTTTTTACGTAGAATGTATTCTCTTTGCATAGAATTCTATTCTGTCTGTCAAAATACGCTGTACATTAAATATCTTGTCTGGCCTCCGTATATGTTTTTATTTAATCTGCTACTCAGAACAGTCGTCGTCAAAGGTACAACCACAGCAAACTGTCTTTAGTAGCTCTTCAACAGCAGTGGGTGCCAACACAACGTTGAGTTTCGCAAAATTAAAGGGAAGCGTCAACTACGCGGCTTGGAGCTTCGCCATGAAGATGTACTTGATCGACAGCGAACTATGGGACTGCGTCATGAAGCCTGCGGAGGAAGTTGACGACTTTCAACGCAAAGATGCCAACGATCCAAGATTTGCTTGAGTCTAAGCGAACATCTATATCTCATCGTCATGACAGCTGAAACTTCGAAGGAAACATGGAAGCGACTTCGGGAAGCCTACGCTGACAGCGGCCTTGCTCGACGCTTACAACTTATGAAGAAATAGCTTGGTACTAAACTTGTATTGTACTCGAACATAGAAGCCTATGTGAATGACAAACGTCATGTGCAACAACAACTGATTGCCAATCAAGCTGGTCTGGAAGATGAACTTGTTGGTGTGATTATGCTGGCAGGACTCAACGACAGCTACAGCCCAATGGTGATGGCAATAGAGCATTCCGGCACCTCGATATCTACAGACTCGGTTGCATCGATCTTGCTGAAGGAAGAACGCCGAGATGCCTCTGCTACATCTAGTGCCTTTTCGTCGTCTAGTTTAAATAGTGTGCCTAAGGTGTCGTGTACATATTGCAAAAAAGTAGGCCATGTAGTGTCTCAATGTAGGAAACACTACTAACGCTACTCTGTATAGAACTCTAGGTCCTATAATTTTGATTGAGACACGATTTTTATGTTGATTTCTTGTAATTATTGTCGTTGTTATAAATAAAAATATGTTCACATGGAAAACCACATCTATTTCTCAGTAATGTATCTCATATGTTAGAAAATACACCAACAAGTGTATTACAGTTATATTTTCACTATATTTAGTAACATCTAAATATATTACTCAAAGGTGACTGACTGACTGACTGACATACTGATCTATCAACGCACAGCCCAAACCTCTGGACGGATCGGGCTGAAATTTGGCATGCAGATGTTATGACGTAGGCATCCGCTAAGAAAGGATTTTGATTAATTTTACCCCAAAGGGATAAAAGAGGGGATGAATAATCCCGAAATTTTTGTTAAGTTAAATTACACGCGGACTAAGTTGCGGGCACAGCTAGTCAGACAATAAAATTATTCTATAACAGATGTATATTTTTTATAGTTTTTTTTGAATGATGAATACGCATACAATAATGAATTTTACAATAGCAAAAATATAATATATTCGCTATTTATTATAAAATAAAAAGGCCGCAATAAATATAAAAGTACGCCCTCTAGTGGCTAGTGGCTAAAATACACCTTTTGTCAATGTGTGCGTGTATGTATTACAATAAAAAGTGACAGAAGTTTTTCATCGGAAAACGCTTAGATTATGAATTATTTTAGGTTGATATTATTGCGTATGTCAATGCAGTATAATAAGTCTTAATCGCAAACAATAGTATTATATCTTAGAAATGCTCAAATTTTGCGTAAAAAATAAATAAGTAGAATCTGTTGACTACAGCGTCATCTTGAGAGAAACTGCAATAAACCCGACCGACGCTTCAACCTTAAAGAGTTTTTCTGCTGTGGAAAAATTGCGGCCTTCATTTATTTTTAAGTTGTGTTCAGTTACAAAAACGTTGTAGTTTTTTCTACTTTTTTCCAACAAGTTTAAATCCTAAAAGTTTTTCCTAAAAATTTCTGGCCAATCATACGGACTGAGCTGCCTCAATTCACCGGTCACGGTTTTGGGGTGTATCGTTACGCGCTTGTCCACGACTCCACGTTTGAAACAACAAATATGGACAAGACATCGGTCGTTGCGAAATTAAGTGAGTTTGTTGAGTGTAAACAGGGATAATCCCTGGCTTGACTATGATTAGCATATCGCGGGAGTCGGCGTTCGTTCCCGAGGGCCATCTGCAATTTAAATCAGGGACTTGCCGGGACGGGCCGCTCCTTAGCCTGCGTACTCGGAATTTGAGATTTACTACGATTGGATGATTTGGGGTTCGATTTTCTGCTTGTTTGGACTGATTGAATTCGCTCTTTAAATTGACTTGTGCCGATGTGACTCTGAATCTATTGCTGGTTTCGACTTTGCTACTTACTCGAATTATCATAAAAAAATGTATTACGAAGCGACATCATATTCAAATATGATAATAGAGATAAATAAAACAAGTTCTTATACATATTTAAATAATGTTCAAATTTAGGGTTATCCAAATTTGAAATTGTTAACTTTATGTTTGATAAATGAATTGTTATTATTATATATTTTGTTAGAAGAGGGCCGGCCTTACCTTAATCCAACTCGAAACGTTGGCTTCCTTTCTTCCGCAAACAATGTAGCCCCAGCATCCAGGCGGTTATCAGTCTTCGTACAATTCTATAGCGTGGAGATTACAGCCATCAATCAGCTGGTCTGAAACGGCTGTGTGTACCACAATTTACAATATATACAATAGGTTCGTCGACACGTAGAACTTTTTCCTGCAGCTGATTTACCAATTCCAGTAATCGTAAACAGAGGTGCAATGATATACTGATAGTATTAGGTACGAATGTAACAGATGGCGAGTATCAGAAACAAAACCCTGATTAGCAGGCCGCGCTTGCTGTCATTTTGGGCAATGAACAGACAACAGTTTCCTTGAAATATTTTTCCAAAATTATCAACCTGCTTTGATAAGTCACCTACGCACACCTCAGCTTATGTCTTCTTAGAAAACAGGTGTGACGATATATATTATTAACTAAAACATATTATTTATTTATAAGGAAACGTTTGTAGGAAAATGTCTTCATAAATGATTTCAGGGGAAGTTGCGACGGTATACGGATTATGGATGTTCCAATAAATATCAAATTATCTTGTTTTATAAATAGAAGGTTCCTATAACTAAACCTACGTAAAGTGGCCGTCATTATTGATTTATTTGGTCGTCATAGCAGATAGCAATTTCATAAAGTACATAAAGTACCATCATAAAATATTAAATCTATATATATATATAACTCAAAGGTGACTGACTGACTGACTGACATAGTGATCTATCAACGCACAGTCCAAACCACAGGACGGATCGGGCTGAAATTTGGCATGCAGGTAGATGTTATGACGTAGGCATCCGCTAAGAAAGGATTTTGATTAATTCTACCTCCAAGGGGATAAAATAGGAGATGAAAGGTTGTATGAAACTTTATTAATTAAATTCCACGCGGACAAAGTCGCGGGCACAGCTAGTATATTATAAATTTGTATGTCCAGTAACAATTTCAATGAAACCCTAAAAATAATTGACATATTTAATTACCCCTCTGTCATTCAAAACATCCTACTTATTAACACAAAATAATATATATACAGATCGTCCCGTGAGATAAATTGTACAATGTTGTGATATACCAGTGTACATTAGCTTAAATATTGTACTGGAGCGTACAAAGCGGCGTCCGCAGATATACGGTGGTGAATAATGACCATGGATGTAGACGTGGAGTGGAGGGATTCCCTCTCCCCTTCTTTCAGAATTCTTACAGAATTCTTACAGAATAAAGAATTTAATCGTGGCGCTCGCGAGAAATGCTTACAACTGCTAGATATATTATAAAAGATTTTATTAGCAATACGATTTTTAACAATTTATCAAAGTACTTACGAATTATATTATGTAGGGAGTAAGGCCCATTTGTTCTACAATTAATAAAGTGAAACAGTAACACCAACACTACTTTATTTTAAAAAACTATGTGCGCGAGTTTTTCGGCTTGTCAAGTGTACAGAAGAATTATACCTCTCAATACCGACTGCAGGCCTTCTAAATTTTATCCGCTTTCATTAGAATGTGCGTCTACGTACCTAGACGCACCTTGGCACCCGACAAGCCCGCTGAGTTTCTTGCCGGATCTTCTCAGTCGAGGTCGCGTTCCCATCCGGTGGTAGATTTACCCTCGCCACCTCTCTTGGCAGCGGCCCAAGACGAGGTCGTGCCCCTTGTGGCGCCCTTGAGCTAGCTGCCCCCCTGCCCCTCTGGCTGGAGCGCACTTGCGCTCGCCCTCTGTCCGGGTGAAGTTGTTATGGCCACTCTGGCCAACAACATTTAATCCAGATAAAAAAAAAAAAACGAAATTTTATCTCAATGAAGCGAAGTTTTATGGTTTAAAGCGTAGGAACTAAGCGCGCCGCAGCTGCCACTCTGTATACCTATATAGGTATATGACGTGTAACGCTACTGACGCTTAGCACGGATAGAGTGTCCGCGCGGCGAGCGGCTCAAACGTCCGCATAGAAGCTTCGCTTCAATACCTAATAGTATCATATCATATGGCACTCTAACAACAAGATATCTAGTGCAAGTTGCGACGCCAGATTCAATTTCGGACTGGTAAATCTAAACCGTGGACAAACTCGAGCGCAATGGCCTCCTCACCTGTAGACCCATTTGAAATTTATTTATTTATTTATTTTCTCAATACATACAAATATCTTTACAGGCTAGACCCAATGCGATATTGTTGCAATCTTAAAAATTAAAAATAATATAACTGTTTTTATTTAAATACATTTACATAGCAAATTCTATATGTAGCTGTTCTTGTAAATTCACCCAAAGTGCAACAGAATAAGTCCAAGTCCTCAGCAATGACCAGACAACAGTTAGTTATGACAAGTCCAAATTCAAATGCTTTGAGATAAACGGTGGTAGAAACAAGGCGCAGCGAATGGAGGACAGCCTTATACGGGCTGGCTCGACCTGGGCAGTACGACCCTATCACAGAATATCGGCGTAAAGTAGTTATTGTAGCTGTGTTTCGTGCGCTGTGTATGAATGACAGAGCTGGAAGCCTTTCCCTTCTCCTTCCTCTGTCCCACTCGGCATTCTGCGAGCAATTCCTTTGGTATTGCAAGCATCTATAGGCAACGGTAACTGCTTAACTTCAAGCAGGCCGAAAGTTTGTTTGCCGACTTTGTTATAAAAAAAATATACTTCCTTGTAACCCTGTATTTTTATCGTTGCCAATAGATTCGTTTGCGACTTAAAGGGCTTCACTTGTTTAGCTCCAACCCTCAGAAGGATTAACTTTAATATACCTAGCTTATTTATGAATAGGTACATATTTATGGAATGAGATATCACGGGTAACTTCAGTTTTATACATATAGATACTAAATAAGGTATCTATATTAAAGGAATACTTGTCATGAATATGTTATTAATGATTCGATATCTGGTTTGCGTAATGACGTTAACTTAAAATTACATCGTTATGTATTTCATTTCACTGCCGCAGACTTGTCAATATAGAAATACAGTTATAATTACACAAGCAAAAGGTTGGTGAAGTACCAACTCGGAGTACTTTCCTGTGCTCGTTAATTTAATAAAATGGAAAATTTTAATTGCGAGCGACCCCTCCCTTTACATTTCCATTAAAATAATAACACCACAAGTGTAATACAAGTACCTATATGTTTTTCTTGAGCACGAAATCGCAAGGAAGTGGAAAATACTTTCCGTGTCATAATTTTTAGGCTGCGGTTACTTTGAAACCCCAAAGTCATTGCGTGCTTAATTTGGGTAAGTTGGTTGGTAATTTTTTTTGTCTTCTTTTCCTTCTATTTAATTCAAATTACATTCTAAGTACTATTAATAGCATAATGATTACGGTTAGACCAATTCTCTTCTATGTTTAAATAACTAAACAATTACACACATTGTTATTTTATAAGGAAAACATTAAGGGCATTTAAATAAACGAAGCATTTAACAGCTAAAGGGCAAAAAGAAACAAGGACCTACCCCTTATTGGCTGGTAAGTGAAAGGTCGATCGGGGAGGAAAAATATCGCATCATTAGTCGTGAAATGTCATTAAAATAATATTGCACCCGTATTATAGCTTTTTAATGATGATCTCGATACCGCCATTGTTGTCGATGAGGACAGGGACGATTAATTATCCATTGAACATAATTTGGGCGGGCGGCGGCCAGCCTGTAACCGACCGGACCGTCTCATTTGAATTGATGTCGTTTGTACTCAATTTATTAAGTACAGTTCGATACCTACAGGCTATCGACTGTTTTTAAACAAGCTGAGGCAATAATTGGTGGGCTTCAGAGAATAGTCACAGGTAAGCTTAGAAATATTATATTTCAAAAATAAAATGTTGAGTTATAATATGCTAAGATTTTTGAGGTATTCAATATCAATACGATTTGGCATAAAAAATAAACAAATGAAACTCGAATATTCGTAGACTGTCCATTTTAAATTAGCAAATTCCTTTCAGATTCATGGCTATCAAAGGAAATAATAAATTGTTTTCCACCCGCCGCCCAACAAGTTTTGTCTGCTTTCAAGACGAAAGGCATCTTTATCGCTGCAAAACTTTTTCTTCCTTGTGTAGAGATGGAGAACCCCTTTTAATGAAACTTAAACTGGCCGTCTGCAATTTAGATAAGTATCCTACTTGCCTTTTAATTAAATATAGTCGTTATTTAACTATGATTGTGTACATTCGACGAAATTGTTTCTAATAACAAGTAGATTCCACAGCTCCTACGTCTATTAACCTTCTTTGCTCTTAGACTGTTATATCCTCGTGTGTGCGACTTGAATATACCAAGACCAAAATGTATTTTATTAATTTGTAAAAATAACGGCCTACCCTAACACCACACTTGTTTTGGGAAAAAAAATAAAGAGGTGAAATTAAATGTAAAAATAATTCTTATAGTTCATGGCTTATACTTCATAGTCTTATATGCATCTTGGTAAGAATCATCTTGCTTATAATGACACATATTTATTTAAATACTTATTCACTTATTCTTGCCTCGAATCGTGCATAAAAATTCCATTACCATTCCGTATCATGACTTACACAATTTAAATAATAAAAATCGTACCCACAGCCCGAACTTTTGTACTTACTTGATGTTTCCACTGTAACTCGTCTCCCTTGACTTGTTTTCCAAGATATTTATAATCAGAGACTTTCCCCAAGTTAGTGTCGCCGGCGAAATATCCTTTTAATGGCCGTCGGAGTGTTGGGTCGTCTGCAATTTAGATTAGTCCTTTAATTAAATTAACATTATGATCCCTATCTCAGTGGAGCAGGTGGTCGACAATATTGCTCCGCTGGAGATCTTCTTTCGCCTTCAGATTTTAATTATTTTCTCCATCTCATAGTTCCTTTGCAATTGCCTCTTTGAAAGTGGTTCGCCAGAAAAGTAAATCGTGAATCTCTAATTCACATAACTTGAAATTTTTGTAAGTTACGATAATAAACTTAGATAATGTTTTACATTTGAGAGACTTCGTTACTTTTAGCTGTAGAAGGAATAATTTAGTCTTATGTAGGTACTTCATGCAAATTTTCCTGGAGTAAAAGTTTTTGATCGACCCACAGATTTCATAATTCTGGGAATAAAATCTCCTTTCAACGTCCAAATGTCAGGGCCGTACTATAAGAATACATACATACTATAGGTAAGTATACCAGCACAATAACCAGAGTTTCTTGCAAGTAATCCCCACCCAGAGGTTCGAGTTATTAATGATAGTGGTTAGTTAATAGACATTTTTGCGCCCTCGGTAGGGATCTCTTAAGAAAACATTAAATGAATGAAAGACCATAGTTTGAATAAATTCATTAATTTTGTTATGTCAGCATATTCTTTCGCATATTGAATAACTCTAAATTGAAAATTTAAAAACCCCCGATGCGACGACCTATTCATCAAATGTATAATTTACCTAGTTCTTCCAAATAATGAAGTTAGCGCGATTTGCGTAGCTCCCGTAGCTCAGTATCCATAACTCATCTCGCAAATTCATCTGGTACAACTAGTTTCGATGCCAGATTATGAAAGCGCCATTTACATAATTTGTTTTGGCTTCCTCATTTATAATCTGATGTACAATAATCAACAGAAAATCTGTGTAAAAGTATGAGACATTATTTTGTTATGACATTAGAATAGACAACGAATCTAAATATTGATGCCACGGAGGTTTAATTCCTAGTAAAATATTATCAATTATGATTCAATTTGATGTAATAACTCTGGTTGAGGCGGACGGGAGCAGCCCAGGGGAAGAATTTTCAATAAAATTATTTTAAATTAGATTTGTTTTTTTATATTTTTTCTCAATGGCGGAGCAGCGCCCTCTAGAATTATTATAGCGTAATATACCATGACCATTAACAAAACAAACAAAATTTTACGCATGCGCGTATCCATCATTTGAAACGTGACTTATGGAACGTCTTTAGTTCATACACAAATCTCATATAAAAATTGATAAAATATCATTTTTTTCCAGAATCAGGGAAACTTTTCAAATTTATAATATTGTAAAAAGCCAGTTCAGACTATTACGATCATTTAAAAATATAATAAATCGAAATCCAATAATCACAAATTTCGAATGGATTCGAGCCGTGGGAATTGGTTTTGGCCGTGAATGTGGCTTTTTTAACCTACAAAAGAGCTGATGATCTTCAAACGGCTAAACCGATTTTCATGAAACATAGCTAAGAACACTCTCGATCAGAATACCTATTTAACAAAATAAACAAAATTGAAATCGGTTCATCAGCTTGGGCGCTACGTGGCTACAGACAGACACACAGATACACAGATACACAGATACACAGATACACATGTTAAACTTATAACACCCCTCGTTTTTCGTCGGGGGTTAAAAAGTGGTAAGTACTGTCCATTAAGAGAGTTTTTTTATGAAATGCATCCGCAAGATAAAGTTGGAAGATCCAATCAGAAGTCGTGGAAGTAAGGTTAGTTAAATATTTGAAGCGGAATCAATGATTTCAATTAGCCGGTACACTTCGTTGTTTGCTGGGCAGCGGGAGTTCTTTTTTTCGGTCTCTTTGCGTTTGTTTTATCTATTTCGCCGGCGCTACAGTACTGCGGCGCAGGTCGACCGAAAAATTAGAAATATCTCAATCCGGGTTGATCGTTCACGTTTAACCAAACGATTCTATTCGGAATTCAATAACTACTTTCACAGTTGAGAGAAGCACTTGTACTTTTACTAACTGTTATTTGAAACAAAATATGTAAGTACTTAAATTTAAAATTGCTATTTAAGTTTAAAGCTGTAAATAATATATACATATTAAGATTTAAGTATAAAATGAGTCTAAAGGCTTTGGGCCTGTCGTTTATCGTAAATTCGTATACCTACATACATTCCGCTGGTTTAACATCCGGAGTAGGGCCCGCCAATCCCAGCGCTCCTCGGTATCTGCGCGGCCCCTATAAAACTTGTGAAATATCGCCTCTGACGTTGACGGGCCGAAGAAAAATTACCCTCCAACCAACTTTCACCACCTCATTTCGCAAACTTACTTTCAAAACAGTTTGTTATCGCTCCATACTTTACGGTTATTGATTTTTCAAATTACTTCATGGCGTCTAAATATAGACTCTATATGATTATTTTAGTAGGTATATTATAAATTTAAAAATCTTTAATTAATTAAATGCAGATTTAAAAACTTGAAACAATCCATACGTAGGCACTCCTGCAAACCAAATCCAACCCTAGCGCGAACGATTGTAGGTTGGTTCCACTTGGTTCCACGTGCGTTTGTCTATATCACATTTTATTCGTAGATATTTGTTTGTCGGTATCGTAAAACAAAAAATAAATAACTTTAAATCCACCACTCACATGAAAATATTGAGAACACGTAAGTCAAATAAATGTTAAAGCAAATACACCCAATATTAAAACGTAACAGAAGCCAGTAAGGTATAAAATTAATGCATCAAACGTGAACAAAGAAAACAAAATTGATTTGGCCAAGTTCTCGTTAGAATGGATGAAACGAAAGTTAACCGCCGATGTTCTGTTCAGCGCAACCGCCGCTGTTTCAATCAAGGACAGGAATTGAATTTGGTATAACACCACTTTCAGTAGGTACTGATGTTATGCATAACCTGGAAACCGATTTGTTTTGAGACGTTAATTTATATTTTCGGAAAACATAAATTAAGAGTTAATAGAATACAAGGGTTATGACTTTAAAAACAAAATTCGGACTCGGAAATAGCAAATAAAAATAAATAATTTCATAAATTTTAAAATACCTCCACTATTTTTTAAATAAAATGAAATACGGCCAACGAGAAGCGATGCGAAAATGAATAGATATTTTTATAATTTGATACTAACGTGACATCTTCATTTATTTTTATAAACCACATAACTGAATGAACCATGAATTAAAAAAATGGCGGCACAAAATTGGGCTAGCCCGGTGACGACCGACTTAAACTATTTCCACTTCGGATCGCGTCTGTTTAGTCGTGGTTTATCTAAGAATCATTTTAATCGAAACTTCTTAATTCTATGTGTACCACACTCGTGCCAGGTCAAGCAATCCCGGCAGGCCCATACCAAAACAACAAAGAATTGTAAACCGAACGTGTGCAATGGGCACAGCGGTCAAGTAAAAAAACCGGACAAGTGCGAGTAGAACTCGCGCCCTGAGGCTTCCATACAACATTTTATTATGATTTTAGATAGTTTTTCCATTCCTGGATTCCAATATCGATACCGGCAAGATATTTTAATAATAAATAGTTCCCAAAAATGCTTAAACTAATTCGGGAACCCAATACAAACTGCAACCAAACTGAATACAAACTACAATACAAACCCTTATTTTACACACTTAGTGGTGGAATATTACAAAACGCTGAAATTAATATTTTTATTTGTAATACGTAGCCTCAATACTTATTTTCATGTCTCTAAGTTCATTTAATTTTTTTACCCCATACAAACTAACACCCCCTATTATATGCACTTAGGGGTGGAACTTTCCAAAATCCTTTCTTAGTGGATACTTGCGGTATATAAGGTACTGTCAAAATTTCATGATTCTAACACCAGCGGTTTGGGCTGTGCGTTGATTCCTTTGTATTGATAAGTGAATTTGCGAAAAGTATCAAAATATGTGACATTAATCACCGTATCTTTTGATTGCGTTGACTTAGATGCCTAATTTTTTTACACCTACAAGGGGCCATAGCATTTGATATTTGGTATTAATTTCAACTTGATAACTCTACCCGTTTCTGAGAAAAAAGGTCTTGACAGACAGACAGACAGACGGACAACAAAGTGATCCTATAAGGGTTCCGGTTTTTCCTTGTAAGGTCCGGAACCCTAATAATAAATGCTTGATTGTTTTTTATTGGAGTCAGACGGTTGACATTTAATTTCAATTCCTCTTTGCGGCGGCGGAGTGTTTCAAAACGTGGACGCATTTCTCATTGTTGTTTCCCTTTTTGCGCTCAGGTAGTTGAAATGATACGTCCACGGACAATAGCCACATGACAGGATCGATTTGATTAGCCTTCCGCGTTTCAAATATGTTTTTTTTCCGATTTGAAATAACGTAACTGAATTTATCGGCTTTGTGGCTGTTTTATGTAGCACATTACACCTACGAGTACACGGCCGCTTGGCGCAGTGGTTTAAGCGTAGGCCGCTCGGCTCACTGCACCGAGTGGTTACGTGTTCGATTCCCGTTGGGGCAAATTTCGGAAATAGCCATTTCGTAATTTGATCAGGTCTATACCCTGCAATCGCCCCCAGTCCATTGTACGGCACCCATAGTACAAGCGTTACTTAGTTTGCGACCATACAGTTAGTGTAGAAGTCTGGCGAAATTTATTTTTATTTTATTTATTTTATTCGTCATTTTTGTAGAAAAATTACTCATCTAGATTATCTGTACGTTAAATTAATAGATATATTTAAACTTCATTCCTAATTATTAGTAGGTAGGTACTATAATTTCCATGCAAAACATACCTATAACCTAGTTCCAACTTATGTCTGTTTTAATGGCGTAAATTTTTTCAGGATATCAAACTGCCCCAATTTTATAATCGACCTTTATATTCAAGTATCTACACATAGCTACCTGTCCATAGTGTTCAATAATAACACTTAGCAAACAAGTATCCCGTGATAGCCGAGTGGATGTTGGGTATGTACACACTGCCGTATGATAAATTCGCTGTGCAGTGCCCCGGATGTTTCCGCTCCAATCGCTTCGGATGCACGCTCGTGCGATCGATCGTGTGAATACACCTTTATACGCATTTTATTTTCATTTTGTTTATAGAAGCAGTTTATTAAATACGGCCTAGGTAGGCCGTATTTAATAAACTGCTTTGTTTGATTGAAGGTACCTTGGAAGTTTTAAAATAAACCTTAAAATTAAATAATCATTTATTTATGATCATTAATAACAACCAATTTCAGTATTTCCAGAAACTTACAGAAATTTCGAAGCGATACGAAATGGTAATAATAGTTTGAGATCAAGTCGGTCACCGCCGGGCTCGCCAATATTCGTGGCATAAATTCACGGTTCATTATGTGCAAGAAACCGTCATGTTAATGAAAAAAAATGGAGGCGGAACGTTAATATTAAAAACCACGAATTAAATCAAATGTCTTGTTTTTTTTATTCGAGTCTCGTTGGCTGTGGTATAAGTAGTAGCAACACAACCTATTCTCACAAACCTCATTATATTTTATCGTGAAATATATTATATTACTTTTCCTGGTTGTCGCATTAACGTCGGCTCGTAGATGCTATCGCCCTCCCTGGACAGATCAAATGTTCCTTTCGCTTTCGCAGTCGTGAAGGCGTAAAATTGAGATAAGCCCAAAGTAGACCACTTACATCGGGCCTTCTGTTTCACTGATAAAAGGGAACTCGGCGTGTGAAACAAAACTGTATTAAGTGCTATAAAAATGTATGAGAAATGGCCTATTGCTTGTGATCTTTATGGGCGAAGTGGATTTTTGTAATTTTATTTCCATCTACTTATCTATCTTACTTGAAATATAGGTACACCGATGGCCGACACCGGGCCTCTGAAATAAGTTTCGTATTGTGTAAAGCAGCTGCCAGTATAAACAACTGACTTGCTGTCCCTTGATTCGACGAGTTCTTCATGGTATTGTCCCGTGGCCTCTAGTCATCCAATTGCAGCAATCGCGCCTGAGCGATGAACTATGACGTCAAATTTCAATCAGATGTACCTAAAGGTCAAAGGTAAAAATTGATTGGTAGAGCGCGCTGCTCGGCTCATGTGGACGCTCTTGTATTTCGTATTATTTAATTTTTAATAATACGAAATAGAAGAAAGGCGACCCAGGCAACATTTTCCAATCTCCGTGTTGTTCAGTGAAATTCCCTTACTCCCATCCCTGGCTGAGTATGGAATATAACTCAATACTGAGCGTAGGGATTTGGACGCAACCAAGTGTATGATGGCCGACATGGAGGGGCCATTTTCAAACTGACCGGCCGCCGGCCACCGGCCGCTTGAAATATGTTAGGTGCGCCAGTATTTGACGGCCCTATATCTACACGCCCGCACCCTGATCGAAATCATTTTTAGTCGTCTGATATTATAGGTTATAGAAAATGGAATCGTGTCTTACAACGATAGAAGAGATCATTTTAAAAGTCCGTAAAGTTTGAATTCCATAATGTCCATAATCATTTACTTTCAGAAATAAACATTTGCCAGATACATTATGCTATTTGAATTATACTTGTCATTAACTATACCACGGGTAAAGAGAAACGAACCGGAAGGGTAATAGTGTTCGAGTTCAAATCGGTCACCCCCGGGCTCGTCCACATTCGGGCGGCAATGTTATAAATTTGTGGTTTATTCCGTCTGAAACCGTTATGTTAGTTAAAAATAAATGAAGGTGAAACGTTAAAAACAACGATTTATTAAAATAATCTACTCATTTTGGCATCGCTTCTCGTTGCTCGTGGTATAGGTAAGCGAAGTTGGTATCACAAAATTATGTAGATACTAGTGTTATAAATATGCTGTGCATGAAAATATGAAAGTAGAATCGGATGAAAGTGACATAAGTCTATAGGGACGCATTAGTCAGAAAAATCATAGCTTTACATAGTGGAATCTGTCCAATGCGAACTGAACCTTTTGTATAACTTATATATGATTGAATGCGAATAAACACAATTTTCCATAATATTTACTAATCCAATCTTTCTATCCAATCAATCCGTGTCCTTTTCTGTGTCGAGAATCTTTCCGATCCTATCCTAATATTACAGTTAAGTAATGATTTTGTCAACAAAGAGTTCGGAAAAGATTATTTAATACCCAAATATTTCTGTCGGGTACACCCATCCTTCTAAGTTGGAAATCCGAAATGACTGCATACAGCGAGAACTGATATTTATTAGTCCCCCGGGTCCAAACTCACTCCTCCCGCGGCAGCAGCGGCGAGGATGCTGAACTAACTTAATCTATTCTGATATATGTTGTATTTCAACTAACCTTGTTTACTATGTTTATTTTGAACGCAAACTATGAACCTGTATGAGTAATCTTTTTAAACGTTGAATGCAGATAATAATGTAGAGGATAAATACAAATAATTTAGAAAGTCATATTTTGCCCCAGGGCGAAATAGGTGTTTATTTAAAAGAAACTATTTAAAAATCAATTCGTGTAATTAGATTTTTTTTGGCTGATAATAATATTTTTTTTCTATTGGCCACTCATGTCTTTTAATTCTCTACAAACCGTGGTCTTGAAAGCCATTTATAAGTTATTATTAACCGCATAGATCTAAATCGTCTATCCATAATAATAAGTAATTATATTATGTACATCGATAACCAAAACGCTACGTAAAATAAGTTTTATTTTGTTATAACTAATTTTTTTACGATACGTGATTTTTATTTTATTTAAATAACAATAAAAATACATGCATTTCCACGATATTCCCGCAATATTAAAAAAATGACGCAGTTAAAATATCGCGTATCGCCGAAATAGGGAATTCCCGTGCATTCGACCGGAAAATAGCCGACATAAAGGTCCGACATTCTGCCAGTGACCGGGGCACGGACGCCGATAAAATATATACGAGGGCCAGCCCTCGCCGCAAGTGTCCTAATGTTGATAAAACTCGATATATCTAAGTGCTGCCATTGAGGGCTTACTTGCGCAAGCCGGTGGACATTAGAAGTTACATATCTACAGATTTTTAAGACAATGCAACATAAACATAAGAGAAAGGCATTGCTCACAATTTGCTGACCTTAAGGGGGGTGTGGGACGGAGGGAGGAGAAGAGAAGGAGAGAAGTTAGGGTTCCGGTTTTCTCACATATCATACGAAATGCAGCTATAATAGCTGCTTTTCGCCAATCTTCTGTCTAAGGGAGGTACTACCCCGATCGAACCGCAGCCCGTATATGAGCTGTAGTCAGTTGTATACAGCCTGGCTCTACCACCCTTGAGTGAGGGTTGAAACGAAATCAGCGTATGAACATTATCCCTCTTATTAATAAATGTGGATTAGCGGGCGAATAGCTACACCGTGCTTTGTCTTCTTCTTTCGAATGTCAAAATTACTGATGACAGAAAGAGATAATTCGGTGTATAACTATTCCCGCGCTACACCACGTTTATATAAGGGGGAAAGAGACCAAGTCTGTCCCATGCAAGGCCACCAACATAGTACCTATTATAATCTACAGACGCGCTGAAAGTCTCTGACCGCCATCGGAAAGTGAAACTCAGACGCATAAATAAAACGCGCAACAAGATGGCGTCAGCGTCGGCGGCGGTCTGTGTTGCCAGCAATTAATCTCCATTTCCCGCACGCGCCAGATCGCACCGCCACCATTACTGGCTCTGTTTTATTTCATTAAATGGACCCGTCGAATTAATGCGATGCACCGTTAACAAACTCAATGAAAGAATCAGAAGAGAGAGGCATTGAAAGATTTCTATGCCCCCTTTGTGTCGACTCCGTGAAAAGTGTCCGCCATTTTCTTTGTTTGTTGGCGGGAAAATAGCCTGTTTACGTTCAAAGGAATTGTTTTTGATATAAAATATCAAACTAGAAATCGTGCGAACCGAGCAAATGTTGATACTTATTGTTTTATTTCAAAAGAACTCGTAGGTAGGTAAATAGTCTCTATGAAAATTCACTGAACAACGTGCACCTGTATACTTACCCATATTCTCAACCCACCTTAGGCCCGTATTAATAAATCGATCTCAAGTCTGAGAGCGATCTTTGAAATTTCATTCTTATGTCATACCAGTACAAAATGACATGTCTCAAGCGTACTGAAGGCCGTTCTCAGATTTGAGATCGGGCCTTAATACGGGCCCTAGAACTTAAGTTCTTTAGTTGTAAGTTCGGAGGCCCTAGTCGTTAGCGTTGCGTCTACGTTCAATATTTGAAAAACAAATTGTTAGTTCCCTGTGTGGCCGGTACGAGGCGCTTCAGCCTTACAAATATTTTACGTACACGGTACATAAAACTTATAGAGTAGTCGTAGAGCGACAGAATTTGTTTACTTACCTACTACATAAGTAGCTTAACCGTTATATTGTTTGTCCACAGGTGCGGACATTGTTCGTGAGCGGGCTGCCTATGGACGCAAAGCCGCGGGAGCTCTACCTACTGTTTCGAGCATACGAGGTACCTATCACTCGCGAATACGTGTTAAATAACCAATAAACAATGTATCGTAGTAGGTATATAAGGACTTTATCAAACAAAAAGGTTTTAATGTTTTTCTTTCTGTTTATTTTCTGCCACTTCTAGTGATAATAACTGCAGTTGCTCTTGCAGTGCAAACTCAATTATTCAATTGCAACGACGACGGAATAATGTTCTTTTTACTTTTGTTTCGCCTTCTCTTTCCAAGTTTGTTTCAATTTACTTTGCATCCCTATTATTCATGATTTATTGATATTAACTGCATGCAATGCTATTTTAACATCATAGTAAAAAGTTTATACGACAGGAGACGAGCCTACCATACGAATATTGACTCGCAGAAAATAAAAAATGAAAGCTCCATCGTCTTTGTCACGCGACTAGATCCCGGTACGGATTATTGTGCCGTAAATATCAAATGTCATGCTCCGATTCGTAATATTCGGATTGAATCGATTCTGTTTACCGATAAGGGGGATTACACTTGATCCTCGGCTGGTACGGATGGCACCACGAACATAAAGGTGCCTGAAGTTATACGGGGGGATAGCTCTAGTGTGGGTATCGCGTGACTTCCACCGTACCTGACACAGGCAAGCACCATTCCTTTTCGGTAGCTAAGCCGTTATTTCGTCTAAATAAAATTTTGTTGCGACATCAATGACACCGGCAATTCAAGTAATTTGATAATGTAGGCCCCATACAAAAGTTTGGGTAAACATTAGACGCGAGGGATGTAACTTTTATGACAAAGTGAAAATAATAATTGTAATGTTATCTATACAGGGCTACGAAGGCTCCCTGCTAAAGGTGACGAGCAAAAATGGAAAAACAGCTTCGGTAAGTCTATTCAAATCATTGTTTGTTTTAAATTATCACTAATACATTAGCCATACTATCGGATTATATGCCGAAATTTGTTGGCCGTGGAGAGTTAAGTGATACGAAGTGTTTGGATCTTAATCCAAACGGGACTTCCAACTTTTATAAGTACCACGATGGAAAACTATTTCTCATGTGTGAAATAATCAGTTAAATTGTTTGCTGGCTAAAGAATAATACAGCTTTGAGCATCGACAAATTCAAATGTACCTACCTAACTAAGTGGCGTTTACAATGTTCAATATAAATAATGGTTTATTTATTGCAGCCCGTGGGTTTTGTCACGTTCCACACCAGAGCCGGCGCGGAGGCAGCTAAACAAGACCTTCAGGTTGGTGTTGCCACATTTACATAACCATGCAATCGAATTGATAATAATGAATTTGTCTTAATATTCTAATATGTTCTTACGGAATATTGGGTCAAAGTCAGGAGAATTTTAAAAGTATTTTTAATATTTTATCTATGTAGCTATCGGGAATATCTTAGTACCTTAGAAATGTTGATAAAATTATTTACAGTAATTTATACTTCCTACAAAGCGGAATAATCATATAAAATAAATTTTTGAGAAGGGAACCACGAACACAGTAACGCCTAATCAGTTTGAATGCTTCAGAACACAGTATGATAGGTAACACCAGGGCCACAGTATCTCAACCAATGACCGAGATATGTACTAGACATACAAAACTGAACGCTGTATTGTAAATACTAAAACATGTATGACGCACGGTGTTACTAAACCTCTTCTCATCACATGCCTTAACACAGCCAAATGAGCACTATAGTTATTCTCGTAGTAGATCTGGAATAACATTTTCCTAACTCGAGTTACCGCATAGTAAGTTATGCTAAACCCATGCACATACAGACGGACCGCGGCCGCGAGCCGCGGACCAGCCGGCCGTGATCGATCATGTTCCGTGTACATACGCAATGCATGTCACTGTTTGACAGGTTTTGATGTCACATCCCGAGCACTGTGTTCCGTCACCATAGCAGGCGCAGGCGCGGACCTCGTTACTATCGAATACTACTCAACAGAATCCATATTATCCATATTATCGATCGACAATAATAATTTCCTTATACACACACAACATCTCCCATTTAGGGTGTTTTTTGGATATTCTAAAATTATTTAAGGATATAGTAGTTTCACGTTAAGACGCCCTCCCAACCACGCGATAGTCACCGCCGACCCCAGTGGTCACACGTATCAGCTGGGAGCACGCGGCGATCGAGCCTTCCATCGTCATTATATCGGAGCGCCGCACCGCTCGCGGCTGTTCACAGCAGGGCGTCCGGTTCGACCCCGACATGCCGCAAACAATTCGGCTGGAGTTCGCTAAAAGCAACACGAAGGTCAGCAAGCCGAAGCCGGCAGTTGCCACAGCCGCGCCAGCCGCACACCCCGCATTGATGCACCCACTCACTGGACGTAAGTACCGCCGAACGCACACACCGCCCGGCGCTCGCTCGACCGATCCCACACCCCTTCAACACGACTAATAACAAACGCACGACCTCTGTCCGTGCCGATCCTTTGCTTGCAGTACACCCTCGTTGAGACTTCCTCAAACTTTTTATCAAAACTCGAGACGAGTGGATTGCTGCAAGTGTATTCGCGATCTATTCCTGCATTGTCTCCACGAGAGTTTTATGTTTTCGTTACACTATAAAGCTCGTACCTGTCCCCTCACGACTTTTGCTAGAAATGTTAGGTCATGACTGAAGAAATTTCAATTGGCACGTTAGGTGTGATCGGAGCGTCGAGCAAACGCCATGGGCAAGTATCTGTGACCGCTTACACGTACCACGCAAGGCCTAGCTCCGCGAAGCTATCGATTGATCTGTCGGGTTCTTACCACTGTTGTCAACTTTTTACATGTTTTCATGCTAACACACAGAGTTTGCATTGACATTATCATCTAAAACGGATAGGATTCAATTTAGATTTATTTACAGGAAAAGTTTTGATTTGCAACCGTGAAAACATGTCTTAAGCACACTGTAAATAATATATTTTTCTATAGCAATATTCTAATATCACCTTCTTAGACGACAGCTATATCTTTTGAAATCATAATAACAATGAAAAGACACAGCGCTTATATAGTTTGGCATGTGTTGTGTGGGGTTGTGACGTGGTGTTGTTGTGGCAGACCTAGCGAGTCCGTTCTTCCCGGGAGGGGGAGCCGAGTTGTGGCATCACCCGCTGGCGTACGGCGGTGAGCTGCAGACGCTGTCGCACGGGTTGGTGCACCCCGCCATCCACCCGCAGATGGCGCCAGTGCGCTCCTACCTCTGACTAGCTGCCGCCGATAGGCCACACCACGTAAGTACCTACGTGCTTATGGTATCCTAGTAGACTCACTTCTAGCATGTTCGATTCTTCTATCTATAGGCTCCTCCAAACAAAGATTTCCAGACACTATTGATTTTCAAGCACCTGGAAGCCTTTTGCTACCTGAGTCAATATATTAGCTGTAAGCTCTAAAACGTTCGACTATATCCTGAAAATACTAAATCTAGCAAACATGGATAGGTGATTATTATGTAGAATAATTAAAGTGCAAGTTCGCAAATGCAGTAGAGAATAAAAGAAAAACAGATCTCCAGTTACTAATCTTTAAACCAAATATTTCGCTGCTTCCGCGACTTCCGTCGGCCTTATTAAACAATTTTGTTACTTCTTTGACATAGCCGAGCGCCGAGATCTTATCGGCGGCGTATCACAATGCTTTCAGCTGTTTTTAGAACTTGAATAGCTTTATTTTATTGAAGACTTTTGACATTTAAAGTGTGATCTTAAGTTATCAATGATTACTAGGTACTGAAGACTACAATAACAGTTCCAAAGATGAAGATTAGTGTCAACAAGTTGTCGAATAATAAACAACGTAGTTTAGCGAAACAGGATAAAGCCGTTCGAAAGGATAAAATGATATTTTTTATCCGTAAGTTTGGACGCAAATCCCATAAGTCTTTTAGAAGCGAATATGATTTGGTGGGATACAAAGTTCACGCGAATATTATCCGTTGAGTTGAGAGGCGCATGCGATGCTCATGACGCCCGCTTCATGGGCTGGATGGAAATGTTGCTTGGGTCTACATTTTGTTTTTATCAAAAGAATAATTGGTGACAATTATGTGTATATACGACCAATTGGACGACGGCTTGGCAAAGTGGTTCGAGCGTAGGCCGCTCGGCTCACTGTACATGGTGGTTGCGGGTTCGATTCCCGCCGGGGCAAATTTCGGAAATGGCCTTTTCGTGTCACTTTACCCTGGCCTGGGTGTCACTGGGATCGCCCCCAATCCATTGTACGGTACCCATAGTACAAGCGTTGCTTAGTTTGGGACCGTCCAATTGGTGTGTCAGTCTAGTGATATTTATTTATACAGTGGATATCTGCACTACCATTATACTTTCTATTTCTAACATTGACGTCGGTAATTAAATTGGAATTGATGATGATATTTGTGACGTAGACCCCACTGACGCTGGGCGCCTGCGTGCTGCCGGCGCCCGCGCTGGGCTCGCCGGGCGCGGCGGTGCCGCCGCACGCGACCGGGCCCCCCGGGCACCCCGCGCACCCCGCGCCTCCCTGCTCCACGCTCTTCGTAGCCAACCTCGGCCAGTTCGTCTCCGAACACGAGCTCAAGGAAATATTCAGCAGGTACGTTTCCGAATCTGTCTAATTGATTAATGTTCTGAACGCTTATTTTTTCAACTGGAAATAAGATCCGGTATTCGATGGCTATAGTATTCAAGCAGGATTATTTTTATTAAAAGGTCACTGTTGATGCCTGGATATTATGATTAATTTTCAGTTTTTTTGTGAATTAATTTCCAGTTGAAGAAAATAACATAATAAGCACTATGTATGTGCATGATCACGCAATACATAAAGTCAATGAAACACGTCAAAATAATACAAGAAAATAATAAAATATCGAACGTAATTAAAAATTTAACTATTCCACAGTGCATGTCGCACCGAAATCACAATGTCGTCCATGTATGAGTTATTATATGTTTTGATTTTGTTCTGTTTTATCTCGCACAAACTATTCGCTAGCCGTAATTAAAAAGGAGCTACTCGATATGGTTCGTGCGAGTTGTGAAAGCCTGCACCCGTACCACCCTAAGCATGACGAGCGCCACTAAGTATATCTCTACACTTGTCACAACTAGTCGTACGTTAGCACTGTCACTAGGCTTGCCATCTATCCGAAGGGTTGAACACCCTGGATTTATCGTAGTTAAAAAAAATAACGATGTTGACTAATTGAAATCGAACGAAAAAACAAATTGTATCAAGATCGAATAATAATACTTTAAGTCGTTTTATAAATAAATGTCTATAGTAAGCGATCTCTGAACATACCAACTAAAGGTTCCAAACCATCCAAGGTTATATTAGAGACTAGCTGACCCCGCGACTTCGTCCGCGTGGAATTAAACTTAACTAAAAAGCCCGCTCCCGCGTTCTGAGCCCGCGAGAAAGGACCCATTATTTAAATTTTGTTTTTCTAAAATAAAAGTAGCCTAAGTTACTGCTTATAACATCAGCTATCTACCAGTGAAAGTCCCGTCAAAATCGGTCCACCCGTTTCGGAGATACTCTTTGATTTAATGTGTTTTTATTTTTTTACGCGGAACCCTAATTGTTTTTCTAAAATTAAAGTAGCCTAAGTTACTCCTTATAACATCAGCTATCTGCCAGTGAAAGTCCCGTCAAAATCGGTCCACCCGTTTCGGAGATTACCCGGAACAAACACACAGACAGACAGACAGACAGACAGACAGACAGACAGACAGATAAAAAATGTTTAAATCGCGTTTTTGCTATAGGGGTCGTATGTACTTTCATATGCATTTAGTGAAAAGGAGTTATTTTGATATTACAAACAGACACTCCAATTTTATTTATTTGTATAGATGGCAAGCCTAACACCACACATTATATGAGAGCCGTGAATTTTACTTTTTGTGTCGGATGTATTCCGCCGCAACCCCCACACCGACCGCTAGTCATAGCCACAGCATTAAAGTGGTTGAACAATAACTGTCACACTGCTATTTACGTTTTGGATGTCCGAAGCTAATAAAACGGATTTATCTACATTGATGAACGGGATTGTCGGTGCTCTAGTGTAGTACAGTAACACACAAGATAGGGGTGGGGGGGTACGAGTGTGGGCAGCAATAGTGTATGGTGGTACAGCTGCCCGGGGTTTTCTCGTCTGCGGCTCCTGAGTGGCGGCGGCGGCGGGAGCACCGGCCCGGTGGCCTTCGTCGACTTCGCTAGCGCGGCCGACGCGGCCTCGGCTATGGCCCGCCTGCAGGGGGCGCTGCTTCTCAGCTCTGAAGGCGCCATCCACCTCGAATACGCGAGGCATAAGATGGCACACAACGGCTGGATTCTCGCACATGAAGTATGCACGCGCACTATGTTTAGAATGCCAAAGAAAATTATAGTTGTTCTCTAAGAGCGCGACGTGCAACCTACCTAATACAGGTCTGATGTATCTAGGGTTACCAGGCGACAGAAATTTTCCTGAAATGTCCGCATTATTTCCCACAGTCACGGAAAAAGGGAAAATAATTGAAATTGATAGAGAAAAATTTATGTATTTTTGTTAGGGAATGTAAGAAAAATACAATCTTGTTACAAAATTACGGAATAAACCTTAACGACATTAAAACAAAATTACAGGAAATTTACTGAACATTCAGAGACATTGTCAGGAAATCTCATTATTTAATCTGGTAACCCCAGAGCCGTGTGTCAGTTTCTGAGGCAGATAACCGATTCAGTTACCGGTAGATCTGTACATTAACCTACATAAAAAAATACTTGTTTTATTTGTTTCTTGCTAATACCGCTCTTGGAAAATAAACTGTGTCTGTCAAAGTCGATAAAACCGTCTGAAACTCGTAATAATCTGCATATTATTTCAATTTGAAACCGAGGAGTCAAAGTTTAATTAATCAACGATAATGACAGATTCAAACTAAATATAAGTAAACTATAACGCCGATAAATAAAGTGCTATATACAATATGTACTTTGACTGTATTTTGGACCTTATTAACATTCCAAAATCGTCAAAATTACCTACTAATTTCACCATGCACCTTGCACTAATAACTTCTAGTAGCTCCTTATGCCTGCCTATTAACTCTTAGATACCTTAAGGGCTAAGATAATTGTTGTTGAATTGTATATTTTGATTACCAGGGAGCCAAAAGCGGAGAAGAGGGCGAACAGCATTAGTTCGTTTATGGCTCTCGGCACTTGACAACCGGCTAACTGAGGGACGTGCAGTCTCGACCCTCTGCGCCGCGTCGGGGCTGCGCCAGGAGACGGTGCCCAGGAACCCGGCCGCCCGCCCTGCTACCACTACGGATAGGATATAGTTTCCAACATCCCATATTTCCCATTTCGTAGCGACAAGTTCCCCGGCGTCAGAGGTGTGGTGTTTTACGTTTATACCAAATTTAGCAAGTGTTAATTGTATTATTATTAACATTCCAGGTTTATTGTTTACCGTTCATTATACTTATAAAATTATTATTATTGAAATCTAATAATTTCCTATAATTGTAGCCTGTTTATTTAATATTATTATTAATTTTATCTTGTAACATAAGATTTATTTACAACTAACTTATTGTACGGTAACGTTTGTATATTTGTTTTACCAGGCCGATGTATACAGCTCAGAGGATTTGTTATGAATATAGTGTATTACCAGAAATTAAACATTTTAGGATATATCTCATTTGAATAAGCTAAAAACCAAAGGTGCCCTTCATAGAAAGATTACGTTTTGTTAAATAATATTTCAAGTTGAATGATTTAAATGAAGTTGTATGTAATAATTACGATACTTTTGTTTTAGCCTCGATAATGTTAGCGTATTTAAATGAATTTCATGACTATTTCAAATTATATTTACCTACTTTCTTAGTAATTTTTATAATGTTCAATCACTCGTTAAAGCGCTGGCACTCTAGTGTTGGTCCTACGATCCTTTCTATCTGTGAATGGAGTTATTGCAATAATTATAAATAATAATTTACCGACTGGATACGATGGCTCGGCCCTCGGTGCCGCCAGCTCCAGCCGCAATCCATCGCTGAGCAATCCACGCGGGTTCGCACGCGCTGAGTATTTCGTCTTTCCCATCGTTTGTTAGGTATCCCGTTCTGGTTAGGTGACACCTCTATGTCACACAAAATTTCTTGTGCCTTGCAAAAATTTCTCCTAAAATCGAATTTCGATACTAACTACTCCAAACTTACTAATTATAGTTTATCGGTTCGAGTATTCAGTTGTAAGTTTGTAATATAAAAAAACCACGTTCCACCATCTTCGCGGTCAGTTTGCGATGCGACACCATCGATATCGGTACAGTCATGTTGCGAGAATTTAGCCTTGGCCTTATGAGAGTTAAATAATTAAATGTAATCATTAATAATATTAATTATAATAATATATATTATAGTAATAAATAATTGTATGCCGGCGACGACGTGCGCCGACGCTGAATAGTGAAAAGTTATTCTATCTGCATGCTTTGACGAGCTTTTTGGTAATAATCTACCTAATTTAAAATTTAGTAGGTACTTTTATTGTGTAATCGTTTTAGGTGAATATTATAATATTAGATAAGGGTATTTATTGTAGACAATCAGCATAGTTGCATTACTATAAAATGAACGTTATTCATTCGTAATAATGAAACAATGTCGTGAAATTTAAATTTACTGAAATGTTAGGATTAATCAAATGGCAGATTAATATATTTTTTATTTTTAGCTAGTTGACTATCGCATACAGAAAGAATACTTAGTTACCTTCGTGCGAGGGAGACGCGGTGACGTAATAAGTACACAACAGTGCGAGATAGCAATAAACCAAAAATGAAATATTAATGTTTATAGTATAGGTATCTTAGTGACGTATTCTGCTGATGTAAACATGTAAAATTTAGAAAAAAAATGAAAAAAAAATCCCTGCTTAGGCTATAAATAATAAGGTATCGGAATAATTATTTGGGTTTAATGTTGACGCGACAGAAGTCTCTTGGGGTAGGTGGTCACGCGGCCGTCGGCCGTCAGTGACCGGAGCTACCGCATGTGAATTCTTATGAAAATCTCTTAGTCAATATAAAATAGAAATTTCGTCAATTTTTGACTTAGCAAAATTTTATACGTGTATTACTGATAACTTCACAATGTAAGTAAGCACCGAGCGTCGTGACGTACAGACCAAAGATAAACGATTATACATATTTATACTAACCTCAGACCGTACCAAACTTTTATTTGTAGACACGATGTTATCTTACGTTTGCACTGGATGAAACATGTACACGAAACATGTTGTTGTCACTGTTTTATGATAACAAAAAATAGAGACAACAACATGTTTCATGAACATTTCTCGTCCTATGCAACAGAGGGTCCTATGCAACTGGCAGTGTTTTGTCAGCACGACGAATAACTTTTATAAACAAGGTCTGCATTATATAAATGAAAGTAGACGTGCAAGTCAGTTACAACAGCAAACACACCTATATATTTGTTCTACTTTTGCTACTCAGAGAACCAACATAATAAAACAACTACCTACTTTATATTAATTTTATAATCAGAACACCTTATCAGTGTGTATAAATCAATTTTAATGAATTCAATTTCTTGTGTCAGATCAAAACTCCTGAAAATTTCAATTGTCTGTGTAATCTTAATTATTCATTGTCGGTTATAATAATTAAGCTAAGTCAATGTTCACTTATTTAATTCGATATGTAATGCTAATTCGTATTTAAGTAATTGTGTAATGTAGTGGTGATCTCCCATACCTTCGGCGGGCGGCGTCATCGATCGCACACTCAAAATACAACGAAAAGTTTTTTTTTCAGTTGTCGCTGCTAATTTCCCGATGGCTTCACCGTGTCACTAATGATCAATGTTGAGCTCTCTTCTAAAACGTGTATCACTATATGAAATTACTTTGTTAGTTATAATAATAACCTTGAAGCCATCGTCAAATTTAACTATTTGGTTCACGAGGATCTTCTTGGTCGGCCATTTTGTGCGCGGCGCTGCATCAAGATGGCGCCCGCGCAACTTGGCGCGCGGATCGTCCAGAGTGCGTGAGAGACGCCCCCGTCGCCATGATTCCGTCCAACAACCGTAGATAGCGAGTAAGAGACGTCCAGTGGTAGCGGACACGGCTGCGTCACCTTTTGCGGGACTACTCGATACATATCATCATGTAATATTTAATGTGTAATTAGGAATAAAAATCGGTTTCATAGAGACGTTTATTCTATATTCTCGTCTACTACTTGTATTACGATCGGCTACATGTCACGCTAAGCCCACATTTGCGTTTCCGAAATGATTATATTCGCTTGGCTATCGTTATGTTCTTTGTGTCGAGATATCTCCGCTTTTGACGAATTAATTTCTAAAGGAATTAAAGACAAAAAAAATTGTGTAGCATAAAAGCGATATTTTCTTAACGTTTACTGTGAAATCGAGTAGATGATGTTCGGATCGTGGTGGTGTAGAGAGCCCCGTGACATTGGCCCGCATGTGATAGGGTAGAGTAGGGGTGTAGCGTCGCCTTGCAAGTTAGGTTAAGTGAAGCGGTATAACACAAACGCCGTGCATCGGAAACATATCAAATCTGTGCCCCTTAATAAATTTAGTTAAATTACTATTCTAAGACATACAATATGAATAGAATAAAATGAAGACAAAATAATTGGAGTATCAAATACATGCTAAGTGTTGTTTTCGTAACGTTAATGGAATAATATCGATTTAGATTGTGTTTTAATAATCGAGCATACGCATAGTCGAGTAGTGTCGCGCAAGTTTCGATTTATTGTTTATCGCTATAGAGTTCGTACTTTGTTTTACTGTTATTTTGTAGTCGTCATTAACTTAACACGGCTTAATTACCAAATTACTTTAACGGTTCGCTTTGTATTCAGTATTAAATGACATTTTATTTTAATATCGGCGATAAGAGTTAGTGCGTTGCTGAGAACTTATTTGTATATCGAGCAAAATAAACCATACAAACTATATAGTTAGTAATTAATTGTTAGATTTGTGTGACTTCAATTATTTAAATGCTTATAGAGCAGAGGTAAAGTGTTATTGTGGTTTAAGAGAAAATCATAATGACATTGTATAAATAGTGATAAAATTTAGCTTAATTATCATTATTACAACTTTTATAGATGTTCATTAATTTCTTTTTCTTACTTCATGGAGTATTGTGGCATTGGAGACGTCATTGTTAATTCAAATAAATTTGAGCTCATCCTCAATCGAAGTTTTTATTCCGCTGGCAACCCTGTAGGGACGTGATGAGAGCGATTAAACTGATGGGCTCAAAAGGGCTTGTACCCAGGGCCGTTAAACTAACTATAAAAAAAAAGTGACGGGAGCGCGATCTACCGCACAGTCTCCAAACTACTCACTCATTATAATTCCACAAATACGAATTCACACGTTTAACTATTTATTACCTACATATTAGTAGGACATTCGAATAATATTTTTTATTAAAACAATACCTATCTTACATTTTATTTTTAACACAACCTCGTGTAAATCTATTACTGTCTTGTTAGATTTAAAATAGTACTTTTATAGGTGTCTAGATTAGGATAACAGACATTAGATATAAAATTTACAGTTGAGCTTTTTAAACTTTGCTTTGTAGAATTTTCTGCTTTCACGTGTCTTTGTAAAACTAATTTAAGACGACATCATATGGCAATCGAAATTGTTTTGTATTTGTTTTACAGGGACGACGTAAAACATACCATATAAAATTTCTTGATTTTAATAATAATTATTATGGCAGTGTTGTATTTATGTTATTATTAGTTTTAAAGCATTATAGGGTCCAAAGATTGGGAATAAATATTATGTGACAATTAATGTTCTTGTTTCTTTTATTTTCTGAACGTAATAAAATACTGATAAGTAGCTATGCAGAAATAAATTGATTAAATTTCATATGACTAGGTTGCGAAATAAAATTAATTTAAATTCCACTCAAAAATGAGGACATAAAAAGTAGTTTTACTGCTAACTAACTTGTTTAATACGGTAACAAAGTAAGCGGCGCCATCGGGGAGTTAGTAATTATTTAGACAGTCAAAACTTAGCATGACCCCATTTTGCGGCCTCCGGCAAATTAGTATGAATATCATTAATAATACATTAGCCACGACCGGCACTGTACGTATGCCAGTTGAAATTACATTACCAGTTAATTTCAGGATGGACATGAGCCGGATTTCCTTTTTAAGTCGAAACATTTCGTAAGAATGAAGTTATTATTAATGGTTCGGCAGGAGTCAACACGCAATCCTCCAACTCATTTAGACATTCGTAGGATGGTTTTTATTTTTATTTTAAAAAGTATGCAATACAAAAAAAAAACGAAATAAAATACAGTTAATATTGGGTGAGGTGCTACGGCGTAGCACTTCGTAGCGTCGTAGTATTGACTACAATAGCCAATACCTACATGTACTTTATCGACAAAATCAATTTCGTTTCAACTTACTAAGTGATTGGTATGCTCTCTAGGTATAAATTGGTTTGGCAGTCATGCAAAGGAAAAGCTATGCTATGAAAGTACCTGATTAATACGCGTGGCAGGACATTATAATAGTACCTACTATTTATCTATCGAAGAAGTCCGCACGGTGAAGTATACAGGTCCGTGGAATATGGAAAGACGGTAGGTATCGTATAATGTTATGGTAAGTAAAACTAGACGACATATTTACGAAATAATCTCGTAACTATCTACTACAGACTACAGTCCTACGACTGCCGACTATACCACACCACAGCTAACGAGGAGCGATTCGAAACACCTACCTAATATTCGATTTTCACCAATATTCGGGTGGACATTTTATAAATTCGTTGTTTATTCCGTGTTGGAAACCGTAATATGAATTAAAAATAAATGGAGGCAAAACGTTAAAAACATTTAATTTAAAAACATATATAATGTAGGTATTAGTAGCTATGAGTATATAAAAAAATATAGTAAAATCATCATTATTTATGCCTATTGCAAACCTGTTAATCTTTGAAAGCGATTAAAACTAGAAATATCCATTAACCAATCACAAAGCGTAGGTACCTTACATTCTCATTCTTCTTACATTCTCATTTAGGATAGTTCTAGTGATCCTCTAGTGTGGTGTCGTCAACAGGCTCGTGTTTGCTCGGCTTCGTTGTTATGTTTCTCCTGAGACTCAACTTTAAAAGGACTTGGCTCACTGCAAATTGCCTAGGTCCCGTCCGCAACACTCGTTAAAACTATTCCACTAAGTTTTAAATTGAGTTAAACAAATGGATTATTACTATAAGTAGATAAATATAAATAAATAAATAATTTAGCCCTTTTGATGCCCCACTCCTGGGCACGGGCCTCCCCTCAACACGAGGGGGACTTAGGCCATAATCCACCACGTTAAACCAGTGCGGGTTGACGGATTTCACATGTCTTTCGAAAATTGGATAGATCTCCTAAGACATGAAGTTTTCGTCACGATGTTTTCCTTCACCGTAAGCAAGTGATAATCATATAGAAATTATGATTCGCACATAGATTTCGAAAAACCTAGAGGTGCGAGGCAGGGTTTGATCCCAGGACCTTGGTGCCCGCAAGACACGTGCTTAACCAATCGGCTATCACTTTAAATTAGCTTTTGAACGCAGCATTTCCAGCTCCACCTTCCGGGCCCAACTATAGCTAAGAACCGTCCAGGTGTCCCCATAAGTACAAAAAAAACATAAAATCGGTATGAGTACCACGCGCACATCGGAATTTTATATATGTATAAAATAAAATAATAAATACATTTAAGATACACTTCGCCTAAAGACCTTAGAAATTTTCGCTACACTATGATATCGCCAGACTAACTGGCGTATTCACAAATAACACTTTTCTATATAAATTGACCTATGAAAAGTTTGACATGAGCCTTTTTTAATGAACTGTGCGTGCACTGTGTGTATTTCACTAATTTGTAGCAAAACTAGTGGATTTAGTGATGTTATTGTAAAACAACTAGTTTGCCCGTCCTATACCTTCTGAATCCTTAACGTCAGTACCTACCTAACAATATTAACAGACATTTAGTAAGTTTATAGATATCATTCACTTGTTTAAAGTGATCTTCCTTCACTATTAAATTTCATTCATTCGAAATCGATTAACTAAATATCGATTTAATAAGGCAGCTGCCAGACGTCAACAATCGCGAGTCATATTACAACGAAACGGACATGGGTCCTCTCTCAATATAATCAAAGCATTCACTCCTGCGGGAGTGACATTTAATTTTTTCTCGGCAAAGCGAAATCGATTTGGTAATTTTGACAATTGACGAAATGGAAGAGTGCGTCCAGTGGGACGGCGTAAATACATCAGCCTAAAACTTGACCTTTTTTGCTACTATATAAGGTCCCAATTTCTACCAAAACTACACGATTGCAGAATACGTTCGTTTCATTATGACTCGAGACCACTATCATCGCGCAATACGATGGAGCAGCATATTGGTAATATGATACAGATAACGGAATTTGCATTTGCTCGCAGCCTTATATCGCCCCACAGACAAAGTTGACTACTGAATTATTCTAACTACTATAAAATAAACATGTAAACAATGAAAAAAAATGGCTTCTGACGTATGGAACTCCTCGGAGGCCATCTTCAGCAGTAGACATCTTCCTACTGATTATGATTCGATAGTTTGGCCCTCAATCGGTATTCTTATTTTTAACCCCCGACGAAAAAAGAGGGGTGTTATAAGTTTAACATGTGTATCTGTGTATCTGTGTATCTGTGTGTCTGTGTATCTGTGTATCTGTGTATCTGTGTATCTGTGTATCTGTGTATCTGTGTATCTGTGTGTCTGTCTGTGGCAACGTAGCGCCCAAGCTGATGAACCGATTTCAATTGTGTTTATTTTGTTAGATAGGTATTCTGATCGAGAGTGTTCTTAGCTATGTTTCATGAAAATCGGTTCAGCCGTTTGAAGATCATCAGCTCTTTTGTAGGTTAAAAAGCCACATTCACGGCCAAAACCAACTTCCACGGCTCGAATCCAATCGAAATTTGAGATTATTGGATTTAGATTTATTATATTTTTAAATGATCGTAATAGTCTGAACTAGCTTTTTACAATATTATAAATATGAAAAGTTTCCCTGATTCTGGATAAAAATTATATTTTATCAATTTTTATATGAGATTTGTGTATGAACTAAAGACGTTCCATAAGTCACGTGTCAAATGATGGATACGCGCATGCGTTAAACTTTGTTTGTTTTGTTAATGGTCATGGAATATTACGTTATAATAATTCTAGAGGGCGCTGCTCCGCCATTGAGAAAAAATATAAAAAAACAAATCTAATTTAAATAAATTTTAGCGTTATTGAAAATTCTTCCCCTTCGCTGCTCCCATCCACCTCAACCAGAGTTATTACATGAAATTGAATCATAATTGATAATATTTTACTAGGAATTAAACCTCCGTGGCATCAATATTTAGATTCGTTGTCTATTCTAATGTCAATTATTATAATGTCATAACAAAATAATGACTCATACTTTTACGCAGATTTTCTGTTGATAAGTTGATAATACGCAGATTATTGTATACATTTGATGAAAAAGTCGTCGCATCGGGGGTTTTTAAATTTTCAATTTAGAGTTATGTCAACAATGTCTCCGGTTAGCTTATGCGTCAGCTGTCACGCATTGACTAAGCGGAGGTAATATTATAATATGATATTATCCCATCATACTCTGTTGTTGGCAAAATCATCGGCTACCTATGCGATGAAAGCCATATTAAAAAAAAACTGAAGTGAAGTGAATATGATATTACATGCTTATATTATGAAGTGAAAATATTAAATTAATAAATTCTGTTTCATGTATTTTAAGATCTACCTACTTTTATACGCGTTCTGGTGAAGCGGGTTGATCTAATTAATGTAACAGCCAGGTTCAGACCAGTTTGCTTGGAATTATCTTTTCACAAACAAGCAGAAATTAAATTTTTAGTTCATTCCGACTTCAAAAGGAATAAATTGTACTGGTTTTATAGTGAACTAGTGTGAACTTGGTATGTCACGTAGATATTAGAAAGTGAACTGAGTTTGCTCACATTTAAAAATAAACGGAATAGTTTCTTCCGTGGTTATAGCAAGCGAGGTCAATTCAATAGCAAGTTAAGTACTTTTATCCAATAAACTGATACACTACAAACAAACAGATTTATTTATTAGTAGTTCGTAGGTATAGCTCTATCAAAGTAATACGTGTGGAATGTACGAGATCAACCGTAAACAGCACGATGATCCGATAAATCGGGTATCATTTCGGTCTCTTCGACATGTGAAAGACATATCCCAGATGTTTCTCGAAATGTTGCCACATGAAAGGAGTGCCCTCTTTTACTTCGGCACATTTCTCGGAAGATTTTAAGTTTCAATTTTATTAATACAGAGTTTATCGTAGATATAGGTATCTATAGGTAGGTTTATTTTGATATGCCCCCAATACGAACTCATTTTAAAAGTAACTTGCCCACGGGCTGGATTCGTTTGGGGTTTATTAAAATAATGCAAGCGGCAATTATATATCGTAATTAACATTTTGAAATGAAATATATAAACATCATAGGGCTCAAACAGGAAATAAAAAACAAGGACTCGTTCACAATCACAAATCCAACGCTAAATAAAACTTCATGGTTTACGATTGCATTTAAAACGCGTCTGCTGCCGTTAAATTTTATATGACGAATAAAAATCTAGTTTATACATACATGTGTTTCTTTGGCGAATTAAAAATGACTACGGAAGGAAAATTCCGCCGGATTTAATTTGCAAAGTTTATACATAAAAGCTTGAAGGCAAGCATGTTTAGCGCACGGCTTCGAGGCCCAAAACGAATTAAAGTTGTATATGTGTCACGAAGAAACTATATCCGACCGAAGAACACCGAACTACTTATGAAAAAAAAAACTCCACAGTAATAGTGGCATCTCGTAAAAAAGGTCAGGGTGATACTGAAAAACGGAATCGAGAGCGTGTTGAATTTTTTATCGCTGCTTCTATCTTGTAAAGCGAGTGTTATAGGGATGTCTTGCCTCTTTACATAACGAATCGTACGCGAGGGAGATTGCTGCTACTAAATTTAGAGGCGTTTAACTTGTTTCCAATTCAGTTTCGACTTCGTATTACTTTTATTTGCGTGTTGTAGCTGTAAGAAAATGGATCAGAAACAGATTTGAATTAGTATATACCTATACCTAATTTTAATATCGATATTAACCTCCTTGCTTCGCGCAATCGGTGCTGCGCCATTTCATATTTCTACTGTGTGTCTAGGTATGGTATGTAGACAAGACTTTGCAGCATTCTTTCGAATACAACCAACAATTTCATTACTATGTAGGTACAGTGACGCCAGTATACAAGAAAATTCATCATAAATTCTGTTTCATATCGATGTGACCTCGGGTGTTCCATCGAGTTGAACATAAAACAACAAAACTTTATGACCGGCTAGCTTCGCACCTAAAAGTCCACCCTGGTCTACGGACATAACACTGTGTACTCGAAGCGAACATTTCTAAAAGGTCTTTGGGTGTACGAGCATGTTACTAGATATATTATGGCATCTCTCGCTGTTGGGGTTGAAGCCATTGATTTTATGTGAATCATCATCATACATTATGATTACTTAATAATGTTCTACTAGCGGTTGGACAGATGCAGTAAATTTGCAGCCAATAACTTTTTAAAATGTTTTTAGTAGTTAGTTTTGTAATTACGTCAGCCAAAAAAGTGGTGTCAGTAGATACAGCTATAGTTTTTAATCCCTTATCAAATACATAATAGGTATTGTTCTGATTCTTTGATTACAGCTTTGCTCTACCACAAACTGTCCTTACACTAAAGTACTCTATCTTTACCGTGATTTATTAATGACCCTAAATAGCTCGGGATGTTTAAATAAGGGTTATAAGCTCGTAATCCGTCGGTAACGAGCGATAAATCATCGCAGTTATAGTAAGAACATCAAAAGGACACTCTGAATAAGTAGGTAGCTACGCAAAACACGTTCTAGAGCGAAGCATTTATAAGTGCGAAACTAAAAAGTTTTTGCACATTAGTAGTTACGAAATTGAATTATATCAATTTTGAAATTTTGCGTTAACGTGCTTATATATTGCAACTGAAATTGAGAATTATTTTTAATGGGTATGTTTGTGTCGTTTAAAACCTAAATTATATAGCTGTATATTACAGCAACATACATAAATAATTTACACAAATAGATACCAAGGAAGTCCTTCAACTAATGGATTTCGCGAATACACTACGTATTTTTCTTTGAACCATCATAAATTTTCTCGAAGATTTTCAGTGAACGGCGGAAGGAGCCAGATAGAACCGCAATATATGGCGTTTCATTTTAAATTCTGAGTACATTCGGCGAGCTAGCAACAGCTACACAAATCAAGTTGAAACTAAAAAAAATGCAAACGCGAGGATGCGATGGGGTCGGCGAAATCGGGGTTAACTGGGAACACTTTGTTTACATGTTCGGTTGGTTTTCAAACTAGAACCACTGCGGACCACTGCATCGGGCGGTTTTAATTACCAACGGTTGTTTTACAATTCATTTACCCTATTACAATGTTTTATTTTTCGAGCTGATCCTGCTTTTCATGATGCGGCTTATGGAAATTTATATTGTATTGTATTATTTTTCCAATTAAACACTTTAGGTATTCTAGGTGCTCATTAATGTAACAATTAAAGTGTTATGCTGTAACAAATTAAAGCATACCATTGCGGGAGTAATCTCCGAAGAGTGTTCAGAGATATTTCAATCAGTTAAAAGTGATTCGCAACATCGGTTTTTAGGTAGGTACCTATCTGCAATAATGATGCAATTTCACTAGGTACCAACACAAGGTTGCATATCAGTATGCGGTCAGGCACCCATCATTTATATACATTTTACTGTATCCAAATGTACAATACGGCCACTATCTATCAAAAAATGTATAGACTGAACGATGTCGTCTTCTTCGTGTGAATGGCCGCTATTGTGTATTGAAAAGTGCGTATTTTACGCAAGCATTCGCGCAGTGCAATTAACTACGAGCATTTGAGCATACATCGGGCCCAGCTTGAGAACGCTAATAAAACCCCGTGAACGTTTGTATTCAAATGGACGCTGTCGTGTAATCGACTCTATGTCATTCACGCTAATAAGCAATGATTCTGAAAGGTAGCCATGTTAGAGTTATCCAAGATTAAGGATTAATATCATTTAAAATTCCGCAGCACGGCCGGGTAGTATTGCTTGGAAAGGAAAAGGGTGAAACCGTGAAATAACAAAGTTCAGGATCCTAGAGGCAGGCGGTGCCGGGTGAAATGTGGTGGGCGCGTGCACGAATATCAAGTAGCGGGGCATTACCAGCCGTACTTCGGGCATAGACCGAGTAAGGAATAGACCAAATCACGTTGGCATCCTTTCCACTTGGCGAGACAGCTGCGATACAATGAAAAAGGTTTATAGAGGGCATGACAGGGAAATGTTTTAATATGGTGTTGCTGACGAGCGTGTGCTCTTTCTATCGCCATTCCGGCAATTATGTTTGTGTAAACAGAGATAGTTTATACAGAGTATAGTTTCGTTGCTCTATCTGTATTCGCGAGATACAAAGAAAAAACAACGTGAGGAAACGAACGCTATTGTTCGTCTTATCACCAATGGAGAACATTCCAGCGATTTTTTGTTAATATTTTAAATTAAATAAATGTAAATACATATTTGTTTATTAAAATTTCAAATATGTTTGACGAACAGTATTGTGTTATGTATAGTATATGTGTAATATAGACGCCATCTCATACCCGCGAACAATGGTACCTACTGGAATTTATTCTTCCTCTGTCTACGTTCCGGCGCACGTGTAATGGCGGCCGTGACGTCACGTCCGCACACGGCACAGCGCCGCCTCAGTCTGTATCATGAATTACATTACCCCAAGCAACACATGCAAAACGCTGCACCCTCATTTCTTAAAAAATGGTGCAACTTTAAGTACCTATCTCACCTTCCTGCGGCCAGGATTAGGGATCTCAGGTGAGGGTACATTTACAACTAGACTTTTTTACGACAGACATTTTATGAAGAAGGTTTTTTTTTATGACAAAGGCGACAGCGTACGTCTGGATATATATCAAGTACCTACCTTATTTTTTAATACCTACATACCTATATGCTAAATACCGTGCCTGACTGCCAGTTGTATTTTAACTCCAGATTGATTAGACCATAGATTTAAGCAGCGAACACAACAAGTCTGTGGGATGTACCGAACTACGAAATTATTTAGTAATAACTGGCAATGCCAGCTGTTATGAATGGAATGACAGTATTATAAATATATAACGTTATAATTTTGCTTAGCTTTGGTACATTTTATCCCATGAAATGGTGCCCAGTGCCCACAGTATAGGCAGTTAATTTCACGCAGAAGCGTGAATTATTGCAAATTGACCCATATGCCAGTGTCATAAGAGTCCCAGCACGCGTCTTCGCGAAATGAACGGACTATAATTCTGCCCTGGTAATTGCAAATGAGGTAATTGCTAATTTACAGTTTCGAGAAAAAGGCCTTTAAGCAAATTTTTGAAATCTCTACATTAACTGTTTACAGTTTGATTCACCAGGGCAGGGCGGTTAGGTATAGTTCCATTACTATCACTGGAAAGTCCTTTCAAAAATCGATCACTACTGAGTAGAAAGGACTATAAGTTATGAGTTCTATGCTCTGTCTGGATAATTACCCAGACACTTTCAGCGTCCCCAGAAGTACCTATAGCACAATATCTGCGACTAAGAATTTTCAGGACACGTGCGCCGAAAGAGCTGTAAACATCTGTGGGATCGTTGCTGCAACAAATTTGTGAAATCTTTGTTTGCAACTCCCGCCCGAACATGAGGTCCCTCTTGGAAGCTAGTGGCAATTAGTTTAGCAAGTAAACGGTTATTCACACGAAGAACTAGACACCGTGCTGTCTTTATATTATTTGTATTTATTTATTTATGTTCAGGCATCGCAGGCCCATTGATAAATACCTTAGGTACTAACATACATATTAAAACTAACATACAAACATATTATTGATAGAGGTAAAAACCGTATTTATAGCAGCACAGTAACATTACTAAAAAATATAGATCGTATTAATGACCTTTAAATTTATTTTGTATCTTATTGTATTTCTACTATTCCTTGATCATTTTAAATTCACGCGACACTGAAAAATATATTTTAAAAAGTGATCACAAATGCAAGCCACAAACCGGCAATTGAAGCGCATTTTGGGAATTAAAAAAGTTTTAGAACGACGCTATTACCTATTAGCATAAAACAACAAGCAAATTCATCTCGATCGGCTGTTCGTTCGCCGCGCACCAGTGAATTGCATTGCGAATAGTGAAAAAGAATAAATACACTACCAATTGGTGGATTCTCGAATAACAAGTTCGTATTTTTTGGTTTGTAACAATGGCATCGGTCGCGTTCGCTTCGACGATTTATTGTCAGTAAAAGAGTTTCGAAAACAAGACGTTTATTATTAAACTAACTGAGCCCGCAACTTCGTCCGCGTGGAATTTAACATAACAAATAAGCCCTCTCCCGCGTTCTGAGCCCGCGCGACAGGACCCATTTTTTTGTTTTTCTAAAAGTAAAGTAGCCTAAGTTACTGCTTATAACATCAGCTATCTACCAGTGAAAGTCCCGTCAAAATCGGCCCAGCTCTTTCGGAGATACTCTTTGATTTCATGTGTTTTTATTTTTTTACGCGGAACCCTAATTGTTTTTTCTAAAATTAAAGTAGCATAAGTTACTCCTTAAAACATCAGCTATCTGCCAGTGAAAGTTCCGTCAAAATCGGTCCTGCCGTTTCGGAGATTACCCGGAACAAACACAAAGACAGACAGACAGACAATTTTTTTTTAAATCGCGAATTTGTTATAGGTGTCGTATGTACTTTCATATGTATTTAGTTAAAAGGTGTTATTTTGATCTTACAAACAGACACTCCAATTTTATTTATTTGTATAGATAAAGTTGCTGGTTGATATTAGGTTAAACATTGAGTTATGAGAACTTAAATTAACATGATCAGTAACACTTATATTCTATATCACGGGATATTTACTATGTAACGAACTCAAGAAAAATTATTTACATGGTAAAGAATAATAATGAGAATCATTTAGATATTCCCATTTTTACCCGACTGCGGTTAAGGGTTATATTTTTTTCATTATTATAGGTACAAGAAGTGCGAATTAAAAAAAAAATTAAAAAAATCATTAGCTATAAAACTTTTGCTGTGATAGCCGATTGGTTAAAGCACGCGTCTTGCGGGCATCAGGTCTTGGGTTCAAACCCCGGCTCGAGCCTCTGGATTTTTCGAAATCTATGTGCGAATCATAATTTCTATATGATTATCACTGGCTTACGGTGAAGGAAAACATAGTGAGGAAACCTGCATGTCTTAGAAGATCTAACAAATTTTCGAAATACATGTGAAATCCGCCAACCCGCTGGGCCAGCGAGGTGGATTATGGCCTGAACCCCCTCCTGTTGAGGGGAGGCCCGTGCCCAGGAGTGGGACGTCAAAAGGGCTAAATTATTTTTTATATTTTATAAAACTTTTCCCAAACTATTCCGAACGAATAAGCAACCAATCGGGAACTAGACCCCGACTAAATCGAATACACACTCGCGACAGTTTGACTTATCCGTAACAAATTATTACATTGTGCAAGACGTGCATTATTAAAGTGTAGGTAATTAATTACCTACTACTCCAGGATATTTAATAAAAATAAAAGAGAATTTCCCAAAGGTCTTTTCATATTCGAATCGATTAGTGTTTTTAAATAAATAAATAGCTCACTGGAACATAACGTGTTCCATTAAACTTCTACGATTCGGGCGGTTGGGGCGATATCGATGGCATTCGATACACTAATATGTGCCTTCGATGACATTGATAAGGTCCAGTTTCCAATGCAAATTGAATTTGGTCCCCAATACAACGACCGCTTGCTAATTCCAATTCGCATGTGGTGATGACGGCAACTTTTTTTTCTTATTTCCGGTTGGAAAAACAGAACTATGAATGCCAAGAGTTGGTGAGTTGTTTAATTATTAAACTAAGTACCTACAGTACAGAAGTTTTAATAACTTTATATCTGAGTACCTATACATATACCTTTCTTGAAATAATTTTTGTAAAAAAAAAGAATACACTAGGTGCACGGTTAAGTTAGTATAGAAGCTCAAACGAGTTCAATTGATAGGATCCCTTCATAAGACACTATGTTTCATGTTTTATATGACTAGTACTAATTATTTAAATAACATCTGAGTATATCTTGTTAAAAAACAAAAACTATCTCAAAAAGTTGTAATTATATTTAAATTCTCAATAGTCTAAGTATGCACATATTAGCCGTAAATATATATTTTTTTAAATTAATATCATAATTTTATAAATAATTCGCTTCTAAAATATCCTATGCGTATCGCGTGCTCTCCCGGCAGACGGCGCTGTGTGCAATCGGCCCTCCCTAATTACCGCCAGTAAAAACTAATTGCGAACGACTGAGTGCCGCGCCGCCGCCGCCGAGCCACTCTCACACACACTCGCCAAACCGTGATGCAAGAAATACAAGGCTTTTGAGATTTTCATCTGACTTTGATGGAGCCAAACTTCTTCATAAAGATAATACTTACCAAGGTATGTGAAATATTACATGAAGTTCTTACAGTACATAATTACAGTAAATTATGCTCATCCCTTTACAAAAAAGATCGAACGTACACACACAAAGAGGTATCTGATTACATCGCCGAATCGATTTGACGACCGCTTAGCGCAGTGGTTTGAGCGGAGGCCGCTCGGCTCACTGCACCGGGTGGTTGCAGGTTCGATTCCCGCCGGGGCAAGTCTCGGAAATAGCCTTTTCGTAATTTGCCCAAGTCACTAGGATCGCCCCCAGTCCATTGTACGGTATCCATAGTACAAGCTTTACTAAGTTTGGGACTGTACAGTTGGTGTCAGTCTGGCGATATTTATTTTTATTTATCAGTGGTACTAGTGATATTCATCTAGACTATCAGTAACCAACTATTTATCAGACCCTAGCGCGTACCTTGGCGTTTATGAGCAAAACTAACCAATCGTCAGTCTGAAATGATCTCCAAATTCTTAGATAAATCAAAGAACCAACCATATAACATGTAGGTAGAAGAAATCAATCATTTCAATTAACTGTCCACATTTACCCATCAAATCCGGTTACCCCCACGGCACGTGCTCGCAAATATTGTGATTAATACACTGTTTGCAGGCGGACTTCTCGAAACAGCCGCTCTACGCATCAAAGGGGTTTTCCTGCTCAGTTAATTGATGCAATATTGAACGGCCGTGCTCTGATGAAGCCTCAACATAGGCCTCAATCACGAGAAGATTACGTAACCTGTTTAGTTCAGGTCCCTATAACAAGATTGGTGCGACCGGAAATGCAATATTAGAATGTCGTTCCCACGTGATTAATTCTCCTTGCGTAGGATAAAAATAATATAGCATAATAATAATTGGACAAGACGAAAAAAATAAGTTTTTTTTAAGGTTATGTAATGTGTATCTACCTTATATACATTTGGTTATCCATATGATACAGAAAGGGTATACTTTTTTTTTCAAAACTTAACATTGTTTAAGTAATGGAAATATTATAATACAACTAATATTTACAGTATAACAACTACTTATACACTAACTTACAGTAAATTTTAATAAAAAATAAATTAATATATTTTTTTAAGTAATATCATTTATTGAAAAGAAGTAAGAACTAACAAATATATACACCATGTACAGATAATATGTAGATAATAGATACCTACCTTACTGATATTACGTGTTTGTTTACAATAAGCGAATACACTAGATGAAGAGACTACATCGTTGTTTGTATAAATTACTAGCGGCCCGCCCCGGCTTGGCACGGGTACATTACGGTTACATTATTGGAGTTTTAGTAAGGATCCCTATTTTTTTTAAATATAATAATGCCTATGTCATCCGGGGATAGTGTAGCTTCCCAACAGTGAAAGAATTTTTCAAATCGGTTCAGTAGTTTCGGAGCCTATTCATTACAATCAAACAAACAAAGTTTTCCTCTTTACAATATTAGTATGATTGACAGATAAATTCAGCCGTATTCAGCACCTGAATACCCCCTAGTAATAGACTAACAAAGGCGTACAATTAAAATACCTATTATTATAGATACTTATGTACATTTTATCTTCCTTATCTTCGTTAAGGAGGATTAGCAGTCACCTCCGCAGTTACTTCATCTTTCTTGTGCGAGGCGAAACGTCACACACAAAACTAATCGTTGGCTGAGTAGACTGTTCAAAGGTGTTGTTAACCTTTGAACAGTCTACTGCGGTCAAGGCCCTTTACCTCTCAAATACGGAATTTTTCACAAAATAAAGAACCTTAATTAATATTTTGTTAGATTTTTATTACCGATTCAGATACATCTTTCTAGCGGGGTCCCCTCAATTGCCGATAGAAAACAGCTGGCTATTAATTTCGTCTGACTGAGGGAAACGGATGTTAGTTTTAAATTGAAATCCTTGTGATGGACGGACCTTTTATTTAAATTCAGGTAGATCAAATGATTTCCAATACACCTACGATTAAAATCTAAAATCATACGCTATTGTGTAATATGCATGATTTTAGAGATAGTTCCCACCAGAGGTGACATACTTAGTATGACCCATACCACTAAATTGAAATTAAATATTTTGTTATGAATGTTGCATCTTGCAACATTTGAATAGTGTGGGTCGTACATTCATTCATAAATACCAATTTATATAGTTCGTTTATTTAACAAAGACGCGTGCTGTGACTCTTATGACACTACCACATGGGTCAATTTGCAATCATTCACGCGTCTTTGTAAAATGAACTGACTATACCATGGGTGCAAGCTGAGGCCACTAATTTCCATCTGCCGCGATCCCAACACACCTCTTTCGCTTCATCCAGATTCATAACTTTTAATACTCTGTGGTACAACAAATTGTGATACCGTAATTTTTCAAAAAAATAATATCACCATCATATTATATAATAGTACAATAGGTAGATAATAATTTCCATGTTGCTTCAATACACTGACATTTATAAATATCTATACAAGTAAATAAAATTGGAGTGTCTGTTTGTAATATCAAAATAACACCTTTTCACTAAATACATATGAAAGTACATACGACACCTATAAAAAATGCGATTTTAAACTTTTTTGTCTGTCTGTCTTTCTGTCTGTGTGTTTGTTCCGGGTAATCTCCGAAACGGCTGGACCGATTTTGACGGGACTTTCACTGGCAGATAGCTGATGTTTTAAGGTGTAACTTAGGCTACTTTAATTTTAGAAAAACAATTAGGGTTCCGCGTATAAAAATAAAAATACATGATATCAGAGAGTATCCCGAAACGGCTGGACCGATTTTGACGGGACTTTCACTGGTAGATAGCTGATATTATAAGCAGTAACTTAGGCTACTTTTATTTTAGAAAAACAAAATTTAAGAAAATGGGTCACGTCGCGCGGGATCCCAACGCGGGAGCGGGCTTTTTTGTTAAGTTAAATTCCACGCGGTGAAGTCGCGGGCTCAGCTAGTGTATCAATAAAAATATATCTACTTATTCTAGAAAACCTTTTTGCACACATAATGTTTCCGATTTGTAAATGCCCACGCAAACCGAATGCTTTGAGAGAGAACATCAAAGAGCGTTACCACATAAAAACAGATTTTCTCAAATGAATACTTATAAATGTTTACACAAAAAAGCTTACAATGTTTTCTTTTGCGAGATAAAAACGCTTGGATTAGATTTACACGAATTCTGGTGTAACAAATGGGGAAACAAAGATGTGAATGTCACGGTCAATCATACTGAGGTGGGAAATGTTACAGCTGCAACTCAGAACCGTTGTAACAAAGGAGAATTATAAATATGCAAATGTAATCATTATCGGTGACTATGTATTTCTATAATTTTATAAGAGACGAAGGTATCAAAGGAATGTTTATTTAAGGAAATATTTTTGTACACTACAATACAATTTTCTGCTTGAATATTATTTCAGTAACTATATAATGTAGGTAGGTACCCAACACTTTAATAAATAATTATTCTGTTTATACTATTCTTAAAATAAATACGGTATATTTGTAATGGATATAAAATTAATAATAAGATTTTTGCCTTTTTAACGTCCCACTCCTGGGCACGAGCCTCCCCTCAACGCGAGGGGGATGCAGGCCATAATCCACTACGCTGGCCTAGTGTGGGTTGGCAGATTTCACATGTTTTTCAATGGTTAGATTTTTTAAGACATGCAGGCTTCCTCACGATGTTTACCTTCACCGTAAGCAAGTGATAATCATATAGAAATTATGATTCGCATATAGACAACCGCTGGGGTAAACGTGTTCTTGAGTGGAGACCTCGACTCGGCAAGCGTAGTGTAGGACGCCCTCCGACCAGGTGGGATGACGATCTGCGAAAGACTGCAGGCAGATGCTGTATGCGGCAAGCTGAAGACAGAGCGCTATGGCGCTCATTAGGGGAGGCCTATGTCCAGCAGTGGACAAGTATAGGCTGATGATTGATTGATTGATTATAGATTTCTAAAAACCCAGAGGTGCGAGCCGGCGTTTGAACCCAGGACCTGGTGCCCGCAAGACGCGTGCTTAACCAATCGGCTATCACTGCTTCATAATAGATATATTTAATTAAAATTATGAAAGCTGATATTTCGTATCATGGTCACGTAAATTTGACACCGAAAGTCTCATCGGGTTAATTTAATTCAGTTGGGCAATCCTGCGGACGGACCACTGTCGTGTTATGATTCTAAACAGGTGGTACATATAAACAGTGAGGTTCTGGCAACCCATCTACTTTTGCAAACAATTCTCGTCAAGCATTTCTTGTCAAGAACTTCGAGAACAGTTTCTCTGGGTATAGTTCTTGCACTAAGTATAAATAATGAATCGTGTCCACACTCTTTCCTGACGCTTATACGTTCTCGGCAACATTGTTGCGCGTGTTTGGTGTGAAATGAAATAAAGTTTCCGATAGTTGTTAACATATGTACCTATGTTGAACTTCAAATGATTGAAACATTAAATACATGTTGTCAACATTACATATACGAGTATTTGCGAGACATGACGATCATATGGCAATGGTTCGAGTGCAGACAATTCAGGGAGAATTTCGGGAATGGCCTGTTTGTAATTTTCCCAGGTCTGGGTCACGCTGGGATCACTCCTAGTCCATTATACAGTACGCCTATAGTACAAGCATTTGTACATTTGTGAAACAAGTCTGGCGATATTTGTATTTATATTATTATTGACAAATCTATTTTGTGTAACTTAATACGAGCATATTTGAGCCAACCGTCGATTTTGGACAGGAAAATTACTCTACTTACAGTAACGTTTCACACGCCTACTTGTTACTAAGTACTAGTAATTATACTAGTTCCGAACCCACGCACTTGGTCCGCGGGAGGCCCTGAACTCCTATACCGTCAAGGTAAACGGCACTTACTTCACAAACTTGCTACTTTAAATATTTATATTTACATGTGGGGTTGTTTAGATTATACAGAATACCTTATTACATACAACATTGTGTCAAGCACAAACACTTATTAAGTACACAGATTAGTCCACGTTGTACCTCACTTGTTTTGTGAAGCTCGTAAATTTCAGTTCCATTACCAGAATCACAAAATGTAACCATCCCGAAAAACTACCTATCCATACATCTATTACACATTATGACAAACTTCTGACTATAAACCGGTGGTGAAAAATGACTATCATACGGCTATCATTCACACGGCCAACCTGGTACCGATAATTTCTATACATTATACTGTATCCAGATAGACTGCCATGAACATCATGTACAGAAATACTTCCATTATCTGTCAAAAATGTGTAGACATTACGGTGTCGTCCTCTTCGTGTGAACGACCGCTTAGATCCACTAAAAATATCTCCAAATTGGCACAATCGAGCGATTTCTTGATATTTAGATAGCAACGCGAAGCAGATGGAAGGATTCACTCTTACCTTTCAAACCTTAAATGTAGTAGGTATGTTTAGTATGTACTTACTCTGTGACCAAAGTACAGGCATAAAATTTCACATCATCTTTCACGTAAGAAACATAAGGGCGGCCTCAAATATAACCGCCGTATCATGTGAGTCCGTTAAATTAAATGTGCCCGGGATTTTTATAACATATTGTGTGGACGTAAATCCGAGCACCTGGTTATGAGTTACGGCGCGGCCTGTCCGCATTTTACACTGTGCCCGGGAATTAATCCCGGTGTCCGGTGCGAAAGGCCATTTCGAGCATGCCTCGCGGGATCACTGAATAGATCCATTTCTTACGGAAGATCATTGGGCAAGTAATAATTACTGCTGGAACACAAACAATTTAACCCCATACAAAGCAACACTGTAATCGTAAAACACACACAATATTATAAAAGTACTAGCTGTGCCCCGCAACTCCGTGCCCTTGGAATGTGGACCACCTTTAACATTTAGGGGTATGAAAAATACATAGTAGCCGATTCTCAGACCTACCCGATATGCACACAAAATTTCATGAAAATCAAGCCGTTTCGGAGGAGTATGGTAACTAACATTGTGACACTATAATTTTATATATAAGATAAATCGAAGACAAGTTCCGACAAGAAACATTTTCGGCAGTTGTATGATCACATCGTTCTGTAACTCAAATAGAATCTCAATTTCGTAGCAATGCTCACAAAATTACGACGCCAACAAAGGACAGCGAATGATTCTAAAAATAGCGTTTGATTTTTAATAAAGAAAACAAAATACAAACATTTCGTATAGAACTTTTGAATAGCGTTATCGGGAAAACCTGAAATTAAACAATTTATTATCCATTATTGTAATTTTCGCTGTAATATCGCGACGATTAAATTAAAATTGTGAATTATCGCATCGCCAACACAATGAACTTTATTAATTCAGTGCCTATTGATGCTTTTAAGCCGCACCCCTTGTGACGTGGTTCCCCTGGTACACGCAAGCCTGAATTTATCACCCAAAAGTTTCTTTATGAGTTGTAAATAAGCAGAGGGGTTTGATCACTGATAGCGTTTGAAGTCACGCACGCCATAATCCATCACAAGTTTCAGCAACGACCAAACTGAAAATTTATCAGGTATGCAGGTGTTTAATAAAATACCTGCTCTTTGTACGTAATAAATATAAGCAATTGGAGATTTAAAAAGAAAAAAAGACAAGCCTGCAAGATCCAACAACTTTCTAGCTGGATCTTCTCAATCGAGTTCAAGATGTAAAAAATACAATTTGTAAATGACTCCGTAGTTCTAAACAAAATAATCGATTTGATTTTGACTATCGCAACATATTTTACACACCGACAAGAAAAACTATTAAGCCTTTTCAGTACTACTAAAAGCTACCGAAAACGTAGGCCTTCCTGCTACGCAGATGTAGACGCCTACGGACGGTCACGCGTAGCCTGAGACTTGTCAGTTCTCGCTACGCGCGTAGCAATATAAAATTCACTTGCGTAGACCACTGCTAGTGCAATACTCAGTGCAACGCTGACGTCATGTCTCTCCAGCGTAGTTCTTGCTAGGCTTCCATTACCTTCGTAGGCCTTGAAAAATTGAATAATTTTGAATACACTGAAAAGTGTAGTAGAGTTCATTCAAAATTATTACGCAAAATTGTGACGCTTTCGACTTCCGTACAGCGTAACATCACTTCAGTATGGTATCCGTATCTTTATTTCGGCAATGAAAATTAATTAAATTCAAAATCGCTTATTCGTTTAAGCCTAGGGTAGTACTTACAAATGATAAATATAACAGATATATATTTTTAATCTGTAATAATACTACGTATGTAGTTTGGCTGGAAGGAGCCGGGTGAGGTCACTAGCATTTCTATAAAACGCAAGTAGGCGGCACAATACCATCCCTTCGTATGAAATATGAGTGTTTTTGTGGATATTTCTTGAAACGGACGCAAGACTATTTTACGGATCGTTGCCTTCAGCCATCCCAAGTTACTTTTTCCATTCTGTGATATTCATCCCTGCTCTTTTTAGGGGGAGGCTTTTATTATTACGCATCCCGGCGGCGCGGCAAGAATGGACGCTGTGCTGAAATATGTATGCTCATTATAATTTGTTGTGTTGAGTAAACTGAGATTATGAATAACGATCCCACACACACACACACACACGCGATATGAAAAATATGTGAGTGAATGGTTCATTATGGACACTTGGCCCTGCTGTGCTTTCATAGTATTTTATTTTTGACACCCACAAAATATTAGCGTTATTTTATCATGCCATTTATTAACTCATCGTTTGCATTTCTTTAATTGCTTGTCCTACATTTCACACACATTTAGTTATTCGTGCATTGCGGTCACTAGGTATAACGGACAGCCGGTAGTCATTATATTGATGTTCGAGAAGGTAGCATGGCCATTTTGATGTTGAATAAAACTAAGCTTTGTGCTGACTTGTGCTAGGCTTGTATTGCGTTGTGCCGCATATCACGACTCTCGATCTCAAAAAACAAAGCGACAATTTTTTTTTTATTACGACTATCTGAGCCAGCCACTTCGTCCGCGTGGAATTTAACTTAACAAAAAAGCCCGCTCCCGCGTTCTGAGCCCGCACGAAAGGACCAATTTTTTAAATTTTGTTTTTCTTAAATAAAAGTAGCCTAAGTTACTGCTTATAACATCAGCTATCTAACAGTGAAAGTCCCGTCAAAATCGGTCCACCCGTTTCGGAGATACTCTTTGATTTCATGTGTTTTTATTTTTTTACGCGGAACCCTAATTGTTTTTCTAAAATTAAAGTAGCCTAAGTTACTCCTTATAACATCAGCTATCTGCCAGTGAAAGTCCCGTCAAAATCGGTCCAGCCGTTTCGGAGATTACCCGGAACAAACACACAGACAGACAGACAGACAGACATTTTTTTTTTTAATCGCGTTTTTGTTATAGTTGTCGTATGTACTTTCATATGCATTCAGACAAAAGGTGTTATTTTGATATTACAAACAGACACTCCAATTTTATTTATTTTTATAGATTGTTCCGGAATGTGCTAGACTTGTTTTGCGTTGCAATGTGCTGCAAACCGTTTTTAATTATCAAATCTAATTTGAATAATCGACGACAAACTACATATTTTTTGTCAAAGTCAGATAATGTTTTTTAATCGTTAAAATGCATAATCAAGCGGTGTGCTGACTTGTGCTAAGCTTGTGCTACGTTGGCCCGCAAATGGTGAGTCCTGTTCTCAAGAAACGAAGCAGCCATTAGTTCAAACCATTTTCTAAACCAACATAGGCATTTTTTTTGAAATTTTACTATTGTACCGGAATGTGCTAGACTTGTGCTGCAATGTGCTGAAAATCGTGTTTGATTATATCAATACACATGGCCGTCATAGTAAAAAAAAACTAAATTATACATTGTTTTTAACTAAATTAAACATTATTGTTTTCTCATATTTACGTGAATACTACACATTGAAATAAAACTATTTTACGGATTATATCGCGTTTATTTAGTTTGTTATGTTCCCGACGTTTCAGCCGCTTTACAGCAACCATGGTCACGGGGGGACTGAGGTGTTAGACGTCCTGATGTCATAGTTCATATTTAGTTGTTGTTTGCGCGACGTCTCTTTTGGAAGCGTCGCGACGCCACTACGAAAGCGTCGCAACGCCACTACGAAAGCATCGCGACGCCTCTTTGAAAGTGTCGCGACGCCACTATGAAAACGTCGCGACGTTACTACGAAAGCTTCGCGTCGCCACCATGGAAGCGTCGCGATGCCACAATGAAAGCGTCGCGACGCCAACGTGGAAGCGTCGCGACGTCACTATGAAAGCGTCGCAACGCCACTACGAAAGCATCGCGACGCCTCTTTGAAAGTGTCACGACGCCACTATGAAAACGTCGCGACGTTACTACGAAAGCTTCGCGTCGCCACCATGGAAGCGTCGCGATGCCCCAATGAAAGCGTCGCGACGCCACCATGGAAGCGTCGCGACGTCACTATGAAAGCGTCGCGACGCCACTACGAAAGCGTCGCAACGCCACTACGAAAGCGTCGCAACGCCACTACGAAAGCGTCGCGACGGCACTATGGAAGTACACGAGTATTACATTATTCTACTTTTTATCTAATCTGAAAATAAATAACGTTCCAATTACAGCGAACTGTTTAGAGCGAAATTCTTCAAAGTCCAATAAACGATCGTGAACTAGTTAATTAGGTAAGAAGTCGCAAGGAAAACCGAGGAAATTAGGTGTGCACAGGAGCCATCTAGCAGCGGAGTGTGCACTCATTGACCGGAACCCAGCTATCTTTACTTTTCATTAACAGTCGGTTAGTTGGCGATTTGTTTTTTTTTCTATTAAAGCGTGCGAAAACCAGACTTCAAAAAATACACTCCTCATCTCGAATAGTCTCGAATACTTAGTATATTTGAAAAGTTTTATTTATGTTCTTTCATTCATTATTTTGTGTCATTTATTTGATTTCAATGACAAGTTAAAATGGCTGTTTTACACAAGCAATTACGACGTCCATGTGTTTTAAGGTATGTATTACTGTTACGATACCCAAAAATAAAAAAAACTGGATGACTTTTAATGTTTACAAACTAAAAAATTGTCACATCATGAGTGTGGTACATTTTTTTAATGGTTATAGAGGAGGTTTTCTGAGCGCTTATAGCTTTAATTAGAGCGGTAAACTTTAAACGTTGATCGCATCTTGCCGCTAAAATCTTAGGCGCAACTTTAATTAAAATTATACGAGACTTCAGCGAACGTATATTTTAGCATATATCTTGCAACATCGATTTTTATTCCATTAACTTTGTTAATATTGTTAGAGAAAGATGTTGCTCTCGTTACAGCCATAAACTACATAATATAAATTGCTTAAAGTGGATTCTAAAATTAATTTAGGGAAATACATTTACTGTAAATTTAGTTAAAGGAAAATATAGCTTATCGTTTTTTCTCTTGAAAACATAACTAAATAATAATATCACAAGCTCAGGCATATTTTTATAAAAATCATGAAAATAATTTTCTTATTTGAATGAGCACATGCCGCGTGGTATTGTTGAATAAACATGTCGGTTTCCATGGGCGGTGGTCACTCGTCCGGTGCCGGCGAGCTGGCCCGCATTCAACTCTTTCCTACGGATCAATGCACACCGATCAATCAACTGCGCTCGGAATATTACACCTTTCAATATATTCCCTACAGAACATACCTACAAACTTTATCACCCAAACTGTACAATAAAACTCATATTGATACAATGGATCGCATTGAATCTTGTAGTGACGTTATCACCGTATGGGTATACGGTGATAATATATTGAAATATTTAGGAAATAAACACATAAAAAATATATTTATGAATCATGTAATGATAAGCAGTATAATAACATTGTCGAATATCGCAGTCGATATAGATACTGACGCGGATGTAACCCACAATATTCTTGATAATATCTGAATTACCATTATCAGTTCCTGAAGATAACTTATCCCCAGAAAACTCTTGAATACTACGAGTGCCTTTCTAAGTACAGGGGTTTATCCTTAACCCGTGCGTGATCTGACTTGAGAAAATGTAATATACTTATATATATGGTAGATTATCGTTAATCTGTATGCTGCATTCAAAGCACAAGGTCGAGGACTAACTGTTTAAACATTATAAGTTAAATAAACTCTATAATTTTGTTACAAGAGTTCATTTAACTATGTTTGAACTATGTGTGGTCACTAAATAAATATACCTCGCCCAAACCAGACAAAGGCACAAAATGATTGAAATAGATTTTTGCACTTTACCCGGAGGAAACTCGTTTTCTCAGCGAAATGTGAACCCTGGGCTTTGAACCGGATTCCCTGGAGGCTCTACATCTAAGTTAAACCTAAGTTAGAGCAGGCTTTGTCGCGTTATATGTGTCTCTTGTGGCACATACGGCTTGAAATTTTTGGCCACCGCATTCAACCGCATCCCAGTATTTATCCTTTCCACTCTAATTATATCTTAAAATAATCTATTTCTATTTTGCTTGAATCTACACCGCCATTGTTTGCGATACCATGATATATCTATACAAATAAATAAAATTGGAGTGTCTGTTTGTAATATCAAAATAACACGTTTTCACTAAATGCATATGAAAGTACATACGACACATATAACAAAAACGCGATTTAAAAAATTTTTGTCTGTCTGTCTGTCTGTCTGTCTGTGTGTTTGTTCCGGGTAATCTCCGAAACGGCTTGACCGATTTTGACGGGACTTTCACTGGTAGATAGCTGATGTTTTAAGGAGTAAATGAGGCTACTTTTATTTTAGAAAAACTAAATTAAAAAAATGGGTCCTGTCGCGCGGGCTCTGAACGCGGGAGCGGGCTTTTTTGTTGAGTTAAATTCCACGCGGACGAAGTCGCGGGCTCAGCTAGTTTAATCTAAGATATAAGCTAATTTAAACAACTAGCTTGGGAGTCAATTTTGGTTTTCAAAAATGGACGCTCACTTGATTTGAATTTTTCTTTATTATATTGCTACAATTTATTATTGCTTATTGCGATGTAGGTTGGGGAGGCCATATTATTTTAATAAAATAAGAACAAAATATGTTGCCATAAACAAAGTAGATCCAAAGAGATATTCAATTGTAAGTGTGCTATGTCAAGTTGGAAATATTTTATGAAAGGAGACAGCCGTCCCGTATCACGTACGTCCCGCTTGGAAATGCACCGAATAAAACATCTAACAAAGAAAGTCAAACCGATCGTAAACTAGCCTGTCGCCAACATATGTGGACATGTTAACCTGTTCAAAATCATTTGATTTAAACTATGGATTTAAGGCACTACTGCGCTTGATAACAATGTTTAAATGAGTACGCTATCCTACTAATATTATAAATGCGAAAGTTTGTGAGTGTGGATGTATGTATGTATGTATGTATGTATGTATGTATGTATGTATGTTTGTTACTCCTTCACGCAAAAACTACTGAACGGATTTGGATGAAATTTGGAACACAGATAGATTATAACCGGGATTAACATATAGGATACTTTTTAACCCAATAATCCAATACTACGCGGATGAAGTCGCGGGGCACAGCTATTTTCTAATAAAAAAACTCCCTTCACGTGACGTCGTATCGTTCAGATCTCGCGTCCATATTATACCAACCCTAAACTACTTCTAGATATTTTCGTGATTTTTAATACTAAATTTGCTTCTATACTTGGATAATACTATGATAAAATACTTATTTTCAAGTTGATAAGTTTTTAAAAACGTACCATTAGTCGTGCCATTAGAATGTTAATCTATTAGTACCTACCCACCTACTAAAAACCATTAAATGTACCTGTACTGTCTATGAATAGTAGGAACGAAGCTTACCCATTAGCTGCGCGACGCTAGCGTCAGTTAGCTTGATTAATTAGCGAGGCGCTAAAATAATCACTATTAAATATTCAGCTGTGCGAGTGCAGAGCGATGTCGCAGCTTGCTGTCAGGACTTGCATCTGACTATGTCTTGTACAGACGAAGCGGGCAAAGGTGAATAAGAAATTGGACGTGGAATAGGCAGTCACAATGGTTACCCATCATAATTTAACTAGCTGCTGCCCGCGGCTCCGCCTACCCAGGTACTTTAATAAAATAAAGGTAGCCTTAGTTAGTTCTTATAACATCACCTATCTGGCAATGAAAGTCCCGTCATAATCAGTCCAGTCGTTTCGGAGACTGGCCAGAATAAACAGACAGACATGGAGACAAAACGGTACCGTATGCTTTTGCATACTTTCATATGTATTTAGTAAAAAGCTTGAATACAGTATTGATATTTCAAAAATATATTGAAAAAAGTATCTTCTTCATCGTTTGATTGACCAGTCGTCTCTCAATAGCATCTTCCACATAACACTTGTTCGATTGTGATTACTCCCGTTCATTCCTGTGTTACCATCGCTCTGTCTGGATTGCGCAGAATACGTCCGTTGCTGGCGGCGTCCTCGTCCCGACATACGCCAGGAATAGCATGGAACGACAGGTCAAACGGAAATAAAGCGAGCTGCACTCGACTCAGTTCGGACATGTCTGATAGCTTCGCTGGCGGCTCGTGAATAAAATATACACACGCTATTTCTGAGTACGGCTTTTTGTCATTGTGCCATTAAATTTTTGATTCATTTTCCTTTTTAGGTTGGTAAGTTCGGTAGATTTTCGTCGTCATTGAATGCTAAAAAACTTTTCTATAACCTATCGTAAAGAAAAAAAGTATCACTTTGTAGAAACTTAGCCACCCACTTGCTTAAGTAGGACAAAAGTATTGATCTCAAAATAGAGTTTAATCTATTGTTTAATACATTATACATTTAATGTAACGATGGCGCCCAACATGGGACCGACGGTGCTCGAAATTGCCTTTGGAATCTGCATCCTGACGTCACGTGGTTCAGAACAGGTTGGTGCTTCGGGTTATATTAATTTTATATCTAAAGCTATGTCTCACAGGTCCTCCGTCCGGCATTACTTTGTACAACATCGTACGGTACACGTGAGACAAAGAAAAGAAAACAGCTTTATCCAACATAGCCAGTAAATAATAAAAATATGAAAGTACACACGCCACGCGTCAAGGCGGCGTAGTGTCATCCGTTAACAATTGCAAAAGCAATATAAATATCTTGGCCTCGGCTTGCTCATAACAAAATATATTATGAAAGCTCACGGTTTTATTGTGCGACAGTAAAACCGGAATTTGCATCGAGAACCGAACCCAGGCACTTGCAAATCGACGATCGTAAAACGATCCCGCATCGGTCACCGGCTCATGAATAAAACGCCAGTAAGTACAGTGCCGAGTAAAAAAAAACATCCAATAGAACGCGTGACACTTTGGAGCGAGTTACTTTAAATACACCATTTCCATAGTGCCTAAAAGTCCTTGAAAACAACGCCACAGAAAGTGCTTTAAAAAGATAAAATCCGTCCCCATAGTGCCCCCAACTGATAAGAATATGAATATCAACATATCCTGTCAGTGAAAACTGTATTCGATAATAAATCCGAGCATCTTGTGTTGCCAGCGTAACAGATACCATACGACTGATGTCATACGACATAAATTAAAACTTTCCGGAATTCGGACGTTCCCGCACAAATGATGCAACATCGTGTTGTGAATTAGCCGCGCAATGTGCAGAGTTCATAATAACTTTCCCGGGCTCCGTGTCGCGGCATGCGTCGCTCTCCCGTCGCTCCCCGTTCGGATAAATAACTCACAAATTAACTAATAATCAAGTAAATAAAGCCTTTTTTTGTTTAAAGAAAATCAAAATGACTAAATACGTAATGATTTTTAAAAAAGACTACCTACTTACCTTTACCTATTACTTCAGGCCCGATTCTACTAACGTCAACTTAATTTATTCTCCAAATAAATCTAACTTTTTGACAGATATTATTATATCGACAATAAATTTATCTCATCATCATCATCATCATCATCAGCCTATGCTTGTCCACTGCTGGACATAGGCCTCCTTTAATTTATCTGACGTTGTGAAAATTAAACACAGTAAGTAAGTGATAAGTGACAAAAATACTGGATTATTAATATCAAGGCGTTGGTTGTTCGTTGTTTGTTCTCATCAACTTTTGTCCCCACAAAATATAATTAAGAAAGTATATAGTGATGTAGGTATATGTGGATGAACCTGAAAAATGGTTACAGCTGCACATAATGGCACGTTTCACACACTGGGTGCCAGTGTTGAGTTTTTACAGCAAATATTGTTCGAACGTGACTCCTGCACTTTTCGCATTTAACAGTGTTCGGTGGATATATTTACGAGTTATTGTATGTATAGATATAGGTATACGTCCTTCCTTGAAGAAACAGTACAATAAGATAAGAAAAAAATATTTATTACCTTCAAACATGAGTGTACGCATAAAGAAGTGTCTTCTAGATTACAAAAAGTCTATTTTTGTTTGCCACGTAAGTAAATATAACAAATATTGAGTTGCTTAGGTAATAAAATAATAGCTACTTATTTAACTATTAAAAATAAACAGAGAACTTATAAATATTATAATATTCAAACAGAACAATATAATGTAGCCATCAAACTTTCAATGCTAAACCTATTTTCTTTTTAAATTATAGAACTTCCATGCTTATGGAACCTCCATGCGGAAAAATAAAGCATACCTAGCTAGGTACCTAATGTCCCATTACCTTACTTTTAAACCTTTTTATATCAGCCTTTCATTATTTTCTACCGTAGATACCTACCCATTACACCAATTAGTACATTAGCGAGTTCGACGATAGGCTAACAAACAGAGTGTCTAATTAAAAAGTTTTCTCCAATTAACGAGGGGGGCGCGTCCGCGTAAGAGATTGATGTTTGATTGAGTACATCCAACTCTATTTTTGCACCTGAGTAGATCCCTACTTTTGACGGCAAACGAGTTTTTTACAGATCTTCCAATTGATAGAGATATATTATTATCTTGATAAAGATAATACATAAATCTACTATATAAAAATAAGTCGGGTTTTCCTTCCTGACGCTATAACTCCAGAACGCACGAACCGATTTCCACGGTTTTGCATTCGTTGGAAAGGTCTCGGGCTCCGTGAGGTTTATAGCAAAGAAAATTCAGGAAAAATTTCAACAGAACGCGGACGGAGTCGCGGGGCACAGCTAGTGTTATTATAAAAAGTGCTTTGAAGTTACGAACAAACAATGTCAAAAAAATGAGGGTCATTAAGATCAGCCCTCAGTCCATCATTAGCCCTATGTAAGATTTAAAATTGTTGGTTTCGGTTCTCTGAAGTTGTCACTTAGGATATAAACTATAATAATCGTGATTAAAATTAGACTGTCTAGAGCCCGTGTTAAGTAATAAATCGATCTCAATCCTGAGAGCGATCTTGGAAATGTCATTCTTATGTCATACTACTACAAATTAACATGTCAAAAGCGTACTGAAGACCATTCTCAGACTTGAGATCGGTTTATTAATACGGGCCTAGGTGCATTTGTATCCGTATCCATCTTGCCTAGGTATATAAAACTCAAAGTTATATATTCATTTTCTTATTTAATCACATAAAATAATAATACTTAATCGGTATTAAAGTGTTTGATCGAGTTCAAATAACTTTAGACCACATTTGTATGGTGTGGTTGCCACATCAGTGTGGTGGTGGCGGATGGTGCGGCTTAGGCGGATGCGGGTGCGGCTCGTGCGGGGGGTGGCCGGGGGGATGGTGCGGCGGGTGTTCGTCAGGCCTTGGTGGTGGTGGCGGCATAGCTGGGAATAAATGCTACTGTGAGATACAGGAGAACCTGAACAAGAAACCGGGCAAATACTCAAGAAGTTTAAAAGTTTCTGATCTATTGACAACTAACCCTGGTTACCGGTTTGGTCTCGAAGGACATGTGGCAAACGCTCCGCATAAAAAAACATAGAAACTCCTCCTTTTTTGGAAGTCGGTTAAAATTGTAAAAAAGCTTGGAAGAGGCAACCGGAGACCTAATGCTTATCTACAGAGTTGGGGTATGACGTAAGATATCAGTCATCAGTAGGTACATTCTACTAAACTGAGAAAAATAACGACAGCAACTTGTTTTTGTATTTTTTACTAAACATTCTGTAATTACAGAAAATATGTAAATCAAAGCTTTAGTTTAATGACAGAACGTTTACTAAAAGCATTAATTTTAATATCATTGAGTAAATTCCTTGACGAAGTCATCGATAGACAGTCTTACCTGAGTTCAGTAAATAGTTTTCACACACAAAAATACAGTCCGTTGCTTACTAGCTAACCGACTCGTCTCATAATGAGTTTGATCGATCAATTTATATGCCCCTTATCAGTGTCGGCTAACTTTATTGTTGATATGTTTATCTGATAGCAATATAATTTTACAAATATTTTATGATTCTGAGTAACACTCAATATTTTGGTATGACTAAGATATTTATTATTAGGTTTATATTTTCCTATACGTGTAAAGGATTTCTCAAAAGCCCAAAATAGTACATGGAGCTGTTGGATGACAATAGGGCATAGTATTAAATGGTATACAAATCGGATGGAAATTCGAACACCGTTTTTCAATATGCTTTTCACGCGAATAAAAAAATAATATCTACTTTTTCTTGAGTATTCTGCTACTCGTTAATGCAATGTACACTTATTTCAAAGCCATAAGATGTGTGTTAAAAAAGACAGTGATAGCCAATTGGTCGAAGCTCGCGTATTGCGGGCAAAATATCCTGGGTTCAAAACCCGGCTCGCACCTCTGGATTTTTCGAAATCAATATATGCGAATCATAATTTCTGTGTTATCACTTGCTTACGGTGGTGGAAAACATCGTGACGAAACCTGTATGTCTTAGGTCATCTAACCAATTTTCGAACATTGTGAACTTGTGAACGTATTGGGCCACAGTGGTGGATTATGGCCTGAGTCCCCCTTGTAATGAGGCATGCCCGTGCCCAGGAGTGGGACGTTAAAAGAGCTACCTAAATTTATATTATATGATTACTTAAGATGTGCTTAAAGCCGTATCACGAAAGGTGATAGGTATTATCACCTACCTACTCACTTAGAACCCACACCTAACAAACTCTGTTTTATAAAATCCTTTTCTTTTTACTGAGATATAAATAATATGTCAAACTACAAAACCAAAGTAAAACCCTTAAAAGCGAACAAGTGTAAACAAAAGCAGAATAGCTACCTACCTATTACTAAACGTCCTTTTCCAAAATCGATTGGGAATTCCGCCCCTTGTGGATCCCAACAGGGAAATTCCATTTTCCAAATACAAAACTGCGAAGAGACACAGACCTAAATACCTTGTAAGTAAACGAAGCGCAATAAGTAAATAGCATTTTCTGCTTTGAGGGAATTTCAAAACAAACGGGCTATGAAAAACTCCGAACAACTTTTAACGGATTGGCCTCGCTGACGAATTCAGTTTATTATTTTATTGGGCCAATCGTTTTCCATCGAAACTAATAAATACTGTAATAATGATAATAAGGTTTATTACCAAGCATATTTTACGAGTAAAGACATAGTTGGGAGTCCACAATTAATTTCAGGTGTGTTTAAACCTAGTAGAACCTAGTGAGAGTGGGACCCGAATGAGGTAAGAGCTCTTCCTCTCTTCACGCACTGTATTAATAATTAAATTTATGTTTGCTTTTTCAAGGTCCGTTTATTGCAGCTTTTATTTCTTGAAGGAAAACATCGTGAGGAAACCTGCATGTCTTAGAAAATGTAACCAATTTTTGAAAGGCATGTGAAATCCACCAACCCGCACTGGGCCAGCGTGTTGGATTATAGCTTGAATCCCCCTCGTAGTGAGGGGAACGGGCCTCCCAGGAGTGGAACGTCAAAAGGGCTAAATTATGATTTTCAGGGTTCCGGACCTGAAAAGGAAAAAACGGAACCCTTATAGGATCACTTTGTTGTCCATCTGTCTGTCTGTCTGTCAATTTTTTTTCTCAGAAACGGATAGAGATATCAATTTGAAATTAATATCAAACGCTATGGACCCTTGTAGGTTTAAAAAAAAATTGGCTACTATGACAACGCAATCAAAAGCGTAACAATGCAATCAAATACGGCCATTTATGTCGCATATTTTGGTACTTTTTGCAAATTCACTAATCAAAACAAAGGGGCAGTAGGTACCTTTCATACCGTAAATATTCACTAAGGAAGGATTTTGTAAAATTCCACTGCCAGGTGTATAGAGAATAGGGGATGAAAGTTTGTATGGGTAAAATAAATCTCAACTCAGAGCCATGAAAATTGATATTACGGTTACTCATTACAAATAAAAAAAATAATTTTCAGCGTTTTATAACCGGAGAAATGGGTTCACTAAAATACAAGCTACAGCCGACCAAGTTAAAGTGAAGTTAATTCCCCGTCGTTTCTGAATAAACTCAATACTGAGATTCAAAAAACAACCGCAAATACTACTTTGATTCTTATGTTTCACTACTTTGGTTATAGATACGAGAAATCTTCGCTATTGAAATGGGTCCGGAAGCTTTCATTGTGCATGTCCTGATGTACACTTGCCCGGTTTTTTATTTATTATTTTCTTGTTATTTCGATCGCTTAGATAAATATTTTCTTGAAAGCAAAGTTATATATAGGTGTCCGCAGAAGAGCATGATATTAACATAAGGTAAACAAATTTGTCAAATATGTTTTTATTGAGTAGTATGTACCTTCTAATCTACATATTTTGTATAATGTACTCTGTAAGTAATTCAGTGCAGGCATATATTTGACTGAATTGTGTCTCTTTGGAGTCCATGATATCCCTTCAACATGATATCCCTATCTTTTTAACAGTATTCACAAATGCATACTTAGGTACTAAATGAAATACATTAGTGCTAAATAAAATATACCTTTTATTTTATTAATAAATAATATGAAAACCACATAATAATACATTGTTATTATTACGAATTAGAACGGTTGTGGTGGATGGGGACCGTGGTGATGGTGTGGTGGCGGTGGGTGATGTGGGGGCCCGTGCGGCGGACCGTGGGGCGGGCCGTGCGGCGGGCCGTGCGGAGGTCCGTGCGGCGGTCCGTGCGGTGGTCCGTGGGGCGGCCCGTGCGGCGGTCCATGGGGTCCAGGTGGTGGCGGCATTTCTGAGCAAAGACATGAAAAACAGAATAATAACACCTGTAAAAATAATAGGTATTTCATAAAAGAAGTCAGTTTCTTTTTTTAATCAAGGCTTTTCAATCAAGTCTTGCTAGAGTGCGAGCTATTCGCGTAAAGGGTACTCTAGCAGTCACGCGAGTTTCCATACAGACGTACGCGCTAGGGGCGACGGCGGGCTGTTCTCACCACAAACATTATATCACTAGTTTAATTATATTTCTGGGACTCAAAACAGTCTGGACAATCTCTATAACACTACAGTACCAATTATAAAACGACTACTTTAAAACAAGATAATAAACTATAAAATGTTTTAAAAGGTTTATTTTTATTTTTAAATACATATTATGTAGATAACAAAACACAACAAAACAATGCTTCTAATTAAACGTAGGTATATAATTGCAATCTTTTGTGTCAATCTATTAATCTAAATGAAAACATTAAGTAGATAGGTAGAACAGCTCACCTTATTCAAAAATAATGGATACGTTCTACACGTGTATCGTGCACTTTCCGATTCGTTACTGCAGGCAGGTATTTGTTATACAACGGTATTATTCGTTATCAGTTTAGTAATCCATAGCGTTTCATATCGATTGTCGCAGATATGAACAACAATTCCAATAAGTATCTAAGTAATATATCATCAACGTCGCCACGTAGCTCAAATAGCGTGGAATGACCTCACCATCTTTATCCTAATGGTTTGTGGAATTCCACAGTGATTGAGATGTTCAAGATATTATTTACTAGCTGAGACCGCGACTTCGTCCGCGTGGAATTTAACCTAACAAAAAAGCCCGCTCCCGCGTTCTGAGCCCGCACGACAGAACCCATTTTTTATTTTTTTTTTATTTTGTTTTTCTAAAATAGAAGTTACTGCTTATAACATCAGCGATCTACCAGTGAAAGTCCCGTCAAAATCGGTCCCCACGTTTCGGAGATACTCTTTGATTTCATGTGTTTTTATTTTTTTACGCGTAACCCTAATTGTTTTTCAAAAATTAAAGTAGCCTAAGTTACTCCCTATTACAACAGCTATCTGCCAGTGAAAGTCCCGTCAAAATCGGTCCACCGTTTCGGAGATTACCCGGAACAAACACACAGACAGACAGACAGACAAAAAATTTTTAAATCTCGTTTTTGCTATAGGTGTCGTATGTACTTTCATATGCATTTAGTGAAAAGGTGTTATTTTGATATTACAAACAGACACTTCAATTTTTATTTGTATAGATTTATTTAGGAGAAATTATATTATGGTAGGTAACTACATCTATAAGCATTATTTTTGGGCAAACTGAACATTAACAATTTAATATACGTCTAGCTGCGTTCTTAAAATTATAACATTAAATAATTATTGCTAAATATACCTATATTGTTTGTAGGAATACGCATTTCTACAAAAAATATACCTGACCATTTTGTGACATTTACAATTTACGGATGTCAGTTAAACGACCAAGACAATTTGTTAGTCTATTAAAACGTCAGTAGTAGCTCAGAATAATGAATTACAATTCATTTCGCTTTACATTCTTCTGAGAGTAGTAGTGTCTATGGACAATCAATTTCCTTATTTACAACAGAAACAAATAACACAAACTCCGTCTAATAAATATAATGTATTGTAAGACCTAATACTTAGATTAATCATTATCTATTGATAGGAGATACAATATCATCCATGACGTCACTCTCGCATAAAAATAAGTAAGATATGGGCACATAAATAACGGTGATTCAGGCTCTTTACACAGAAATAATTAATTTTTCTACGTTAATTTGAACAGGTAGGTACATTATTTATTGAAAATTATATTTTACAGGGAAATTATTTAATTTCTACAGGTGTAAATTTATGTCATATTCAAAATGTTGTATTGATCTCGATTGAAGAGAGCATGAGGCATGAGGTTCTCAAATTGGGCATGTATTTTGGTATTCTTACAAACCAGCGCACGTTTTAAGAAGAGGAAAAGAAAAATACACCTCATCATATGTTAGTTTTTTTTAATAGAATAAAGTCGGCAAACAATCGTACAACCCGCCTGATGTTAAGCAGTTACCGTAGCTTATAGATACCTGCGTTACCAAAGGCTTTGCTTACATGTTACCCACACGAAGGGCAGTGGGGGGTGCTTGTTCTAGCGGCTCCCTCACTTATCGTACGGAATGCAGCTCTAATGGCTACTTTACGCCGATCTTCTGTGAGAGAGTGGTACTACAATTAAATCCTATATAATATCCTGTACTTAACCCCTCTTGGTCATATAGACAAAAATACCGATGAGTCATCAGCATCACGTGTCGGCTATCAGTTTATCGGTGCCAACTGATAATTGTCACACGGCTCGGCCGAAACGCGATAAATAGAAACAACAGCCGGACCCTAATCATTCGACAGTGATACCACGAACCGCCACCAAGCTGTTGTCCTCTTTGATTTGTAAAATACTTGGACCTTATCCAGGTGAGAATTGGTTTAATTTTTCGTTGTTTTACTAAGTACTATCATTACAATAAAATACGCTCGGAGTGCGTTGTCGTTAAAATTTTAACCTAGAAGCCAAGATCTTATTCCCCATATTTTAAGTTCGACGGTGTTAAGAGTTTTGGTGATTAGTGAGTTAGTGAGCGGTATTTTACCTTTATTTATATAAGATTCCACTTATTTCTTGGATCCATATCAATCTTGATTAGAATTGGCTGTAATTTGTTTGCTATTTTTGCCTAGATTTTTTATTTCTTTGTTGTTTCACTGAAATCAATTATGCGACCTCTATCTATAAATCACTATCAAATTATATTACCTACCTAGCCTCTGCAATAAGTAGGCAACTATAACGTAGATATAATTTTAAAATCACTACTATTCCTTCATTTAATGCATATTGCTATGCCGCCACTGTCCTCCGTTAAGTTACTAGTCTAAATTATTGGACTTCACAAATTCTACAATTACTTACAATCAATGCAATCGATAAGAAAGTGACTCGGAAATAGATAGAGACATTCGATGTTCTAAATTTATTTTTTAATTTCCAGTAATGCCGCCGCCCCACGCTCTGCCTTGCGGGCCGCACTGCGGCACGGGGCACTGCGCCCCGCACTGCTATCACCGCGCACGAGTGGTGGCCCACGCGCCGCCACCGCACCACTACCCGCCGCCGCCACCCCCGCATCACCACCCGCCGCCGCCGCATCATCACCCCCCGCCACCGCATCATCACCCGCCGCCACCGCATCACCACCCGCCGCCACCGCATCATCATGCGCCGCCACCGCATCACCATCCGCATCACCACCCAGATCCTTGGATGCGCTAAAAAGTGAAGATTGTATATCTGAACCGCTTACATTAATTTATTTGTTGGTGTAAATGGGTCAGATATTGTTGACTAGAGTGTATTGAACTTAATATCAATATATAGAGTTGCCACTTTTTCAGGCACCAATACACCTTAGAAAGGATATCAATTCCCATCTTTCTACCGAGGCAACCCTAAATTTAAAGGTGTGTCGTGCCCAACCTAAGCGCATTTAATTTGCGGGAGCGTAAGCGCGACTGATAAGTTATTTAAGATCTGTGATAGATTGAAACCTTTTTTATGCAACACAAATTGTTAGAAATATTAAGATCTGCACTTATCTTATCATAAGTGATAATGTTTCAAGTGTTTACAGTAAATGCAGTGTAAACTACATAAATGATAGTTATATCGATGAATAAATAAAGCTTTATTTGTTTCGTTAAATATCATTATTATCTTTGTGTTATCCTATTTACATAGACTTTACAAGTCTTCTTATTAGCTTTTATGTTATTTATAAGCAATTTTACCATACCACCCTGTAAGGGGAAAATCAATTGGACCGGAACGGGAGCACAAGTAATTATTTCATCGTTTCCTCTTCAGGGTCAAAGAGGGAAATAGGAAACCAAACAGCGCTCTTATTAAGAAAGTTTTTCTTCATAACAAGATTACGTACGCCAGATGTGTTGGATCGTGTTTGGTACAAGCGTTAGGGGACCAGCGATACTCGCGCGATATCGCTATCGCACGCTTCACCAACTCAAATAAAAAGGAAACTTGTGGATTTTTAATAAAAACTTTCCATTATTTTTCACTAACAGAAGAGTTTAGTATTAATAACTTGAGGATATTGGAACGAACTGTAGGCACATTAACTAGGTTAGAAACGTTAGAACGCTTGATGTCATAGAATAAATTCATTGTTAAGTTAAAGTTAATTCCTAAAATTATCCCTATAGGGATTTATTTGTTTCAATCGAGAGTTCCACTTTATAGAGAGTAGAGAGAAGTACATTAGATTATAATGACTAGCGCATTGAAAATAAGTTATAAAAGGATAAAAATGTTAATGTGTTTAACAGTACGACAGTAACAAAACCCAGAGAAAACTTTAAAAATACCTTTTTGCTGGTAAAAATACGTAATTGCATAAAAAAATATGAAAATCATTCCCATCCCCATTATTTACAACGGATTCGTAAAAAAAACATCAGCACCGCTTTATTTCTCGATGTCTGCAGGCATGATCCGAGGGCGTTGCCGTGAGTTAGGAGTTTTCTTCCAATTCCTCGGCTCTCGGCCTCGGCCGCGTAACGAACTGTGTGCGAATGCGATATTTATGGAGCTGTTCGCACTTTTGTGTAACATTATTGCTGAGGGAGTGTTAAACTGTACGCAACGACGATAAAACCGTTTTATTGTTACTGCTTATTCTCATGCAACCTGTATAAATAAGCTATAATAGCAGTATAGTAGACCAAGAAGACGGTGGCGAGATTACTTAGACACCTTTGCGGGAAAGACGTGGCTGGAAATTGCCCTGGACAGAGCAGCGTGGAAGGTAAAAGGGGAGGCCTTTGCCCAGGAGTGGGACAACATTACAGGCTAATAAGAAAATAAAAAAGCAGTATAGTCTTCTGACATAACATATAGTTAGCTTCATCATAATCATGTAACTGCGAAAACTCCTAAAGTTACCGAGTTTGGTTATTATTAGCTGTTTCGTGCCGTTTTCCACAATTCGGTGCTCCAAGTGACGAAACCTTACGTTGTGTTTTCCTAATCATCACCAATCGAGAAACCCCAGCAGTTATTGTTTGATGACCAACTCACTGGCTCTCCAGCTTGTAGTTCTATAGTAGAAATCTGATTGTAATTTTGAAAAGTTTGAATTTTATTTATTAATATCTTTATTTTCTTACCATAAAATGAAGGTAACTAACTCAAGTAGGTAGTGAAGTCTGAACTCGGCTTCAGAACCCGAATCCCTGACTCGGGCTGCGACTCGTTCTTTTTTTTAAAGAGTACCTACCAAAACACTCAAGTACAACTGATTAGGTCGCACAGCGACTGAGTCGCTCTCTGTCTTCCTTAATTCATACCTGTTTATATATACCTACCTAATGTATGTAAGTTGTGATAGCAGATTGGTTAAAGCACGCGTCTTGCGGGCACCAGGTCTTGGGTTCAAACCCCGGCTCGCACCTCTGGATTTTTCAAAATCTATGTGCGAATCATAATTTCTATATGATTATCACTTGCTTACGGTGAAGGAAAACATCGTGAGGAAACCTGCATGTCTTAGAAGATCTAACCAATTTTCGAAAGACATGTCTAATCCGCCAACCCGCACTGGGCCAGCGTGGTGGATTATGGCCTGAATCCCCCTCGTGTTGAGGGGAGGCCCGTGCCCAGGAGTGGGACGTTAAAAGGGCTAAATTATTATATATTTTATTATAATGTATAGTAAAAAATGGTTTTATTTCTTATTTTGGACTTTTCTACAGGATACTGTTGCGGCTGCCACTCGCCCGCTGTCGTAGCGTCGCGACTTTCTTACATGTAACTTAGTAAAGTGGATACAAGTACAACAACATATGCGCCTACTCGGCCCCAGATTGCCCATTTATATTAGTTAAATCGTGAGTTGAATTTAAGCGTCGATAAAACTATAATATCGAGCAGTTAATCGTCATCAATCTGTGTATAGATACATAAATAGGGTGCCCACGTAACATCACTTTCGGACGCAGTCTGGACGAGGCCCGTGAATTACGGTTATAGCGGTCCCCGCCCAACTTCCGGTGGCGCTGCGTTCGCCCTCCAGTATCCGTAGCGATTGGAAAGCCTCTCTTAAATTTTTACAACTCTTTAATAAGTTATAAGGAACGGTTGTTTTGTTTTAAATTATTTTTTTTATTCGGAATAGAGCTCGTCATTATAATTTTATAAGAAGGTAGTTTCCACCGAAATCTACCTCCTTTTTATTGATATTTTGGAACTCACTGTGTGTCTGAGTGAGCGGTACAAACAAAGTAAGTCGTGGAGCCTTCCGAATATTTTAGGATGCTTTCAGTTGTGAACAAATTTTCAAAGTGGATCGGTGTTGCATGGTCATTTTTGAGGCGGCACTTGATAGATGTTGGCGCGCGGGTCTCAGGACCAAGGCCCTAACCACGCTAGCTACTCAAATCGTAATAGAAAGGCAAAATCTAGCGATTGCGTTTCAAACGCTCCGCTTTTGACGTTTTTCTGACGACATTGATATGGTATGGTGTCAGCAAAACGTCAAAAGCGAAGCATTTGAAACGCAATCGCTAGCTTTTGCCTTTCTATTACGATTTGAGTAGCTAGCGCAGGATAATCGGTATCGTAACCACATTCAATCCGCATAAGAACAATGTGTTTATGGAGCCTAAAACCCATATTAATAAATCGATCTTCGGTCGATAAATCGGTATTAGAGCGAACTTGGAAATGTCATTCTTATGTCATACCAGTACTAAGTGAAATGTCAAAATCGCACTCAAGACAGCTGTCACACTTGAGATAGATTTATTATAATACGAGCCTAAATCTTAGAATTTGAACCGTGGATGCTGTACATTACAATAAATAATAATAATAATAATTTAGCCCTTTTGACGTCCCACTGCTGGGCACGGGCCTCCCCTCAGCATGAGGGGGATTCAGGCCATAATCCGTGGTGGATTATGGCCCAGTGCGGGTCGGCGGATTTCACATGTCCTTCGAAAATTGGTTAGATCTTCTAAGACATGCAGATTTCCTCACGATGTTTTCCTTCACCGTAAGCAAGTGATGATAGTGTTTAGCTTTAAGTAGTATATAAGTATTAATGCTTGCATGCCCTTAGTGGCAGAGTGTACAGGGATTCTTTTTATATTGTCAACACCTTTTATAAAACCACCTACATTCTGAGCAAATAAATGATTATTGTTATTATTACTGTTTTTTTTACATTACAATAAGACATAATATTCATTTCTTAATATGAGAACAGAGACATTACGGTACCTATTGTATAGATAGGTACTAAAGAATATTGAGTACATTCGTAGCGTAAGAAATTAGAAGGTATAGTCGCAGTCACATCAAAAGCGAAATATGACGACTCGTTTTCTCACATTTCAATACGAGTAGGCACTAAATTAAATTTTGATGAAATACCCGTAATGTCTGGCGACGTTGTAAATTTAATATTTCCCCACCTTGCCGGCGAGAAAAAGGTACAGTATAGCGTCTTATTGCCGCGTTAAATTAATAACATTCATAATGAAAATGGGATACGAACCGTGTAAAGGAACATTATTAAATATTTGTATTTATTGTGAAGACACCTAATAAAACCCTCAATTATTTATGAAATTACTTCAAAATAGTGTTCGGATCTTATGTTTATTAGAATTATCTTTATTTGGATCGATCAGCGCTTCAATATGTACCGAGAACAGTCGGTTTTGACGTCTGACCACGTAGAACACTAAAATGCTGTTAGGTATGTTCACTTTTCAATAGCTGGCTCTATATCAAGAATTAGTTATTCCATATATATACCAATATTGTATACCAATGTATACCAATATTGTATGTACCAATAAATCAACAAAGCAAATATGGACGCATACGAAATTAAAATAACGCAAAGCATACAGCTGAATTTATTAAGCTTGTAAGGAACACAAAGCGAATCCGGCACGTTATTGCGGCTCGTTCCGATGCAAAATGCCGCCTCGTTGAAATATGCGACACCAAATGAAATCATAAATTCCGGTAAATACGAGCACAGGGCAGCAAGAGGTGGTGCATCGCAATTCTGTCTCTAGACACCGCGCCGCCCCGCCGCCCGCCCTGCCGCCCCACAGCCCGCCGCGCCGCCCCACAGCCCGGCTAATGTTGCGTGTCCCACTATATTTCTTTTTATTAAAATCCCCAAATATAATGTTTTGCATTAAGCTATTTGTGTGTTTTGTTTTCTCTTCCTGAGCTTTTTATTTTTTATACTTACTTCATTATTACAAAGTCGACAAACAAGCCGAGTGGACCCGCTTGATATAAAGCGGGTATCGTAGTATCGTTTGGTACTTGTACCGCCTCGGCTTCGCACGGGTATTTGGAACGAAGTTCCTTATCGCGCGTTGCGAAAGGGGGCTAAACGGAAAAAATTAAGTGTGTACCGACACATTTTGGCGACACTTTTTGCTATAGTTGTAAGCCGTGCGGCGTGCGCGTGTATCTCTGTCTCTCTCTCTCTCTCTCTCGGTCGCTCGGTCGGTCGGTCGGTCGGTCGGTCAGTCGAGGGTGTACAGATTTCTTGTACATAATAAATAATACAAAAATATAAAAATAATGAATCCTGACAGTGTTTCTGCACAAGTTCGGATATTGCAACTTCGTTCGGATAGTGTTTCTCTACTATATTATGCATGAATTATACATATAAACCTTCCACTTGAATCACTATATCTATTAAAAAAAACCGCATCAAAATCGGTTGCGTAGTTTTAAAGATCTAAGCATACATAGGGACAGACAGCCAGCGGGAAGCGACTTTGTTTTATACTATGTAGTGATTCCAATACACCTAGAATAAAATAAAGCACTTCAATAATAAACATTGTCGTTTTCCATTAAACGTGTGACACCGTCCGCGGTCAATCTCTCCTTTAAGGCTGAAGCGCCCATCTAGCCCGCGAAGTTCAAATTTATTGAGGTTTTTTAGATTTTTTTCAAAATCTGACAATAATAAAAGGCACATTTTGTAATTCGCGAGAAAGCCCATGTGCAGTGCATTTATTAATATATCCAACTTATTCTAAAACATTTCAAGAACGAAAGCTATCCAGATAATCTGGCAATTTTTGTATTTTTAGTGATTTACTAGTATCATATCCACCGTGATAATATTTAGAGTAAAATAAATGTATTAATAAACGCACTGCATACTGTGTTGCTCGCAAATCACAAAATGTTGTCTTAAATGTTTTCAGATTTTGGATAAACTATAAAAATACTCGAAAATTTTGAATTTCGCGGGCTAGACAGGCGCCTTCACCTTAATAGCGCTTACGTAGCGAAATGGATGCGGTCGCAGTGACGGACATAATTGTCGGTGTTCGTCGGCGATATGCGCCGCCGACCGCAGCGCGGCCGCCGCCGGCCGAGCTTGCCGCTGCGGTCGGCGGGACTGTATCTTGGAACTCGAATTATGTTTTAATTAATGGATAGCTGCTAATTATTGGAAATGTGACAATGATAAACAAGTGATAATCTATCAATTTGGTACTTGCAGTTTGACGTAGGGTTGTCAACTTTTTCGGGTGAAACACCTGCTGGTTCTGTTTTACACCATGCCGCAACATAATCTAATAATTACCATAGTAATACACTATTGTAAGACGCAAAGTTGGACGGCCCCCCACTAGATGGACAGACGATCTGGTGAGAGTCGCGGGGAGCCGTTGGATGCAGATAGCGAGCAACCGTCCATTGTGGCGTTCTATGGGGGAGGCCTAAGTTCAGCAGTGGACGTCTTCCGGCTGATGATGATGACACTATTGTATACATAATATATAAAGCGCAAGAATGTAAATATAATGATAAATGAAAATGTACCTCTACATATTAAAATAAGAATATAGATGGAAAATTAAAAGTAATACCAAGGTCCCTGATCATGTCAGGGGAGAAGCGGCAATAACTTCCAGCATTCATATATTAACAAGGAATGTCAGTCCTACCTAGCTGTCAAACCTAGCCTCGAGCTGCAGTGTTCTTGATCCTTAACGAGGACAGTATATACCGAAACCTATAAAACCTAGAGACCTAAAGGCTCTAGCTAAAGCCTCTAGCTATAGGCTCTTTAGGTCAGTGTGTAGTGTTGAAAGGCCACTGAATTCTCTTAAGCTGTTTGTATTAGAAGAATTCAGGAAGCGGCTTTTGAAGTATTTATCTCATCGGTCTTAACTAAACCTAACACAAATCTATGTTTACAAATAACCATATCAAAATTACCTACACCTAACTCTAGTCCGTATAAATTTTTATACGACTTTCTGTATGTGACAAAAATTCATAAAGACTTATTCAATTCCTTTCTAGAAAGCAGCGGCTCCCATTTTAAATTTTAGTGAAATCATTTTTGATGTTTCCTGCGTCATCCTGTGACGAAACTTGTACCTTGATATAATAGGTATAGGTATTATATCTATATCCGAATTTGAAGAAAACTATGATGCTGTTCTCGAAGACTTTATATACGACTAATAGGAATTACCGTGGGTGACAACGAATAAAAACAAATGCTTTGTAAAGAATACGATTTTCATTACCAAATATGCTTATTTACTATAACTTTCTAATCTCAGATACTTACAGCAACAAGACGATGAGATTAGGAGTGATTTGTCCAGCTTTTGTTTGGAGTTGATTATGATTAAGAGTCTTTGTAAAAACCAAATGGTAGATATACCTTACCCATATACTTACATAAATATTTACATACTTATTATGCTATATGATAACTTGCAAGACAGAAGAAAACCAAGGCGGTATAATTATAGTAAGTGCCCTATCGTATTAATGTTATGCAAGAGGCCAACGTTCAACGATTCCCGCGTCCGTAGTGCTGCGCTACAAATGCGAATCTAATGCCACCATAAATCGTCCCCCTCTCCTGCGCATATCCACACCCCCGCCCCGTCTCCCCCTAGCTCCAATAAGTAGGAAAACCTAACGTGAATTAGTATCGATTAGGGAAAGAGGATTTCAATCGGAAGCATTCCGATATCCGTTTAACTACAGTACCTATTACAATATGATTCGAGTAGGTATCGTTTCGTTCGGTATTATTATAAAACGAGTGATGGCAAAATAATGAGGTACCGATTGTGTATCTACCTATTAATAACATATTATGATAAAAGGACTTATATATTTTGTATCTCGATTTCCTCTAAAAAGTTTATCTCCAATAAATTAAATAGTAGTTAGACACATTAACATAATTCAATTAACGAGAAAAGGTACATAGAGTTAGGGTATAATTTAATAACGTAGTTAATTATACTTGACGCTTTTAAATATATCTTGGGTACTTAACATTAATGTTCAAAACTTTTATTTCACGAACTAACAAATAGCTATTACAATTGGAGTTTTAAACATGAAAGAGCAGTGGGATATGCAAGCTGTGATGCAAGACTCGTTGCAGGCGCGAAACGACCAGCTAACAGAACGCCAGCAGCGCCCCCCGCACATTCCGCATACATTACTCACTGAGGGCACTCTCTACTAAATTAAATTTTGATGGGTGCTAGGATAACGCTGAGCAAGGGGCTAGGATAACGCTGAGATTATTGTATTTAAAGTAATTTTATAATTGGATTGCGTGTTATGTCAACTTGGTTTGAAATCTTTCTACGTTTGAATATTAAGTTTGATGACCTAGAGCAATAAGCATAGGTATCATTTTTGAAGGCATTTTCACGTGCCCTTGTCATCAATTGGTGGACAAACAAATTATGCGGACTGCATCTTAAAACAAGTTATGAGTTTTATGTAAATACTGGTTCACTACTTTATTTTATTTTACTTTACCTTTCAACATCAACTGAAACTTTAGAACGTTTAAACGTACTTTATACCTAATAAACAGTGAATTTAGTTAATAAACACACTTACCTTGTGTGTTTAATATTAATAACGCTCAAATCTCTGTTAAGCGTATGACAAGATATGAAACTTGATACGTTAAGTTTAGGAGTCCCCTCAGGTAATTTCAGAATTCTCAATTAGACGGTCTCACACAAGCTGGTTCTGTTTATTTGGAATTTAAACAGCGAGGAAACAGCAGCCTGCATCGAGGCAGCACTAACAAGTTCTCTGCGAATTAATGCGTCGCCTTTAGCTCGCCGTTGTCCAATGTACACGAATTATCGACATTTTGGAATAAAAATGTATTAAAGAGGTCCTATTTAAAATGGTATCGCACAATTTTTGTACGACATAAATACGCACTACTTACGCTGTCCCTTGCAAATGATACCTATCGTCAGCAGTCTTAATATAATTATTATTTTCGCATACTCACTACAAATAGTCCACACCTACTTAGATAGGTATAGGTAAATATAAAATGAAGGAAAACAAGACTTATTAAATCATTTAAAACGAAATCAATAAACAATGATGCAGGTGCTCAGTTCCCAGAAACATAGTCGTTAGCAGGCTTAACAACTTTTCATAGGAAAATAGTATCTACAAACATGTTTCCTAGGAAACAATGCCATAGCCAACACGGGCATTTGAGTAGCAAATTGCATGAAGAACACGATTATATCTTTCATTGGTGATAAAGCTCCGAATTAGTGACTAGCTGTTGCGACCAGTTACTTAGATGAATAATGATTTGGAAGATGGACCCAACCACTCACGGCCACGTCGGCTTGTCAATCTGCAGAATTATAAACCAAATAAGTTGGTCGACAATAGAACAGGCCAACTCAGACTGACCCCGTCAGTCAAGAGTCTGTCTTTCGTGAGTGTTAGGGACGCACTATGCAATTATTAGCGGAATAATTCTGCAATTCCGCGCATGAGTCAATCAATTATATCAATGGAATAGATAAAATTGGAATATTTTATCAATTTTTTTTTTGGTCTGAGCTAGAAATCCGGCGCCATTGGGGAAGCGGCCGGAAGGCGCAAATGTCCCGCTGTAGTCGGCACTTGGAGCCGCACCCCGCAGTCTAATCTTTACCCTCGCACAGTATTGCACCGTTCAGTTACCAGCTCAGCTGCTTCATTCATGTAACTAGCATGCAAATTTGAACCGTATTATTATTATTTATTATGTTACTGTTCTGAAATCTAAAATGTTTAACCGTAGTCTTATCTAATTCTTTGAATGTTTTATATAGTATATTATGATAATCATGATAATAATTCTAGCATAGCCCACCCATTCCGCAACATTGTTATCTAGGGTCCTGCAAGATTAAGTAAGAATATTGAATATGTTTAGGGTACTTAACTACATCATTCAACGGACAGGAATGCTAAATTGCTATTGCCAAAAACCTTATAACCAGAACTTTCGGAATATCCCGATACAAAGTAATCCGACCAGTGTAAGGAACTTGAAGACTTCGTTAATTTCCTGCTTTTATTTCACGCGGCGGGGCCGGCGCGAGGGGCCAATTTAAATTAGTTGTTTCTTTGACTCGCAAGATTGATGGCACGGTCGCATCAAGCCGACAAGTTCAACACTTAAAATTATTTTCAACTAACGTTGTGGATAACGTTGTTCTCATTCTTAAATTAGCAAATTACGTTCGATGAAACTTTCTCAATGGCTTAATTTAGCATAGTTTTAGGAAGAATTTTTAATATTACTAAAACGCGATGCTCGAATACCTAAATCCGCCCCGAGTGGTTAGTAAAGTAGAGTACCTACACAGTAAATAAATTGCTGGATTTTTTAAGGATTTTCGCGTTACTGTGATCAATGGGCCGGCTCTGCAGTTCGTAATAGGGGATTTTTTGCCTCTCACTCTGACACGCCTATATCGCTATAAACTTTTTTTGTCGGGCGGGTCTCAGGCTATTTGGAAAGGTCGTATAGCCCATAAGTAAGTAAAACAGAGGGTTGTCAATTCTTGTTAGCGAAGTCTTCGGGCGCGCCTCCAACCGGATGTCCGGAGTAATTTGATTGATTGTATATATTCTTTTACTTTATTAAGCGGGATGGGTCCTTTGTAATTTGAAAGTGACTAATTAATTGATTTAGTTCCTAAGTATTGGAGTAAAGAATAAAAACAGGGGTTACTTTTTAAGTATCCCAGTTTGGTATTTTTTTATAATGATTGATGCTGTTATAACAATCTATCTAAATATATACAACTCAAAGGTGACTGACTGACTGACTGACTGACTGACTGACTGACATAGTGATCTATCAACGCACAACCCAAAACACTGGACGGATCGGGCTGAAATTTGGCATGCTGGTAGATGTTATGACGTAGGCATCCGCTAAGAAAGCATTTTGATTAATTCTACCCCCAAGGGGATAAAATAGGGGATGAAAGTTTGTATGAAACTTTGTCAATTAAATTCCGGGCACGGCTAGTCCCAAATATAATTTAAATAAAATAAGGTGAAATAATTCAGTATTGAATTCCTATAACTACTTAGAAAAAACTACTGCGCTAAAAGCATTTTTAAATCACCCGCGCAGTACTATTAAGTCAATTAGCGATTTCGCTCGGAAATAACCTGGTCTATTAAAGATTCAGATGGCGGAGTGCAAATCGGTGTCGTTACCGTCGCAGCTGCATTTAACCTGTCGCGGCCGGACAGGTCGGCACTATGCACACTGTACACGAGCCGCCACCTCCACAAATAGACCCCGCCGTCGCCGCGCCGCCGGTAGCGCGGGAGCCTGCTCCAGAATACCTGTTCCTATAAAAAAATATTAAGTATCACCAAAGAACACCCGCCACATGGTCTCAAACTAAGCAAGCAAGGCTTCATTATGGGTGCCATACATTGAACTGGGGACGAACACAGTAACATTTAGGGCGGGGACATAATATACAACTACACAAATAGTTAAAGCCGATCTTCATAGGAAAATAAACTAAATATGTATATGGAACAAGGTTAAGGAAGTAAGTAACAAATAGGTGGTGAACGTTTGGGAGTTGCACATTATTATACGACAGGCTTACATTACAACCCCAAACCCTCGAAACCTACATTTTTTTTGTAATTCGCAAATTATCTTTACGACTTTCATGAGTCAGCTCCCGAACTACAATGGGCGAATCCAGACTAAGCTGAAAATAGTGAACTGTAAATGGTAAAATTGATTTTGACACAGCTCTATATCTGAACGGAAGCCGGAGAGCCTCCTGTATAATGCAAAACCTATTTCCGGAGTTTACCTGTCTGCTCTCAAAATATGACAATTGAAATATTGCTTCTCCATTAGGCGCTGGCACTAGACTTTTAGATAACTTTTAATCAAAAATGATGCGAGAATTTTGAGGGATTCTAAAGAGTACTTACATGCTCTACAGTTACATTTATTATACACTAGCTGTGCCCGCGACTTCGTCCGCGTGGAATTTAATTGACAAAGTTTCACACAAACTTTCATCCCCTATTTTATCCCCTTGAGGGTAGAATTAATCAAAATCCTTTTTTAGCGGATGCCTACGTCATAATATGTACCTGCATGCCAAATTTCAGCCCGATCCGTCCAGTGGTTTGGGCTGTGCGTTGATAGATCACTATGTCAGTCAGTCAGTCAGTCACCTTTGAGTTATATATATATATAGATTTAGTTTGAAATTGTATAATAGTCAAACATCAATAAATCAGGCTTTTTCAGGACGATTTTGATTTGTGTAGCAGGTTCACTTAGAACATATAAGGACACTCGAATCAGTCGAGTTTGCACCTTACTGCCACATAGTGAGGGTAATAAGCTTTTATTTTTTTGGTTTTTTGTAGTGACTTTACTGTACGAATAAAATAAAGTATTCTATATTTTTTTATATTAATGGCCTCTTTCCATTGGGTCAAGCCCAATATGATTCTGCCAATGTCGAGTAACGAATAGCAATAACAAACACAATTAATAACAATAGAATACAAAAATGTGACCGTCCATTTTGGAAAACCAAAATGGAGAATCAACGTTCAATATTTCAATGTATTCTATGTTTGCAGCAAAAAACATTTGACGTGTGTGATACGTCATTATAATTAACTCTTCTAGTTTTTCTCTAAAATCAACATGAAATCCATTTCCGGTTGTAATAAATGATGATATTTGGAAGCAACAGAGACTTTTTGTTTTCTTTGTTTAGGTGAAAAACTCTGAACGAACTTCAACAAAGTTTCCAGCCGGGGATATTTATTTAATGACCCCACTTTCATTTTCCCCAAAATGTTTGAGTGGATGGGTACTCAAATAAATTGAAATAAGCAAAGCATGAACTGATCGACGATGAGATCACGATGTAACGTGAAATTAATTCGATCCGAAGTAACTTTTAATTAATTACATTAAAGAAGCTCGCTATAAGAGGGCTTTGTCCTGCACTGGGCAGTTTACTTTTAAGGTTAATAGTATATTTACAAAACGTTAAGGTTTGTGAATTTTCTGTTAGCATTATTGTGTGCATGTTTCAACGGGAAAAGTTTTACTCGTCAAACTCACTCTATCTTAATACCTCATAAGTTACATAGGAAGTTATTCGTCGTGGACGAAGTTTCCTCTGAGTAAAGATGCAACGACAAAATATTTTCGTGAGACGCGGCGGGCGGCGCGGCGGCGGGCGGCACGCGGCGGGCGGGCGGCACGCGGCGGGCGGGCGGCCGCAGTCGGGAATCATTGAACGTGCTTACTCTCACAACTTCAGCGGACGATCTTCCCACGAACAAGTCTTGTTTTCATTGGATTGTTGTACTTCACCGCAGCTGACGTTCCTTTCCAAACTTCGCCGTTCCCTACGACTCCGGAGTGAATACTCGATACATTTTAGAATTTGTATGGTGTCCAAAAGTTCGCGTTGATATTACCGCTGAACTCAGATTACAGCTTCACGTACACAGTATTTTGTTGTTTCTGTTGCTATTTCTGGGCTTTTGAAATATTTAGGGTTTAATATTGATATAAAACCCAAATAGTTTAATATTAACATATCAATATTATACCCTAAATATTTCAAAAGACCTTGATAGATTTACCTGATGCATAAATAAAAATGTTTTTAATTATACATCAGGTAAATCGCAACGGTAGGCACTCTCTAGAATACCTATAGATAGGTATAGTATAGTATAGGTCTAGAATACCTATATATCAATGTACTAAAATCCTCTCTAAACATGCACTGGCTTAAAAACTGATACAGCCATTAATTTATTATTTAATCCACCATTAGTCCATTAGCAGAGCAATCTATTGTCCAAAGGCCTGAAACGATCAATGAGTGGTTTAATGTAGGGCCGTGAAGTTAGATAATTAATTACAGACCCGTAAAGCCTTGGCTGAGGTCGTTATATTACCCTCGAGCGTCGTCGTAGCCTCCCGCCCATACAATGCCCTATTGAATCTAGGTAATACGTTTTTGAATTACTACCAAAATGGATTTTGGTGACAATAGATACGGGCACCGACTTGGAAGTTGCTCGTTTCTGAAGATAATAATCAAATATTCTTAATTAATTAAAGCGATAATGCTAATGGTATATATGTTCTAATTCTTATCATCAAATGTTCTAATCCAGCACTAGCTTTCTATTAAGTAACTCTACTGAATACTAATTCTGAATTATGTAATTCGTGCTTCCAGTACCTAGTGTAAGTGTTCCAATCTATAATTCCATTATCGGCTAATATTTTACGGTTCAAATTCTTGGGTAAAAAGTAAAAAGAAAGAGGTTCTGTTTTATTACTTAAAAATTAAAGTCGAATCGATCACTCTGAGCACAATCTAGCGGCAAGTGGTTGTGATTGAGAGCCGGGAAGTGTCAATAACGGAGAAAAAACGACTTGGTAGAATGCGTCTTAAGCGATCGTTATTTTGCCTGTGTTACACATTTTGATGTGTTCAAAATAAGATTTCTAGATAAGTTTGCAAAGAGAGATGCCTTTGATTTCCCCTTCCATTCATTAGCATTTGCTCATCGATTCAACTAGAAAATTGTAGGCAAAGACAGATGACAACGTGTTTTCCATATATTTGGAAAAAAATTGAGCGTATTCGACACTTTTATTCGGCCAAAATATGACCTTGTTGTCTTCGTTATTCCCGAATTACGACAAGTAAATTTTATTTAATAAAAGACAATAAATCAATCTCACGAATTTTAATACCATTCCTTCATTTCCAGTCGCTAATAAACTAATTGTACTTCGCTAACATAACTTGACCTATTGTGAATTATAGTATTTTCTGCCACAGAAAACCGTATATTTATTCTGTGAACACGTTTAAACAGAAATTAAAAGGTGGTGCGAGGAAATGGGCCGCAGGCAAACGGCAACGTGCCATATCTACATCGTAACGGAATTAACTGGATGGTAGCATCTAAACTCTACCCCCGCTGTGCTTAACCGTTGTCACCGACTTTCATAACTGTGTAAACTCTATTTATTCCAAACAGACGCGACGACGACCTTCGTTTACTTTTAATATTTTTCTGAATATTTAAATAGCTGACGAATGTCAAATATTTGTACACTAAAGTGGATCTAAGTTTAACAACGTTAACATTTTCCTTCAAGAAACATTTCTTAATTTAATTTTATAGAAGGAACTTTTAAAGTAATTTATTTACGTTCTCGGTAGGTATACCTCGTATACCTACACCTACGTCTTAGATCTTCCGTAGGAGAATATAATTTTAATAAGTTCTTGTTATTTTCCAAGATTACGCCAATAATGTTGTAGCTCTATCATAAGGCTACAAAACGTTATTAAACGTTATATCTCATAATGTTATGCATTGCAACCTGAAAACGTATTAATTTTTAATCAAACTGAGTGCATCTAGTATTATTCTAGCTCGCAGGAATTGACAGGCCCGTTGGGAAATCAGCGCCGCGACATGCGAACCGAGCCTAATTCAACTTTGTACCTACACCTAACCGATCCCTATGTCGCCGCGTTATAATTGCTTTAAATATGCTAGCATACCTTTATTACTGTTAATGAAGTCACTGCGACGATCTGTTCCTTATACCACCGCCATATCGAAACGTACCGAACCATGAGTAGCCGTGTAAATAAAACTGTGGTTCCTTAAATCTAACCGATGTTTTTGGGAAACTGTGGAATCTGACACTATTATTTTATTGTATAGTAAGTCCCTACTAACAATATATTGTAACTTGTAATTGGGGAGTTTTCGATTCAATTTTAATTTATTTGTGATTTTCTTATTGTGCATGTAATTGTTTTATTTAGAATGTGTGTGTTTTTAAAATGTCAACCGTATGATAATTACATTCTTATTCTTAATCTAATTGCATGACATGGTGACCACTGGCTAAACCTAGGTACCCTAAACGAACCTAGTAAATAACGTAGGTTTAATTATTTATTACTAACACTGTAAGGTTTTTTTGCACTATTTTTATCTAGTATTACCTATTTATTTATTTATCTAAACTAAACATTAGATATAGGTACTTGTTAATAAATAATTTGTAAGTACAAGGAGCTACTTTCTTTAAAAATAAGCTTTGTTCTATAGTCAGTCGTGGCACTCGACACCGCTCGCTGTGTCCCAGGACAATTGCTTTAAAAGCATCGGAAATATGATGCTTACCTACTACGTTATTTCCACCCGCGTTGTTTATCTTACTCAGTCTTCGTGAGTAGTGGAACCCCCAGAATACAACGAGAAAATTATTTGATCTGGTTATGATGGATATTGTTTTGGATCCGGAATCAATAAGAACCTTTTCACGTTGAAACACAAATCAAAGGCGGAGTCTGTACATTTTAATACGTTTAAACATTTAAGAAATGTCCTACATACATAGGTAAAGTATTCAAATTAAAATTCGGTAATCCACGCTATTGATGCTGACACTATAGATGTGTTACATTCATTTTTTAAATTTACTTATTTCAAATTAACTGCCTCTACCTTTGAAAACTCTATCGATTCATAGCTCTATCAGCTTGCATAACGGTGCTTATTCTATTAGTAAACAAAATAAACAAACTGTACAGAGTTTCTTGTCATATTTATTATAGGTTAAATAGGGCCCCAATTTCATTTTTGCCCCGGGACCCTTGGTTACAAAGCTGCGTCACTGGTTACTTATTTTACAACAACGTAATTGGCATTAATTAATAAAACGGCTGGCCCAAGCTGGATGCAAACAGCCCAAGATAGAGAGTATTGGAATTCTTTGGAGGAGGCCTTCACCTGCGGAGGAGTTCTTGTAAATTAAATACTTATACTATTTGTAATAGGTTAAGATTAGTTAAACACTTTCTTATTGCAGGAAATAAAAAGGCTTTTTTATTTTTATTTTTATTAATTGGCATCAATATCTACTTACACCATCATATAATGCGTAAATATTGTCCACAGTAGTAATTACAGCAAGTGACTTAGAACAATGGCGACCCTGTGAGCTTGAATGAAACAATTGCGATGCGGTACGAAGGCCCTGCGCGGAATGCTGCGGTCACGCTTTGAACCTTTGAAACGAGGATTGGGACTAAACGGCCCTGTTAAAATGTTTCAAATTAATCTGGGAAATTCAATGAATATTGTGGGGTATTTTATATTTAATTTACGTATATTACCCAATACTTCATTTATTTTCATGCTTTAATTTGAGAATGCCACGTACACACCTAAATGCTTATTAATTCAAGTTGAATTTTAAAACTTAAAATAATTTAATACTGTAGAGAGAGAGGAAAATATTTAGTGTCACAAGATAATAAATGATCACTAATAGTTGAAGCAAAGGTTTGTTGTATCGCAAACTTCCACCACATGAATGTCACGAGCAGATGAGTGAACTCTACAATGCAACTTTTGCATGGCAATGTCTCAGAAAAACGATACGACAATGATAAATGTAGATACATCAAAAATGTACAGGTTGTTTGTATAACTCAATCAAATACCTCAAGCTTTATCATTATCACTCTAAAGATACAAACATATGTATACATGTAAGAGCAACACAATACTACCTACTCTACTTCATTAACAAATGGCCTAACACATAATGTAGCACGCATGTAGAGCTCTACCATAGCTGCACGGCTCTACCTACAAATGTATGTAACATTTTAATTCATTAAACGCTAGCGTAGCACTTCAGATAGAGATTTCCCTTCGGCACGGGGCTGCGTGTGCGTACAATAAATTGCGTCGGCAAATCAAAGTGGAGCGGCGTACGACCCGAGAATCCGCTTTAGGGCTTGCGGTCACAGTGACAAGCCCCAGTCCCGTAATAGCATTGTTATAACTCTACCCACCTAATGAGACCCTTTATTTGACCGTTTCAATTCACATGTTACTATCAACATTGGTTCGAACAGGATTTTTCGATTGGATAGGTACGTTTGAGGTTTCCTTTTTCTTATCTTAATGACTTACACGAGTCAGAGTTACTAATATGTATTATTTGAACAAGTTACTTTAACAGTATTTATCTTCTAATATGATCAGATGAGTTGGTAGGTACCTACGCTACCTAAGTATTGTAAATGTTCTTTCTAATATAAAATGATAATGTTTTTTTAAAACAGCTTGCAGATAACAATTACTACCATCAAGTCGAGGAAATTCACTCGTTTCTAAATTTCAGCGAGGTAACTGAAAATGCTGAAATCCCTACACACAATCTGACACATTCCTAACAAACTATTCAGACAGCAGCTAAGTACATACCGTTGGGCACATAACTAGCACAGCGAATGTCAGGGGTCAGTTTAAACTGGGATCCCTTCGTCCCTTTGACACGGTTCTACTGGGTAATTAACGCGTTTATCACATCAACCACGCTCAGTACCACCGAGGCGACCGCTCACAGAGATGTCCTGTTTATACGGATTGAGTAGGAAGCTAACTTTGTAGTGTAGGTATTAAATAAATTGTGATGTTTAAATTAAATTAAATTAAAAAATATTGACTCAACACAACTGAGATCCATTGAGTGGTAGTATAAACAGAAAAGAAGTGAGAAACTGTAACCTATTTTGTGATAGGAACATACCTATAAATTATTAAATAAAAAATTTTGAATTTGAACAAAAATATATTACTATAAAAAAGAAAGTAAGTCGGAGGCTTTGATAAAAGAAGTAAAGGATACCGCATGTTAGTACACGCAATGTTCCACCAAAAAATACGCATGATTCAAAATTCGCGCAGTCGCCCGCTAGTCTACAATCGACCATTGACACAAGAGCTGTCAAAACCGCGGCGTAAAATATTGGAAAAATACCCTTTTGCATCATTAAAACATGTAAAAGTGAGAACTGTAAGCATAAGAAAGCGAATGGCATTTCATTTTATCAGTGAGTCCCCCTTAAAATACAATATTTTACAAGAAAAAGTTAAATTTATATTTTCATACATTCTATGTAGTTGGATAATGTGGATACGACTTCTATAAAATTATATTGCTTCGTATTAAAATGCCGTTTTCGTAGAATGTTTGGTTTATTGCGCTCTCCACAAACTTTACTTATACGCACTAGTTGGTACAGTAACATTTGTTACACACAAAACTTCCAAATCACATAGCAGTCGCACAGTCGTCCAATATAGTCGCTTACCTAAGGGTCGTCGTATATTCCTCTATCTTTACTTTCTTAACACATTATGTTCAATGTCGCTTCCGATGACAATATATTTTTAGAGTACTTTTCTCGACAGTTTAAACTCGAAAATCTCGAAAAGTTTGTTTATTATCAGGATTCAGGACAATTTAAGACATTTAATTTGAGATACGACAGTGAATTCAACATTTTCCCATAGATTTCCTCAATCTATAGAGAGGCGTCAAAAATGGACTAATGCCATACTTTTTACGAGAGCACCCGATTGGAGACCAACAAAACGTACCTGTATTTGTTCATTATATTTTGATGAATCGAATTTTTACACAAGTAACAAAGGCCACCGGATGTTAAAGAAAACTGGTTAAATATATTGGTTTATATTTGAGTAATCGGCGGTTATGCTCAATACCGCACCTGCATTAATATCGCCAGACTGACACACCAACTATGGTCCCAAACTAAGCAACGCTTGTACTATGTACCGATATCATACTTGGTACCGTACAATGGACTGGGGGCAATCCCGGTGACAACCAGACCAGGGCGAATTACAGAAAGGCCATTTCCGAAATTTCCTGGGACGCAAATCGAACTCGCAACCACCCGGTACAGTGAGCCCAGTGGTATACGTGCAAACCACTGTGCCAAACAGTCGTCACGATACCAAGCCAAGCGATACTGCGCCAAGCAATATAACGAACACTTCTATCACTTGTCTTTGCTTGTGTATAACTTCTTACATTTTTTACCAGGCTGCTTCTCTAATACTGTTTAACTTAACACTGTACACATCATAAGGACGTCGTGCCGCTTATAATTAAATGTCACATTTAATTTTAAAGTACCAGTTTTTTTTAAATCTCATGTATTTATTATTTAATGTGTTTTTTGTGGACCGATAAAAAAAAAAGAATTTCCATATTTGCTTAATACTTTTTCTCTTACGAAACGGTATTTTGAATATAACCCGCCACGTTATAATATTCTTATGTAATTGACTTGAAATCGTGAGGCGTATCCATAGTTTTGACGTCGTTTTGCACAGTTTTGACACTGGGCCCCGCGCGCCGGCGCGCTTTACACACACTGTCATTGCCGCGAGATCGCATTTGAATAATAATTAAGTATGAAGTACTGTATCCATTCCTTCCTTTATCAAAGGTCGGAGGACATAGGCTATTAACAAGTTACTGCTACGTTGCTCATAAACAATGAATCACCTACCATTATTGAGAATTTCTTTATATAAGGTCATTGAGACTTTGAGACACATGTAGATATATTAATTTTAATATAATAATAAGCTATAATAATAAGCTATTGTCTTATTCAATTCTATAATTATTAGTATATGTACCTATTCTGATAGGTTCTGGTGACCATATTATTCAGGTAATTAAATATATGTAAATGTTGCGACTCATTTGGTTGAGTCCTGAGTTGCTACAGTTCTTGATTCCTTATTATTTTGTTAATTTTATTTTATTTTTTTACATCACTTAGTTATGTAGTGCTTACCGTGGCTGTGTGTGTGTATCGTTCTGGGGTTGCAGCTGAAAACCAGCGTCAGGTGGTATGCATCACGCATGTACCCTGGCATATGCTGAGCTGTCGACCCTTCGGCCTGGTATGATAGTACATAACTAGCTAGATGTGTTCATTTATATTCCTAAGCTTGTATGTATAGTTAGTTAGTTTTGTATAGCTCTGCCATGGTACCAATAAAAATATATTTCTTTCTTTTCTTTTCTTTCTAATTCTTTGATATACGTATGCATAGGTTGTGTAGGGGGGGGGGGGGGGGGGGGGGGTTTATGATTATCTATTTCTTAACCTACATACCTAAAGAAGTACCTACGTACCATGTTCACATGACATAGATCTCAGAGTCTCAATCAATAGCACAGACCTTTCTATTTTAGTGTCACATATTTTAATCTTTTAAATAACATATCATAACGGTGGTTTAGCCAAGGTCTAACCAACTTACTACAGCTCGACTGGGGTAGAGCACCCTCTCACAGAAGATCAGCGTAAAGTAGCTAGGTATTATAGCTGCGTTTCGTACAATGAGTGAGAAACCTGGAAGCCCAACCACCCCTACCTTCACATCCCTCTAACACCGCAGATTTAGAATCAAATTAAAACACCCCATCAATATTTTCATACCAAACTACTATGTGAAACAGAAAGGGTATACTATTTTTTTTGCACCTTAACTTTGTAAATCTAAAACCATCGACTTTGTGGGACAGTTGGAGTACTAAAGGTTTTGTAGACTTATAAAATCTGTCAACAGCTGTATTCCTGTAACACCTTTTGTTTTTCTAGTTGCCTCCAAAGCTGATAGTTTTAACTTACAAAGTTAAGTTTTGGAAAAATAGTATACCCTTTCTGTTTCAACCTGTGTAGTAAAAGCATTTCCAATAACAGTTTAAGAGGAGGCACAATGAGTCATCAGTCACACAAAGCCGGTAATTCAAGCTACGTCGCCGTGCCCGGCTGGCTGTGCTGCTAGACCCGGCTGGCGGGTGGATACCCGCCACTAATCGCATGTCGTCAATAAACCGGTAAGCTTTGAAGCTGACAGACATTCAAACTAATGCTGACTATCAGATAACAATTACCAACTTCATTGGAACCGCAGGTACTTCAATGAAGTAGTATGAACTTAAAAGATCATGTCACAGAGTTCATAATGAGTTGATATATACTTTGACTTACCTTATTGAAGGTATATGTATATATTGTTTATATTAAATTTGTTTACTAAAATATAATAGGTCTAATACCTACTAATAAAATTGAAGTAAAATTAAGCGCCCGTTATTGGAACTACATCGTTACTTAATTAAAATTACATCGAACGCTTTATACCAAATTCCAATGTCTCGTAAAACACTAAAAACGTAAGCGTTGTTGCATCAAATATTTGAATAGGATTACAGGATTCCGTTTGTCCTATTAATCGTCCCGCAATTATACAAGGATTGTCAATTAAATCAGTAGAAAGCGGTTTAATCCCGGTCGGATGCTGGACACAATTATTCATCAGTAGAACAAAGCCTGGTAATCCGGCCATATTGACCGGGCTGGTGGCATCGCCGCGCCCCTTTCGTTGTGTATACTCGCCCTTATTTGCTATTCAATAACGATAATGACAGTAGGTACACGGGTGTTTAAAGGACAGTTCGACCATGAGTAATCTAAATATATCGACGGGAGAAAGCAAAAATGTCGTAACTTGCATTTAATTCACTTTTTACCATATTCTTGTATAAAAAAAATACTGCTTCAAATGGTCTAGGTCTCGTTTTCCTATATTGTTTTCTTATATTTACGCGAATACTACACATTGAAATAAAACTATTTTTACGGATTATATCGCGTTTATTTAATTTTTATGTTCCCGACGTTTCGGTTGCTTTACAGCAACCGTGGTCACGGGGGGACTGAGGTGTTAGACGTCCTGATGTCATAGTTAAAAACTGGGTACCCTCAAAATTTAGTTGGTGTTTGCGGTCCGATCCACGCAGAAAGTGCTCACTGTGTCTTGAGGTCTTGCAATGGTACGCTTGGTTTTCGATTTAATTATATTAATTACTGGATCCCAAGTTGGTGGTAGCACCCAGCCATCTTCCCTATTGAAATTAGGATGTTTTTTAATTACAATGGCCTCACGTATCATCCTTGGTCGGAATCGGTGTTCTATTGCGAGGATCTGTGGTTTATCAAATCTGATATAATGGCGGGTGCGGTCCTGTACATGTTCACAGATTGCAGACTTCGTGGAGCGCCGGTGTTTCACGTCAGCTATGTGTTCTTTTACGCGGGTTTTTACTGATCTTTTAGTTTGCCCTATGTAGGAGAGCCCACATTCACAATCGAGTTTGTATACCCCTGCATCTTGTAGAGGAATGTGACACTTGACAGGTGGTAAGAACTGACTAATCTTCTTGGGTGGCTTGAAGTAAGTTTTGATTGAAGCCCGTTTCAAGATGTAGCCAATCTTGTCTGTGACACCTCTTATGTATGGTAGTACAGCAGGTAGACGCTCGACTGTGGCTGGTTTCACTCCGTCACTGTGATGGAGGCGCGGGATCTGAAGCTTGTTGGCATGCAATACTTGCTTGACGTGATGGATCTCGGCAGCCAGGTGTTGCTCATCACAGATCCCTTGTGCTCTCTGAAACAAAGATTTTCCCACGGTAGCTAACTGTGTTGGATGGTGGTGAGATTCACCGTTTAAGTACCTATCAGTATGGGTCTTTTTCCTATACACGGTGTGGCCTAAGGTGTTATCAGGATTACGGATTACTAAAACATCTAAGAAAGCTAGAGTGTTGTTGGCCTCTAACTCCATTGTAAATTTGATTTTAGAGTGTATGGACACGCATTTCTCGACCATCTTAACTCCATAAATAGTTTTATTTCAATGTTCTCGTTTTCCTATCATTAATTTTTTTATCGATACGATACATAAAATAAACGACATACAGCAAAATGAAACGTGTATCGAAGGTTTTATATATAAGATACAGCAAATCCGCAGCTAAAAAACATTTTTGCAGCCTGAAATTGAAACATGAATTGGCGTAACTAGTGCAAAATCCTTGATACACACACTTTACGATAGGTCTAGAATACCTATATATCAATGTACTAAAATCCTCTCTAAACATGCACTGGCTTAAAAACTGATACAGCCATTAATTTATTATTTAATCCACCATTAGTCCATTAGCAGAGCAATCTATTGTCCAAAGGCCTGAAACGATCAATGAGTGGTTTAATGTAGGGCCGTGAAGTTAGATAATTAATTACAGACCCGTAAAGCCTTGGCTGAGGTCGTTATATTACCCTCGAGCGTCGTCGTAGCCTCCCGCCCATACAATGCCCTATTGAATCTAGGTAATACGTTTTTGAATTACTACCAAAATGGATTTTGGTGACAATAGATACGGGCACCGACTTGGAAGTTGCTCGTTTCTGAAGATAATAATCAAATATTCTTAATTAATTAAAGCGATAATGCTAATGGTATATATGTTCTAATTCTTATCATCAAATGTTCTAATCCAGCACTAGCTTTCTATTAAGTAACTCTACTGAATACTAATTCTGAATTATGTAATTCGTGCTTCCAGTACCTAGTGTAAGTGTTCCAATCTATAATTCCATTATCGGCTAATATTTTACGGTTCAAATTCTTGGGTAAAAAGTAAAAAGAAAGAGGTTCTGTTTTATTACTTAAAAATTAAAGTCGAATCGATCACTCTGAGCACAATCTAGCGGCAAGTGGTTGTGATTGAGAGCCGGGAAGTGTCAATAACGGAGAAAAAACGACTTGGTAGAATGCGTCTTAAGCGATCGTTATTTTGCCTGTGTTACACATTTTGATGTGTTCAAAATAAGATTTCTAGATAAGTTTGCAAAGAGAGATGCCTTTGATTTCCCCTTCCATTCATTAGCATTTGCTCATCGATTCAACTAGAAAATTGTAGGCAAAGACAGATGACAACGTGTTTTCCATATATTTGGAAAAAAATTGAGCGTATTCGACACTTTTATTCGGCCAAAATATGACCTTGTTGTCTTCGTTATTCCCGAATTACGACAAGTAAATTTTATTTAATAAAAGACAATAAATCAATCTCACGAATTTTAATACCATTCCTTCATTTCCAGTCGCTAATAAACTAATTGTACTTCGCTAACATAACTTGACCTATTGTGAATTATAGTATTTTCTGCCACAGAAAACCGTATATTTATTCTGTGAACACGTTTAAACAGAAATTAAAAGGTGGTGCGAGGAAATGGGCCGCAGGCAAACGGCAACGTGCCATATCTACATCGTAACGGAATTAACTGGATGGTAGCATCTAAACTCTACCCCCGCTGTGCTTAACCGTTGTCACCGACTTTCATAACTGTGTAAACTCTATTTATTCCAAACAGACGCGACGACGACCTTCGTTTACTTTTAATATTTTTCTGAATATTTAAATAGCTGACGAATGTCAAATATTTGTACACTAAAGTGGATCTAAGTTTAACAACGTTAACATTTTCCTTCAAGAAACATTTCTTAATTTAATTTTATAGAAGGAACTTTTAAAGTAATTTATTTACGTTCTCGGTAGGTATACCTCGTATACCTACACCTACGTCTTAGATCTTCCGTAGGAGAATATAATTTTAATAAGTTCTTGTTATTTTCCAAGATTACGCCAATAATGTTGTAGCTCTATCATAAGGCTACAAAACGTTATTAAACGTTATATCTCATAATGTTATGCATTGCAACCTGAAAACGTATTAATTTTTAATCAAACTGAGTGCATCTAGTATTATTCTAGCTCGCAGGAATTGACAGGCCCGTTGGGAAATCAGCGCCGCGACATGCGAACCGAGCCTAATTCAACTTTGTACCTACACCTAACCGATCCCTATGTCGCCGCGTTATAATTGCTTTAAATATGCTAGCATACCTTTATTACTGTTAATGAAGTCACTGCGACGATCTGTTCCTTATACCACCGCCATATCGAAACGTACCGAACCATGAGTAGCCGTGTAAATAAAACTGTGGTTCCTTAAATCTAACCGATGTTTTTGGGAAACTGTGGAATCTGACACTATTATTTTATTGTATAGTAAGTCCCTACTAACAATATATTGTAACTTGTAATTGGGGAGTTTTCGATTCAATTTTAATTTATTTGTGATTTTCTTATTGTGCATGTAATTGTTTTATTTAGAATGTGTGTGTTTTTAAAATGTCAACCGTATGATAATTACATTCTTATTCTTAATCTAATTGCATGACATGGTGACCACTGGCTAAACCTAGGTACCCTAAACGAACCTAGTAAATAACGTAGGTTTAATTATTTATTACTAACACTGTAAGGTTTTTTTGCACTATTTTTATCTAGTATTACCTATTTATTTATTTATCTAAACTAAACATTAGATATAGGTACTTGTTAATAAATAATTTGTAAGTACAAGGAGCTACTTTCTTTAAAAATAAGCTTTGTTCTATAGTCAGTCGTGGCACTCGACACCGCTCGCTGTGTCCCAGGACAATTGCTTTAAAAGCATCGGAAATATGATGCTTACCTACTACGTTATTTCCACCCGCGTTGTTTATCTTACTCAGTCTTCGTGAGTAGTGGAACCCCCAGAATACAACGAGAAAATTATTTGATCTGGTTATGATGGATATTGTTTTGGATCCGGAATCAATAAGAACCTTTTCACGTTGAAACACAAATCAAAGGCGGAGTCTGTACATTTTAATACGTTTAAACATTTAAGAAATGTCCTACATACATAGGTAAAGTATTCAAATTAAAATTCGGTAATCCACGCTATTGATGCTGACACTATAGATGTGTTACATTCATTTTTTAAATTTACTTATTTCAAATTAACTGCCTCTACCTTTGAAAACTCTATCGATTCATAGCTCTATCAGCTTGCATAACGGTGCTTATTCTATTAGTAAACAAAATAAACAAACTGTACAGAGTTTCTTGTCATATTTATTATAGGTTAAATAGGGCCCCAATTTCATTTTTGCCCCGGGACCCTTGGTTACAAAGCTGCGTCACTGGTTACTTATTTTACAACAACGTAATTGGCATTAATTAATAAAACGGCTGGCCCAAGCTGGATGCAAACAGCCCAAGATAGAGAGTATTGGAATTCTTTGGAGGAGGCCTTCACCTGCGGAGGAGTTCTTGTAAATTAAATACTTATACTATTTGTAATAGGTTAAGATTAGTTAAACACTTTCTTATTGCAGGAAATAAAAAGGCTTTTTTATTTTTATTTTTATTAATTGGCATCAATATCTACTTACACCATCATATAATGCGTAAATATTGTCCACAGTAGTAATTACAGCAAGTGACTTAGAACAATGGCGACCCTGTGAGCTTGAATGAAACAATTGCGATGCGGTACGAAGGCCCTGCGCGGAATGCTGCGGTCACGCTTTGAACCTTTGAAACGAGGATTGGGACTAAACGGCCCTGTTAAAATGTTTCAAATTAATCTGGGAAATTCAATGAATATTGTGGGGTATTTTATATTTAATTTACGTATATTACCCAATACTTCATTTATTTTCATGCTTTAATTTGAGAATGCCACGTACACACCTAAATGCTTATTAATTCAAGTTGAATTTTAAAACTTAAAATAATTTAATACTGTAGAGAGAGAGGAAAATATTTAGTGTCACAAGATAATAAATGATCACTAATAGTTGAAGCAAAGGTTTGTTGTATCGCAAACTTCCACCACATGAATGTCACGAGCAGATGAGTGAACTCTACAATGCAACTTTTGCATGGCAATGTCTCAGAAAAACGATACGACAATGATAAATGTAGATACATCAAAAATGTACAGGTTGTTTGTATAACTCAATCAAATACCTCAAGCTTTATCATTATCACTCTAAAGATACAAACATATGTATACATGTAAGAGCAACACAATACTACCTACTCTACTTCATTAACAAATGGCCTAACACATAATGTAGCACGCATGTAGAGCTCTACCATAGCTGCACGGCTCTACCTACAAATGTATGTAACATTTTAATTCATTAAACGCTAGCGTAGCACTTCAGATAGAGATTTCCCTTCGGCACGGGGCTGCGTGTGCGTACAATAAATTGCGTCGGCAAATCAAAGTGGAGCGGCGTACGACCCGAGAATCCGCTTTAGGGCTTGCGGTCACAGTGACAAGCCCCAGTCCCGTAATAGCATTGTTATAACTCTACCCACCTAATGAGACCCTTTATTTGACCGTTTCAATTCACATGTTACTATCAACATTGGTTCGAACAGGATTTTTCGATTGGATAGGTACGTTTGAGGTTTCCTTTTTCTTATCTTAATGACTTACACGAGTCAGAGTTACTAATATGTATTATTTGAACAAGTTACTTTAACAGTATTTATCTTCTAATATGATCAGATGAGTTGGTAGGTACCTACGCTACCTAAGTATTGTAAATGTTCTTTCTAATATAAAATGATAATGTTTTTTTAAAACAGCTTGCAGATAACAATTACTACCATCAAGTCGAGGAAATTCACTCGTTTCTAAATTTCAGCGAGGTAACTGAAAATGCTGAAATCCCTACACACAATCTGACACATTCCTAACAAACTATTCAGACAGCAGCTAAGTACATACCGTTGGGCACATAACTAGCACAGCGAATGTCAGGGGTCAGTTTAAACTGGGATCCCTTCGTCCCTTTGACACGGTTCTACTGGGTAATTAACGCGTTTATCACATCAACCACGCTCAGTACCACCGAGGCGACCGCTCACAGAGATGTCCTGTTTATACGGATTGAGTAGGAAGCTAACTTTGTAGTGTAGGTATTAAATAAATTGTGATGTTTAAATTAAATTAAATTAAAAAATATTGACTCAACACAACTGAGATCCATTGAGTGGTAGTATAAACAGAAAAGAAGTGAGAAACTGTAACCTATTTTGTGATAGGAACATACCTATAAATTATTAAATAAAAAATTTTGAATTTGAACAAAAATATATTACTATAAAAAAGAAAGTAAGTCGGAGGCTTTGATAAAAGAAGTAAAGGATACCGCATGTTAGTACACGCAATGTTCCACCAAAAAATACGCATGATTCAAAATTCGCGCAGTCGCCCGCTAGTCTACAATCGACCATTGACACAAGAGCTGTCAAAACCGCGGCGTAAAATATTGGAAAAATACCCTTTTGCATCATTAAAACATGTAAAAGTGAGAACTGTAAGCATAAGAAAGCGAATGGCATTTCATTTTATCAGTGAGTCCCCCTTAAAATACAATATTTTACAAGAAAAAGTTAAATTTATATTTTCATACATTCTATGTAGTTGGATAATGTGGATACGACTTCTATAAAATTATATTGCTTCGTATTAAAATGCCGTTTTCGTAGAATGTTTGGTTTATTGCGCTCTCCACAAACTTTACTTATACGCACTAGTTGGTACAGTAACATTTGTTACACACAAAACTTCCAAATCACATAGCAGTCGCACAGTCGTCCAATATAGTCGCTTACCTAAGGGTCGTCGTATATTCCTCTATCTTTACTTTCTTAACACATTATGTTCAATGTCGCTTCCGATGACAATATATTTTTAGAGTACTTTTCTCGACAGTTTAAACTCGAAAATCTCGAAAAGTTTGTTTATTATCAGGATTCAGGACAATTTAAGACATTTAATTTGAGATACGACAGTGAATTCAACATTTTCCCATAGATTTCCTCAATCTATAGAGAGGCGTCAAAAATGGACTAATGCCATACTTTTTACGAGAGCACCCGATTGGAGACCAACAAAACGTACCTGTATTTGTTCATTATATTTTGATGAATCGAATTTTTACACAAGTAACAAAGGCCACCGGATGTTAAAGAAAACTGGTTAAATATATTGGTTTATATTTGAGTAATCGGCGGTTATGCTCAATACCGCACCTGCATTAATATCGCCAGACTGACACACCAACTATGGTCCCAAACTAAGCAACGCTTGTACTATGTACCGATATCATACTTGGTACCGTACAATGGACTGGGGGCAATCCCGGTGACAACCAGACCAGGGCGAATTACAGAAAGGCCATTTCCGAAATTTCCTGGGACGCAAATCGAACTCGCAACCACCCGGTACAGTGAGCCCAGTGGTATACGTGCAAACCACTGTGCCAAACAGTCGTCACGATACCAAGCCAAGCGATACTGCGCCAAGCAATATAACGAACACTTCTATCACTTGTCTTTGCTTGTGTATAACTTCTTACATTTTTTACCAGGCTGCTTCTCTAATACTGTTTAACTTAACACTGTACACATCATAAGGACGTCGTGCCGCTTATAATTAAATGTCACATTTAATTTTAAAGTACCAGTTTTTTTTAAATCTCATGTATTTATTATTTAATGTGTTTTTTGTGGACCGATAAAAAAAAAAGAATTTCCATATTTGCTTAATACTTTTTCTCTTACGAAACGGTATTTTGAATATAACCCGCCACGTTATAATATTCTTATGTAATTGACTTGAAATCGTGAGGCGTATCCATAGTTTTGACGTCGTTTTGCACAGTTTTGACACTGGGCCCCGCGCGCCGGCGCGCTTTACACACACTGTCATTGCCGCGAGATCGCATTTGAATAATAATTAAGTATGAAGTACTGTATCCATTCCTTCCTTTATCAAAGGTCGGAGGACATAGGCTATTAACAAGTTACTGCTACGTTGCTCATAAACAATGAATCACCTACCATTATTGAGAATTTCTTTATATAAGGTCATTGAGACTTTGAGACACATGTAGATATATTAATTTTAATATAATAATAAGCTATAATAATAAGCTATTGTCTTATTCAATTCTATAATTATTAGTATATGTACCTATTCTGATAGGTTCTGGTGACCATATTATTCAGGTAATTAAATATATGTAAATGTTGCGACTCATTTGGTTGAGTCCTGAGTTGCTACAGTTCTTGATTCCTTATTATTTTGTTAATTTTATTTTATTTTTTTACATCACTTAGTTATGTAGTGCTTACCGTGGCTGTGTGTGTGTATCGTTCTGGGGTTGCAGCTGAAAACCAGCGTCAGGTGGTATGCATCACGCATGTACCCTGGCATATGCTGAGCTGTCGACCCTTCGGCCTGGTATGATAGTACATAACTAGCTAGATGTGTTCATTTATATTCCTAAGCTTGTATGTATAGTTAGTTAGTTTTGTATAGCTCTGCCATGGTACCAATAAAAATATATTTCTTTCTTTTCTTTTCTTTCTAATTCTTTGATATACGTATGCATAGGTTGTGTAGGGGGGGGGGGGGGGGGGGGGGTTTATGATTATCTATTTCTTAACCTACATACCTAAAGAAGTACCTACGTACCATGTTCACATGACATAGATCTCAGAGTCTCAATCAATAGCACAGACCTTTCTATTTTAGTGTCACATATTTTAATCTTTTAAATAACATATCATAACGGTGGTTTAGCCAAGGTCTAACCAACTTACTACAGCTCGACTGGGGTAGAGCACCCTCTCACAGAAGATCAGCGTAAAGTAGCTAGGTATTATAGCTGCGTTTCGTACAATGAGTGAGAAACCTGGAAGCCCAACCACCCCTACCTTCACATCCCTCTAACACCGCAGATTTAGAATCAAATTAAAACACCCCATCAATATTTTCATACCAAACTACTATGTGAAACAGAAAGGGTATACTATTTTTTTTGCACCTTAACTTTGTAAATCTAAAACCATCGACTTTGTGGGACAGTTGGAGTACTAAAGGTTTTGTAGACTTATAAAATCTGTCAACAGCTGTATTCCTGTAACACCTTTTGTTTTTCTAGTTGCCTCCAAAGCTGATAGTTTTAACTTACAAAGTTAAGTTTTGGAAAAATAGTATACCCTTTCTGTTTCAACCTGTGTAGTAAAAGCATTTCCAATAACAGTTTAAGAGGAGGCACAATGAGTCATCAGTCACACAAAGCCGGTAATTCAAGCTACGTCGCCGTGCCCGGCTGGCTGTGCTGCTAGACCCGGCTGGCGGGTGGATACCCGCCACTAATCGCATGTCGTCAATAAACCGGTAAGCTTTGAAGCTGACAGACATTCAAACTAATGCTGACTATCAGATAACAATTACCAACTTCATTGGAACCGCAGGTACTTCAATGAAGTAGTATGAACTTAAAAGATCATGTCACAGAGTTCATAATGAGTTGATATATACTTTGACTTACCTTATTGAAGGTATATGTATATATTGTTTATATTAAATTTGTTTACTAAAATATAATAGGTCTAATACCTACTAATAAAATTGAAGTAAAATTAAGCGCCCGTTATTGGAACTACATCGTTACTTAATTAAAATTACATCGAACGCTTTATACCAAATTCCAATGTCTCGTAAAACACTAAAAACGTAAGCGTTGTTGCATCAAATATTTGAATAGGATTACAGGATTCCGTTTGTCCTATTAATCGTCCCGCAATTATACAAGGATTGTCAATTAAATCAGTAGAAAGCGGTTTAATCCCGGTCGGATGCTGGACACAATTATTCATCAGTAGAACAAAGCCTGGTAATCCGGCCATATTGACCGGGCTGGTGGCATCGCCGCGCCCCTTTCGTTGTGTATACTCGCCCTTATTTGCTATTCAATAACGATAATGACAGTAGGTACACGGGTGTTTAAAGGACAGTTCGACCATGAGTAATCTAAATATATCGACGGGAGAAAGCAAAAATGTCGTAACTTGCATTTAATTCACTTTTTACCATATTCTTGTATAAAAAAAATACTGCTTCAAATGGTCTAGGTCTCGTTTTCCTATATTGTTTTCTTATATTTACGCGAATACTACACATTGAAATAAAACTATTTTTACGGATTATATCGCGTTTATTTAATTTTTATGTTCCCGACGTTTCGGTTGCTTTACAGCAACCGTGGTCACGGGGGGACTGAGGTGTTAGACGTCCTGATGTCATAGTTAAAAACTGGGTACCCTCAAAATTTAGTTGGTGTTTGCGGTCCGATCCACGCAGAAAGTGCTCACTGTGTCTTGAGGTCTTGCAATGGTACGCTTGGTTTTCGATTTAATTATATTAATTACTGGATCCCAAGTTGGTGGTAGCACCCAGCCATCTTCCCTATTGAAATTAGGATGTTTTTTAATTACAATGGCCTCACGTATCATCCTTGGTCGGAATCGGTGTTCTATTGCGAGGATCTGTGGTTTATCAAATCTGATATAATGGCGGGTGCGGTCCTGTACATGTTCACAGATTGCAGACTTCGTGGAGCGCCGGTGTTTCACGTCAGCTATGTGTTCTTTTACGCGGGTTTTTACTGATCTTTTAGTTTGCCCTATGTAGGAGAGCCCACATTCACAATCGAGTTTGTATACCCCTGCATCTTGTAGAGGAATGTGACACTTGACAGGTGGTAAGAACTGACTAATCTTCTTGGGTGGCTTGAAGTAAGTTTTGATTGAAGCCCGTTTCAAGATGTAGCCAATCTTGTCTGTGACACCTCTTATGTATGGTAGTACAGCAGGTAGACGCTCGACTGTGGCTGGTTTCACTCCGTCACTGTGATGGAGGCGCGGGATCTGAAGCTTGTTGGCATGCAATACTTGCTTGACGTGATGGATCTCGGCAGCCAGGTGTTGCTCATCACAGATCCCTTGTGCTCTCTGAAACAAAGATTTTCCCACGGTAGCTAACTGTGTTGGATGGTGGTGAGATTCACCGTTTAAGTACCTATCAGTATGGGTCTTTTTCCTATACACGGTGTGGCCTAAGGTGTTATCAGGATTACGGATTACTAAAACATCTAAGAAAGCTAGAGTGTTGTTGGCCTCTAACTCCATTGTAAATTTGATTTTAGAGTGTATGGACACGCATTTCTCGACCATCTTAACTCCATAAATAGTTTTATTTCAATGTTCTCGTTTTCCTATCATTAATTTTTTTATCGATACGATACATAAAATAAACGACATACAGCAAAATGAAACGTGTATCGAAGGTTTTATATATAAGATACAGCAAATCCGCAGCTAAAAAACATTTTTGCAGCCTGAAATTGAAACATGAATTGGCGTAACTAGTGCAAAATCCTTGATACACACACTTTACGACAATTTAGACAAAAGCATCAGATATGCCTTAGATTAATATAAATACATACCAATTTTCAACTTTCTATCTCAATAAATATATTAGTTATGTATTTTTGAAATAGTTTTTTGGCTCTGGTGTAAAGTTGTGTTTAACAAGTTACGACAATTCCGCTTTCTACCGTCGATATATAACTCAAAGGTGACTGACTGACTGACTGACATAGTGATCTATCAACGCACAGCCCAAACCACCGGACGGATCGGGCTGAAATTTGGCATGCACGTAGATGTTATGACGTAGGCATCCGCTAAGAAAGGATTTTGATTAATTATACCCCCAAGGGGATAAAATAGGGGATGAAAGTTTGTATGAAACTTTGTCAATTAAATTCCACGCGGACGAAGTCGCGGGCACAGCTAGTTAAATTTATATTATTAAATGGCTAGTCTCCATTTTATATATTAAAGTCAATCACACACTTGTTTAAAAGACCTAGTAGGTTTTTAGAACAGATGTCAAATGCACATACAGTGCAGAAGACATTAGATGTTCTTTTGTTATATTTTGTTCAAATGCTTCCCCTTGCATTAAGGTGTAATATGGCCGGTATAATATCAATAGTCTTGTCCCCTATTACATTGAGACTAAATGCCTTCAGCGAAATGTGGGTGAACTACTGTGCACCTCTGTCAACCCCATCGGAGAAGACAAGTATGATTGTGTATTTATTTATTATAAATTAAGTCATTCTCCATAGTCATTAAGTACCTAATTGAAAAGTATAGGTAGTAGGCATGGCAATTATTGCTACTATAAATTCATTTTCATTACGTGAAATCATGTTTTTCTTTCACAGTTATTTCATGTGTGATTTTTCGCAGTCAAGGATTTTGTTCATAGATAATTCTCAATATGTCACTTAATCCTATGACGTCACTAGTCGATGATTTATCATAAAACCCGGGATGGTACCGAACGCTTTGCGATTTAATTGCAATGATTTTTAACAGTTACGACCTGTGTCGGTAGCAGCTGCTACTTATGAAAACCAATATAATATGATTTTTAACACGATATCTGTGAAAAGTTCCATCACTAATAGGTAGGTACGACCGATCTAGCGACACAAACCTTAAATTTAGTGCAGGGACTGACTATTGTTTTAACTGTTTCATTTAACTGTAACTAAACAGATTTTGTTATATAAATAAAATAAGATACTAAGCTTGCCAATGTAAAGCTTCTTTGTCCGTTAACTTTATTTATTTCCCCTCCTTTACCCGATTATTGGCACCGAACCGGTTAGGTCGAATGCTTAAATGACGTATATTATGAGATAGGGAACCATAAAATTGATAAAATACCGCCAAATCTGCGCCACATCCCACTTTATTTAATCCGATTACCATCAGGTAAGTGTAGGGCGGCAGTAACATCTATTTGGTAGAACTCACCTAGTAGATGTATCTGTATAATTCTACGCGAAATATTTGTCAATAAGTGAACTATTGTAACACATTTAATTTTATTCTAACTTGTTTACGAGTATACCTAGTTAGGTTAGAAGCCTCGCTCACACAAGAGTCGCGGCGGCGTCACTGCGGTGTCTCGGCGGTGTCTCGGCGCTGTCGTGGCAGCATGGTACGGGCGCGGCGCTTTCTAAATATATTAAAGGCGTAGGCACACTTCGCTCGTCACAACTGCGCCGCGACGCCGCTTCAACGACACCTCTACTTTAGAATGTGGCGTGGTGGTGGTGTGGTGGTAGGTAATTTATTATTATTAAATGATGCCTCTTTTCTAAATGGCTTTCCTCTAAAACCACTGATCTGTACTTACCTACTTATTACTTTTCTGGACGATTTTGAATTTTAAACTCATTATTTTCGATTAAATAAAATATGAATTGAGGTATCATGTTCCTGTATTTCTGCACTGTGCACAACGCTTATTCAGAGCATAAATAAGAAATTACTTTGAGTGTGGCGCGAGGTGGAAGGCTTTCTAGCAAATGGCTTTAAAAATATTTCATTTCTGGAATTGTTTCGAGTCAGAAATACGCGCCAAGTGACAGTTAAACTGATGTGTTCTGCTGCGAAACCGGCAAGGGTACATTTATTAAACGTCCGAGATCCGAGTTAAAAACGAACCTAGACTAGACGAACTCATCCAACTGAGTGATAAGACAGCTTTACTTAAGGCTATTATATTTAAAACGGACTTTTTTTCTTAGTATCATTACCTAGATTACCTTCACCGATATTAAATCTAAAATAATGAAGCGATGGTAAAAAATGTAGTGGAGTATGAAGGATGAAAGATTTAAAAATAGGTTGGTACCTATTATCATTTGTAATGTAGGTACGTACCCTAGAACTCTGTATATCGATATAAGAAAAAGAATAAGAATAAATCTATACAAATAAATAAAATTGGAGTGTCTGTTTGTTATATCAAAATAACACCTTTTCACTAAATGCATATGAAAGTACATATACGACACCTATAACAAAAACGCGATTTAAAAAAATTTGTCTGTCTGTCTGTCTGTCTGTCTGTCTGTGTGTTTGTTCCGGGTAATCTCCGAAACGGCTGGACCGATTTTGACGGGACTTTCACTGGCAGATAGCTGATGTAATAGGGAGTAACTTAGGCTACTTTAATTTTTGAAAAACAATTAGGGTTCCATGTAAAAAAAATCACATGAAATCAAAGAGTATTTACGAAACGGCTTGACCGATTTTGACGGGACTTTCACTGGTAGATAGCTGATGTTATAAGCAGTAACTTAGGATACTTTTATTTTGGAAAAACAAAATTAAAAAAATGGGTTCTGGCGCGCGGGCTCAGAACGCGGGAGCGGGCTTTTTTGTTAAATTAAATTCCACGCGGACGAAGTCGCGGGCTCAGCTAGATTATTATAAAACAACAGTTACACGTACAAAATTTTGAATAGTAGGTACAAGAGGATTATTGCTAGTAAGTAACTAAATCACAATTACATGGACGTATTACTGTGGATCCCAAACTAAGTAAATGCTTGTATCTTGGGAACCAGAGTAGTGGCATAATAATGCTACACAATTTAAATGTAATGGAGATGATTACAATTATTAATACATTTAATAAAACGCAATGTCTATCAGTAATTTTCTTGGGCACCAATGTGATAGACTTATAGGTCCTATAGGTACCTAAGGCTATTTTATCAAGGCTGGACCACAATGTAGATGCCTAGATACTGCATCTATCTACATAGGTATGTATACCTATGTGCTAGCGGTCTGAACCGGATTGTACGTGGATACCAGAACGTGACCAGACTTTGAAGAAATTCGATTGCTCGCGCGGTTGCTTCGGACGATTTCGAATCAATTTGAGATTAGATCTAAATTTCATATGATATCGATAATACAAGTTAAAACAGATATGATAACTGTCAATGGTAATGACTAATTTCTGCTTCTCGTAAATGCAGTTTACACTGTTTTCTACGCTGCAATACGAAAGTTTACACATATTCAACTGACGTACCTGCCCATAGATTGTCTTCAAATAAGCTACTTACCGTATATTTATTACTACGTACTTAATCATTATTTCGGACTCCTGAAATACCCGGGCCTACCTACCATCCACCCGGTTTACCTACACAACACAATAGCAGCACCTCCATTGCGTGCTTTGTCGTGTCGACCAGTCTATACTACAATATCAACTTAATAGGTAGGTAATCTACCTAGGTACCTAAGAACAAAGGGTTCAATATCCATTATAATATCTGAACCAGCTGTTTCAAATTAACCCCATAACTGTTTAATTAATTTTCATCTCGCTAGTCCCCGGGGACGTGTAGTGAGGCGTGGGGATACACGACTGTGTCTGTCTGTATATACATTTATTTACACAAACAACTTACCAACTGCGACACCTACACAAACTTACCTACTGACGTATTGCATTGATTGATTAAATATAACAGGGCTCTCGACTCGTCATGCTGAGTACGTCGCTGAATACGACAGTTTCGACAGTTTTTCTGAGTGCGAATCGAGTGAGATGCCAGCGGTTAACAGACTTGGGCCCCAGGGCCCTAACCACGCTAGCTACTGAAATCGTAATAGAAAAGCAAACGCTCGCGATTACGTTTCAAACGTTCCGCTTTTGACGTTTTCTGACTCCATACCATATCAATGTCAATAGAAATCGTGAAGCTCGTGTCAGCAAAACGTCAAAAGCGGAGCGTTTGAAACGTAATCGCGAGCGTTTGCTTTTCTATTACGATTTGAGTAGCTAGCGTGGTTAGGGCCCTGGACATACGATCCATAAATAGGTAGTAATGTAATAGCTGCTTTTCATTTACAATGAGTGAGAGAACCGGAAGCTGAACCCTCCTCCCTCCCCCCCTCTCTCCGTCCCAGTCCCCTTTGGGACGGCAAAGTGCGAGCAATGCCTTTGGTATTTGGTACTTAACATCGGTGGGTCGTTCGCTTGTTGGCCGACTTTGTTATATAAAAAAGGTAAATACACAAACTTACCTATGTTCTTACAAAAACAAACCTAAGTTATGTCTACAATGAATAAGTAGGAAGATATTACTCACTTATCTATTGATCTCGAAACATAACAATAATGGTTTCACAAAAGTTCTTGGTAATGCATTTAAAATTTTATTAAGAAGGTAGGTATAAATATAATACGTAAGTAGGTGGGATAATGACTACTGGCCATTATCACAGTTTAAAACGGTGTATATTCAGTTTATTATTATAAATAGGTGAGTTAAAAGAAATCAGTGAACGGTTCCAAAAATTAAGAGGCATCCCCAAGTCAGCTCAATTTGTTAAAATAAAGAACTTCGTTGTAGGGACCTATTTCCTCTTCAGACAGGGAAAATTAGGATCCCCTTAAAAGCCACGGGCGCGAACGCAAATCCGATTTGAGTAATGAAACGAGACTAATTAAAAAGTCGGAAAAAATCGTCGCAAAACAAGACTTTATTCGAGAAGCTACTTAATTCTTTAAGTTAGGGGCTTATAACGCCCTTGGTTAGAATAGGCGTCGTAGAACTCTACATAATTGCTATCAACCCACTATTATTATATACGACCAACTATTTTCTTTATAAGGAATAATAAATAAATTAATAACACCGTACTGACGCAATAGCGCCAGTATTAATAAATCCATCTCAAGCCTGAGAGTGGTCTTGAGTATGATTTTAACATGTCATTTTGTACTGGAATGAATGGCATTTCCAAGATCACTGTCAGACTTGAGATCGATATATTTCACATAATAATAATAATAAGGGGCTAACTGTATGTTCCAAACTAAGCAAAGCTTATGCTATGGGTACCGTATGATCGACTGGGGGCAATCATAGTGACACCTAGGCCTGGACAAATTACGAAACAGCAATTTCCGATATTGTCCTAACAGGAATCGAACTACCCGGTGCAGTGAGCCGAGCGGCCTACGCTCAAACTGCTGCGCCAAGCAGTCGTAATTTAAATAACGATTGTAATATTGATGGAATCATGACGTAGTTAGGTCATCAAATAGATCCAGTCTATTCTATGACGTTAATTAGACTTAGGTATGCAGTCAGCATCGGGCATTACCAAGGTACTCGCTTATTAGGAAATGTATAATTTATCGCCATAAATATCGCCAGACTGATACACCAACTGTATGGTCCCAAACTAAGCAACGCTTGTACTATGGGTACCGTACAACGGACTGGGGGCGATCCCAGTGACACCCAGACCTGGGCAAATTACGAAAATTTCTGAAATTTGCCCCGGTGGGAATCGAACCCGCAACCACCATGTGCAGTGAGCTGAACAGCCTACTCTCCAACCACAGCGCCAATCGTACGGTCGTCGAATGTACCTATGTGTATAATGTACCTTTGTTAAAAGATTTATTACAGTGACGTGACCTTATCGTCATCAATTTACCACAAGGAAGCAATAAGCCCACGACGTAAAAGTGGCGTGCGTTAGATCGCGTGCGAGGTTGGCCTTTTTAGGTGAAACTCTGCCTATGCCTATAACAATATAACTTGTTCACCTTGGTCGGTCTCACTTAACTTTCAATCTATATCAAACTCAGAAGCAGTAAAACTCATATTATTATGTTATAGCTATTACTATAAAAAAATATATAAATAATAATATAATAAAAAATAACTGTGGACTTAAAAGGCGATATTAACCTACCTACTTGAAATTAATGGTTTGGAAGTGTCATTCACTTTATCCCCCTTATTAATAAACGTGGTTTTGCAGTTGTATAGTCAAACCTTGTCTTCTTCTTTCGAATGTCAAATTACTGATGACAGAACAAGATAATTCGATGTGTAACTATTCACCCGCTATACCACCTTTATTAATGAGGGAGTCTAAGTTTAGTTTAGAAAATTACAAGTCTAAATCGAAAAGGGCTAACTTAGATCTGATTAAAATAGTCAGGGAAGACGTCAGGTCGATTTTATTCGACCATTATACTGATTTAAATCAAAACGCGAGGAGTGAGTTGAAGTTAAAGATTGATTAATAATTGTCTTTATGTAAAAATAGGTATCGGTAGCCTGTATGGCACAACAACAGAATTAATTATGTGGTTACAACACAATATTAGGTACTTAATGATTTATACAAAGTAGAACAAACCAATATTTTTTCTAAATAACCTGTAGTAGGTTAATCATAATACATAATGCACACGAGCGCTCGTCACGCAACAGTGACTGCGTAACCTACTGGCCTACAAGAGGCCTACCACAGATATCCATATCTATGAGGCCTACAACTCATCCAATCCAATATATACTGGCAATTCGACCCAATAGATCACCAAAAGTATTCTGAATTGTCATAACTTTTAAACTGCTTGTATTTATTCTGTATTTATTGGACAATGGTGTCATCAATAAGATCCTGTTGAATTAAAACTCAATGTATAAGTCCTTTCAATAAGCAATTAACTTTCGCTCTTGATTTTTGTAAAAAAACGCCCAATGGCTTATTAGCCATTAACTTATGTTCTTGGAGATTTTGTGAAAAAAATACAAATACTAGGTGATACAAAATGGGTATACTATTTTTTTTGCAACTTAACTTTGTAAATCTCAAACTATCAGCTTTGTGGGACAGTTGAAGTACTAAAGGTTTTGTAGACTTGTGAAATCGGTCAACAGCTGTATTCCTATAACACCTTTTGTTTTTCAAGTTCCCTCCAAAGCTGATGGTTTTCGAATTACAAAGTTAAGTTTTGAAAAAAAAAGTATACCCATTATGTGTCACCTTGTATACAAATATCTCGAAAACCACTAAACGCGGAACATACAAGATGGTCAGATATGTTGCATTTTAGTTCCTCACAACCAGACAGGAACCCTTCAAATTACCAGTAACCCTGTTTAAGTAATGCAAAATAATTAATTAATCCATTAATAACTAGGCCATTTGTATTTCAGTAACGTTTTTGTTTCACACAACTTTATACCACCTAAAACCCATGAAGCCCTTTAGATTTTCGTGTTACGTATGAAAATCCAGAGTACTTAATTATCATCCAATGAAACAACATCTAGAGAGTACATCAAAATATTTATTAATTAAATATTATGTACTGTATATTTAAGTGTTAATCGATTTTAAATTAGCATACAGTACAAGATTAATCGATCCTATTACTTATATCTAAACACAATCTTATAATTTCTGCTCAAAAATGTCGTATTTTTTGCTAAATCCATTACAAAATATATATTCAAATAAGTCTTTATACATGATTTAATACTTTTAGAAGAACTATAAATTGATACAATATTACAATAAATAGTATCACATAAATCCATACTACGTAATGTCATACATTCCCATGCACTCTAGAATACGTAGGTTAAGATATAATAAATATTATGTTAATAAAATATTTACATACAATTGACTTAAATTGTACATGTCACAATATTATATTGGTATGTATATGTAAAAGACATGGGTTTGAAATGGAACTATTCGTGTACCTACTAAAGAAGTAATATTTAAATATATGAAAAGTGCTAGTAGCAGACAGGACCAAATCGAATGATTAACACGTAAAAGACACCGTTAAACAATACATTAATACATGCATACATACATACATACACGCTTAATGTTAAATGGAATATTCTGTACCACACAAAACTCATGCACGCAAATTATATACGGAATCAAATTCATGACAATACGAATGACGTCATCTTTCAGAACTAAATTTTCATAACCATCAATCACTTTCATCATCAAAATTACATCGAGGAATCCCTGTATACTTGTATAAGTTTATATAATATAAATAATATCAATAAACAGCGACTACAGCTCAGTACTGCTGCGCCGGCAAAACACATCGCGATCAGAACACACCGCCCGACCCACACACACACATACATGTGCGACACGAAACACGTAAATACACGTGTCGTTAGATATTCACCTGTACTACTAGAGTTACGCAAATTAATGTAAGCTTAATATAATCATCACACCCTTATTCCCTGAAAGAATAGGTAGAAGTAAAAACGTGCCTTACCTAGCCCCTTCTAGAGTTTCAATTACTACACCTTATAAGCCGCTATAGACCTGGTCATGGCCTCATCCTTCAGTATGTTCCTTTACAGACGCACCAGGACAGGATACACTTATATTCCATCAAAACACTTCACTATCCAAGTATGACCAGTAAGGCGAATGATAAGATCAAGAAGGCGGAGTCAAGGCCGTAGGCTGTTAAAATTATTAATGTAAGCTTCTCATACATAGCATAACTCCGTATATTAAGTTCACATGGATGTTGGCGACCAGAAGTTCAACTCGCGCAGTTCTGAAGGTTTGGGGCGGTAGGCGGCGGGCGCTGGCTTCGCCGCGTTGGATGCTTGTGCGACAGGTTGCTGGGAGATATTCCGCATTTCTTGCCGTTTGGGAGCCGGACCAAGATTTTCCACGGATTCCGCGAGACTGCCTGAAAATATATTATAACATTGATTACACATATCCATTTTATCATCTGTAATTATACATTTGTATACCTAATCACGTACTCATGATTTTATGCTTATCAAAAGAAAAACAACTTATCTAATCGCCGACAAGTGGACGCGAAGGCAAAATAACAATGAATTTCATTGAATTGTCTCCCTTGAACTCTTCAAGGGGGAAAAAATGTATCACACATTTATCAACTTTGCAACATTAGGAATTCCCTACATACCTCAAATCTATTGTTATAAAAATAACTACAAATATTGGTAGAACTATAATTACCGTGCGAAATAGTTTCAAAGGCATCTTCTTCGGCTAGCGTTGATGTGGAGGTGGTGAGGTCTTTCTTGAAGCCCAGCAGAGCCATGGTCAGCCAGGAGCGGTTCGCGGAGTCCTCGACCGGCTCGAAAGGTGACGTGAAGTATCTGCAAAGAGTTCAATATACTATTATCTTTCTTTGAATTGACACAGAGACCGAAACCGGATGCTTTATTGACGAAATTGTTATCATGAGGACTCTACAAAGCGGGTTTTAATAGGACTATACTTTTTTATAGATTTTACTTCTAGGATATTTGCATGTCGGAAAATTAAAGAGCTTCTACGGAACACCCAGGAAGGGATATTGAAAAAAAGGAAAGTGGAAGGACCACGGACCAACTCACCATTGGACTCCATTTTCCGAGATTTTATTTATTTATATATATTCAGGCATACACTATCATACATAGTTATAGTTATATCTCTCTAAATAGGCCGTCAAATTAGCCCGTGTATGGCGGATGTCAGAGTTAACAGACATTGACTAAAGAGACATTGCACACGCCGCCTAATAACACAGCTATGATTTTTCAATTTCGTGAAACGGTCTTATGCGCTGGCAGTTCTGAGTAGTGTAGTGGTAATTCTGAGTGATGGTGGTTCTCACCGATTGCCGTTGAGTCTCCGGCGGGCGGTGGGGCTGGCGCTGGGCGAGTGCGCGGGCGTGGCGGGCAGGCTCCTGCTGCCGCGGCGCTGCGGGTTGTGCTGCGGGTTGTGCTGCGGCTCCTCCGCCGCCTCCGCGCCCGGCGACGCCACCGCGAAGCCGCGGGGACCCTTCGACGATATCATCTGGTGAGCCACCTGGAATATTATATCCAGGAACTGTATAAAGAACTGTATTTACATACCTATGTTTACAAATAAAGACATTGTATTCTATTCTATTCAGGATTATAGCAGACTTTGCAGTGTCAAGGGCATTAATATGTATTTTTTTATTATTACATATTGTTAGTAATATCTGACACACCAACTGTATGGTCCCCAAACTAAGTAACGCTTAGCACTATGGGTACCGTACAGGGGGCGATCCCAGTGTCACCCAGACCAGGGCAAATTACGAAAAGGCCGTTTCCGAAATATGCCCCGGCGGGAATCGAACCCGCAACCGCCATGTGCAGTGAGCCGAGCGGCCTACGCTCGAAACACTGCGCTAAGCGGTCGTGGTAAAGACCTGTTCATATTCATAATCTCTGTCATTAAACGACGCTGGAGGATTCGGGAACTTTTTCTATACCATCATTAATTCAGGAATGACAACGCTCCTTAAAGGTTAATTAGAACGATGCTTTTATAACAGTGAGCTCAAGGATTCTGTAGGATTTTTGTAGCATGTGCTTATTGGCATTCGCAGCTCAACCACATTGATTTAAAAAATCGAGCTAACAGTCGATATCTCCTATACCATTATTATGATGTATAATGACATATTTTGATAACCTACATAGTGACCATTTGGTTACCCATTTGGGTTACAGATAAGAGCATATAAAATGTGACTGTCTTATTACTAGAGCATGTTATCGAATCAAGAGTGCACTCCAAGTGACACGGCGCGGCACCCCCCAGGCAGAGTTTACATACTAGGTATCATAGAATACTTAATACACCACTATCGCAACCTACTATCCAGGGTTAAGGGGGTCAAACAAAAAAACGAGATTGGCAAAATATCCACAAGTAATAACACATACATAATAAGTATACTTCAATAATAATCCGATTACAATCATCGCGATATCATTAGTCCAACAGCAATTCAAGATAAATGCTCGAGCTTTGAGGCCGTCCGTTGACCGGCAGCTCTAACCCCTTGCCCTTCAAACGCATTCAGAAGGCTTAGAATACACGAACAGGTTCATATTAAAGCAAAATTCGATAAAATACAACAACAATCTAATAACACACGAAATCCGGTTTCCTTATTTACATAGTATGTTTTGTATATTGCAAGTTATCAGTTGTGTACTTATTACTTGTATCGGCTACTAACCTTGACGATAGAGGTGCCGCACGCCGCGCCCTCCCCTTTGAAACCATCGTCGGTACCCGCGGGCTTCGGCTTAGCGGACACCGAATTTGCTGGAAACAAACACGCAAACGATGACGCGAACGCATATCTGGAGGTTTATCGCAGTTTCTAGATGAAGAACTCGAGACAGAATACGCATGGGGATGGCCTTACACAAGGCCGATAACGTTATTTTAAGGTTAAGTTAGGCCCTAACAGCTTAGAAGGAGGTGTCCGTTCGCGCGGGCAACCGCTGATAGGGTCACGGATGTGTGCGAAAGCTTGCCTGTGGCCCTGTCGCAAGCCGGGAGTAAGTCCAGTGGGGTTTTACCCGGGAGTACGGCAGAGAGTAGGAGTACGGCATCACCCGCACGCCTCCCCGGGGGCATGCCGTATACAAGGGGATTTCCCCACGAAAAAAAAAAGCCCTAACAGCGTCCGCTGGTGAGTCGCGAAAGTACGCTAGCGCATTCCTATGGTCCACCAACCACCTATGATGGGTTTTCCTGACGTAAAAAAGGTCCTAACAGCATCTTAGAAAGCCAATGGATGCAAGTAGCGAAGAACGGTTAATTTGTAAGTTTTTAAAGGGCTTTGTTGGACAGTAGGCATCTTCCGGCTTATACAATAAATAAATAATAAATAAGTATCGCCAGACTGACACACCAACTGTATAATGGACCATACAATGGACTGAGGTCGATCTCTGTGACACTCAGACCTGGGCAAATTACAAAAAGGTAATTACCGAAATTATCCCCCACGGGAATGGAACCCACAACCACCCGGTGAAGTGAACCGAGCGTCTACGCTCAAATCAGTGCACAAGCACTGTCGTCAAATGCGGCTATGGCTAGGAACATGTAATCTAGCTGAGTGTTGCATGCTGACTAATTGAACTCTCAGTTCATAAGCCATTACTGATAAAGAACACTGACTGGTTACATCATTCTTTTAGCATCACATGTTTCAACACAAGTTTGTAAGTGATTTTCAATTTGAATAAAACACTGTTTAAATTCTACATCATTAAATATCCAATTAGATTCGGATGTACTCGTATAGTGTTGTAACACGAATAATGTACATAGGTGTCCGTATCCAGACAGTGTCAATGTCACACGATAACCTTTTAATACGTTCAATTGTGTTCTCACCAGCTGTATTGATTGGCGCGATTCCATGCATCACATCTTGACATGGCTTTGTGTGCTTGGACCAGTCCTTCTCCTTGACAATGTTATAGGCCGTTGATACTCCTATTTCTTTAGATTGTTCACCCAAGACCCTGGGGACGTCTTGGTCAAATTTCGGTTTCCCGAACAACACGTCAGATTTGGGGTATCGGATGTAAAAGGAGTCCTCTGGTGCGGGCGGGGATCCCGCAAATGGCTCGAACTCCCTGAAAAACGAAAAAGCAGTTGTTAAATAGTTACGACTCCGAGAGTATGGCAAGTCCTAATTTGACCCTAAACAAGACAATTTTAACAAGTTAAATAATTGTTTCGAGAAGAATCGTTAGTCTTTGGAATGAGATCTCAGATGCAATAATTGCACTCACGTTATCATATTGTTGAACTGCGCCATCATATTTCTCTTTCTAAACATTTTTACAATGAAACAATTATGTAAGTTTATAAAATAAAACTAGTATCCTCTGATCAAACGAGTGCAGCTGCAAAAAATATTTATATCACAAGCAGTGTGCGCGACTACAAAAGAAATAAACACCGCGGTCTTTCCGAAAGATGGCGCTTATAATACAACCGGCGTTTTGTAGAATAACACTACGCGAACTGAAAATATTTACGAGAACATTTTGCTTTTTATACACCGAAGAAAAGTTACCAGTAATCTTATCACGATAAAATGTTCACAGTAGTATAAACAGGTCTTGGAAAACAACACGCACGACGCGTCAGTGACGTCATCACGAGATCGGCCAATGAAAACAAATCCACAACGCACTCCCCCACTTTCAGAAAGCACATGACCCGAACAACGGCGCGCCTGCGAGATCTCAGCCGCAGAGGTTAAAGACAGAAGCTGGGAATAGCCTGGTGAATATACGCGAGCTTGGCACGCGGGTACGCTGTTCCAGAGTACCTAGCTAGGTTTCCACGAAATTAGAATATATGATGTCATTAAGCGTTGTAGGAATCGTCTCGCGTACAAAATTTTGCACAGACTGAAATAGAAGATGGCACGTCACGGCGTTGTACAAATATACTAGCCAACATCCGGCGAAAAACAATAATACTAGCCAAAATATTTTTAATAACACTAATTTGGTAGACAGTTCAAGTAAAGACGATAAGGAACTTATTAGTAGTGGGTTTTTCATGAAATAGGTTATCGGGAGCACAATCTACTCAGCTCACGGGATAAGGCCACGGTCGCGAGTTCTATTTCTAATGATGCCTACCTCATAAAACCCACTTAAGTTGTACAGTTTGGAACCAAATGGTGTAGGTATGTGTAATCTCGGTAATTATCCATACGATATTTTTATAAGAGCATTCAAAAGAAATCTTAAAAACAAAGTTATTAAAACACAAGGACCGATAACAGTATAGGTACCTACGTGTGGGGTTAGATTACACCGACACGTACGTAACTCTTGAACAATATTTACAATTTGATAATAGTACATGTTGTTCAGGAACATTTAATTATAAAGATAAATATTAACTTGATTACTGGCTTCTACTATTCACGCATACGTGCTAAAGCCAACCCCAAGAAAATAGACACACCTATTCATTCACAGCTTCAATCATCTTGTTCACAGAAAGGTAACTAAAGTAAGTTTTCGTCGTTCATTACTCACACAATGTGTTTTGGTTCGTTAAACATTATCACGAAATATTTATAACAAACAGTGATAAAATTATATTAAAGTAGGAACATCCTACTTACTTATATAATAATACTTACCTTTGTTTATTATAATTATTATGTACGACTAGTAATATTGCATAGAAAATATTAGCGCGAATTCTTTCACCTGACCATTGATAAGATAAATATTTATTGCAGACATATAAAAAATCTGCATAATAAACTCTCGTGGGTACATAATGGGTACAACCAATAACAAAATTCACTTATTTAATTATTATGATTTTTTGTCCATAATTTATTGTAAAACTTGAGATAAATTGAAAACATGGTTACATGTTCACTTATTTTCAGAGTTCACGTAGCTTTGCTGTATAAACTATACACATTCTTGTTTATGGCCTCTCACTAAAAATATAACAAAGAGTAATAACCCTCTAACCCCTCGATTACACTGTTAAAATGTAAGACAAAAGCATAAATAAATATAAGTATTGAGGCAGTGTAAACGAGAGGTAAGAAGTCCGATATTTATTACATTTAAATAATTGTTAATACAGTAAATGATATACTGTCACAAATCATTTGGTATCAATAAAATAAGACACTTCAGGGTCTACAACGTTTTTATGTACCAGACAATGGTAAGGAAGAAAAAGTAACAATTACTTCAGTAGTTATCACTTTCATAAATGATAATCATTTTGCTAAAACTTCTGTAACAGAATGTCCGAAATGGATATGACATTATCAAAAAGATCGATCGCACCTCGGCCATCATTCGTCCTTTCAAGTTCATGATAGATTGTGATTCAGAAATTGACGTTCAATATTTACAAAGGATAACGTACCTACCTACGTCACATCAGAAGTCATGCCTAATTAACTTTAAATTTTCTTTTGCCAAAATAAATTGAGGACGAAAGTTATCGACCGGCAATTAGTGAAATAATGACAAATAACCTTCCGATAATAGGTACCATAAAGAACTTTACACGTATGACAACACTAAACCTTCATTTTATAAGTAACCTCGTTAGATTCAAGCGTTACATTGCATTGCAACACATCAAATACCAAAAGTCACACACACAGCAACATTTTATTATATATAAAATTCTCGTGTCACAATGTTAGTTACCATACTCCTCCGAAACAGCACGACAGATTTTAATGAAATTTTGTGTACATATCGGGTAGGTCTGAGAATCGGCTACTATCTATTTTTCATACCCCTAAATGTTAAGGGTGGTCCACATTCCACGCGGACGGAGTCGCGGGGCACAGCTAGTAATGTTCATAATGCTAGAAGTTTTGAAGTAAATAATTTATGGGATATATTTTAAATTTCAGGACGTTGGCGCGTGCAAGTCTTAGGAGGAAGCCATACTACAGTGGACATCATCTGGTTGTGTATGGTTTATTTAATTACATAGCAGTTCATTTTACTTTGTAATACTGTATATTTAACGATAAACGACAGATAATACTTAATCAAACGCGTTGCATGTGGTTTCTGAGAAATTAAATCAGTGTTGTTTGTTGTTTACAAACAACTTCAAAATAATGAATTATTCAAACATTTTTGCATAACTTACTGCAACACTAAAAAGATCGAGACCGAGTAAATAAATGTAAGTCTATCCATTTAATGTTAATAATATTATTATTACTGGCTACCTTTATTGGATACAAAATATTGACATTCATAAATATAATTCACAAATTGTCGTCGATAAGAAACACAAACATGTTTGTGTGTGACGTCATAGACGAGCCTCCGCCTAGTGTTAATTAACCTTTCATAATACATTACGTTTCAAGTTATAGATTTAAATAACAGTGCTAAAAACTATGCAAACACTCGTGTCGTGATGCAATGATTTTATATTTCAGCCTTTGATAAATTATCAAAGATTTCAGCATACACAACTGACAAGTACTCGTTGCCTCGGCTTTCTGCCACAATCATATTGCAAGTCTGAACTATCTTTACACTACGTTAGGATTACTCCGTAGGTACCTGCCCCCACTTTCACAAATTTTCACCTTTCCAAACGATGGTGAAATTATTTAAAATATTTTTTTAATGATTTTTAGTTGTAAACTACGTAATTAGTTTTCCGGAATGCAACCCAAAACACCACTTTTCGCCCCAATAAAAATATTTATCGAAAATCATCAACTGTTTCGGAAATACGAAGGACACGTCAATCACAAAACTTTCTACTTAATTAAAAAAATGTAAGTACATCTAGTATGTAATGGCGGCAAATACCATGATAATAATTATGATCATCATTATGAGATGATGAAGGCTAGCTTGGAGATACTATCACGTAGGAAACATAGCGCAAATGAAGTTGCCATATCATGAATCAGGTTAACTGTTCTGCGTAAATTGTGCATATCTCAGAAACTACAAAAAAAAATTGATGAAACATTCAGTGTTCCTTAAGTTCAAACACTTAAAGAAGAAGAGTTGAAGACAATGCAAAGAATTACCGCAACCCGACTTAATGTTAACGAGAAATGCGTGGACAAACACACATAAATACATTGCCGGAATCAAACAATAAATTGCTGATCTTTGCAGCCACGATCGGCAGGATCATTAGTCTTCCTAACAGGATTATAAGACGATAGATTCAACTAAAAAGTACCATGAGATACTTGGTCCACATAATGCCAGAATCTGTTAAACATTATTTACTTGATACTGAATTCTTATGGGCTTGTTAATATGCTCTTTCACGATGCAAACGTACATACCTAACCTACATAAAGCGTTAATGTTTATTTTTTCCTCGAATGAGTCGTCTTCATGAACTACCTAACCTAGCCTACCAGGCGGGCCTATATACCACAGAATACCTACTATACACTTTCATTAAGGAAAAAACAAAGGATTTTTTTTTTATATGACTATACGTTGTTGGCCAGAGTGGCCATAACAACTTCACCCGGACAGAGGGCGAGCGCGAGTGCGCTCCAGCCAGAGGGGCAGGGGGGCAGCTAGCTCAAGGGCGCCACAAGGGACACGACCTCGGCTTGGGCCGCTGCCAGAAGAGGTGGCGAGGGTAAATCTACCACCGGATCGGAACGCGACCTCGACTGAGAAGATCCGGCAAGAAACTCAGCGGGCTTGTCGGGTGCCAAGGTGCGTCTAGGTAAGTAGACGCACCTTCTAGCGGAAGCGGGGGTACGTCGACCTCGCCGGCGAGGTCGGTGTCTGGTGGGGAGCGTGCGTGTGTCGTTCTCTTCGACATCTGAGTCTAGGAGAACGGTGAGTGGGTCGGGGGGGGACAGTGGTAGTGTGTGTGTATTGTATGTATAGCGCGTCGGCGCGCATGTATGTATCATTTTTGTGTTCCACTGTAGCGCCTAAACTATCCTTCCGATTTTGATGAATGAGATTGCAATCGATTCGTTATTATGGTCCTGGTGACAACTACATTTTTATACAAACAAAATCTGCATGACAGATGATACATTCAAAAATGTGAGGACCCTGAATTTTTTACTGTCGTATTGAGTGGTATGTTTAATGAAACAACAATTCAAAACATAACAAGCAACTGATAAACAATATTGTACTATAGGTACTTCAGCGTTTTTTAATACTTTTAGCGCTATCTGTCGGCAGTTCTGAATATATGTAATTCGCGTAACTAAAAAATAATAGAGTTTATCGTAGTCTAGTTTCCGTTTTTTAAACGTGTTCACTTGTTTATAAAGTAGGAACGATTTGAATTACGAATAACAATCAAAATATCGATATAGTTACGAAAATAACGCAAGCAGGTGTCATCACATCAGCTCTTATCATCGACGACAAACAAAACTTTCTGCGCTTGGAAACTGATAAGCACCTTACGTGCATGAAACTGATTTGTTTGAAACAATCGAACCAAAGCCTTATCAGCATCAATTGTATTATCTGCAATTATGTTTACAGTGTATACCTACCTGCCATAGATTAATCCTTGAGGTACCTAGTCAAATAAACACTTGTGCTTAAGGTGAAGGCGCCTGTCTAGCCCGCAAAATTCAAAATTGTCGAGTATTTTTATAGTTTATCCAAAATCTGAAAACATTTAAGACAACATTTTGTGATTTGCGACAAACACAGTATGCAGTGCATTTATTAATACATTTATTTTACTCTAAATATTATCACGGTGGATATGATACTAGTAAATCACTAAATATACAAAAATTGCCAGATTATCTGGATAGCTGTCGTTCTTGAAATGTTTTAGAGTAAGTTGGATATATTAATAAATGCACTGCACACGGGCTTTTTCGCGAATTACAAAATGTGCCTTTTATTATTGTCAGATTTTGAAAAAAATCTAAAAAACCTCAAAAAATTAGAACTTCGCGGGCTAGATGGGCGCTTCAGCCTTAAGAAAGTACGTTAAAGATATTAGGGCGATATCCCACTAGCGCATGGCGGTATTGGCGGCTTACGAGCGAGTTTCCCAATAACCACCCCGCTCGCAAACCGCCAGATACTTATAGGCTAGACATTAAAAAAGGAGCAATTATTCATACGTATTTGATGAACAAATTAAAATGTGGTAAATACGTAGTAGGTACTTTAATATTTTATGTAGGATATTATGAGCTAATGCTGATGGTACACAAACTAAACTTGAATGAACAACTTGCCATCCTACGCTGAGACTAGACGTAAAGTATGAGCAAGACAATCTGTAATATTTCGATATAACACCTATATGTTAAATTTAGTTTAGTCGTGTTTAAACGATCCATTAAACAATTTACATCCTCTATTACACGATTTTAATTTATTAGGTAGGTATCTGGATAGTTTCCAAGAACAATACCTATTTATTAAAGATTTTATGTTCTCTTGGCGCGGAATACTGTGTAGTGATAGCTTTGACAGTGGAAACTCACCGAAAAATAATAAAATACAACAGGAATGGGTTTTTTAAACCAAATACATATTTTTAAAGATTGTGGAACTTTAAACATAGAAACAATTTTCCGCTGAAATTGGATAGAAAAGCTGAAATCTCTGTTTTGTAGGTAGGTTTGGCACCTATATTGGTAAGCATTAGCTTACAATTGGCAAATATATTGTTTTCAAGGTTATAGAATGTATCGCATGTCAAGAATATTCTAACACAATACAATCCATTACCAGAAGTATTCCAAGAAATAGTAACCTTATTTACAAAGAGTTAAGGTATGCAATCAATTGCATATGTCGTAATTGAATGCTATTTAATACTTGCCAAGAACGCAATACCAGCGTTGCAGGCAATAATAGTTCGAAACATTGTTTACATTTGTTTTTATTCACAGTAGGTACGCATAAAACAAATTCGCAGATAATTATTAGTCTTTTTAATTTTTCACTGGGTATAAAAAATATGTAATAAATTAATGTATACTCACTTAACCGGTTTAATTTTCATCCAGGCTGGAAGTGGGAATACATCCTTAAGTTCAGGGTCACTTGATGCCATTTTGATTACAGAAACAAAACTGGTTCTTATGAAAAAAAAGTTTATTTATTGAGAAAAACAAGACAACTAACTGTCTTGATTGTAAAACCGAAACTGAGTGATGTTTTATCTTGAGCAGAAATGATAAGATTGCTTCAGTTGGCAATATTGAAGTGTGACATTTAGGAAAAAAAATGATGGGTATAATTTAGACTAAATAAATTAACTAAGAATGTTCTCAAGACACTCTTTGGGATTCACTGGATTTTAATGAAAGAGGAGACGAACCCATCTGAAATAGAGGAGAGAAAACATTAATAAATAATACACAAAGCCTGTAATTTTATAATAATAATGATATCAATGAATGCTTTTTAAAGGCATTTTGTAACAAAAAAGTCCTATAAGTACTCACAAGTATCTTTGTGGTTGTGCTAATACTAGTAGAGATAACTTTTTTAAATATGACATTTACAATTATTATTCATACAACTGACTACCACCGCAATATACCTACCTACCTATATTGTTTTTTATACCACAAGACTTATTCATGGTGTAGGTGCCTATGAACAGTTTATTTTTGAAATGGCAAGTATATTGTGCAGGTGCTATTAAAGTCTGTCTCACGAAAGAAGACCTACGGCAATAAGTGGAACTAATTTTCGTTACGACGTCAATCTATTATATTTAACTGTTTTCATGTATATAAATTTCAATAAACTACTGTAATAATAAAATTGAATTCATCCTACAGTGATAAAAAATTGAGTTTTTGGGGAGTCTAAAATAATGGAGGTTAACAACATTTCGTCGCATGACTGTGGCGCAGCGTCTGGAGGACTTCTTTCGTGAGACGGACTTTACCACCATTGTCAGTGTTAAGTTTTTTTTTTTTTGTGAGGAAATTTTTGAAGATTAACTTCTTAACTGTTTTATCTATACTTTAACCTGAATATTGTGTGTGCCTATAATGTCAATAATACACAAGACATTCACTGCTACATATCTGTGTAGATCTGCCTATTATTGACCGGTGTAAGCCAATCAACACAAATTTGTGCCAGACACAATAAATTTTCTATTGTCATGGATTGGATTTCAGTACATTAATTAATATTTAATGTCTTTGTGTTCATGTTTCACATTATCTTTGTAATCTGTATGTCATAGCCAATAACTTTGAAACCTGTTAGATGTGGTAGGCCTTGCTAGAATAGAATGTCAATCAATTAATGTCACTTCCTATAGGAACGTACCTACTTACACATTCATTATAATACCAGCACAAGGAACAAGGGTAGAAGAACCTACACAAATTTTGTTGTATAGTAAATTGATTTAAGGTCACCAAAAACTTCATCACTTCATCAAATAGGTAGGTATTTACTTATGTAGCTACTTGTGTGTCCTACCTACTGAGGTAAATATTTGTAAGGTTACTTGACTTGAAACTGTTGCGTTGAGAGGTAACTTTAGTGGTGTATGTCTCCATACCAACACAGACTGCCATTGTTTAATCCACTGACCCTGTCAACACGATATCTCTGTAACTATGACACCTATAGAATTGAAATTTGGCTTGAATGTTCCTTTAGGCTTCTTAGTGCTCACTAAGAAAGGATTTTACTCTGCGCGCACGCAGTCGCGAGGAACAGCTATATTATATTCTATAACAGCGGGTATGTACAGCTGAATTAGGGAGGTAGGTTACCTACAAAATGATGGGATTGGGAATTCTACGCCGTTAACCAACTATGCAGCCATTGCAGGTACGCAAGAAGTAGGTAAGTTACAGTTAGGTAATATACAATACCTATATAATAGCTATACATTAAAACATGCGGCAGCGGAACTATAAGCAATCTATTGTGTGGATGGTTGAGATGATGATGATGGCCATTCTAGTTGTGCTATTGTTCATGTTATAGACTATTTTATTTATCTTTTCAGTATGCCTAAGAATAAGGTATTGTACTTACAATTTCAGGAATGATTTCCGAAGCACTAAAGATAATGAGCATTCTAACGATTTTTTAAAATAAAATAAATCTCAAAAGCACGACCACGACTCACTGGCTGTCACGGGCAAACGCAAACAAAAAAATGCCACAAACAAAACAAAATGGCGACATTTTTTTTTATCACTGGTTCCAGTGTTGCCAAGCAATGGTCAATTCAGGCCAGGAGTAAATCCTATATAATGTCTTTGCTTATAAATCATAAATCATAAATCATAAATCATTTATTAAAAATAAAAGTGAACAATATTCTTTATGCAGCGGCCTTTACACTAGGCTCTGGGCCTGTATCGCAGAGACCAAAACTAATTTAAAAAATAAAATTGGCGACAGGTTCGACACAAATAAAATAATTAAAAGGAAAAGTAGATGCTTTTACATAAGCTTGCAAATTAAAAGTTGAGTGGTGTGTATGTGTGTGTGTTGTGTATTAAGGTGTGTGTGTGTGTGTGTGTGTGTGTGTGTTTGTTTCTTATGTGTGCCTTAGCGGTAGGTTTCAAGAATCTGTTCTGTTTGCTGATAATTCAAGTTCTTTAGCCATTTTTCTATGGCACGTTGGGCTTTTTTAGTAGGAATGTTTTTCATATCAACAATGTTCCGACATGTCACGTTGTAAACGAAAGAATGCATGTAAGGAGGTAGGCGTCTAGCAAAACTTGAGTTAATGGATGGAAGGGGAATTCTGTAGGTGCGTCGGGAGGCTATGTTTGCAAATTCGGCTGAATTCATGGTGAGTTTATGCATCGCAGTAGCTACTTTCGAAATGTATAATTGGCGCACTCTCAACACATCGGCTTCTTTGTATAGTTCGTCGGTAGAGAATCTGTAGGGCTTCTTTAACATAACTTTAAGTACTGCTCGTTGGGCTCTCTCAAGTTCTATCATTGCAGATTTAATAGCACTGCCCCAAGCTGATAGACAATACAAAATACTGGATTGACATATAGATTTATATACTAACATAAGGATGTTTTTTTGTGCAGAGTTACGTAGGGTTTTCATTAAAAAGATAGATTTTCTAACTTTATTTGATAATGTAGATATATGTTTTTTGAAGGAAAGGTTTTCATCTAATAAGATACCCAAATATTTAATCGAGTTTGCATATGCAATGGAGGGACAGCTGCAGGATTGACGAATTGCATGGTTGTTTACGTCAAGAGTACAGGAGTGTATGGTAAGTTTATGGGAAGTGCGAGGTCGGGAGGCGCGTGTTTTGTGAAATGTTAAATATTTGGTTTTATTAGTGTTTAGTGTAAGTAGGTTTTTATTTAAATGATGTGTAATGGTCGCCATGCCATGTTCAGCTGACTTTAACACTGCCTCCCAGGAGGAACCATGGAAAAGCACCGCTGTGTCATCAGCATAACATATTAAGTTAGCTTCTTGAAGAGGAATATTGAGAATATCGTTAACATAGATTATAAATAATGTAGGACCAAGTATGCTGCCTTGGGGAACGCCATAGCTTACTGTACGTTGGTCACTGATGGTCGTTCCAATCTTAACGCACTGGCGGCGACTTGTAAGATAAGTATGGAACCAGTCGTAAGCGATGCCTCTAATGCCTATATTATTCAATTTTTGAAGTAGGATTGAAACTGACACCGTATCGAAGGCCTTTGCAAGGTCTAGAAAAACGCCTAAACAACATTTGCTTTGATCAAGTGTGTTGGTAACTAAATTTGTTAAAAGACCCACAGCATCTTCCGCTGATTTTTGGCGTCTAAAACCAAATTGGTTGTCAGAGATGAGAGCGTGTGTTTCAAGAAAGTTTATTAAACGCTTATTGACGATTTTTTCGAGTAATTTGGAAAATATGCTTAATAGCGTGATAGGTCTATAGTTTTTAGGTACAGATTTGCTACCTTCTTTGTGGATGGGGGATACGATACCTACTGCTAACTGCTAACTGCTTGGTTGGTACACCAGAATTACAAGAGTCAAGAATAGAATAGAAAGATTAGATATGTGGTAGTGACCAAATAGTAAATATCTAGTGAGGAATTTATAATGAATAAGAATTTAATTATTTGATTGCCATACTGAAAAAACTCCCTAATCAGCTGACAATTGACGCAATTTTGACAACAGAGGGAGCGAGGGAGTAATGTCGGCCAGCGGACTCTCTGTCAGATCAGCAGATCAGAGCATTAGAAATTAGAATCTTACGTAGTACTAGTATTGTATTCTCTTTGCATTAGAAGATCATATTTTTGCATTTTGTTTGAGGCATTTTGAGGTTATATAAAATCTTGGCACTTGATGACAGACAACAAACATTAAAATCTCTACATTACATGTAATATGAACAGTATTTTTTTATTAAAAAAAATATAATTTCGGACCAACACAACAACATTGCGCCGATTGTCCAAGACAAAAAAGAAAATGTCTAACGAAGAGCCTACAGATTTGGACTGGGTACAGCTGAGGAAGGAAATGGGGTCTACTCATCATGTGGAAACAACAAGAGAAAAGTTCGGAAGGAAGTTCACTGAAAATCCTTTTGTTCCCATAGGTAAGCCATTGTAAACAGTTGGTTAAGATATGGATTTAGTAAACAATCTTAGCATGTATTTTTAATGTAATTCGTCTTTCAAAATTATTAACATATGTTTAAAAATGAAACATTCAAAAGGAATGCCAAGATTGCATACTAAATCCGCATCCCAAAGAAAAATACACTTTACATAACATAATCTTTACAAATTGATGACAGTAGGTACCATTCCCATCCAATTTAAGTACTTACATCTTTCAAAATAGGCTCAGCTCAGTAAACAATATTATACATACTTTTTAAGTACAATTATTTATTTCATTCAATAATACAGCACAAATTCATTGAAAATTATAAAAAAAAACATTTCAGTACTGTGAACCAAAATAAAATTATAATCAAAAAGTAATCATGTCCACACAAAATGGTGGCAAGAATACTGGCTGCATTTCCTTGCTAAATTGTCATGCTCAGGTATTTATACTTTATTTATATTCAGAAATGTTATTACCTAACATTATATTTGTATTATTAGTACCTAGGTATGTTTATTTTGGAAATGAAAAATAATTTGAAATCCTATAATACTGGGTATACCTACCTACGTACCTATCTCACATATTTGAAGTATTTAGCCATAGTAGAATGAAATTATCCAATATAGGTAGAGACTCTTGAAATGAGGCTTGTTTCAAATAAGTTGGAGGGTGATATGGTCCTTAATGGTATTTCTGTAGGTAGGTTCTTATTTGTAAATTAAGATGAAGGTATTTGAGTACTTTGTTTCAGGATGCTTGGCTACAGCTGGTGCATTATCATACGGCCTCTGGAGCTTCAGGACTGGACGTAAAAGGATGTCTCAGCAAATGATGCGCCTCAGAATTGTTGCACAAGGATTCACAATCACAGCCCTTGTTGTTGGTGTTATGATGACAGCAGGAAAAAATTTCAAATAAGTTTTATTGCCACCTACAGAGAATATGTAAAAAAAAATAGAACATTTAAGTAGATTATTTAAAATATTTTATTACAAATTTAATTTTCACAAGCTTTTCTAGTTGTTTATTATTACAGATATTCATACACAGCGCCGTAAGTAAGTAGTTTTATGTGCCCGGTGCCGGCTCCTATAACTGCACCCTTGAAAGCTTGGTCCTGGTATTCATTTCTGACGGTTCTGCCAGTTAGCAATTCTCGATTATTAAAGATCGATTTTGGAAAGATTTCCTTGAATCATAGCTAAAAACACTCGATCATGAAACCTTTAATCAATAAAGACTAAATAAAATCGGTTAATCTGCATGAGCGCCACGATGCCGCCAAAGAGAATACAATCACAGATTAGAGATATGTAGCAAGCTAAATACAATCACAGATTAGAGATATGTAGCAAGCTAAATACAATACTACGTAAGAGATGCCACAGACAGACGGACATAGGACACATTTTAAACTTACCCTCTTCTTCCGGTTAAAAATAGGTATAAGTCACAAAGATACAATGATGTGTGTGTGGCAAGAACTTTATACATTCTAACCTTCTTGGTGTGTGGTATAAGCACAGACTATAAATACTACGTAACCTTTTATGTTCTAAGTACGTATAGGTCTACCAGAATCTCATGGCATTAAAAAATATAAAAAAAATGTGACTTTCATATGGCAATGTCCATTGTCACCTGCCAAATCAAAGTACAAGGTTTGTCAACCGCTGTTGAGATTTTGTGATATCTTCTTGGCAATTTATTGTTTTTGTGAAAATGTCGAAAAAGCCACTTCGATCTCAAGCGAGAAATATTGTTTTCAATGTGTATCGTAAAATAAGGGAAGAAGAAGGCGTAAATCAAACTCAATCTTTGATTTTAAAGCGCGTCGTAGAGTTGACCGGTAAGTTGGACTGAGTTGTTTTGATACTTTTAGTTTATTTTATATTTTTCTTACTTAATTATAGCTTCTTTATAGGGGTTTCCAGTACTACTATACGGCGAATCATAGGTGAGGGCACATCGAACGATGGTGTATTTTCCACGCCTGGTAAAAAGAGGAGAGGGGGGAAGAAGAAAATCAACTTGGACAGTTTCGATTTACAGTTGATAAAGAATAAAGTAAATGAATTCTATACAGTTCGGAAGGAAATTCCAACAGTAATGAAACTGTTACAAATTCTTCGACAAGAAATTGATTTCAACGGTGGGAGAGAATCTTTGAGGTAAGAAAAATATTAAGTAATAATCCTTCTCACTCGTAAGATGAGGCTTGTGTCCTGCAGTGGGACGTATATAGACTGATGTTGATGTTGATGTTGATGATTGGCTAAGCTATCGTTTCAGTAACATGATAAATTTTATTATTTTTTACAGACTTATACTTAAGGAGATAGGTTTAATGTAATCGCACGGTCACGAAGTTTTAAGGCTCCCACCTTATCATTGCACATTGAATCCTATAGAAATGATTTGGGGTATAATGAAGCAAAAAGTTGCTGATAAAAATGTTAATAGGCCTGCAAGTGACATTAAATTATTAACAGAAGAAGCTTTCTCACAAATCGGTGCAGAGGATTGGCGAAAATGTTGTGAACATGTAAAGAAAACTGAAAACGATTTCTTCGAGAAAGATAAAATAATTGAAATGCTGGAAGAGCGATTTATAATAAATACCTCTTTATCTTCATCATCTGATGAAGAACAAGAAATGCAAGTGGAGTTCTTGGAATCATTTTCTAGTTCTGAATGAGTTATTAACTTTTAACCGATATTATTGTTGCGACCTAGAAACTATTTGGTCAAATATCTCGAAGGATCCTTATTTTATCAGCTTTATACAAAAACGCATTGTTAGTCTAGATGTACTCCATCGATTAATTATGAAAGGTCTCAAAAATTGAATGTTCGAGATTGTAGGTATAAGGTGAACGCCTTTGCGTTATCGGCGCGACGGCGGCGAATACCTACTCGCGAACGAATACAAAGGAAAGCCAACAATGAGTCTCGGGATCGTTCGATTGCGATTATTATTACTTACATACCTCCGAGAATGTTCAGGAAAACACCAGCTCGCATCTTTATTCGATATATAAGAAGTCGACGACGGGCAGCGAGTTAGTTACTTCTTGGAAGCGACAGTGTACGGAACTAAAGTAAGCGAACGAAGAGCAATATACCAGTGACCTGAGCGATAATATTGGAATACTGCGAGTCTGCTAATTGATTCGGAACGGTGCTTGTTGTGTGTAACTAGTGTAGTGCTGTGTATTTGTCGAGTTTGTGGAGAGCGAAATAAACCCTTTTTACACGTTTAACGGCATTAATTGTACCTACCCCTGTACGTGTACGTAACATTATAATAAATTAGTACATAAAGTAATATATGATTGGATTTATTTTCTTTGTCATATTTTCCTATGTTAAGAACCCGATGTATAACAACATTCTTCATACACATACCTAGTATACTTCATGTTAATTAATGACTAAAGATATAAATAAAACTTAAACAGTATCAAGATCGTTTAATCCAATTTCCCCAGTATTGCACACAACAAATTTTTATTTCCCCATTTGCCATGAGATTCTGGTAGACCTATAACTCTGTACTTATACCCGTAAAGTAAGTACCTACTGCATAAAAATAGAATACCTACGAAAAGAATTTCAGCGCTGCGTCAAAAAAAGTCAAAGCAATGCCACCCATTTATGAATGACTTACAACACGCAATTTATTTGCAAATAATTTGCCTCAACTGCTAATTTTGATTGGCACCAACAATTTATAGTAAATACAAGATACTCTATAGGCACCAGACAATTATTGGTGCCAGTTCTGAGTTGAACAGAAGTATGTGCAGTTGAACTAAAAAAACTGATACGCTGAGCAAGACAGAAGGTGCTCTGTGCATCCCTTTCACTCTAATCAAAAGATAAATGCGTGTATCTCGTATCCGCAGGTGTTAAAATATTTACAGCTACTCAATAAGTACAAGTAGACTAGTAGACAGTCACGCACTTAGGCAAGAATACTGACAAACCCTGCCAAACTCTTCAAAATCGCTCTAAATACATATATAAGTACAAAAAAAAATCGCCAAGTGCTTGTCGAGCCATGCACAATGAAGACTTCCGGGTCATTGATGGGAATCTTTTTAAAATTTCTCCCCAGGTTGAAATACTAAAGTTGTTTACATACTACTACCGACAACTAGCGACACCTTTAAATACTAAGAATACACTAATGAACATAAAACATACATTTATTGCTGTTATTTATTAACAATGTAGGTACTTACCCAATTTCGTCTGCATAATCTTATTCATCTTTCAGAAACAGACAATGAAAGAAACGTCGATATTTATTACGTAAAGAATCTTGCTTACATATAATATATATGCAGATGAAATTATGATGATATTACAAAGTAGTATTTTTAAGTATGTGTTAAATACTACTACCGACATCTATCCACGTGCATTAACACTTCAGAAATACACGTATTAATTACTTAACATAAATAAAATAAATATTTATTGCTGTTATTTCATTGGAATTGGTGAAGAATGTATCCATTTTCGACTGCATAATCTTATTAATGTCTTTGCAATAGAAAAATGTAAGAAGGGTCGGATTTCATTACGAAAATTTTGATTAAGTCTTTAAAAAATCAAAAATATCGCAAACGGAATTTTTGATGATAAAATGTTGTATGAAAACACCATTTCATTTGAAAATACCTTTCAACGATACCACAAATGATGGAGTAACTAAAAAATTATAATTATCTCCTCTTTCGATGTTTGGGGAGGTACCTCAAAAAAAGTAATTTTGCTACATTTTATATTTTTGAAAGTGAGATGAAGGCGCCTGTCTAGCCCGCGAAGTTCAAATTTTTTGAGTTCTTTTAGAAATTTTTCAAAATCTGACAATAATAAAAGACAAATTTTGTAATTCGCGAAAAAGACCGTGTGCAGTGCATTTATTAATACATTTATTTTACTCTAAATATTATCACGGTGGATATGATACTAGTAAATCACTAAATATACAAAAATTGCCAGATTATCTGGATAGCTGTCGTTCTTGAAATGTTTTAGAGTAAGTTGGATATATTAATAAATGCACTGCACACGGTCTTTTTCGCGAATTACAAAATTTGTCTTTTAATATTGTCAGATTTTGAAAAAATTCTAAAAGAACTCAAAAAATTTGAACTTCGCGGGCTAGATGGGCGCTTCAGCCTTAAAGTATTTTTGTACCAAATTACATCAACTTCCGTCAGAAACTGTAGAAGTTGTGACCCTGTGACAGGCCGGGACAGACGGTCGGACGACATACGACAGGATAATCTTATAAGGGTTCCTCGTAGGGACTACGGAACCCTAAAAAAAAAAAGTCAAGTATACCTGCCATAGGTAAAACAAAGGGCTAAACCAAGAACTTTATACATGGCCCAGTGCGGGTTGGCGGATTTCACATGTCTTTCGAAAATTGGTTAGATCTTCTAAGACATGCAGGGTTCCTCACGATGTTTTCCTTCACCGTAAGCAAGTGATAATCACAATTAATATAGAAATTATGATTCGCACATAGATTTCGAAAAACCCAGAGATGCGAGCCGGGGTTTTAACCCAGGACCTGGTGCCCACAAGACGCGTGTCTAGGGTATATACAAGGTACTCTGTGGGTCTAGGTGAGGCAGAGAGATGTTAATGGTCTAAGATGTGATGCTATTTTTTTTTAAAAAAAAAGATAATCTAATAATTTTGAAGTTGGATTGTACGGTTGAATATTATACATAATTTAGTTTGATAGACAGGTTGTTTAACCTCCCGCCAAAAGTCGTCGGGGTCGTAGACATTTTGCTGTGGTGCTACCATATAAAAATATTAAATTGTTTTTTTAATGGCAATTTCAGGTACAGTGCTACCATCCTGACAAAGTGGGATCCTCACCACGTGTTATGTATAAAGTTCTTGCTCACCACCTTAGAACATAAACACAGAGTACCTTCTAAACAATATAAACGACTTATGTTCTAAGCTCACCACAGAGTACTTTTTTCCGTATATCCTCACCCACAGACTTAAAAATACTACATTTGCGGACCCCTAATTTTAATTGGCACGCAGAACTGCGTACTGCGCATAACCTACTATTCAATTACTACATTTACTATATCCAAACTCCAAAAGTCTTATACCCAGCTTCGTAAAATTAACTAAAAAAAAACATTGTTTTTGTTTATTTTTTAACACAACACCCGACCCCCCGAGCCCCGTCGGAAATCGAGACTAGTCTCAAGTCTAGTTATCAATGTGCCATAAAATTTCGTAGAATTTGAGATATTTTTTCGGTTAATTTTCAGAATGGAAAAAAACAATATTGTGGATTTTCTACTATACTTACCTAGCAAGTACTTTGTGCTATTTGTGCAGTTTTATTGATTTTGAAATGAGCTATTGAAGCAAAGACTGCGAAGTTAAAGCTATGAATGGGTTTATAGCTGTACATTGTGGTAAGTACAAACAGGAGTTCCTACAGACTATAATTGTAACCGCATGCACTAAAATAATTATGATTATTATCAGGTGCTGGGTACCACAGCGATTCGTTGAAGAAAGAATACCAAAAAACGTGTTACTTAGCCTGTAGAAAGGCTGCCGAAGCACTTCAGCAAGGCGGAAATGCAGTAGATGCAGTTGAAAAAGCCATAATTGGTATGTAGTACAAACTAAACATAAATGAGTAAACAGGTTGGTCCCTGGTTTTAACATAATAATAGGAATGTAAGCCATGGGGACATGCTGATATTTAGTACAAGTTTTATTAGTTACTAAGCACATTTTTACTGGGAATGTGAAAAACTAGGTAGATTACATATTGTACCTACTTGTACCAATCATTTTAGGCTTGTCAATCTATGATCATCAATCTTGAAGTAGATATTTTTGATTTCAGAATTGGAAAATAGTCCATTAACAAATGCTGGATATGGATCAAATCTAAGTTGGAATGGATCTGTGGAATGTGATGCTTCACTCATGAATGGTCAAACATTACATTTTGGTGCCTGTGGGGCTGTTTCTAATGTTTGGAATCCTATAACATTGGCCAAACATCTTTGCATTAAACAATGTGATAACTTGTCACTGGGCCGAGTTCCACCATGCATACTCACTGGCCTGGGGGCTAGATCATGGGCAGAGCGAATGGGTCTGGAAATAGTGGACGACCATAAGATGGTTACAGCACGTGCATTCCGTAATTATAAGCACTGCAAAAGAAAGTTGAAACGTTATTCTATTCAAAATGACATCAAATTTAGTCCCTTGGACACGGTGGGCGCCATCTGTGTTGATTCAAATGGTGTGGTCGCCTCTGGGGCGAGTTCTGGAGGTGTTTCTTTGAAACATGAAGGCCGAGTAGGTCAAGCAGCTTCCTTCGGAAGTGGAGTGTGGGCTGTAATGAGCAGAGATGGTGTTAAACCCTCCATAGCTTCTTGCACATCAGGATGTGGAGAGCATCTGATTAGAACCCAGTTAGCCAAGAATTCAGCTGAGAGTTTACTAGAGTCTTCCCCTATTCTAGGATTAGATAAATGTTTGAAAGAAAACTTTCTAGAATCACCATTCTTATGGGATGTTCCTGATAGATTAGGCGGCACATTAGCTTTAAGATATGACTCAATAAACGGAGAAGGGGAGCTGCTATGGGGCCATACTACAAGAACAATGTGTATTGGTTACATGTCCACTGAAAGTGACAGACCAAAGGTAATGTCCGAAATTTATGTTCTATACAGCTAAAAGCTTATTTAAAAAATGTAATTATATTGACTGCATTGATTTTGTTTTAGTGCATTATATCATATCTGCCACCAAAAGTTGAACCAGGAAGAAAAGCAGTGGTATCTGGATACCCATTCAAAGTTCCTCTACAACCTTGTCCTGTATTACAGTGGGAAGTGCAGACAGAGCCAAGCTGCAATGGATCTCTTTAACTAAGTATGAAATGTTTAAAAATGTAATAATTGTAAATGCAAATGAAAAAAATGACCTTATGTAATAAAAAATACAATAAATAATGTAGATAAGTTAATGATACAGAATATGGTTTTTATTATTGCACTAGATCTGTGATTGTTTGTCTTATTCGTAGGTTTATGCCTCATAACAAGTTATTTTTTTAAAAGTCAGAAATAAAATAAAATACCTGTATTTAATTTTGAACTTTATTCCAAGAAGTTACATGTGCTAAAATATAAATTCGGTGAGGCAATTATTAAGTACCTATTTATGTGATGAATTCTAGTTCCTACATTACAGGCGCCGTCGGCAAATTAGGCATTGATAGACGAACATTGTCTGGACGTAGCAGGCTCATATACGCGTGTTCAAGAATGCCCAAATGTTGCAGACTTTTTTAATAGTGTTTTTCTAAAATAATAAATTTTTGAACATACCTACAGTAATAGAAAGTTAAGATTGTTTTTCCAGGGATAATTTCTTTCATCGGTCTCTTTTACTTTGCTTCAGCTAATTTTGTTGATATTTTTTATATTTATATCAAAGAAGGTTCTTAAAAATTATATAAAGATCCAAATTCCAAGCATGTTTGATAAACAATATAATTAATCAGATTATTTCACAAAAGTTAACATTAACATTATTTGATCAAGTTTATCATTAAATAACACACGACTACTAAGGCTTGCGATTTCGCTACGCACGGACAGGTTACGCAGCCTCGCTTTGTATCAAAATGTAGGCGGGAGGGAACACCCTCTGGTCATGCCAGCCATTATTAACAATATTTAATTTATATTTATTTAAACTTCACGCGCGCCCGGCGCCCATCCACCTAGTAGGATCTTCTTACGTAACAAAAAGGGGCGAGAGGTATGGTCATTAATAAAACCTTTTGTATATTTCATCCAAATCTGAAATTAATAATAGCACCACAAAAATAGTACCTACCAATTGAAGTAAAACATTTAAAACAAGTTATTAATTGCGAACAATACAAGATGTCTTATTCAAATATGTTTCGAGAGTTCTATACAACATTGTGTATTATTAATAATGTGTATTATGTCACTTCATAATACATATTATTAATTCACTAGTGAGGCAGTAATAGACATGTGATAAAGACATTCTGGTACTTATCAAATGATATAATTTATTAAAATATAAATGTTTCCAGATATCAAATTAGATGTCTAACTTCAAAAGTGATCATTCATATGTACTTAAATTCGTATTCTTTTCCTCCAAATAACAGTGCCAATTTGTGAAAAATTGTAAACCATAAGAATATTAAAAAAAAAAAAAATTAGAATGACAATACAATACCTACGTCACGTATTTAGTAATGTTAATATCGAGTTGTAGCGCGCCATGCGTCTACTCATCGTCTACTATTTTAATTTTAGCTAAAGCTAATTCATTGTAAAGTAGCCTGTTGTTCTTGCAAGTAACTACTCATGTGTTTATTAGCCAATAAACTTAACCTACCTACATTGTATAATCTGAAGAAAGAAAATTAATGTTAATTGTTGGCGACGTACTGGCCGCTAAGAATTGTTTTTATTAAATATTCAAATCAATTTGTAAATAAAATAAAAACAATTCTTAGCGGCCAGTACGTCGCCAACATTAATAATGTCATTACACTCATTTGTACTAGTAAATATAAAAATACGTAACCTCATGAACAGCTGCTGAATATAATGATCGGAATTAAAATGAATCTTACAATAATATTGTAACAAAATCACTCTAATCATAGTCACATATAAAATACTGGGTAGGTATTAAAAATAGTAAGTAATAATAACAAGAGAAGCTGCATACACCATTCAATGTTTGTACATACTGTGCCATGTATTATGCTCAACTATTAATCAGAATTAATACACTAATACGTTAATGATAATAATAATATACCTAATTGTCTGCTCTCGCAGTCATGGGCAAGGAATTACTTACCTAAAACAAAACATCACAAAGATAACCAATTAAGAAATTATATTTACATTTCAAATCATTTGATAGAAAATCTGTAGCCTCAAAATAATTTCAGAGTATTTTAATCTCGATTTCTTAATCACAAATATCATAATTCGAAAGGACTATGTAATAAATGCTCTGTTTTTGCAAAGTATTATATTTTATATTAGATACAAAAGAAGGCTCACAGTGTGTTAGCACAGAGCAAAGGTTTGTCATATAGATAATATTATGACGAATTATTACTGTGCCTTCTGACATAGGTATTTGAAAAATAATCGAAAAATATTTTAACATCATAAATTGACTTGCATCAATTCATTTATTTTACATATCTGTAATATTTTAATGTTATATTTCATAATAGCATATACTTAGCAACATATTTAATGAGTGGGATATAAGTTTTAAAGCTTTTAGGAATTTTATAATCATTATCAGCTGTAAAAATAAATGCCATCTAATACTGCTTTCGAATAAAAGAAATACATACATATAATCGCAATGTATGATTGCCATTTAAGTATAAAAAATCGATCACACAATCATTTCTCACATTCCAAATAGATTCGAAATACAAGGCATCTCATCAGTCTGTCTTACATTCCAAACAATCACTAGCTTCATTTCAAAAAATCATACGCAGCCATATTCATACCAAATTGCTGACTCTTTCGAATTGTCTGTCTTTTCATTGCGACTCAGTGTTCTCCTCTCGTTTTTTACATCATCTCTTTCTGGCAAATTGTCGTCGTCCACTGCAGCACGCGGGTTTTCAGACATCGATCTATGTTGGTCAACACTCGATCTATCATTCATGCTTTGGCAGGCACCCTCGCCTATAACCGTCGATATTCGATTGTATACCAAATACGTAGGATTTTCTTTAAGCGGAGTACTTTGAGGTTTTGAGTTCAGGTTAACACTGGGGTCGTCGTCCGCTACGTAAACCGTCCGTCGGGTGCCAGCTGTACCGAACACGGGCGTTGGGGTGGACGCTATAAAAAAAAATGTATTATATAGAAAAATATAAAAGGCCATCTGGGGTTCTTATGTGAAAGCAGCAAAATATATGTTTCATTACTCATACTCTGAAAGTAGGTCTGAAGTTGCCTGAGGAGCGGGTTGAAAGTAATACTTTTCCGGCCCGGGAGAATCGCTTTCAACTGACAGCTGTCAAATTATAAAAAAAAACTAGTTCCATTTTCACATTTCTATGGAACCATGTTCAAACTTTTTCTACAGTCACTCAATTACAGCACGTTGTAAAATTGAAATAACATAAAGTTAAGTATTAATTAAAGAATATATATTTTTAAATGACTTAATTATAATTTAGTTTCAACAATTTCTTTAAAATACCATAGATTTGGGCAAAATATTTAAAGATGAAAATGAAAAATAATGCCTAAATAATGAATTTGCCCGGCCAACGAAAAAAAAACAAAATAGGCGGCAATCCGATCTTTATTATTTTTTTCGAGTTGTAGAGTATTGTTCATACTTCCTTGTATTATTTATTTAGCCAATTCCTGTTTTTATTTTTACTTTCCTTGTATTCGTAATGAAAAGCACAGTGTTTACATCGGGTGAAAGACTTATTTTGTCCCTCTAACTATTAGCTTTCACCACTCGTGTAACAATGTACTATTACTAACCTGTTGGTAATCCTGTGTCTCCTTCTAAACCTTGAAAACTGTTCCGATGCGAAGGAGGCACACCTTTGTGTGGACGCCTTCTCAGTGAAGCTCTGATCAGAGCGTCGTCACCTCCTCCGCTATGTATCGACGTTCCGGATAGCCTCCGTACAAAATTTCCTTCACTATTCAATCTAGTGGAATCCAAACTTGGTATTGAACCACTTATATCCATATTGTCTGATTTCTTCAATAGTTTATCATCAAAGCGCCTATTGAAACTGGAATCAGAACTGTGTCTCGGTGATTCAGCGCTGGGATTAGAAGACCCTTGATCTTGGTCGGAGTTTTTGGGTGTTTTCTCTAATTCCTGACTGCCAGGATCGGATTCTCCCGATTCGGAACCAGCCAGAGTTAGTTGCGATTTTGAGCGACTGGCATCTTCTATTCTTTTGTTATTCCTGGATGGTACCTTATTGATCAAATCTGTGCCTGCTTTACGAACTCTTTTGACGAATGATGCTCCAAAACCACGCCTCTTAGTCGTGCAATTATCCAATTTCTTATAATGTTCCATAATTTTTTCTTCAAGTTTTTCTTTCTGACGGCACAAAGCATTCACTTTATCTGCAAACATTTTCTCTTCTTCATGGTAATGTTGTTTATCTTTTAAAGAATGAGCAAGTAGTTCATGATACTGAGTCAAAAGTTGAGAAACGTGATCCATCAAAGAACGCCTATCTGCATCCAGGCTCTTATTCATCTGAATCAGCATTTCACAATGTTGGTTTGTCTTGTTAATTTCTAACTCCATACTTGTTATTACCTCAACTTTTGTATTAACTTCGCCAGAAATCTCAGTATTCCTTAATTTTAACTGTGCCACCTCACTTCTGAGGTTTCTATATTCTTCTTGCATGTTCCTATATTCATTTTTCAACCTATCACTGGCTGTAAAAAGATTTCTAAAATCGTCTTTTAACTTCGAATGTTCAGCTCTGAGATTTGTCAAATTTCTAGACTCAACTTTTAAATTCTCTCTTTCTATTTCGAAATCTGCAATTTTTTTCTCATAATTTGTCAATTTGTCTTTGATTTCTCTGTTTTCGATTCTCAAATCCCTTACTGTAATTTTCATGGGTTCTCGTTCACTAAGTAGAGTTTCATACTCAGTGTTCAATTGTTCATGTAGTGTTTGCAGAGCAACTTGATCTCTCAAGAGGTTATCTTGTTTATCTTTTAAAACCTCTAGTTGTTTGATGATTTCTTCTTTCTCTGCCGCAAGTTGACTGTTTGCAAGTTGTAAAGTCATCTGTTGGGAAATCAAAGATCCGTTCTGGGAATTTAAAGTCGCTATGTTAACTTGCAGCTTAGCATTTTCAGCCTGACAACTTTCTAAAGATGCTTGCAATGTTGTAAGGTCCGATGTGAGCTGTTCAATATGTGGGTTTACGATAGTATCATCAGTATCAGGATTATCATTATCATGATTGCAATTACAAGGAACAAGTTTCATTAAATTAGCTTTTGCAGCTATCTCGGATATTAGTCCTTCGTGATCTGTATTAGTTATTATTTTTTCTAACAATTCCTCAATATTGATTTCTTTACTGATTATTTCAAAAGCATTCATGCCAAGTTTTTCCATGCAATTTCTTATCTTATCAAAATTAACTTTTTCTGATATAAGGTCCTTTTGTAAAGTTTGAATTGTCTCGGAATCTACTTTCTTTTGTGATTTAAGTTCCTGAGTTTTTTGTTCCAAATCTTGGAACCTGTTAGTGATAATTCGATTAAGTTCCAATTCCCTAGCTAATCTTTCAATTTCTTTCTTTTTAAGTTCGATTTCTGTGGTTAACTTATCCAACGATACATCCTTTTCCTCGACAGCTTCTCTTAGTCTATTAACTTCCCTTTGAAGATTGTGCGTATCTCGTTCACTGTACGTTAATTTCGTTTTTAATTCTTCTGTGAGAATAATAAGACCGGTCACTTTGTCTGCTTCAGGCTTTATTAAGTTTAATTCTTTCGTTCTAGAATCTACACATTTTTCCAGCTCATCAGCCCTCCTTTGTATAGAATCACATAACATTTGAATTCGTTGCTTATCTTTGGTCAAAGATTCCAAATGTCTTTCAAAGTCTTGCAATTTGTTTTTTTCCGAGTCTCTATCTATTGCTTGCCTGTCTATGAAAACCTTCTGACTATCCAAAGAATCTTGCAACTTCCTGTTTTCTTCCAAAGCATTCCTGAACACGTCTTCCAATTCAGAATTTTGTTGCATAACCCTGTTACAGTTTTCTTGTAATTGCTCGCATTTTAAACTTAATCGTTTCTTCTCTTTTTCTAAATCAAGAACTTTGTCACTACTCTCTAATAGTGATTGTTCCCTTAAGCTGTCAATAGTGGACAGCAGTCGTTTATTTTCGAGTTCAAGTTTGAGTGCCCTTGCTTGGGCATTACTGGTCAGCTGTTCAGATAGACTATTCTCTCCAGATTCCAATGTGCTTTCACCCTCGTTATCAGTATCTAAATTGCTATTGTTGCTTTCGCTAAGCACTGATTTTGTAATATATTGCAGATGGTTGTTCTCTTCGATAAGCTCTTGAATTTTTTGTTGATCCGCATCTCTTTCCTTAAAATAAATACGAGAAAGTTTATTAATTTACAAAATGAGCATAATTTATACATAGATTATAATATAACGTAGCAGCTGCGATGTTCGTAAAAAAAGGAATCGTAATAATATATGTATAGCTCACCAAAGCAATATCATTTGCCTCTCGCTTCAATTTAATCATGGCAGCTTCTAAACTAAGACATTGCTCGGCGCGTTTCCTAGCTCTCTGCAGTTGTTCTTCTAAGGCGTCTCTTGTTTCCATTAGGGCTTTATTATCTTCTCGCAACTCTGATACCCTTGTTTTGTAATACTCAGCATCGGCCAGACGATCGCGGTATCGTTGCATTTCTTGTTCCAATCTGTAAAATACATGATATGTTACAATTGCAATAAAACTACAATAACTTAAAAAGGCGTCAATGGCCCAGTGGTTAGAGGGACCGCTCTCGTAGCTGAAAGGTTCCGGTTTCGATTCCCATCCTGACCATTAAACTATTAACGTGACCCCACTCCTAACACAAGCATTAGCTTTGCTGGAGAGACTAACGGGAATACTAATAATGTGATAAACTCACAATGATAGTCATTTTTAGAAAAAAAATATTATTAAGAATACAATGAGTACCTATCACAACGATCGGCTTTTTCTTTCAAAGCATCTACTTCGTCTCTAAACCCTGCAGCTTTGCGGGCTTCGTTAAACCACTCTTGGCTATCGGAGCGTAATTTCGCTAACACCAATTTAGTGTGTTCTAATTCTTCACGGCATTCGGCTAATTGCTCCGACTTCTCCTCCCTGTAAATGCACCATTATGAAAAATAAAATACAGGAGAAACATAGATCAGAACAACAAAACAAAAAACTCATACAATTCTTGTCTCTGCTTCCGTAGCCGGGCCTTCCAATCAGCTAGCTCCACAGCCATATGTTGACTATCAGTACTATTTTGATTAACATTCTGAGTAGATTTATTTTTCCCATTTTTGCTTTCATTTTCGTTCTCGCACAATCCTTCGTGGAGTACTAAAGAAGCCCAGTTCTGTAGATAGTGATCGCGTTCTTTGGCCAGCCGTCGCATATGATTGAACATCGTCGGTGATTGGAAAAGATCAATTGCATCCGGCGTCAATACAACTGTTTGCATGTCGGTTACCTTTAAAATTAATTATTTTTAATATCAATATGTACCTCATGTTTCATTTCCTTTATTACAATCAAGACAATATACCTACCTACTTAAGAACGGAAAGCGCGTATCGATTTGTTAATACTGGTTGTGGATTCGAAAGTTTTTTATTCTTTATTGATATTGAAATAAAACTATTTTTCGCATTTTATCGCGTTTATTAACTTTATGTTCCCGACGTTTCGGTTGCTTTACAGCAGCCATGGTCACGGAGGGACTGAGGTGTTAGACGTCCTGATGTCATAGTTAGTAAACGTCGGGAACATAAAGTTAATAAACGCGATAAAATCCGAAAAATAGTCTTTATTGATAATCAAGTTTATACTCGTATTGGTGTCTGGAAGATGTAATTCATCTGTCTCGTCTCCCAAGTAACACGCACAGTTAACCATAAATTGTAGGTGACTGTGGCATCACGCAGGGCTGGGAAGGCGAGGTGCGTTACGACATTTGTGAACTCGCTAATAAGGCTGAGTTAATCAAGGACGTGCTACTTTATAATTTGGCCACTTGTCATGTATGTTTTTGAAAACAGTGTTGTAACATCCGTTACTTACTTGATATTTGTTAAACAAGTAAAACATTTGCCGTAATAATTAAGGTTCCTATACTTTTCCTCATGCCAATTACTTTAAAAGTTTAAACAAAGGCTAGCTAAATTTGGTTTCCTAGTACGCATTGGGATCAGTTGTAGTAATCCAAATTCGACGATGACGATTGATTACATAAAACATGTTGGTAGGTATACCTACTTATTCCTACAGTTCATAACACCGCCGCGCCGCTAGTACTCCAAGTGCATTTTTTCTCGTAAGCTAACTGCAAATGTTTATAGTCTACGTATTTGTCATTTTGTATGGCAAATTAAACAGGGCTCTTAGACAATATCCTAAAGTTTGAATTCCCTAAACAAAACGGATAAATAGGTTCTGTAAGTATACAGGTAGCTTACAAGAAAATTACACGTAGGGTAAAGACCGTAGGTATAGTTTTGTCACGCTTATTGAAGCTTTGAAGCCAATGTTACCTCGTATACATCGCAACGGTTGGTTGAATCCATGTTTATCTACGATAGTAGTTAGGTATACCGGTAACAAGTTCACACACCCAAGAGCACTGCTTATGTAAGGCCCTTGCCCCATATAACGTTAGGCATCAAAACAGTGAATAAATGAGAGCTCGCTACATATTATTAAGCACATACCTACTTAACTAACACGAATTAAAAGTACGTGCGTAGGAACGCTCGTAACGCTGTAGATATCAAAGATGTATTTTTTCCCGTAATTTTTGTAGGTACCGGATTTGCTTGATTTGGATTTCATTCTCATTATTGGGTATAATCTACTACTAGATCTCATCATTGAGTTTGACCCGTCATACACAAAGTGTTTGAGAGCAAAATCGTATCTTATAGGTCTATCCAGTAATCAAAATGCTAATTTGATATAACCATAAGGATGCTTAGTTCTTAAGTGTATTGAATACTAATTAGGTTTCGTTCTAACAATTCAAGACATGTATTATTCACAAGTTACCTACCTACCCATAAATGTAAAGATATGGAATTATGATCATGACTTTTGTTATTTGTTTGTAGGTACACAAAGCATGTGTTTATTCCCCAAAGGGGTAGGCAAAAGGGCACTGCAGTGCATGCATATTTTGTCACCTATATTACGAAAAATATGATTAAAAACCACTGACTTGGTTTTAATAAATAGTCTGAATAGTAAAACAATTAAGGAACTCAACATACCAACATAGAATAAAGTGATGCAAAAAATCCCATACCTGTTTTATACATTCTACAATATTATGCTGCAAATCCACATCAAGCTCCTTAATTCGTGTAATAAAAAATTCCTTGTTTGGGCATTGTACAGCTGCACCCAGGAGAAGCAGGATCAGCAGCTTCATAGTCTCCAAACCTTCCCTTGATTCCGGTGCTTTTCCGAGACAAATACATTCTGGGACTACCAGCAGCGTCATACCAAGCTCTTCTTCATACAAACTCTTCACATTTTTTATTATAGCATCAAAATTCTTCACTCTACCTAATATCAGAGCTTGGTCTTCCAATCCTGTTAGTTTTGTTATATGACAGGATGGTTCTGGGTCGATTTGGAGATATACTTGATGTAGTATGTCTCCATTGAATAGAGTTGAATAATCTGTTATGATGTCTGGATTTGGAAGACATGATTTTAACTACAATAGAAAAAAAAAACAAGTTTTACACAAAGTTAAATTAATACCTAGTAGCCAATTGCTTTTATAAAAATATGCAAGGATAGTTACAGTGTTTTGTTATATTTAGTATAAAATGTAGTAAAAAAAAACAAACATCTAAAAATATGGGTACTTACTAAAAATAAGTAATACCTAAACTTACAAAATGTAAACAAATAATTGCAGCAATAAGATGATAGTTGTAGCTCAAGCAATTTCTACCAAGATCAAATGAGGTGTCTCAAATGGAAACAATGGAACATGTCTGGGAATCAGATGCCGATATGTAGCACAGAGATACAAAGGTAGCTTTGAAGTATTGTTAGAATCAATAAATTCCATAAAGCTTATTTTATTAATTTCATGGTATTTATTAACTTTTGTATACTGTAATGGTTTTGACGGTGAACTAACTACAGCTTAACACAATCAACATTATCGTTATTATTTGTAGCATATACATTTACTTTTGTTACTGATTATCAACTTTCACATGACAAAGCAATGGGAGTTTATAGTACATACGGTAATTAGGTAATATGGACCATCTGGACCCAGGCTAGTATTTGTTAGACATTAGTACTACAATACAATAAAAAAGAGACGTGTTTATAATAGTAATCCGTTAAAAAATCTTAATCAGCCAGTTATGACAACAGATAAAAGTAAAAATATCTACTTTGCATGCACAAATAACTCATTCATTCGGAACCACTGGACAAATTTGTCTCACGCATAGTTTTTACGCGCAGTGATAGAAACAGACGTGCAGTGTGCACTCACCCACGAAACCAGAGGCCCGATCAAGAAGTCGTCGATTTCTGTACCAGACGCGGCCATCCTTGCCATACGTTAGGATGATAGAAACCTATTTCTTTGAGAATGCCCCGAACGCATTGCATCGAAGTAGTGCTCAATATTAAAACGAGCCACAATTTCACTTAACATCTGCGAAAATGTAATATAAATTATAGTACTACTATTGCAAAGTACGTCGATACCACGATTGTTCAAAAAAATTATTGACTTGCTTGACTGACTGACATCACAGAATAAAAATGACATTTTGATAAAATGTCATTTAAGCTCACTTCATAGGCTAAAAATAAAAAGGCATTGACTAAATTGACAGCGGAACCCTCGATGTTACAATCCACATGCTGGGCTAGTCTGGTTGAAAAAAGGCTTGCCATCTAAATTGGTTGCGTGAGGGTTATAAGCTTTCTGCTTGGCCTACACCGCTAAAAGACGGACGAGCGAGACGAGATGGCTTGGCGTCGCGATCATGTTTATATAACTGGACAAAAGCCTCTCCTACTCCCACCCAATTTAGGCCACAAATTGTATAATAACTTACACCTATTACTGTCAGAGTCTGTCTTTCTTTGGTCAGCCCTTAGGTCAGCCCTTGGGTCAGCCTCGACGCCTCAGTCAGCCTTCCCGGCCGCCAGTCGCGCGGTCCGTCACTGTCAGCTCTCAGATATGTATGTTTATGTTTCAAATTCTCTTTGGTGTGTCTTCATTCAGTATTGAGTGCTTCAGTGTGCGTTAGCTTGCTACATATCTCTAATCTGTGGTGTGCTATTTTTGTGTGTGTGAGTGAAGTGAATTTAGTTAGTGAATTGGTGGTGACGATTCGTCGCGAATTTTATTCATTTAATTGTACGTTATTTTAAACCAGTATTAAATTTATATTTATTACTAATTCCAGTGAAAATGCACTTGTAATATAATTTTCTAGTCTAGAATACACACTAAGAAAATAAAGGCTGTAAATCTGAAAGTATGTTTAAATCTGCTCACTGTAAAGTTAAATTTCAAGACCAACAACTAGATGATTATGTGCTCGAGGTACCTACTTAAGTTATCTAAATAGTACCTAATATTATAATACATACATATCTTGGTTAAACTTGGCTTGCTGTTACTATCTACAAATAATATATCCTGCATATCCAAATCAATTTGCGAGGACTGTCTTATTTATATTTACAGAATTCGGTATTAAAAAGTAAATTGCAAAGTAAACTCGATGCTCTTACAATCATGAGTAGAGAGTTGGACAAGTGCAGCATGGAAAGAGACAGGTTCAAAGTTTTGGTGGAACAACTGACATGTAAGAAGACCATCCCTTCAAAATACCAGGAGTTCAAATCAAATACATACAGATTTACTCCAACAAACACTATAAGTGGTGGTGAGATACTTGCCAAAACGCAGGACCATAATAATATGTTGAAATTGGAGGTAAAGTGCACATTGTTTTATAAAAAATCTAGATTTATAGTAGTCAATTATAATAAAATATAGCCCTTATAATAGTTCACTTACCACTGCTGACTATGGCCTGAGTCCAGCAAGGGTTGATTGGCTTGCTTGCTTGAAATGTTATTAATGTTTTAAATAAGATATAATGTTGTTTTAGGTAGAAACACTACGCAGTAAACTGGAGGAAGCTACCGGTGACATAGTAGCACTGAGGAAACAGTTGCAGAAGAAAGAACCAGTCACTGATGAGACTGATGGAAACAAGAAATTTTCATTCACTTGTTCCAACAAGGATTATGAGCAACTGGTAAATGAACTTGAAAAAATACAAAAGAAAGTGAGTAATATCGGGAAATTATTGGTCTATTGACTTTTTAAATTGACCCTAGTATTGTGTGAGTCTTGTAAATATGTCTTATTTTGGAGGTATAAATGAGTATGGGCTATTTTGGAAATGTCCCCAATATCAGTTGTACTTCTTTAAAAACCAAGTGTGTAATAGTAATTATTCTCCTGAGGTAACTATTAAAATATAATTATAAATTACAGTACCAACAACTGCTGCTAGATTATCGGGCGACCCTTGATGAAAAAGAGGAATTGGTTTGTGACAGGGACTATTATAAAAGCAAAGTTCAAAGATTGAATCACCAGATCAGTTATGTTCTTTCTAACAGAGCCAAGATTCAAGATAGTAGCAGTGGTGATCCACCAAAACCTATAGTTGATATTGATGCATTAGTCACTGAGAATAAATACCTCAATGAAAGAATAACACAATCGCAAGTAGAAAAAGAAATTCTCAAGAGAACATTGACAAAATATAAGGTGAATATTTAAATGTCTATTTTTTGAATTGTCATAAAGAAAATATTGGTGCTAAGTTCGCACTGCTAACAAAGGTGCTAACACACTGACATGGCTCATTGTTTTTCAGACTTTGCTTGATAATAGAAACAAGAATTATTCCATGCACATCAAAAAGGGCTTTGCTGATGTCATGACTCAAAAGCAAGGTAAGGATATATCTACCTATTTCACTGATATTTACTAAAAGTTTTTGTACTTCATTAAAAATAATATTTTCGAAGCAATTCGTAGATGAACAAATTCGAAGCTATGTGGAATAGCTAAAAATGCTCAAGAAGTCCCGGGACTGATTTTGATCGAAAACAAAACAGCATCATTAGTATTTTAAAAAAAATCCCTTGTATTGCCCTAAATGGGTATCGAAATGGTTGATTTTGTAAAAAAACCTATAGGTACCCTATTTTGTAAAATAACACTTTTGGTTTGACCTACTTCTTTGTCTTGTTTCCAGTGCGCGAATTCCTTGATAACATGAACTCGAAGAGTGCGGTCAAACAGAGTTCCGCGGCGGAATTGAAATCTCTATGTCTTGGATTATTTGAGGCATTGAATGATAAGTCAATCGCACTGCAACATCAGAGGAAGACCAATCAGTATGTCAATTGTTACCACATTAAATTTAAAATAAATTTTCAATTGAATGAATACTTTAATATAATAATATAAATTATTTAAAAATGAAGGAACTGATAAATGTATTGCTTATCTCTGAATCCTACACACTTTTGAGCAGGATAGCTATTAATATAACCACTGATGTTGATATAATAAAATTTATATACATTTGTCCACAGAATTCTCGCAAACAGAATAACTGAGTTGGAAAAAACACTTGAAAGCTGGTGTAATGGTCAGAAGTACATTCCAATATTTCCATCTCAAATGTTGCTAGACGAGTTCGTACCTGACTCCGGGTCAATGAAATTTGATGGATCCAATGAGAAACAACTCAATGATTCCCAGGACAGCCCTGACAATAGAGACAAGTATTCCGACAGTGATGACGAAGGCAACAAAGAGAGTGATGGATCATCAGGGGACATCATGAAAAGGTATGACCCTGATGGTGAGGGCTCCAACACTGGCGACAACAGAAATATGTCTAAAACAGTTCTGCCCAAAGAGTTAGAAGAATTGGTGAAAGAAGCGTTAGCAGAACTAAAACCTGCGCATTAATACGCTAATTATCTCGTACATATTAGCATTTTATGTATGTAGGAACCAATTTTTGAATCCTACCCAAAGATAATATAACACTTCCAAAAGGCCAATGGCGAGGTACAGAGCTATACGGGAAAAAAGGCTGACGCCTGCAACATTTTTAGTATCTATTACTATCTTAGATAGAACCTTTACTTACCAAAGACATTCCAAATATACATTCTAGTCTTTTAAATGTATCTAGTCTTATATTTTACTCTGATTGATGTACTTAATAATTTTATTTTATGTTTAATAAATAAATTTAATCACCTAACTTTTTTCCTACCTAACCTATTTATGGATAAATCTGTGAAATCAAAGTCAAGTTTGGACAAAAATAATTTATTAAAACTATTTCATATTTCCTATTTTACATGTATTTATACCTTTTATACATTACAATTATTTTCTTCATTCATAATATTTAATCACTTGTATATACATACATACATCAAAACAAAATTATATTAAACTGACTTGCTGTTGCCAATACAAACATTTTTCTCTATACAACCTACCTATGATGTACATACATACTCGTATTGAATTTTGAATAACATTGTAACTTGCATAATTCATGATATTGCACTGCATTTAAGTATGCTATGATTTATTTAAATCTTTATTTTTACGCCATTATAGACAACAAAGGTTATAGCTATGTCTATTAATGTTTACAGATGTTACTTGACTTACTAAGGCCATATCATACTAATATTACAAAGAGGAAAACTTTGTTTGTTTGATTGTAATGAATAGGCTCCGAAACTACTGAACCGATTTGAAAAATTCTTTCACTGTTGGGAAGCTACACTATCCCCGGGTGACATAGGCTATAATTTTGCAAAAAAAAAAATTGGGATCCTTACTAAACCTCGAATAATGTACCCGCAATGTACCCGTGCGAAGCCGGGGCGGGCCGCTTGTCTAAGATAAAGCTTTGTTTATCGACGATTCTTCTGGAAGGGACTAGGGACAAAAAAAGCCTACGGCACTGACTTCATAAACCTAGACGATACATAAAATAATCGTAATAATTATCAGAAACTAAAATCAAACGACACCAGGAATGTTGCACGCCGCAATATTTATACAATAGTACTTAAAGTAACTTATAAATAACTTGAATTAACTTTTTGAACATTGTCAGAGCAAACTAAGTTAAAAACGAAAAAAGTAATGTATTTGCTTCTGGACTCTGATTCTTCTCTAGCATACTAATTTTAAACTTAAAAACACTTATCTGAAGTTAAACATAATGTAAAACTTTACAAGTAGGCACATGCTTAACATTTTTTTAACAACACAGTTCTACTAAACCAACAAAAGATAACATTATAATCAGCTCAGTTCTTGAAGCGAGGCATGACGAACTAAAAAAATATATAGAATTTCTATTAAGATATGTAATCCATGATCTACAAAGCAACGAATTAATTAATTGATGAATAAATATTTGATTTTATACTAAGATTATTCTTTTATTACAGGAAATAACAAACAGCGATATTCATTTACAAAATAAAAGATAAAAGCTGAGATACTAATGGCTAGACAAAAAACAGCCGTCTTTGTCAATACAATCTCATATAACTTGATGAATGAATATACTATATTTGGCATACGATAGGTACACGATAAAATAAAATAAGATACAAAAGAACGTAATTATAATCCGTTCCAATTTAAGTTTTAAAGTGTTTTGCCACATTTTTGCAATGTAATGCGTGTTGCGAGTGGAATATTATTTCATGAGATGCTTGTGTAATGTTCCAACGCGGCGGCGGTGTGGTGATGGAGTGCGGAGTAGTCGCTCCGCTGCCGCGCGGCCAGCACCAACTTAGCTAAGAGAGGCCGGTGGTCCCTCTCAGAGTATCGCTCGTACGACTCCAACCCTTCTTGTAGCTTCAGTATTAGGCTATCGTAATTTTTGCGGACAACTTCCAGAATCTAAAAAAAATATTGTAAGGTTTCAATCAGAATAGTTAAAACTCAACTACGGTCTGTCTCAAAATAGCGAGCGGGAGTAGACTGTAGATTTCTTTGTCTTTGCAGCTTTTTATATTACAGGTTCGTTTCGAATCATGCCCCAATAATCCCCTGTAATATTTTTTTTTGAGAGATTACTAGCAATATGAGTTTATCACATTACTAGTATTCACGTTAGCCCCTCCAGCTAAGCTAATTGCTTGTGTTAGGGGTGGGCTCACGTCAATAGTTTAATGGCCAGGATGGGGATTGAACCCGGAACCTCTCAGCTACGACCACTCTAACCACTAGGCTATTGACGCCTTTGTTATTACTATTTATTACCATTACTTTATTTACATTATTACTATTTAAAAAGCTTACCTGGTCTTCTGAAGGCGTGGAGAGGTTCTGTGAAGCGAGCCACGCTTCTATCTTTGGTGAGAAATGTTGTATGATAGCGCGCACATTCACCAGACAATTTGCTAGTCTCAGCGCTTCCGCTTTGAACTCACCATCCCCGGTTGAATAGCGTAAAGCTAAAATAATTTCAATATTTAAAAAAAAACTAATCGATGTTGTCATATAATATCTACTTATGTTATATGACTCAAAGGTGACGGACATAGTGATCTATCAACGCACAGCCCAAACCACTGGACAGATCTGGCTGAAATTTGGCATGCAGGTAGATGTTATGACGTAGGCATCCGCTAAGAAAGGATTTTGATTAATTCTACCCCCAAGGGGATAAAATAGGGGATGAAAGTTTGTATGAAACTTTGTAAATTAAATTCCACGCGGACGAAGTCGCGGGCACAGCTAGTAAGTACATATTTTTGTAAAGATTTCTTACCCATATAGAAAAGATTGTCAAACACTTGATGCATGCGAATCAGTTCATAATATAACTGATCGTAGGACGCGGGTGTCGGTAGGAACGTGTCACCGAATGTAATGAATAAATTGAAAATATTCACAACCTGCAAACATTAAAATGCCGCCGTTATCGCAATAATACAAGCATTTTCTATGAAGTATCCATCACATTACATATTTTTGCCGATGCCGCGACTTTGGGTAGATTAAAAGACGAATAAAAAGCGTTTCTCGATGGCTCAATGCGGGCAAAAATGCCGCAGGGCGGCGCCACGTCGTCGCGGGCGTCTGAGTGACACTGACAGAAGAGAAGTGACATAACGACAGGCCAGTCTAATCGACGACATCTGGTGAGCTAACTTTTTTTCACCTATTAATTTCCAATCATGCTCGTTGATACTCCCTTTATTAATACTTTAATCAAATATATAACATCCCACAAGACATCCCATTAGATTATAACATTTTAATATTTAATAGTATTCGCTTGTGTCGTCTATTCCCTTTTGTATGTGTTATTTTTTGTTATTCAAGGTAGTTACAGCATTAACCGGCCAATCTCAACAAAAAGTCTACATTAGAATAAACACCGATCGTTCAATCAATCGCCATCGTGGCTGCTCTACTACGTTGACACTGGCAGAATCACATTGGGGCTGACTCAGTGGAAAGAGGCCATTAACAAAAAAAAAACATTTTTTCGGAGTAATTTCGCAGCTGATCGGTAAGAACAGGGGAGGAGACGAGGATATGACCTCCTGCGCCATGATGAAGATGTTGTGCCTGCGCAGCAGCGCGGCCTCGTTGGCGACGAGGTACTTGAGCAGCGCGATGAGCGCGGCCCACAGCGGGCGCCAGTCGCGCGCCAGCCGCACGCGCGCGCGCTTCTGGTAGCTCAGCAGCCGCCGCAGCACGCCCACGCACGCGCCGTACAGCAAGCCCGGGAACTTCTTCAGCAGGTGGCACATCGTGAACTCCACCACCAGCTCTGGAAATAGCGCCTTCGATTAGCCGGACGATATTTTTCCGCTTAACCAATCTACCAGAAGTTCCAAGTTATCCAGTGACCAATATATGTATATTGTTTAATTTTTTTTGTTAATTTTAAAAATAAATAAATATCGCCACACGAACAAACCAACTGTATGATCCCAAACTAAGCAAACAACGCTTGTACTATGGGCACCGTACAATGGACAGGGGCGATCCCAGTGACTCCCAGGTCAGAGAAAATTACGAAAATGCCATTTCCGAAATTTACGCTGACGGGAATCGAACCCGCAACCACCGGATGCAGTGAGCCGAGCGGTATACGCTCGAACCACCGCGCCAAGCGGTCGTCAAATGACAATTTATTACCTATTAAGGTGGAAGCCAGCGGCTGTGATTGTGGTTCTTCGGGTAGTATCTTCCTGTGACGCATTGGTAGTTTATACAATTGTACCTACAAATAATAAGAACTTAGATTAGTCTCAAAATTTCACCATTAGCGACTCGTAAATTTAATTGATTACCTTAAAAGTAAGATTTTGGTCATGCATGATTGAGTTAGCGAACTGCTCTTCCACAATACATGTCAGAATTATAAAACAGAGACTGCATTTATTTATACTGGCTTCACTTCGCGTGTCCGCCATTACTATGGAACTGAAACGGAAAAAAAAAACATTATAAAAAGTATACTGTCCCAACCATAATATACTAGTAAACAAAATAGAAACTAACCAGTATTGGAAGAATGTGACTAGTAGATTAGTTGGTTGATCGTTGTCCAATGCTTGGATTTGGGATAGATTTGGCGGACTCTGAAATATCCCATAATCACGTAAAAAAATCATGTCTGTTTTGTCCTGTATTTTCAATTGCATGCATAACAGGCATAACCCTGTTCAGAATCTATGCCGTAAGCACAATCTTCTAGCATACTTAAATTGTTATCTATGAAGCGAGAAAATTGCAAGCAAAAATAAGCACATAAGCAAGCATGTATGTTTAGTTCGTTTAGTTATTAGACATAAGGATTTCGTTCGAACGTTTTGTGACTGCTCTGCGTAATCTACGGCTATTAATTCAAAACCGGGATAAAATAATTTTCAATATATGACGAACGCAGCCAGGGATAGGCTCTGATTATATTAGGTGGTCCGTGCGAGCGGGGACCTAAATCTGAGTGAGATTTGATTATTATTTACTATTACTTTGCTCATAATTTTCATGCTGTTTCCGAGATTGTACACCATCTTAAATTCATTGAAAAGAGTAACCATTGAGTTTCTTGCCGGATCTTCTCAGTGGAAGCAGCATTCCGAACCGGTGGTAGATTCTGACTATTCATACATGCTTTGTTGGTTTACGTGAATAAAAACAATTTTGTGTTTGAGTTTGGGGACCTGGGCCAGGCTCTGATTATATTAGACTAGCTGTGCCCCGCGACTTCATCCGCGTAGTATTTTAACTTAGCAAAAATTTCGGGATTAACGGTTTAAAAAGTACCCTATATGTTAATCCCGGTTATAATCTATCTGTGTTCCAAATTTCATCCAAATCCGTTCAGTAGTTTTTGCGTGAAGGAGTAACATACATACATACATACATACATACATACATACATACATACAAACATACATACATCCACACTCACAAACTTTCGGATTTATAATATTAGTAGGATATAAGATGTTGGTGGACCTGGTGCGGCGGCAGCGTGGCGGGCGGCGAGGGCGGCGCGGAGGCGGCGGCGGCCGACGACGAGTGCGCCAGCGTCGACATGAAGTTGCGGTTCAGGTGCGCCGCCGCGTACAGCGCCAGCAGCATGCCCTCCTCGCCCACACTAACGGACGAACATTACCACACTCACTGCCACATACAACAGCTGGTGTCGCCCTTGTGAAACGGGCGCAGTTATGGATATTCATTCGAACTACCGACCGGCCCCTGCTTCGCCCGGATTATTTCTACTATTTAAATTAGGCGTAATATTATAAAGGCGTCAATAGTGGTTAGAGGGGCAGCCCTCGTAGCTGAGAGGTTCCAAGTTCAATCCACATCCTGGCCATTAAACTATTGACGTGAGCCCACTCCTAACGTAAGCATTAGCTTAGCTGGAGGGTCTAACGGGAATACTAGTAATGTGATTATGTGACATTGTAATCACACTGTAATCTTTAAAAAAAATAAAAATAGAGTGTGTGACTGGCCTATTATCGTTTAATACCGCACTGACCACCATTGGCTCAACATTGTGTGTACCTTATATTTAAATAAATAATAAATAAATAAATATCGCCAGACAGATACACCACCTGTACGGTCCCAAACTAAGCAAAGCTTGTACCATGGGTACCGTACAATGGACTGGGGGCGATCCCAGTGACACCCAGACCTGGGCAAATTACGAAAAGTCCATTTCCGAAATTTGCCCCGGCGGGAATCGAACCCGCAACCACCATGTGCAGTGAGCCGAGCGGCCTACGCTCGAACCACTGATTAAATGTGAGTGAGTGATTAAATGTTAGTATATATACCTAGGCCTCTGTCCCCTGACAAGTGGCTGCGTGTCGTCGCTGGTGAGGAAGATGCCGCCCACCATGCTGGTGAGGGAGGACAGCCAGCCGCCGCCGCCGCCGCCCTGCACGCCGCCGAACGTCGACATTACGTAGTCATTCAGAGCCGCTGTTATCACTTGACCATATCTAAAAAGGTTTAATTACTCATGTTTAAGGAAAATCCAATTAGTTGACTAATAGCACTTATAGATAACACTCACAGTGTTACTGCACTAGTTTCTGCCCGCGACTCTGTCCGCGTAGACTTCAGTAAAGTATTCTATGTGTTAATCCAGGTTATAAACTATCTGTGTTCCAAATTTCATCCAAATCCGTTAAGTAGTTTTTGCGTGAAAGAGTAACAAACATACATCCATACTCACAAACTTTCACATTTATAATATTAAGTAGGATTACCACAGCTATCTGCATTTCTAACGTGAAAACTATAGTTTTAACTTACTTGTACTAAAAATGATAATTAAGTTTGTAAAGAGATTTGTGTAAAAAATATCTCTCACAAAATATCATAAATGTCTTACCCATTTAAAGCCAATTCATCATCAAGTATTGACAGTTTCACAACATAGGGGTTAGCGGACTCCTGCTTTTTGTAGTTTACTAAAAACATTATTAGCATCACTACATCATAGCCTGGAAATAATAAATAATATAACATAAGTTTAATATAACATAATTTAAAACAAACATGAATCTTGAAGTGATATTACCATGATGCTGTCTCTCAGTAGATGTGCACAGGAGCTGTATCAGTGGTTCAAACAGTGAGTTCTGCATAAAGTACTCCACAAGCGGGTTGTCATCTATGTTTTCTATACCCGTTGCTATCACTAACAACAGTTTCAACACCATTGACTTCAAACTGTCTGGGACGTCTCCTAAAATTGTACATAGAACAAAGTTATATCTTTTCATAGAACATAGTAGTTTAATGTATAAGTGGTCAACTATATAGTGGTACTATACACATTGAAACAGAAAGGGTATACTTTTTTTTTCAAAACAACTTTGTATTTCTAACACTATCAGCTTTGGAGGAAACTTGAAAAACAAAAGGTGTTATAGGGATACAGCGGTTGTCAGATTTGATAAGTCTACAAAACCTTCACTACTACAACTATCTCACAAAGCCGATAGTTTTTTATTTACAAAGTTAAGTTGCAAAAAAATTTGTATACCCTTTCTGTTTCACCTAGTATAGTCAAAAGTGTAAAAAAGTATGTAAAATTAACAAATGTTAATATGAAAATTAAGTTATAAAAACAACAAATTAATAAACTATGAAGTAAAAGAGGAGATATATTTTATTAATCCATCTATTTGGACAGTTTGGAAAGGGCTTAAGTGAGTATGTGTCAAGTGGCATGCTGATCAAACAAATACTACACAGTACAGTTATACGTATGTAAATTTTATATTGTTTGGAAAAAACATGGTATCAGCAATAATGGTCAATAACAATATGTAGTGTTTTAATAGCATTATGAAAGTACTCATGTACTGTACCTGATAAGATTGTACTACAATGCTCAAATAGCTTTTGCATTCTGTTGTCTGCATTCTTTGATCCAAGTAATATGCTTTTGATGTTTATGCTGGTGTCCTGACCAGCTCTTTGGTACAAAGTTATCATTAATGCACTGAGAGTTTGTAAAGCATACACTAATCTGGAAAAATGAAAATGCATATGGACACCAATTATGTTACCAAATCATAACTGAAGAAATACATTTGACCCATTGCTATGTTTTCCGTCTTGCTTATACAATATAATTATGAAAAGATTGACAATACAATAATTTTAGTTTGCATACTCTAGCATGGATTTATAAATACCTATTTTACTAACTAATTAATTTTACCCTATGTTTGCACTGAATGAAACATGAACACAAAACATGTTTCTGTCTATTTTAAAATAGATGATGATGTTATGAAATAGTGTTTATATCTTTTACCTTATATGATGTTCCTGTCCTAACATTTCAATACATTGGGACACCAACAGATTCATACTATCTTGCATGTTCATCAGCTGTTCTACGGACAATTTGTGGATCTCCGCTTCCAGTTGCGGGATCTTTGGCTTGAGGAGGAAGAATTCATCCCAGAATGTGGCATTGTCTGTCGTCAGATCTTCACCTTTGAAGAACGACTCGTATATTTGCACCACCTTCTCTTTCAAATGCCTTTTAGACCCAGATCCACTTCTCTTTCTTGTAGCCATAGTTTTTAGTAATGTTTTTAATAAAATATATTTATTGTGATTGTGAGTTGTGTCCACACGCACCAACCAAAGACCTTTTAGCAATTTTCAATACCAACGACACCTTATCAACTTTTTAGATTCAGTCTCAGCTTTTACTAAATGTCTTACTTGATTTACTATTTTCTATGAAATAAAACTTTACTTCTTAGATATGAGATGTTATTTTACGGAATAATATAATGAATTTCACGTTGCAAAATCCAATTCAACTTAAACTTAAAAATCAACAAATAGCTAATAATTGCAAACTTTCTGCCTTACTGGACTAGTGGCTGGCTGTCAGGCACGCACATACGATACGAGGCACATACACATTTGCCTGTCAGGACTAAGGACTTGTCTGTCTATCTGACAGCGCCAACCGCGAGTAAACCAGCCAAGAAGATTATATATAACCATCGTCTTCTTGGGACGAGCCACATTAGAAATCTGTGGGACAAGCGAAGTCATAAAAAACACAGACTTGTAAAAAAACTACTAAAACTATCAGGCAAGACAAGAGAAGCATGGATGGGCAATAATGGACCAAACGGACCGATGTTTTTTTTTGGTTTTCGATTTTCGACGAGGGGTGCGTTTGTATTGACGCTACATTCACACCGATTAATGATGTTGTCCTTGTTTTGTGCTGCCAAAAAATAGTGATAGTAATATGTTTTGTGTGAATATTTCATCCTGTGCAGGGCTAAGGTAGAGTAGTAAGAAAGAAGATTGAATAAAATTATTAAAAAAAAATTCGCCAAGTGCCATGTCGAGCCATGCAAAATGAAGGGTTCCGAGTCATTGATGGTAATCTGTTTAAAATTTTACCCCGGGTTGACACAGGTACATACTGCTACCGCCATCTATCGAAACCATTAAATACTAAGAAATAGACTAATGAACATAAAACATACATTTTTTGCTGTTATTTAATTGGAATGTATCCAATTTCGTCTGCATAATCTTTTTCATATTTATGGAACATAAAAATGTAAGAAGTGTCGATATTTATTACGTAAAAAATCCTACCCAATGTTGTTAACATACTACTACCGACATCTATCCACGTGCATTAACACTCCAGAAATACACGTAATATAATTTTATTGCTGTTATTTCATTGAAATTGGTGAACAATGTATCCATTTTCGACTGCATAATCTTATTAATGTATTTGCAATAGAAAAATGGAAGAAGTGTCGGATTTCAATACGTAAATTTTGATTTAAACTTTAAATGTAAAAAATCTCGCAAACGGAATTTTGATGATAAAATGTTATATGAAAACACCATTTCATTTAAAAAGACCTTTTCAACGATACCCCATATGATGGGGTGACCAAAAAAAAAATCCCCTCTTTCGATGTTCGGGGAGGTACCTCAGAACAGTAATTTTGCTACATTTTATATTTTTGAAAGTGAGATCTACTTTTAAAGTATTTTTGTACCAAATTACATCAAGTTTCGTCAGAAACTGTAGAAGTTATGACCCTGTGATAGGTCGGGACAGACGGACGGACGGACCGGACGGACGGACGGACTGGATGATCTTATAAGGGTTCCTCGTAGGGACTACGGAACACTAAAAAATTTAAACCGACTTCAAAACCACAAATAGGCAGTAGATAAACCAAGACAGCCAAACCAAGTAGGTAGTAGACATGAAGTTACTATAACTTCATGGTAGTAGATAGCTACTACCTACATGTATCTACCTACTTACTACATACATAGTATCTATCTACTACCTATTAGACTTGGCTGGCATCGACTTTAAATAGATGAGTGGGTAGCGCTTATAACAATTGTATTAATTTATTTTGCGCTTTTGAGTACCTTAAATTACTAAAAAAAATATATATTGTACTCTTTTTAGTGCAAAACAAGTTTGAATTAAACAAAGTTTTCAAAGACAAGCTTTTATGATCTAGCAGCCACGTCATTACGAAGTTTAAAACAGGCTATCAAAATTAAATGCATGTAAAAAAAAATGTCTGACCTATTCACCGTTGAGGAGTTCCCTCGCCGGAAGTCAAACCTGGGTGCAGACGCCATGTTATGATGGAATTTAGAACAGTCTATATTATAGTTAAATCCATTTACAAAATGTCGTGTCTTTGCTGTTCGCCGTTGAGCTCAATTTCAGCTCAATCGGAAACCGGGAAGTGGATCAAAATTTACTTGATATGATCTAAGATATTATTAAATTGTTAGATAGTTAGTTTTCCCTCGATTTCCTTGAGATTCCATCTCCTGATGATAATGTGACCACCTCGGGAGTACACCCTTTCGAACTATAAAATATTTTTTAAATCGGTCCACAGTTGGCGAAAATATTTATGAACACACACAAAACACAAAAAAAAAAATACATACAGGTGAACATAGTTACCTCCTCCTTTTTGGAAGTCGGTTAAAAATACAACGTATAGTAAGACCATTTTAAGGCAGAGAGATCTTAATAGTCAAAGTTTTTAGGTTTTTATTATAGTTGTTCTTAGTCTATGGGAGGAAACACAGCACCAAGAAGCTTAGATATGTATAAAGTTCTTGCACAGCACAGAAACACGACACAGCACAGCACAGATGCAGAGTACCAAAGAGAATCTCTTTGCTACGCAGAGTACTTTGTACATATCTCTTATCTGTGGTACATTGTTTGTGGAAGCGAAGTAGCTATTCCCATATTATTTTGTGAGATATCGAAATTAATTTGGATCTTTTAGAGATTTAGATAAAATGAAATCTAAAAAGCGTCACCATACTTCCTCAGAAGAATCTGAAGAATCAGATGCGAGTGATAATAGTAGTTCATCTGGATCTGAGAGTGATGATTCTTCGCAATCAGAACACCGCTACAAAAAGAAACGAAAACGTGCTGATTCTTCAGAATCTGATAGCGATTCGGATGATCAAAAACGGTCAAAGAAACGTAAGCACAAGAAGAAGAAGAAAAAGCATAGCAAAAAGAAGAAGCGCTCTGACAATGTAGGTGATAAGAGCGGCTCCGAAGGCGTGATGTCCTCCGTCAGCGAAGGCGACATGTCTTCCAAAAAGAAACGTAAACATAAACATAAGCACAGCAAACGTGGCCATAGTTCATCTGTGAGCGTGATAGGTAATTTATCATCTATTTATTTTATTTTAGTAGATAAGTGTGGTTATTTGATTATTAGTAAGTAAGTATCTAATTATGTTATCTATCTGTAGAAGAAGACCACGTCCAGCGCCGCCTGCACAGTGTCGTAAAGGAGCGTCGAGGATCGTCTGAAGAAGGGAGTCAGCCGACCCGGACATATTACCAGTAAGATGTTTGCTGTTGGCATTTTTTGAAACAAAACTTGATATTTCTTGTGGTACATTATTGACATTTAGTACAGAATGTATGCACTTATGAGAGCAATGCTTGTGTCTTATACATACTATAAGTAATTTCAATTGATTATAATAAAATAATTATAATACAAATAGAAAACATTTTAAACACAAGATGAGCATACCCTGTGGTTAAATTAGTTTAGACTAACTATTTGCTTCTAATCCCCTAGGAAAGAATATCACAGGTCCGTCTCTCATGAGGACTATGAGAGGGAGCGGGAGGTGCAACGCTTCTACCGTGGGTCTAGCAAGGAACGCAGGGACCAATACCAACAACAGTTAGAATATAACAGGGCTCACAATGACAGGTACCAATTCCATTTCAAATTCATCTATACAAATAAATAGAATTGAAGTGTCTGTTAGTTACTTCAAAGTAAAAGCTTTTTGCTCAATGCATATGGTACTTATAACAATAAAACATTTTTAAAGTTTTTGTCTATCGGTGTCTGTTTTCTTGGGACCAGTCCCGCCACACACTCCCACCACTGTGACTCCTGTAAGCCAGGATCAACAATGGTGACGTCGAGGTTTGACCCTCGACGAGTGCCGGGGAAAAGTTAAATTGTCTTGGAACCCGCACGAATTTAATCGAAAGAAATAATAGGAGGAGTCGGAAGAAAATATTTCCACTTCCCTCCAGTGCAAAGCAGGAGACAAAATATATGTAGTTGGTATGGGCTAATTGCCATCGGTGTCTGTCTGTATATTTGTTCTGGCTAATCTCCGAAACGGCTGCAACCATTCTGACGGGACTTCCACTGGCAGATAGCTGATGTTATATGTTATGCTGATGTGTTGTGAAGGAGTGCCTTAGGCTACATTATTTTGTCAAAGTACTATGCGGGCGGAGCCTCTGGCAATAACTAGTTTCTACATAACTATGTAGGTGCATACATAATATTTTCAATTATATTGCATTATTGCAGATATGTACAATATCAAGAGAAATATGATAGGAATAGGGAGAAATATGGCCAAAGTGTGCAATACAATGATTCCAACGAAGACTATAACCGACGGCAAAGAGAGTGTAATGAGTACAAAAGGTACATTCACTGTGTAAATGTTTAGCTTTTGTTGTGGTACACAAACTCATAATCGTGATGTCAACTAGCATGGAAAAAATGGATTCAATGACATTATTAAAAACCATAACCTTCTTCAAATTCATTTGTAAAAGAATGATGGAAGTTGTTGTTCATTCATCAATTGTGTCCAAATTTTCCATAAAATGAGTGTTCATAAACATACCTGCATTGTTGTAAATGTTGTAATATTGAGTATACATTATACATTTTTTAAGTTTTGTTTTGTTTATTTTAGAAATCAGCGTTTTGAAGAACACAGGGCTCCAGAGCAGGAGTTTCGTAGGAGACCACGGGATGATGAACGGTACCAGCAGCCCAGAGAAGATCCAAGAGGTTTTTTATATATTTTTTTTATTGAATTATTTACATATTGGATTTGGTATGTTAATGGATTTAATAAGTCCCAATTATTTTAGGTTACAACCGCTACAATCAAAACTATGAAGAGCAACGTGGACCCAAGCGCCGAGAATTTAATGATAACAGGGATTATCATGAAAGGTAATAGATAATAATAAACAATTTGAACTTTATTATGGTCTTATTACGTTTATCTCTTAGAAATTAACCTAATACTGAATTATATAGACGAGTGCCACCTGAAAATGACCGTTACCGCGACAGAGAGTATCCTGACCGAAAAGAAAGGTATCAACGTGAAGAGGCGTTCCCTCCAGAAAGGTATGTAGATATTTATTATTTCATATTTAATTAGAAATCAATTGATGTCATTATCTTAGGTGAAGTCAAAGTTAAAATATGCGTAATTATATATACTGTAGCTACACTTTAGTTAATTGAATAAATCAAACAAAGAAGTGTTGTTGCATGCATGTATACTGACCGAGGTTGGTCAGTGATAGTATCTCCGCGACGTTAAATAACTATATTTGTTTTTACAGTGACCACTCTACAGAAAAATGTCAGAACATGTCCTTGTTGCAAAGATATTTTAACATTTGCATCTTATACAATATTGACTATAGGCATGTCTGAAACTATCACTTGTTATAGATTTATTGGACACAGCTGATTATGAACATTATGTATCCCTGGATTCCACAAGCCTCCAAAAGGCTGAAGATACACTGATATTCATTTGAATCCAACTACACAGATGTTTTATACTGTCTATGGCCTCTGTAACTTTCTTTAACAGAAAGAGAAAAAATTACGATCAGAGAGGAATAGAAACTTTGCTGCCCTGTAATAGAATGAATCGCCATCTGAAGAATGTTTTGAAGGAGTTAAATACTAGGCAACATAATAATGTCTAAAGATTAAAATGGATTAACTAAAATATGTTTGACCACAGTCATTGTTCAGGAATGTCAATCAGGAATTGTCAATGTTAAGGATGAGATCGGAATAGCAATGATATATTTGAGACTTATAAGAGTTCAAGAATATGATGTCAAGGATGAGGTTGGAACAGAAAATACATTTGAGAACTGATAAGGAAAGTTGGTAAGGATAAAATGGGAACAGCGAAAAATTATTGAAAACAATAAGAGTTCACAAATGTGATATTAAGGATGAGATTGGAACACCAAAAATATACTGGGAAATCTTGTTATAGATGAAATTGGGACAGCAAAAAATATACTTGATAACTAAGAGTTAACAAAAGTGATATTAAGGATGAGATTGGAACACCAAAAATATATTAAGGGAAGACTTGTTATATATGAGATTGGACATCAAAAAATATACCTGAGAACTAAGACTTAACAAAAGTGATTTTAAGGATGAGACTGGAATAGGAATAACATTATTCTTGGTCACATTGAAAGACTCATGACCGTAATAAGAAATAGATGACTCTTTTATGGATTTTTACACCTGTACAAATTGGTGATATTGTGTTAAGACAATATCATATTAATTAAAACATCTTTAGAAGTACCTTCATCATTTTGTTTGGTTTTGTTGAAATGAATGTTTTTGAGGTTTTTTTGCAAGTTATCATGTTGCCAATTGTTAATACCAAAACAAGAATGGACAACATTGCTTAAAACTGGAAAGAAATTGGCCATGATATAATTCGTTTTGACATCAATTGAAGACCTAAACTACAAGTCGACTGCAGAGTGGTATAAGAACCACTTGTGATTTCGTTTATTCATCAATTGGCATTTTATATCCATGCCTACATTATTATGTGCTACGATTATCTTTACGGATTATGAATTACGACCCAGCGACACTAAAACATCGATATATCAGCAGTTTCATGTGTTACATACCAAATAAGTGTGACAGATATGTTTGTTGAAGATTCGTAACTAATGAACGAAATACAATCGTAATATATTTCCCACAGATTTTGACTGTCTTGTTTTGATTGATCATTATGCAATATACTCTAAAAATATTGTGATTTTAAGACATGAAATCGGAACAGGCCATGTAGCCTCATGCCTAATAGAGAACCAGCCGACCCAAACTCGTCTTTATAAGAGTAAATATTTATGAGAAATCCACGAATGGATGATTTTAGTAGGTATGATCGTGAAATCAGCATTATTATGCAAAAGTAATGGTAAGTCTATGATTTATAGGAGTGTTAAAATAATTGGTTCTTCACGTTGAAGATAATTTCAAACAATACGATGTCATGCTGAAAAATAAATTAACTATGAGACGAAGAATCCTAACATACCTACATTCTTTTATAAAGGTCGATATTCGGTTTTCGAAGGACAAATTAAATTTGTCAACAAATTTGTCTATAAATAAATATCGACGGTATAAATAATAAACGTAAATAGATTTTTATATCGACCACAATGAAAGGATTTCGGTAGGGCTCTAATTTAGGAAAATATAGTTTTTATAAGAATTACAAATCATCATTTTGTCGTTTTGTGTTGTATTTTTTTATTATACTAAGCTTTTCAAAACTTTGGAACACGCAAATCGCAATCCACTCATCAATGTAAATTGTCTCGTGCTGATAGACGATGCGACGGGTGTTGTCTGTGAATCATCGCGTGTTTCGTCGGTTGCAGGGCGCGCGACGTGCGCCGCGAGAAACCGCCGATGAGTTCAGCGGGCCGGCCCGACAAGCCCGTGGCCGCACTGCCCAGGTGCGTTAGTACCTACTGGCTCTGCCCCACAGCCGAGCGGCCCCGCGAAATTACAAATACGATCTTGACTCAACTCAACTCAAACTCAAAATTGTTTTTATTCACGTAATCCAACAAAGCATTTATGAATAGTCAGAATCTACCACCGGTTCGGAATGCTGCTTCCACTGAGAAGATCCGGCAAGAAAGTCAATGGTTACTCTTTGCAATGAATTAAAAATGGTGTACATTCTCAGGAACAGCATAAAAAAATATGAGCAGGCAACACCATTGTCACTAAATAACTAATCCTACTAATATTATAAATGCGAAAGTTTGTGAGTGTGGATGTATGTATGTATTTATGTATGTATGTATGTATGTATGTATGTATGTATGTATGTATGTATGTATGTATGTATGTATGTATGTATGTATGTATGCATGTATGTATGTTACTCCTTCACGCAAAAACTACTGAACGGATATGGATGAAATTTGGAACACAGATAGATTATAACCGGGATTAACATATAGGATACTTTTTAACCCAATAATCCAATACTACGCGGATGAAGTCGCGGGGCACAGCTAGTCATACTATAATATTATAAAGAGGAAAACTTTGTTTGTTTGATTGTAATGAATAGGCTCCGAAACTACTGAACCGATTTGAAAAATTCTTTCACTGTTGGGAAGCTACACTATCCCCGGGTGACATAGGCTATATTATATTTAAAGTAAAATAGGGATCCTTACTAAAACTCCAATAATGTAACCGTAATGTTCCCGTGCGAAGCTGGGGCGGGCCGCTAGTAGTAAATAATAATCAAATCTCACTCAGATTTAGGTATTTAAATAAAATGAGAAAGCTAGATTAGTGGGGTGTACACCATCTTCACGCTGGCTGAATAAGGTCAACGCATTCTGTCGATATTTAGTTCATCTCGGTCGGTTCTGGCGGCGGCGGAGACGTCTATATCGCTTGTCGCTTAGGTTGTCTGAGGGACTGAATTCCGTACTGTTCGAGGCTGAGCTCAGCATGTGGATAGTGGGTTGGTACTAGTTTGAAAATACTAATTAATATTGTTTTATAGAGATGTATCAAGATCGAGAAGTGAAGATCGTATCAAGGAGAGGGGTCGAAGGCCGGACGAGCGTGCCGCGCGGGAGGGGCGGGACGAGCGGCCTGCGCGAGACGGGCAGGATGAGCGGCCTGCTCGAGACGGGCCGGACGAACGTAGCGGACGAGACGAGCGCGGCGGACGGGACGGACGGGACGAGCGCAGCGGACGGGACGGGCGGGACGAACGCAGTGGACGGGACGGACGGGACGTACGGGACGAGCGCGGCGTGGCGGGGCGCGGGCGGCCGCCGCGCCGCGACCCCGCCCGCCCCGAGCCACGGGACCGCAAGTCTAGGTACCCATGCTACGTCACTCATACATTGCATTTTGTATAAACGACTCTATAAAATGTATTTAATACTGTTTTTTTAGATTTGCGGACGCAGATGCCAACAAAGAATTCGACTGGGGTAAAACTGAGGTGAAGAAAGAAGACGCGAACAACCAAGGCGATAAAGAGAAGCCAAATTTCGGTCTGTCTGGAAAGTTGACCGCCGATGCTAACACTTTTAACGGTGTCGTGATCAAGTACACAGAGCCTGAAGATGCTAAACAACCTAAAAGGAGATGGAGGTAAGATTTGTATACGTACTATGACTAACTGACTTATATATACGCGGAGCACAATCTACTAAAAATAGAAACACGAAATTTGGACAGTAAATATATTTTATGACGTATGCAAGCAATAAGAATGGAAAGGAAATTCAACACCCTCGGGGGTAAAATAGGGGATGTATGTATGTATGAACATCCGTAATTTTTAAAGCTTTTATCATGAAAATTGATGTCCGAGAGTTAACACCTGTAGATACGCACTCTGACCGTGGTTGTCGCTCACTTTGGTTTCGATCTTCGTTATAATCTGCGATTAAAATTTTTCGGGAGTCACAGGTTTAAAATCAATCGGAAGTTTCGACCTTTTTCGAGTCGTGACATCCCTAGAAGGAGAGTCTCTTTCCTAATTTATCAGGCTCGTTTCGTTGTGTGTTCAGGTTCTACCCGTTCAAGGGCGACAAGCCGCTGCCGATCCTGTACATCCACCGGCAGTCGGCGTTCCTGCTGGGCCGCGACAAGAAGGTGGCGGACATCGCGCTGGAGCACCCCTCCGTGAGCAAGCAGCACGCCGCGCTGCAGTACCGCGCCACGCCCTTCCAGCGCGCCGACGGCTCGCAGGGCCGCCGCGTGCGACCCTACATCATCGATCTCGGTACCCAATATATTTCCTTACCATGGTAGGCTCGGGGTGGGGGCACGGCAGGCACGAATGGGGGTCGCGTCAAGCATGGGTTCACGGTACAGTCAAAGGTCATTCAACTTTTTTCCACCTGGCCGTAGGAACGAAGTTTAGTAGATGTGAACCGTTCGTTTACACTCAACAGACGCATTGAACGCCTGAACGTCTAGTACATTTTATTGTCGAGTAGTGTCAGTATATATATAGCTGTTCTAATAAATATTCAGTCCACAACAATATAATTGAAGCGTCGTCCATATTAGATTTCTCGCAGAAACTACTGAACAGATTTCGTTCCGATCACTAACTGTCAACTATACGATCTTGGAAAGGTCATCACCTGCGCTAAACAGGGGCTAGACGTCATTCTATAGTAAATCTCGAGAAACCGGCAATATTTATGTATCTATGTATCCTATATTGTTTTTTTTTAATTATCATAATTCCGGCACAGAGTCCGCGAACGGCACATTCGTGAACAACAAGAAGATCGAGCCGCGTCGGTACGTGGAGCTGCTGGAGCGCGACGTGGTGAAGTTCGGGTTCTCGCAGCGCGAGTACGTGCTGCTGCACGAGAACAGCAAGGACGAAGGGCAGGACGACGACCACGAGCCGCCCCCCGCCGCCTCCCCCGCCGCCGCCGCCCCCGCCGCCCCCGCCGTGCTCACCGCCGACCAGCTGCGCCGCGATAAGCGCGTCAAGCAGGAGATCGCAGAGGACGGCGAGTGAGCGTCCACCGCCACGCACCGGCTCCAGCAGCGGACCCCACCCTATATTAGGGCCCGTACCTAGTACTAAGTGACCCGCTTTTTAAAAAAAAATACCCCCCCCCTTGGTGACCACCCGTAGTATAGATGCCAAGATCCCCTCCCGCCTCCCCCTCTAGGTGTCACGCAGTAATTCATGAATACGGTTTTCAATCCCTTTGCAAACTATGCGCGCCATCCTACTTAATATTATAAATGCGAAAGTTTGTGAGTGTGGATGTATGTGTGTATGTATGTATGTTTGTTACTCCTTCACGCAAAAACTACTGAACGGATTTGGATGAAATTTGGAACACAGATAGATTATAACCGGGGGTCGCGGGCACAGCTAGTATTTTAAAAATATAGCTCGAAAAAGCGCGAGATTTTCCTAGAGGGTATTAACTGCGTGACTAAAACCTAAGAATGTGACCAAGCGTGGTATTTTGAATACCTCCCCCCCCCCCCCCAAACTGATCACGTAGTACGGGTTAGTGTCCTTATACGGTTTAATAATAGATTAGCGACCCCGGTCAATGACCCCCGCGAGGCGGCATTGACAAGATTTGGGATACGGGTAAGTATCGTTTTTGTCCTATGGAGTTCTTTGATAGGACGTCGCGAATGTTCCATTTTTTTCTATTTAAAACAGAAACGTACATTTTACTATTTCTGTATTGCTTAGTTGTAAGATTTAAAGACGATTAAATCAAAATTTTCAGTGTTAACGTAATAATATAGCAGCGCCCTATATAATTAAACCATGAAGAGGGTTTTTTTATTTTGACATTTTAGAATCACTTAAATTAGTTTAATTATAATGACAACCGGGAGTTCTATGTAAAACAATGTTATTGTATCTTCCATAAAGTTATTGGGTGTACATAGTTAAGCTATGTAACGTTTTTTTTTTCGTAATATAGTAATTACTTTAGCTAGACTATTAAGACTATAATCGTAAATGTTTAGAAATGTTCTCTGAACTTTACAATCATATCTTTGTATTAAATAAAATCTAAAATAAAACTACATCAATTATTTAGGTTTCGGCAAAATATTTAATAACTTGCGTATAATAAATGCAATAATATTTTGTCCTCATCAGTTTTTTACTCATCTCCCAATTCTTTACAGCACATCTTTTACGCTAATATGTACAACGAGTCGATTCACCACTATTTACAGCCGTAATCTAGTCAAAATAAATAACTTTAAATATTCGAATAGAATCTAAATACCGTACTCCGATTCGGTGGAAAAATTACAAATTACAAATAGTGTCTCTTCTAATATCACAGTTCAAAATGGGGTCTTAAATATATGGTCATCGAAGCGTAGGTCGCGGGGGCGGCACGCGGCCGCTCGCTCGCTCGGCTCGCGCTCGCTCAGCTCGCCGCAGAGCGAGGCTCGCTTGCCGATGCCGCTCCGCAGCGGCACGATGGTGGCGTTGGGCGGGCGGGCGTGCGCGCGCAGCGACTGCGTGCGGTGCAGCGGCGGCTTGATGAGCCGGTTGGGCGCCACGCCCACGATGCTGTGCCGCGAGAAGGGCGCGCGCGGGATCTCGTACCCGTCGCACGGAGACCCGCCCCGGCTCCCGCTCCCGCCCCCGCTCCCGCTCCCGCTCCCACCGTGCGCCAGCTCCAGGTAGGTCAGCAAGCGGGACGGCTCCATCTGCTGCTCCGGAAGATCTTCGTCTGCACACAGGGAGATTGTCGGTCAATTCCTAGTGATCGACACTAAATGTATTATTTGACATTATGATGAAAACGAACCTAAGCAGGCGTTGTCATTCTCGTCCAAAAGGTAGGTGCGGTTGTCGACGGCATCTGAACATGCAGGCATGCGTTTTGATTAGTATTTTTGTCTTAAAATATATTATTTAATTAAACATTCCAAGCTGTAGACAAAAAATAATTTAGAAGATGATTTACATGAAGCGGCATAACATTTTCTATGAGTTGAAATGAAAAAGAAATGTATTTACTGAACTTGAGTTTTGGGCTTATTTTAGCTGTCGATTAAATCATGCTATTTATAGGTATAAATAATTATGAATTTAAAAAAATATAGTCACATGCCGCACCAATGATGATGGAATATGCCATGGTCCCATGTACCTATGCTATATCAAAGCACTAGTAGGACACAATATGTGTAGTGAAAACAAGTGTGTGTGTGTGTTACCGTCCCCGAGCAGTGTGAGGTAGTGATGGTGCGGCTGCGGCGAGGCGGTGAGCGTGATGTTGGGCGAGGTCTTGTCGCGCAGCGCGGCCAGCACGGCCAGGCAGCGCCGGAACGACGGCCGCATCTCCGGGGAGTAGCTCCAGCACTTCTGCAGCAGCTCGTAGCTGCGCATATGTATCACGTTAATCACGCCCACAGATTAGAACAAATCACTGGTCGTGAGTTCGTGACACAATGACAATATAATAGCATAGGTATTGATACTTATTCTATTGGCACACAAACGTAGCCTAACTAAGTTATTGCCGCTCTTATCGTGCTTATAATGTACGAGCAAGAAGTAATATTGTCAGTTGTAATCTGTAAACAACTGAATTACGACTGGATACATTAAGTTTTTACCAATATTTTGCACTATACCAGTCCGATGCATATCACTTGTAAAGCATTTAATCTTTAGATGACAATGGGAAGCTTGTTGTCAAATACACTGCAACAATTCCAAAGCTATTAGGAATATATACAGAATAGAATAGTGAATGATGTTATAGGCACACGTACAAGACTGAAGGGCAGTTGGGCGGGCGGTCGGGCGTGCCGCCGGCGCGTACATAGGCCAGCACTTGCCGGTTGGTCCGCGCCGGGTACGGCTGCTGCCCCAACGACAACACCTGCATTAACAAATATCAATTGTAGCAAGTCTATCATTATTAATAGGCCAAAATCTCACGATTATGTATCTCAATTGACGACCGCATGTGGTTCGAGCGTAGGCCGCTCGGCTTACTACACCGGGTGGTGCGGGTTCGATTCCCGTGAGTGTATATTTCGGAAATGGCATTTTGGTAATTTGAACTGGTCTGGGTGTCACTGGGATCGCCCCCAGTCCATTGTACGGTACCCATAGTACAAGCGTTGCTTAGTTTGGGACCATACAGTTGGTGTGTTCGTGTGGCGATATAATATAATAATTACCTCCCAACAAAGTACTCCCCACGCCCAAACGTCCGATTGGCATGAGAACACTCCATCGACCAGACACTCCACCGCCATCCACCGAACTGGTAGCAATCCTGGAATTGAAGAAAAATATATAATCTACTCCAATATCTTATATAAAAACTAGCTGAGCCCGCGACTTCGTCCGCGTGGAATTTAACTTAACAAAAGAGCCCGCTCCCGCGTTCTGAGCCCGCACGAAGGAACCCATTTTTTCATTTTTTAAAATTTTGTTTTTCTAAAATAAAAGTAGCCTAAGTTACTGCTTATAACATCAGCTATCTACCAGTGAAAGTCCCGTCAAAATTGTTCCACCCGTTTCGGAGATACTCTTTGATTTCATGTGTTTTTATTTTTTTACGCGGAATCCTAATTGTTTTTCAAAAATTAAAGTAGCCTAAGTTACTCCCTATTACATCAGCTATCTGCCAGTGAAAGTCCCGTTAAAATCGGTCCAGCCGTTTCGGAGATTACCCGGAACAAACACACAGACAGACAGACAAAAAAAATTAAAATCGCGTTTTTACTATAGGTGTCGCATGTACTTTCATATGCATTTAGTGAAAAGGTGTTATTTTGATATTACAAACAGACACTCCAATTTTATTTATTTGTATAGAAAACATCTTTAGATGTGTGAATTGTGATTTAACGACAACATAATGTTTTTTTACATTTGGTCCGAGTTTCACTGGGATCGTCTCCAGACCATTGTACGTTACCTATAGTACAATAATTGCTTAGTTTGGGTCAATAAAGTTGGTGTGTTATTTTTACATATAATATCAGCTATGTCTTATTTTTACATTTATAATATCAGCTATCTGTGAATGAGTCCCGTCAAAATCGGTCCAGCCGTTTCGGAGATTAGCCCGAACAGACGTAAAAAAATACCTCTCTTGAATTGATTGACTCAGACGTTACGTTACTGAAGTTATGAGTGTTAGGGACCTAATTTTTCGTGAGAAAAGCGAGCTAAAATAATAATTATACACGTGTTTCCCCTCTTAACAAGACATCCTCAGGATAGTTGGGCTGCGACTGAGCATCATTTTGATATTAACAACAGCAAATTCACGCTCCAAATTTATTTATTAGTATAGGAGTATAGTTAACAAGATAAAGGTGTTACCTTCTCCCTCCTTCCGATAATAGTCGTTCTTGTAGATGTCTCTGGCGAGTCCGAAGTCTCCGATCTTGACTATGCGTCCGTGGCCTGCGCGCGGCGCCACGAGGCAGTTGCGGCAGGCCAGGTCGCGGTGCACGAAGTGCATCTCCTCCAGGTAGCGGCAGCCGCGCGTCACGTCCACGCACATGTTCAGCAGGTCCAGCAGGCTCAGCGACTCCGCCGTGTACTGCCGACACATATGGAAGACAAATCAGCTTGGGACTGAACAGCTCGGATATCTAGTCAATAATAATGTCTAAGCGTAGCGTTGTCTCGCTCTACTGGTCGGAATTACTTTATTGAATGTAAAAAAGACAAGCTCGCCGAATTTCTTGCCGGATCTTATCAGTCGAAGACGGATTACGATCCCGTTGTGAACTCAAGAACAAAATTTAAAATGTCAAATTGTAAGTGCCCCCGTAGGTCTAAACAGATAAACGAATGGAATTTGATTATGCACCGCTAACATACCAAGGCCAAAGTCCATTTCACATAAAGGAAGTACCGCGGAAAAAATCGGAAATAGATTGTACTTACACAGTATAAATTATATTGCTGACACGCGACAACATCGCCGCGTCTACTTCGTATGTGAAATAGACTGTAACTGCTCAAATCCTTACTTAGCTTATCTAGGGGTTATCCCCTATCCTTTTTGATAGCCTATAATATATCGTTCCACGACACGGCACGGTTTTATTGTCACGGTGCAATAGGAGAGCAAATTGTATGGTATTGTATGAAGAAGTTTGTCAACGTTGACGTGTGTGTAAGTGGTATGGGTGCCTAAACAATGTAGCTAAACCTATTTGTGTGAAATATACATATTATAGTAACACAAATTATTGTCTCGAAAGTATTACCTACCCACCAGTTTAGGTCATCATAATAATAATGTACGGTTCAAGTGTGTGATTCAGAATGATAGATGAATAGGCTGAAAATAGTACTCACCAATGAAGCGCGTTTAGCTCGCAAGTAACTGAGCAAGTCGCCGCCCTCCATTAGCTCCATTATGATGTAGTTGGGGTCATTGTCCAGGCACACGCCCAGTAGACGCAATATGTGTTCGTGTTTGAAATTCGACATGAGAGCTGCTTCTTTCAGGAATTCAGTCTTCTCCTGTTCCGTGGCACCTTTCCGTAATGTCTGTCGAGTAGATACGGAATAGTGTTACTAATGGTATTACCTTGGAAGTACTTTTTACATTACATTACGTACCTACGTTACATTGCTGATCGGACCATCTCAGGATCTTGGAAATGTCATCCTAACGTCATACCAGTACAAAAGGACATATCAAACGCGTACTCAAGACCACTCCCAGACTTGAGATAGATTTATTAATACGGGTTTTAATATGAGTTTTGAACGTATTCCAAAACCAATCTAGTGTTCGAATGCCTTCATACATTGACCAGTAACGCTACACATTCCCGCTAGGGGCGCTACTGTGAAATGTATGAAATTATTCAATCATTCGATTGGTATTTTGATGCAATGATGCACCCTATGGTGTACTAAGTTGTTTTTATAACCCACTTCTTAGATGTAAAATGTAAAAATAACGATATTTGCTGTACTTTCGTTGTACCTACCAGCGTAGTGTTGTATACTCCTTGATACCCACCTTGACAGCGACTTTGGTGTCAGCGGCGCTGCCATTGATCTGCCGCGCGACTCCTTCGAACACCTCGCCGAAAGCGCCCGAGCCCAGGAACTTTGTCAACGTTATTTGTTCACGACGTATGTGGGGAAGCACTGCTAGCTCAGCGTCCGTTGGACAGTGCACGCCCTAAAACATAGCGAATAACACTTTTTAACTTTTAAAAAAATTCACTTTTTAACAAAACATAAGCTATTATCTAATGTTGCTGACAGACTTGAGCCGTACTGTAAGCAAAACATCGTATTTTCTTTTATAATAAAATAAAAATCTGTGAGAATTTCAAAGTAGTCACCTGCACCCTGCAAGAAACATTTCCAGTATAATCTAAGCTTTATAATAAAGACCGCTCAGCTTATGGTGAAAATATTCTCTGAGATGTGCAGCCCACTGTACAAGGTTTAAAACAAGGTGTGTGTTATCCGCACTGCTGTACCGATATTCGCACACGCCAGGCGCGTTAGCCGCACAGTTGTCGCGCTAACACAGAGTGTGTGTTATCCGCACTGCTGTACCGATATTCGCACACGCCAGGCGCGTTAGTCGCACAGTCGTCGCGCTAACACAGAGTGTGTGTTATCCGCACTGCTGTACCGATATTCGCACACGCCAGGCGCGTTAGTCGCACAGTCGTCGCGCTAACACAGAGTGTGTGTTATCCACACTGCTGTACTGATATTCGCACACGCCAGGCGCGTTAGCCGCACAGTCGTCGCGCTAACACAGGGTGTGTGTTATCCGCACTGCTGTACCGATATTCGCACACGCCAGGCGCGTTAGTCGCACAGTCGTCGCGCTAACACAGAGTGTGTGTTATCCACACTGCTGTACTGATATTCGCACACGCCAGGCGCGTTAGCCGCACAGTCGTCGCGCTAACACAGGGTGTGTGTTATCCGCACTGCTGTACCGATATTCGCACACGCCAGGCGCGTTAGTCGCACAGTCGTCGCGCTAACACAGAGTGTGTGTTATCCACACTGCTGTACTGATATTCGCACACGCCAGGCGCGTTAGCCGCACAGTCGTCGCGCTAACACAGAGTGTGTGTTATCCACACTGCTGTACTGATATTCGCACACGCCAGGCGCGTTAGCCGCACAGTCGTCGCGCTAACACAGGGTGTGTGTTATCCGCACTGCTGTACCGATATTCGTACACGCCAAGCGCGTGGGCCGCATAGTCGTAGCGCTCTTTTTTCGCAACCACTGTGCGGCAAACATACCTAGTGTGTAGAGTACCGTATCATAGGCTTTATCAGCTAGAGCGCACGCAGGCAACGTGTTAATGAAATAAATAAGTATTTCGATTTTGATTCGTAATATGGCCGTAAAAATTGTATTTAATTCCTATTAAACCATCGTACCTACTTATGGTGGTACTTTTAGTCAGCTTTTTAATCCTGAGGAGGGCCTCAAGAGGTTTTGGACGGCCAGGAGGACTGGGGGTGGTAGGTAATAACGAGAATTAAAAAAAATAAGATTCTAAATTGGACGTGGTTTTTCAAAATAGAAACAATCCACACACACTTCTACAAACTGAAACCAACCTAGAAACACTACAAGGGTCGGTTTTGGTCTGCAGCAGTGCATGTGGTTTGATTCCATTCTGCAAAACGATATCCAATTATGTTATGTATAAGTATATATTATGCGTAAAGTAAACAACTAACCTGATTGTACAGTATGTTGGTGGAATGTCTAGTGGGCAGCTCCCGCAGCGTCGCGAGCTCGACGTCGGGCCCTCTCCTCGGGATATTTATTGTCATTTGATTGTCAACAGCCGCTTTTTTCCTGGCACGACTGTTGTATGCTGTTAGAATAAGCTTAAATAAGAATCGTTTTTAATAAAGTTCTTGTTCAGATTCCGGTTCAGGAGTTAAGGTTTGTTAGGTAACCTAAAAAAATCTAGAAGGTATCAATAGTCTGGTGGTTAGAGGGGCCGTCCTCGTAGCTGAGAGGTTCGATCCCCATCCTGGCCATTAATTTATTGACGTGAGCCCACAGCTTTGCTGGAGAAATACTAGTAATATCATCAACAGACATAGCTAATAAACTTAAAAAAAACCATGTCGCGCGGTTTGTGAAAAAATAATTTAAAACATTTATTTTTAAAGTTATTAATATAAAGACGTGGCCGAGTTATGGTTTTCATAATATATTTCAGGGCCAGTACACGCTAAATAAATTCAGATTTAATCATTTGTAATGGCTGTCATTTTTTCTACCTTTTTATTGATGTCGACCAATCATGAATCCATGACATCCAATTTGAAATCCAAGATGGCGGAAGTCACTATATAGAAACTGCGCGGTTTATAGCTGCGCAGAGTGAGCACGTACCGTAGAATCCGGCGGCGGCGACGGCGACGAGCAGCGCCAGCAGCGCGAGCAGCGCCAGCGCCAGCGCGGCGGCGGGCGGGCGCGGCGGCGGCAGCGCGGCGGCGTGCAGCGGCGCGGTATATAGCTGGGCAGAGTGAGCACGTACCGTAGAATCCGGCGGCGGCGACGGCGACGAGCAGCGCCAGCAGCGCGAGCAGCGCCAGCGCCAGCGCGGCGGCGGGCGGGCGCGGCGGCGGCAGCGCGGCGGCGTGCAGCGGCGCGGTATATAGCTGGGCAGAGTGAGCACGTACCGTAGAATCCGGCGGCGGCGACGGCGACGAGCAGCGCCAGCAGCGCGAGCAGCGCCAGCGCCAGCGCGGCGGCGGGCGGGCGCGGCGGCGGCAGCGCGGCGGCGTGCAGCGGCGCGGTATATAGCTGGGCAGAGTGAGCACGTACCGTAGAATCCGGCGGCGGCGACGGCGACGAGCAGCGCCAGCAGCGCGAGCAGCGCCAGCGCCAGCGCGGCGGCGGGCGGGCGCGGCGGCGGCAGCGCGGCGGCGTGCAGCGGCGCGGTATATAGCTGGGCAGAGTGAGCACGTACCGTAGAATCCGGCGGCGGCGACGGCGACGAGCAGCGCCAGCAGCGCGAGCAGCGCCAGCGCCAGCGCGGCGGCAGGCGGGCGCGGCGGCGGCAGCGCGGCGGCGTGCAGCGGCGCGGGCGGCGACAGCGCGCCCCAGCCGTGCGCGTTGCGCGCCTGCACGCGCGCCACGTACCCCGCGCCATCACCCATCGCGCCGCCCTTCAGCAGCCAGTACGTCTCTACACGGAACCGGACTCTCGATATCAGTATGCCTCTCGTGCTTTAGCTACCTTCGTCTGATATGCGAACGGGGCGGCGACCGGCGATAGAATAATTTTTAGACCCGTATTAATAAATCGATCTCACGTCTAAGAGTGATCTTGGGAATGTCATTTCTATGTCCGATTTCTAAGTCCCCAACTGGCAATTTAAAAAAATAAAAGATAAATGTAAAAAGACAAGCCCGCTGACTTTCTTGCCGGATCTTCTCAATCGAGGTCGCGTTCCGATCCGGTTGTAGATATACAACCGACATTTAAGAAAAAAAATGTAAAATTGACAATTTGTAAGTGCCCCTGTAGGCCTAAACAAAAGAAACGATTTGAATTTGAATTGTCATACCAATTGTATCGTTCACACACCGGGATCGGCGGCCCGACGGCACAAACCCTGTGCGATTATACCTTAAAAACTACCTACTCACCCGGTTCCAGTGTGGTGTAAGTATTTAAGTTATAGGGTCACCTTCAGTCAGTCTAGTCTAGATGGGGAGAAGGGGCCCCTAAAGAGGTGTTAAAATACGCTTAATACAAAAGGTAAAAATACGGGGGTTAAAGGTTTACTGTATCCTGGTCCAGTTACCCCAATGTCTACCATCCACCTCGTGGCGGCCTCCAGTAGGTACTACCACCGCGAGTGACGTGTCAGCAAAACACCGTAAGGTGATGGCGCCTGTCTAGCCCGCGAAATTCAAAATTTTCGAGTATTTTTACAGTTTATCCAAAATCTGAAACATTTTGTAATTTGCGACAAACACAGTATGTAGTGCGTTTATTAATACATTTATTTTACTCTAAATATTATCACGGTGGATATGATACTAGTAAATCACTAAATATACAAAAACTGCCAGATTATCTGGAAGGCTGTCGTTCTTTAAATGTTTTAGAGTAAGTTGGATATATTAATAAATGCACTGCACATGGTCTTTCTCGCGAATTACAAAATGTGCCTTTTATTATTGTCAGATTTTGAAAAAAATCTGAAAAACCTCAAAAAATTTGAACTTCGCGGGCTAGATGGGCGCTTCAGCCTTAACAATGTCTTTTTTCGAGCCAATAATGATTGTCCGTAATGCACTCGCGAGCTACGCGCATCAAAACCCGTGAAACGTTAAATATTACCACTAATAAGCGCGGGCGCAGTAGCCAAAATTACTCAAGAAAAGTGCACGATGTACTTAGGTACGATACCGGCCACCGGTCAACTAGCACTGGTATGCAGCGGCGAACAGGTCGATCGTTCAAAATAATTCAAAACGTAGGGTGGATTTTAATTAAATCTACCTCCAACATAAAATTGTTAGCCGTATGTTTTCTATTCCGAACACCAGTATAAAATTACATGTCAAAAGTGTACCTACTCAAGATCGCTCACAGACTTGAGATCGATTTATTAATACGGTCCTAAGTGCAATGTCGCATCACCGGCATCCTGTTAGGACGCGACCTCCACGAACTTCCCTGTCTAATCACAAAAGTTCCGATGCAGCGGGCGCAAAATAAATAGGTACCTATAATACGAATATAACGATTAACTATTTAATCGGTGCAATGAAATGAAAATGAAATCACTGAAGTGTCACGCCAGTATTATAATAAGTTCAATCAACTCACCTGTCCCATTGTGCAGTAGTTCCAGGCCTTCGCGAATAATACGCATCTTCATATTGTCGTCGATGTCGGACGGCAGATTGGCGCGCAACAACTCGCTTAGGTTTTTCGTTATGTTATCGTTATCATAAGATATTCTGAAAAGAGAAGCTGATTCTTACAGGGCAACCGAAATCTCGACTTTACCGTCAGTCGTATTTAAATGAATCGACTCCAGGACTATCCTACACGATAATGTAGAATCTGAGGTTTATAAACTGAACCGACGAGAGGCATCAAAATAAACCATAAGGTCGTAAATTAAACTGTAATCTCTATAGCAACTGTTCGATTAAATATTCAGGCGGTCGTGGAGCATGAAGAATGTGTCGTGGAGAATGAAGAATGTGTCGTGGAGGAGGGAATGTGGCGGTGGTACCTGTCCTGCGGCTTGCCCCAGACGCGGTAGGCTAGCACGGGCGAGCCGCGCGGGTCGGGCTCGGTCCACCAGGCGCGCAGCACGCGCTCGCCCACGCTCTCCACGCGCAGCGCGCCCGGCGCGCCCGGCACGTCGCCTGCAACCGCACCACACTACTTACTCCTCACTTTCAACTATTACGTATTCTCCACAATATTTTACTTGATGGCGAACCTGGACTTCCTTGTCCTCCCCGCTCGGGGCGATTTGCGCTTGCTTAATATTTATTTAGTGTAAACATCTTTCATTTGACGACCGCTAGGCGCAGAGGTTCGAGCCCCCAGTCGATTGTACGGTACCCATACTACTAGCGTTGCTAAGTTTGGGACCATACAGTTCGTGTGTCAGTCTGGCGATATTTTTATATTATTATTATTTGCTCTAACGGTTCGTCATAGTATCTGTAACCACTATACGTGACCTCGGCCCGAACGGTATTGCCAGAGGGAGTCGTTAGATTGGTACTGTACTGACCGTGCGTCTCATAGACGAAGCGCTCGTCGGGCGGCCAGTAGTAGGGCGGCGCGTCGGCGACGTACTGCAGGCGCAGGCGGAAGCGGTAGCGGGAGCAGGGCCGCAGCGCGCTCGCCGACCACTCGCCGCGCTCCTCCCGCGAGCACGCGCGCCACGCGCCGCTCGCCGGCGCCGCCTCCGCGTACTCCACGCGATACCTGCCGGACGTTTCAAACAATTCAATTATTTGGCCCTTTTGACGTCCCACTCTTGGGCACGGGCCTCCCCTCACTACGCTACGAGGAGGGTTCAGGCCGTAATCCACCACGCTGGCTAAGTGCGGGTTGGTAGATTTTACATGTCTTGCATTGCATGCAGGTTTCCTCGCGATGTTTTCCTTCACCGTGAGCGAGTGATAGTTATATAGAAATTATGATTCGCACATAGATTTCGAAAAACCCAGAGGTTTGAACCTGGTGCCCCGCATGACGCTTGTTTAATCAATCGGCTAGCACTTTTTCTGTGTTTCAAACGGCACCCATAATCGCTTTTGAACTAGGCCGCTAACGAATCGCTGATCCCCGGATGGCGCGGTGTTCAGAGGAGAAACAGTCAAGTGTAAAGACTCACTGGTGCAAGTGGTAGTCGGGGTGGGGCCAGACGACGCGCAGCAGGTAGGGCGTGGCGCGGCGCAGGCGCAGCGGCGCGGGCGGCGGCGGCGTGCGCAGGCGCAGCGGCGCGGAGGGCGCGCCGCCCGCGCTGTGCGCCGAGCGCGCGCGCACCCACACGCGGTAGGCGGCGCCGCCCGCCAGCCCCGTCAGGTTGTAGCTGCCGCCCTCCGACACCTCCACCGTCACGTGCTCCGCGCCTGGAACGGCGTCGCGGCGCGAGTCAAGCGGCCGCCCCGCCTGCCCCGGCCGCCCCGCCTGCCCCGGCCGCCCCGCCTGCCCCGGCCGGAGCGGCCCGCCGCGAGCCGCTCCGGCCGGCCGGGCCGGGTGAGAAGCCGGCTCCGCGTGCCCACCTTTGGGTTTGTGCGCTGGCGCCGGGGAGTCGTCCGTCTGCCAGTGGACCTCGTACCACAGCCCGGGGACGGGCTTCCACTCGACGTGAGCCAGTACCGGACTCCAAACTGTTGCGGTCACGTCCTTGGGAGCTGTCGGTGCTAAAAATGAAATAATTATGTGTAACAAACTTTACTTCACTTTTCACCTCGCAACTCGTTACATTTTATAAACTTTTTATTTTCTGAATCTATCTACTATATAAATATAAGTCGGGTTTTCCTTCCTGACGCTATAACTCTAGAACACACGAACCGATTTCCACGGTTTTGCATTCGTTGGAAAGGTCTCGGGCTCCGCGAGGTTTATAGCAAAGAAAATTCAGGAAAAAAATCAACAGAACGCGGACGGAGTCGCGGGGCACAGCTAGTACTCTATACAAATAAATAAAATTTGAGTGTCTGTTTGTAATATCAAAATAGCACCTTTTCACTAAATGCATATGAAAGTACATACGACACCTATAGCAAAAACGCGATTTAAAAATGTTTTGTCTGTCTGTCTGTCTGTCTGTCTGTCTGTCTGTGTGTTTGTTCCGGGTAATCTCCGAAACGGCTGGACCGATTTTGACGGGACTTTCGCTGGCAGATAGCTGATGTAATAGGGAGTAACTTAGGCTATTTTAATTTTTGAAAAACAATTAGGGTTCCGCGTAAAAAAATAAAAACACATGAAATCAAAGAGTATTTCCGAAGCGGCTGGACCGATGTTGACGGGACTTTCACTGGTAGATAGCTCATGTTATAAGCAGTAACTTAGGCTACTTTTATTTTAGAAAAACAAAATAAAAAAATGGGTTCTGTCGCGCGGGCTCAGAACGCGGGAGCGGGCTTTTTTGTTAAATTCAATTCCACGCGGACGAAGTCGCGGGCTCAGCTAGTATAAAATATTATTACTCACCTTCTGCGGCCGTTTGCAAAACTATACATACACCGACGAGTGATTGCATCTCATGTAATTTCGCAAAGTAATTGGTCGCTTCCAGCGACACTGTGTAATTTGTGAACGGCCTCAATTCGGTAATGACGACTTCTTTGTTTGTGGTTGTTACGTATGGACACGATTCTCTGTCACAAATCGTAGTATCGTTCCGCATTTGTATTCGATAGAATATTGTATACTGTGTGCTCGACATTTCGTATTCCAAATAATGGCATCGGTTAGGCTTTTCGACTGCGGGCATCTCCAGAGTTATGCTGTTGGCCGAGTTTGACAGCACCCTCGGACGAAGATTCATAATTTTCGGGAACAAACATTGTCTCGAAGGATAAGGCTGATTCCCCGGGTCCAGCGCCATTATTTTATAGCCATACGAAGTCTTCCTTTCTTCGATTTTACTTTTCTTGTATTTATTTGAATAAAATACCGCTTTTTCTGTAGAATTAAACCAGTAGACGTATTTACTGTCTATCGCAATGGACATAGGAGTAAATCCGTATTTTTTCTTCTCAGAAGCGTCTACAACGACTCTGCATATGCAAGCCTTCATATCTGTGGCGATAATGTGGTTGATCCATGGATCGATCCAGTATAGTTCGTAATTGTAATGTTTAGTCATATCAATGACAAAGGTTTTCACAACCTGAGGATTTTCCGGACAGTTGCAGTCGCTGTTCGTGACTTCTGATTGATTAAAGAATGGTCTGATGTTTGAACCGTTTACGAAAGAGGTCATGAGTGTTCCTAAACCGGGATGTCCACTTTCTTCGTACCAAAATAGAGACCTGCAGTTGTAAAAGAAAGTTTAAGACAGATAAAAGTATTCCGCAACATTCAGGGTTTATTTTTGTGAAAATATTTAACAATATTATGACTTATCTACTCACCTCTGCAGTGGGGCAATTTGCAGGCTATACGTTGGCTGTTTTCTAGCAAACACTCGTGTGATGTGTGGACGTGTGTTAGACATTCCGAGATCTGCTCTGTACGTGATATACGATTCCACAGACGTTATTTCCAATTGTGTCCAATATACTGATCGGCTTACCCAATCTACGCACATACTGCTTGCTGAACCGTTAATTGATGTTAGCTAAATAAAAAAAGAAGAAACAAGTTTTAAGTGAAATTACTAAGTATAAAACAAATCTTATTGCAAGCATACAAACTTAATAAACTTCAAGTAGTCGGTTTTCTGACCTTAAAGTGTCCACTGCCATTAATTCTTGATGAGAATATTTCCTCTAAATTGTTCACCCAGTATACAATGTTCTCTTCCATAGAGACCGCAAAGTCGACAGGGATGCCCGTACTCTTTGGAATCGTTTCACTCTCTCCGGAGTCTAAATCGATAATTTTGATCGATTCCTGAGAGGATATCATCACTTTCGGTATTGGGTTTACATCGTCCGACGAAGTTGACACGACATCTGAGTATTGTCCAAACCCAGCGTCAGTGTAAGCTCGAACCTGAGGCATACATTTAAATAATGAAGTTGTCATTCTAACATACTCAACAGTTTTACGGCCATTCAGTGACCTTGAAACAATCGGATAGAAATTATTTTACCCAACACTTAGGTTACCTACGGATAGTTCCTAGTTGGATCTTGGAAGTCATATCGCAATCGCTCTATGTAAATATTGTTAAACAGTCAAATCTTGGGACAGACTGATTATACCAGCAACTGAACAAAGTTCAGCAAGAAGAAGAGAGCGAGAGATTCAAACCAGGCCAAGGCCGTTTCAGAATCATTTTGAGTCATTCAGCGATATAGATAGTCAATCAAACATCGCTTTATGTAGCGCGCATGAACATCACATAGGCGTGATGAGGAAAATAATCTATCGTTTGATAATCTTCAATGTGAGTTCTTAGTATAAATATCGCCAGACTGACACACCAACTGTATGGTGCCAAACTAAGCAACGCTTGTCCTATGGGTACCGTACAATAGACTCAGGGCGATCTCAGTGACAACCAGACCTGGGCAAATTACGATAAGGTCATTTCCGAAATTAGCCCGGCGGGAATCGAACCCGCAACCACCATGTGCAGTGAGCCGAGCGGTCTACACTCAAACCACTGCGCCAAGCGGTCGTCAAGTAAGTAAAATATATTTGTTTTCCGTTTTGCACCGGAGGGAAGTGGATTTTTTTCATCCAACTCTTTCTATTATTTATTTCGATTAAATTCGTGCGGGTTCCAAGACAATTAAACTTCCGGGACTCGTCGACGGTCAAACCTCGACATCATTATTGGTCACCATTGTTGATCCTGGTTTACAGGAGTAACAGTGGTGGGAGTGTGTGGCGGGACGAGTCCCATTTAAAGTAAAATATATGTATATAGTTTTTGCCAGAACTCACTTGGAAGGAATATTCGGTAGCCGGCATCAAGTCTCTGAGCACGAGCTGCGTGTGCGCGGGCGAGAGGCGCACGTCCTTGCACGCGGAGGGCTTGTCGGCGGCCCCGGCCGGGGCCTGCGGGGTCTGTGGGGTCTGCGGGGTCTGTGGGGTCTGCGGGGTCTGCGGGGTCTGTGGGGTCTGCGTCCAGCAGCGCACCTCGTAGCCGCGCACCACGCCGTTGGCGCGCCCCGGCGCCGCCCAGCGGAACACGGCCGACACCCGCCCTCCACTAACGGACAGCGATTCGTACATCGGTCAAACAGTATTCGGCGAAAGTAGTACCACAGAAGATACTTCACACATATCCGGGGAGGATGTGGGGATATCGGGGCAGTGCACCCTGATCGAGGTGTCGATGTCCGACCATAAATATAGTCGGGTGTTTGGGATCGGAACAGGTCCGATGGGGGGGGGGGGGGGGCGGAGACACGTGGACTCTGTCGTTGCTAAATCATCGACTAGTACGATGGAAGCCAATTTTTTTTTAAGTGAAGTGAAGTGAAGCATGGTTTAACTATGCAACCGGTAATCCACGTTTTCTGTAAGTGGGTAAAAGTTAAAAAATCAAATTGCTTAATATCAGGCGGCTCGGACGCTTGTTTGCAAGACATTGCTAGTCCTACTAATATTATAAATGCGAAAGTTTGTGAGTGTGGATGTATGTATGTATGTATGTATGTTTGTTACTCCTTCACGCAAAAACTACTGAATGGATTTGGATGAAATTTGGAACACAGATAGATTATAACCGGGATTAACATATAGGATACTTTTTAACCCAATAATCCAATACTACGCGGATGAAGTCGCGGGGCACAGCTAGTTAGTTATATATCGTGTGGTAAGTGTTAGTGTATTACCTGACGGCGGGCTGCAGGTACAGGCGCGGCAGGCGCGGCGGCGCGGGCGGCGCGGAGGGCGAGTGCAGGCGCGCGCGCGCCGCGCCGCCGCCGCCCCACTGCGAGTGCGCGCGCACGCTGGCCTCCAGCGCGCTGTACGGCGCCACGCCGCGCGCCCGCACCGACACCCACGCCGCCTCCACCGTGCGCTGACACACCAAGGGGCACGTTACTTACTATGTAACACCAACGGGTGCCCGAACATCACCCGCCGGAGGACTGGAGGAGTCTTTGAAAGCTTTGCCTCAGTCGACACGAAATAATAATAATAAATATCGCTAGACTGTCATAGCAACTGTATGGTGCCAAACTAAGCAACGCTTGTACTATGGGTACCGTACTATGGACTGGGGGCGATCTCAGTGACACCCAGATCAAGGCGAAATTTGCCCCGGCGGGAATCGAAACCGCAACCATCATGTGCGTACAGTGAGCCGAGCGGCCTACGCTCGAACCACTGCGCCAAGCGATATATACGAGTACTATAAAATAGCCTCGATTGGAAGATTTATCACACCGTAGCTTACAGCCAAAATTAAGAATAGACTAGTCACCTTATGGTTCATTAAAATAAAATAAACTTGGTTTGACACGCTACCGTGTGTCTAGATAGTATTATTAGGTTAATATTTCATCGGCAGTATGAATGTAAAAAAAAATGTAATACTCTATTAGAAAAGATTCAAACCTCGATTTTTAGTTGACCAGGGAAATGCAAGCTGACGTCGTAATACACACGGCTGTTGTTGACGTTGACTCGAGTGGCGGGCGCCCACGTCACGTTGAAGCGGTCCCACTCGCCCACCACCGCTATCGACGACGAGTTGATCGTCTCCGGGATCGCTATCAAGGATTCTAGAGGAATAACACAAATAACACTGATGTACAGTCTGTCTAGAAAGTCGTGGAAACAAATGAGGACGCTGCAATCGTATCATAGGATTATCCTTTTGAAAGAAGGATGCCGCTCTCGAAGGAAGTACAATTTTTTGTAACAATTGTATACTTTTAATAGCTAAAAAAGTTAAAAAAGTATTGTATTTTAGTAGCTCTTATTTATTGTATGTTTTAGGTATGTTATCCTTTTATCACAAAAAAACAAAGAATATTTAAAAAAGTTTATCAAGCCATATTTGAAGTGCAATGATTTTCATAGTTGCCAGGCAAAATAAAATAATTGGCTCCCGAAAATACTTTCACATCTTTCTTGACAGGCAATACAATACATGACAATATATGGACCGCACAATACCGCGTTTCCAAATCGTATTAAATCACTAAGGCTCGTGTTAATAAATCGATCTCAAGTCTGAGAGCGATCTTGTCATGTCATTTAGTACAAAATGACTCGAATGGTCGAATACGGGTCGCTATGAAATGCGCGGTGTTCCGCTCGCACTGACCGCTGAGCGCGTGCAGCGCGGGGTCGCGCACGGCGAGGGCGCGCACGCTGGTGCTCGGCAGCAGGCGCGCCGTGTAGCGGCCCGCCAGGTCCGCCAGCACGGCGCGCGCGCCCGCCTGCACCCACACCAGGCGCCCGCCGCACGCGCGCAGCGGGCCCAGCCGCGCCGCGCCCGTCAGCCGCGTCACCAGCGAGCCCGACACCTGCCCCACACGCAGACACACGATGCTTTCACAAAAACCCAATCCAATCATACTGTTTTAGTTTTATATAGGACTAGCTGTGCCCGCGACTTCGTCCGCGTGGAATTTAAATTGTTAATTAATAGAAAATCTCGTCAAAATCGGGCCCGCCGTTTCGGAGATACTCTTGGATGTCATGTTTTTATTTTTTCCGCGGAACCCCAATTGTTTTTCTAAAATTAAAGTAGCCTAAGTTACTGCTCATAACATCAGCTACCTGTCAGTGAAAGTCCCGTCAAAATCGGTCCCGCCGTTTCGGAGATTACCCGGAACAAACATACAGACAGACAGACAGACAGCCAAAATAAAATCGCGTTTTTGTTATAAGTACCGTGTTCACTTTCATACGCATTTAGTGAAAAGGTGTTATTTTGATATTACAAACAGACACTCTAATTTTATTTATTTGTATAGATATAAGAAAAATATGTAAAAACTAGCTGTGCCCGCCGACTTCGTCCACGTAGTATTTAATTTAACAAAATTTCGGGATTATCGGGATAAAAAATATCCTATGTCTTAATCCCGGTTATAATCTATCTGTGTTCCAAATTTCATCCAAATCCGTTCAGTAATTTTTGCCTGAAAGAGTAACAAACATCCACACTCACAAACTTTCGCATTTATAATATAAGTAGGATTACAATTTGTGAGTGCCCCCGTAGACCTAAACAAAATAAACGCTTTGACTTTGACTTTCATCCTAATCGGGCCAGAGACTCCTTTGAGTATTATTCGCTATTCCTCATAGTTTCGTATTTGGCCATCCGCGCCCACTTGACAAATTCATCCTGGTGGTTTAACAGGACAAAACTTGTGCATGTATTTGTAAAACGGCTGGAACGATTTCCGTTAAAATTCGAAGACAGTACGGTCGAATGATAATCGATTTATCCACGTGGTAATCGATTTATCCGTTCAATCCGAAGCTGCGATGCTCACGGATAAACCAAACTTCTTGATAAACTAAAAAACTGAAATATTTTTTTTACAATTATCATTATAAATGGATAAGTGGTAAGTATGCAATAAGGTACCTCGTTAACGCCGTGCGATATTTGATCCGCGGTCGGTGCTCGGTGAAGTTCAGACCCGTCGTAGCTCCTTACCAGCCAGTACAACCACTTCTTCTCCAAATCCGCTGTTAGGCCCATGACTACGAAAAAACGCTTTCTTTGAAAAATTGAAGCTACGAATAAAAATAAAAACTAAAAAACCCTAAATAAACCTAGATCTTGGATTTATAAATAGTTGCAGTATTCGTAAACAGTATCCCTAAAATGGACACATTATAATGGCACTCAATTGGGCTATCATTTCCATTATCTTGGATTTAAAAATTGATATCACTTTCGTAATAAACATCCCCAAAAACCGAAAAATTGGCACCCATCGCGATGTTTTCACGACATCTTGGTGTTCGTCATTATATAATCAGCATCACAAAAATCTAAAATATGTTCAAGGTTTCACTCAAGCATGTAAGTACAATTTTTAAAGAACTAGGGGATCTGTCAGGTTTTAATTGAATATACGAAGATAATTGAAGGTTAAACACGCGTCTTGCACTAGGGCCTGGGTTCAAACCACGGCTAAAACCTCTAGGTTTTTCGAAATCTATGTGCGGATCATAATTTATATACGATTATCACCTGCTTACGGTGAAGGAACTCTGTCCGGGTGAAGTTGTTATGGCCACTCTGGCCAACAACATATAGTCAATTCAAAAAACGGTGAAGGAAAACATCGTGAGGAAACCAGCATGTCTAACAAAGCTAACCAATTTCCGAAATACATGTGTAATCCGCCAACCCGCACTGGACCAGAGCGTAGTAGATTACGGCCTGAATCCCTCTCGTAGTAAGGGGAGGCCCGCGCCCAGGAGTGAGGCATCAAAAGGTCTAAATTATTATTATTATATGCAGAGAGTAAGCATAGATTCAATTAAGTATATTCTGATCTGAAATAGAAGGTTGTATACTTAATTACCTGGATAATATTTAAATTTACCTTGTTTCCCGCTAAACAGCTGCGCCGGATAATATATCATCTTGTTCTCGCCATTGAGTCTCGCGGCTTCGACCGCGTGGCCTGTGTTCCAGTAGATGTATGCGGCTAACGAGTCTATTGTCAACTCTTTAGCCACAGTCACAATCGGTACCGGCTCCCTGTTGCTACCGTCTAAATTGCCTCTAGTTATCTGAAAGAGAACATTAATGCATGTGACTTTAAGACTAATTTCTATTTTTTTATAAGACGAAATATACTGGCAAGTGCTATGGTACAAACAAATAAAGTTCAAATTCGTCGAGCAGTGTAATTTCTTGCTGTTTGTTTACTTCTTCTAATTAAAATCAGACATTATATTGCATTAGCGAATTTATATTGATATTTATCAAAAAAGATCTATTTTCAGGTAAATACAGATTTCGGTTCAAGGATGGCAATGTATTGTGCTCACGCGCACAGTTAGGTCGCATCGCAAAAAAAAATCTAAAAGTTGCGACAACACACTTTCAGGTAGTCGAAATAAATCATAAATTCGCTTGTTCAGTATTTTCATTGTTGTAGATCTATTGATATGATCAGTCAATGTATTGTATGCAGTGCACTGGCAGACCGGTGCAAGCGAACTTTTGCGGCCAAATATGCATGTTTTAACAGTTTCATTTTCATTACACGACGCACATTATTTTCAGGAGAGGTATTCACTGTCGACGGAAATTTTCCGATGTCGGAAACGACAGCTTCCATCCATTTTCTAATTTATTTGTAAAATAATGATGATAGCTGTCATTTCCGACATCGGAAACATTTCGTCAACTGTGAATACTCCCTCAGATCACTTACTAGTTGTTGTTTCGGATTGGACCAATATATTTTCTTTCCAACCCAGTCCACAGCCAAACTGCCAACATTGTCCATATTGGCCATTACACCCCTTTCATGGGAGGTAATGTTATAATACATTACGGTCGAAGCATTCGTCACCAAGTAGAGCTTATCCCTGTACCACGATATATCAGTGATTTCGAAGTTTTTTAAATCTTCTCTGAAACATAAAGTTTATTTATTAATTCGCAATTTAAATACATTTTAATTGGGCTGTATTCAATTGGACCTTAATTAATGGCATAGATTAAATAATTGACATTTTAAAAAATAAGTTCGATTGATTCGAAAACATAAATATACGGAACCCAAAAAAATGGGTTTCATCAATTTTGTAGAGTTCCTCTGCATAAGTGAATGGGGACTAGTAGACACCATTGGGTACTGAACTATACTAGAATGAAACAGGTTCCAAGATACAGGAATTTTCTTAGCTATCACTGATACGTTTCATACGATGACTAAAGAGAGACGGAAGCGTTTCCCCTTCCTCTGTCCTACTCCCCTTCACGTCGGCAACGTGCGAGCAATGCCGTTGGTATTGCAAGCATCTATAGGCTCCGGTGGCTGCTTAACATCAGGAGGGTCGTACGCTTGTTTGCCGACTTTGTTATATACAAATAAAAAACTTTATTTTTTTTCAATGTAGGTACACTTTTCATTTCGTTTATTATACAGCATGGCGCTACCATGGCGACTTTAATTTAACACACAGATAGGGCTAGTGGTCAATAATCATAATAGTAATAAAAAAAAGAAATGTCCATAAATAGAAAAAATAAAATTTTCGAACAAAATAGATAATAAATAAAGTCATCAAATTGGCATCACCCTTGAAATCCGATTCATTCAGCTACTCTTACGCTCTTACCTACAACTCGGAGTGGGGCGAGCTAATAGTATTATTATTATTTCTAATAGTATTTATTTTTCGTTTTAATTTCATTGAAGGAATGTTATTATCCGTGACCTCGGCAGGTGACCTCTACGCTAGAGTTATTTACGTACAGGCTGCTCCAAAATGGTATTTCAGAAAATGTTGAATAATTCAATAAACAATAATGTTTAATAAAATTTAAATATCTCGAAAATCTGAAAACGCGAAGCCTAATACGTGTGTTAATTTAAAATCGCCATGGTAGCACCAGGCTGTATAATATTATTAATAATACCTACCTGTGTATTAATGTTTGTAAGTTATCTCCAGTCAAATCAGTCTGCAGTAGTCCGTCAGGGCCTGACCATAACAAAGTGGTCTGCAGTATGTTGGGCGTCGACGGTAAAGTCTTGCCGACGAACTCCGATGACCATGGACCTTCAAAACACACATTACCATTTAACGATGGTACAGCTAAACGCGAATTGACAACAGCTCTTCATACAATCTGACTCGACGGGGAAGTAACAATTTGCTATAGATATGCAGAATGGATCTAACCACCAATACTTCTGCAAACTGAAACCAACCTAAAATCACTTCAACTGGGGTTGATTTTAGTCTGCAGGAGTAAGTGTGGGTTGGTTCCTTTTTACAAAATGATGTCCAATTATAGGTGCTTTCGTACGATGAGTGAGAAATCCGGAAGACCATCCCCTCTCTCAATTTGTCCCATTCCATTTTAGGGGCCCAACTCTGTTAACCACTGGCATTTAGATCTACTCGCAATATGTCAAAACCACAGATATAGATTTACATAGATAACGCAAGTATCACTATTTGTATTGAAACCAAGCGTGCCGAATTTTGTACACCTACTGTGACGTCGTTAGTGACGGGAAATCCAAACCGATTCAAAGACACCGATGCCGCCGATGCCCCTCCGCCCGCTACGATTCTCTCGAGTGCCTATCTCGCTCATATTCATATTTTTTATATCTTTAGTCGGGCGGACTGTAAGTTAGCGGCGACCAACCTTGACGCTTGGTCAGGGTTTCGTACACGCGAAGTACATGCATTTGCGTTATCTATGTAAATCTAGATCTGTGGTCAAAACTGACGTATCGCGTATCTGAATACGTCAGTTTATTTAGTTCGCGGTCTATAGGCTACAGTCTACAGTATTTCATTAACAGAAGGCGGGTTGCAAGCTTGTTTGCGAAACTTTGTCATAAGAAACAGCTTCCTATTATAATGAAGACCATGCAATTATTTCTATTCTATTCACCTGAACCAGATTCGGTAACAGCGGCAACTTTTATCACATATTCTGCATCTTGTGTCAAATTCTCAACAATGCACATCGGTTCAGTAATATTTTTACTGAAAAGAAATATCACTATTATTTTAGATGTATAAGTAGTTTAGTATGTTAAATAACAATGATTAAAACTAAAGGTTCTGCGGTATCTTAAGTAATCTAAGTATTTTATTTATTTATTGGAGCCATATTTTTTCACACATTGTACGAGTAGTAAGCATTAAGGTTGATTAGAATAAACACTTATGTTTTCTTTTTGTATATCCGATGCTTAAATATAATTCCCCTTTTTTCCCTATATGTCTGTGTCACTAGCTCCCGCTCTCTTACTCGCTGCTCTATTGAATTAAACCTCATTAAAGTATTACCTGGGGCTACTCGAACGAGTAGCCGCTTCCGTTAAGACCGGGAGAGCGTTAATTCCATTAGAGTTCTTTATTTTTTTTCAGTAAAAGCCAAGACTAGGAATGGCCCTAGACGGGGACCAAAGCCGAAAGAGTAAAGTGAACCTCTTAGACTATCTAGTGGAAGAAAGGGGACTTCAAGAGAGAAGCCAAATTCAATCAAATCAAATCACTTATGAATAGTCAGATGATCTACCACCGGTTCGGAATGCTGGTAGATTCTTTTTTAATGGGACTAGTCCCGCCACACACTCCCACCACTTTACAGTGGTTACCTCAAGAGTTACCTCCTGTAAGCCAGGATCGACAATGGTGACCAATAATGACGCTGGTAGATCCGGCAAGAATCTCAATGGTTACCCTTTTCAATGTATAAATGAAATTATATTATATATAAATTTTGACGACCGCTTGGCGCAGTGGTTCGAGCGTAGGCCGCTCGGCTCACTGCATCGGGTAGTTGCGGGTTCGATTCCCGTCAGGGTAAATTTCGGAAATGGCCTTTTCATAATTTTCCTTGATCTGGGTGTCACTGGGATCGCCCCCAGTCCATTGTACGGTATCCATAGTACAAGCGTTGCTTAGTTTGGGACCATACAGTTGGTGTGTTCGTCTGGCGATATTTATTTATTATTATTTATTAAATAGTGAGCCAAGAGCACTGACATGTCGATGGTGCCCCCGGCGGCCGCGCCGGTGCGCGTGGGCGTGAGCCGCAGATGGTAGGCCCAGCGCTGCCAGGCGCCGGCGGCCTGGTGGCCCAGCAGGTGCGGCGGCGCCCACGCCAGCCGGGCGCGGCGCACGCCCAGCACGGCCTGCAGCGCCAGCGGCGGGTTCACGGGCACCGGGATCGGCTGGTAGCTGCGCAGCGCCACCAGCACCTGCCGGGTCGCTATCTTCCTGGTGTTGTACGCCAGGGGGTACTCGTTGTGGAAGTAGCTGTCGCTCTGCGCGTGGTACTCCTCCGTCAGCATCTCCTTGCCGTTGGTCCAGTAGAAGAGGCCGCTCACGTACGCTATCGAGCGGGTCGACAGGAACATCGGTGTTTGGGTGTTGCTGCGGAAATCTGTCACTTCGCGACTGCAAAGGACATGCGGACAGGACGATTGACATGATTGTATGGACTCTGTCTCCAGTGCTGTGTCGAGTTGTGGTATCCTACTAATATTATAAATGCGAAAGTTTTTAAGTGTGGATGTTTGTTACTCTTTCAGGCAAAAACTACTGAACGGATTTGGATGAAATTTGGAACACAGATAGTTTATAACCGGGATTAACACATAGGATACTTTTTATCCCGATAATCCTGTTTTTTTTTTTAAGTTAAATACTACACGGACGAAGTATATAGCTTTGATTTATTTCGTGATCCTAGATTGCGATGCACCGCACGAACAGAAGAATAGTGATCTTTTTATTATCAGCTTAGCGTAGCGTTGTTTGAAAATAAATTAAACATATTTCGATATGTACCTACTTGTAGTTTTCGACATTTAATATTTAACACGTCAACGCCAATGATGTCTCTCAGTACACCTGGCAAGGTCTGCAGTACGCGCTCGCGCATATTTATCGCGAAGTTTACGCTAAAGTCTAAATAATCCTCAAACTACAAAATCATGAGTTGTGCTAAAGAATCAAAATTTTTTTTTAATAATTATTTAAAATTAGTACATATACAATAACTTGATTCAGCATTGAGGACAAAAACCTAGTCTGTTTCACGATTCAGTGTTTAACAATTTAGTAGTCTTTGCCTTTACGTCCATGTGCTAGTACTACTCACAAGTACTACTCATATATGAAAACCTTTCACAACAAATTGAAAGAAGTTAACTATGTCTAGAAGGAGATCAAACGTTACATTCTACAGATAAAAACACATCGAATATTATCGAGATAAGCGTACCTACGAGTACCACTCACTGAAGCCAACAACATGATAACAACAATAACACCCTGTACAAATAATGTATTATTCGACTTACCCGTCCAAAGAAACCGCCAATACAGTGTTCCGTCTGAGATGCGCCACAAGTATTCTGAAGTCCGCGTGGTCCACAGTGAAAGCTCCGAGGTAGGCGTCTCTGACTATGATCTCTGGGGAGGCGTCGTGGCGGACGCCGTTAGAGATATTGGCCAGGTCAAGCCGGTACAAACCACCCCGGTCGCCTCCTTGTTGGGCAAAGAAGAGGTACCTACAACGAAAACAAGTTTTAAGCACCATTACCCAAGGTCTGAATTAATAGATCGATCTTAAGCCTGAGAGCGATCGCGTAAATGTCGTTCTTGTACAAAATGAGATGTCAACAAAAGCGCTCACTAGGCGGCACAAAACAATTACTTGTCACTACATAGTATAAAACAAAGTCGCTTCCCGCTGTCTGTCTGTCCCTATGTATGCTTAGATCTTTAAAACTACGCAACGCATTTTAATGCGGTTTTCTAATAGATATAGTGATTCAAGAGTATTTTATACCTATGTAGAATACATGTATAATATAGTGGGGAAACACTGATAATTTATTACACCCGTGCGAAGCCGGGTTGGGTCGCTAGTTCTTACTAACGCCTTTGCCGTACCGTTCGCCTAGTGAACCCTGACCTTAAGAAAGAGGTCCTCCGGTTCTGTTGCCATCGACAGGATGTCTAGAACGAGACCTCAGCATCGCGTAATTCTACGGGCAAATGTAATTTTAAATATGGTATAGAATGGTGGTATGGTAATGTTATAAGAAGTAAGTTTGTCGTTATAGAATACCACTGTGTGTACACTGATCTCGACTGTCATTTTAACTTTGCAAATTAATCCGTATGCCAGAGTAATAAGAGTCACGGAGATGGCGACCGCTTCGTTTAAATATTGGTACCTAGTACTTGAACATGAACAATTATTATATTATGTTTCTGAACCCAACTCACCCATTATATGCATCGACTTCAAAATGTATCGGACGAGTGTTGAAGCCGGATAGAGCGACGATTTGATTCTTCCCATCAAAATCACATCTTATTATCTCCCAATACGAGTTAAATGTTATGTTCAACGGTCCAGACCCATTCGTGTCTTCTTTAGTATAGTGAACTTCGCCGAGGACGTACAAATGTCGGTTAAGCCAGTCCACCGACAAGTCTTGAGGTTTATAGGTGACGGGCGTCAGGATCGGCACTGAATGGCTTTTCTTGGACAATGAGCTTCGGTACACGTGTCCATCTGATACCGATATGAAAAGGGAGTCGCTTGATATGTCCAGACCCACACCTGTTGATTTTCGATTGTATTACATTACATTGCAAAAAATATGGAATTTAGAGTAGGATTCCACACTATAAATGTCACGATATATCGATTATCATTGCTAAGAGTAGCATCCTAGAGTTGTGTATTTCCGATCATAATAATATGTATATAACTACGAACCAGTGATAGAATGCTCAGTGCTGTACAACTCTATTGGATCTGATAGCATATCGTTAGCAGGCGCTGCAAATATATTTTGGTCTCCGCCCAGAATCAAAATTGGCTGCTGACTGGATACAGCTGAAATCACAACAAGTGATAAAGGAGTCTTGTTTTCATATTTAATACCCACGGAATAAGGTCTACAATACGTATAAGCAAAGCATCTAGCCAATAGGGGTGATGACTTATGTCACTGAAACGTGGGCGCTAACTATGGGCCTCATAAGAAGGTTCAAAATCACTCAGAGAGTTAAGGAGTAGGCTAATGCTTAGGACTATTCTAAGCAGAAATGAGGAGATACATAGACGATCAAAGATCGCCGACATAGCCATGATACGATGACATGTAGGTACCCGCGTGCTATACCTACTTTGTGCAGCAACAACACACTGTATGTCCGTGCGATAACATGCAATATGTAAGTAATATACAACTGGCAAGTTTCACACTCACAAGTAGGCAAAGGCGGAGTGGATATCCTGACATACGCTCTTGGTCCTTCCCCTACCGCGTTTCGCATCGCAACCGACACTTCATACTCACGAGCCGGAGCGAGATTTTGAAACATATAGAACAACGTGTTGTTCGATGCCGGCATGTCCTGGAACGTTAAAATACAATTGGATGCAGTGTGCAGGCGTGTAGCGCTGCGATTGGCCCATTCCAAATGCCTCACCAATCAAAACACCGAACGGGGTAGGTAGTCGCGTGGAACGCGTTAATATTTTGATTGTAAAAAGAAACTCGCACTAACCTCACTGGAAACAACCCACATGCACGCCTGCAACCCAAAACCTATTTGCAGACAATATACATTAACATTTGCGAACGATCTCTTTGGTCACATAACTTTGAAACTCATGTTGCAAATTCAGATCTCATTTCTCATTATCCTCCCATACACCTCAACACAACCTCATTATATCTGCGAAAGTCCAGTGGAGATAAGACCCAATTTTCGCACTTTTTGAGGAACAAAGCTTCGTTTTTCGCATAGAGGGAAAGAAAAGGCCATTTCCGAAATTTGCCCCGAGTATGCTAGGTTGGAAGTCGTAACGACGTCCTGAGGTGGGGCTAGAGTGTATATACCTACCTCTAGAGCGTCATTGGTGTTTGGTTGCGTGTCAGTGAGCCGCAGCACGTAGGATATGAGCGGGCCGTTGGGGAAGGGCCCCGGCTCCCAGGAGATGGCCACGCGGCTGGGGTCGGGCGCGGCGGCGCGCAGCGACGTCGGCGGTGACTGCGGCGTGCCGCTCTCGAGGCTCGAGATCACCACCGACGGCGACGAGTACACCGGCTCCCCGGGACCGCCCCGCCGCGAAAGGAATATCGCTACCCTGAACTGTTGATATATAACCATGTTCAGGATCAAACGCTACGTTTGAAAACATGTTGTTGTCTCTAGTTTTTGTTGTTATATAAGAAACATTAAGAAGAATTCACACTAATTGAGAACCTCCTCCTTTTTGAAGTCGGTTGAAAATAGAGACAACTATAGGTATCTATAGATAGGTATTTTGTGTCAATGTTTCGTCCAGTGCAAACTCAGGGGAAACGCTATCACGAAAATCTTAGAGCAAAAAGCTAAGGTAGTGTTCCACTTCCGGTCCATTTAGGTAGGTACCAATCAGTCTGACATCAATCTGTGATCATTGGTGTCAGACTTGGTCAGACAAATTGGTGACAATCGGAAATAAATGGTTCGCACAAATATTTATGTTTTGCAATCGAAAACATGACAAGCTCGGCAATACTTTTACTTTAGTCAGGCAATACTTTTTTTTAACTATATACCTGTACATAACAATACATTTTAGGGTCATTGTCGCGCGCACAACACTCCAAACTCATCTTTACATTGGCCATCATAATGGTTTAGCCATGGGTCCTATTTCTCTACGGTCTAATTGGAAAACAATACTTACTCGGTATTTAGTATACGGTCGCAAATTCTCAACATGTATAATGGATTGATCCGAATCACTGGTGTTTGAGTAATATTGCCAGGTGCCCGGCAGCTCTTCGTAGCGCCACTGTACCATGTAACTCAAGTTGCCCAAATTGGGAGCTTCCCACACTAGCGAGAGCGAGGTAGCGGTCAGACTATCCGCCACCAGGGCAGGCGCGGGCGGAGTCCCGATCAACTCTATGGGAAAAACAATTATCTATACAAAGAAATAAAATTGGAGTGTCTGTTTGTAATATCAAAATAACAGCTTTTCACTAAATGCATATGAAAGTAAATACGGTACTTATAACAAAAACGGTGTCTGTCTGATTTAAAACTGTGTGTCTGATTTAGACACAGCTAGTTTTAAATAACTTCAATCGAAAAACAATCTTACAGCACCTTATATTTTCTTTTCTTACCTCTCAATTTCTGAAAGTAAGTGTTTAAAGCTTCGTTGCAACCCATAACGCAGTACAGTTCTCGAGAGAACACAGATTCCGATGTTACATTCTGGAATAAGAATGACTATTGAAAAATTATAATAGGCAGCAACTTTGGTGAAAAAATAATGTTAACGTTGTGAACAAAACTTACGCAAACGATTTGGCACGAGTTTTCTAATCCTTCTTGCCATAAACTGCATCCTAGTTTGCACTGTAACAAAATACTTACGTTACATTATTGAACGCTATTTCTTATTGATTAATCATCTAATTCATTGAAGAATAAAAAACATACTTAATGGGACTTTCCATAATTTATCATATCAACAAATAAGATAGCGCAATTAAAACAATCTAAGTAATTACGGAAGTGAACATAAGCTTCCTAATTAAAAAAGTGACTTGACTTGTGCTCACCAGTGCGGGCTCTAATTCCATTAGCCAGCTACCACAATTTACAAATTCTTTGTTTGTTTTATGAAATGAATGGATAATTGAGACTAATTTCAATAACTGGTAAGCACTTTTATTTGGAAACGAAATCTTGGAACTTCATTTTTATAGTCCCTTTCGTGTGTTTTTAATTGTTTCGTGCAGAAGAATGAATTTCGCGTGTGTTTACATCTCACACGTGCACACATGGTCGCTTGATGCTCAGCTTTTAAGCTAAACAGACATGAAATACAAACCTTTTCCGACTCTACTCATGTGCAAACAAAGCTTGTTGTTATTGCCACTTTTTGTGTAAGTTTTTTTATAATCATTTAAATACATTTTGGTCTACAAAAATTCGTTTACCTCCATGAAACGAGTATACCATCTGAGGGTAGGTGAGTACGGTAAGTGGTGTTAACGACAATTCCCACGGGATCTTAATTTATAAAGTTTGTAACGGATTTTCACGGTCGAGTGGGGTCCTTTACGGATGGTGACTGCCGGCCGCCACAAGTGCAACGTATTGTTACAATAATATGACATCTTTAAGGCTAAAGCGCCCACCTAGCCCGCGAAGTTCAAATTTTTTGATGTTTTTTAGAAATTTTTCAAAATCTGACAATAATAAAAGGCACATTTTGTAATTCGCGAAAAAGACCGTGTGCAGTGCATTTATTAATATATCCAACTTACTCTAAAACATTTCAAGAACGACAGCTATCCAGATAATCTGGCAATTTTTGTATATTTAGTGATTTACTAGTATCATATCCACCGTGATAATATTTAGAGTAAAATAAATGTATTAATAAACGCACTCTATACCGTGTTTGTCGCAAATCACAAAATGTTGTCTTAAATGTTTTCAGATTTTGGATAAACTATAAAAATACTCGAAAATTTTGAATTTCGCGGGCTAGACAGGCGCCTTTCAGGTAAGTATATAATCATAATATTGTAAGGTCCATGTCGGCGCACTGGCCACTAGCGATAGGCGTTCCTGGCCGACGAGAAAACAATAAATTTAAGAAAACATTATTGTTTTGAAATTGAAAGCTCTGCGGTGCGCTGGCAGTGACAACTGGGGAATCCATGTAATAAGACGTATTTTTTAATAGTAATATAATAAATTAAAGTATTACCAAGGAATAAGATTTTATTATTGAAACCCGGTGTCACAATATGCAGTCATAAACGCATACCAAAAACTGGATCTATAGCCAAAAAGTATGTGTAGCTTTTATCACCCAATTGTAACGTGACAAAACGTTGTAAGTAGTTTGAGAGTATCCTGCGGTGAAAAAAATAACGACAACATTTTTTTTGTAGTTTCTACTATCCATAGTTTAACTTTTAGTTGTTTTTAATAACAATTGTAATTACAACAAATATTAGCTGTAATTACAATGCGTTTAGTAAAAAAATTGAAAACAGAATGGCGGAATGTGTCGAACTTAATTAATAAATCGATTTAAGGATTAAAAAACAAAGTATTCTTTTTATTACCTATATTACAAAATATATTACATATTTTTTTGTTATGTCTTTGAGCCCCTTATGTAAAAACTGGATTATTTCCTAAGTTTTATGCATGCAACTGTAATGTGCTAGATAAATAATAATCGTAATAAAGTCAAGTATGCATAGAGAAGGTACTTAATTAAATCAGAGTGTGAGTGTGAGCGCCATAGAATGTTACACCAAAATGCTCTGACTCGGTCTGATCAGGGTCTGAGTCACCCAAGTTCCATTCAGTGCGAGCGACAATACGCAGAACAATTAAAACGGATGCATATGACAAGTGCGCGCGCGATCTGTGCCGTTTGTTTCGGCTGTATAATTGCGGGTCGCGGCCTGCGCACACGCACTCCCATCACACAAAAATGGAACGCCAACAATTATCCCGTTGGGATCAAACTGTCGTTTAACGTTAGATCTCAGACAAGTGATACATCACTTGCATACTTAAAAGCAAACAGAACCCATTTCTGGAAATGTACCTATTTGTCTGTTTTAAATGCATTCAATAGATATTGACGTTTGTTATAGCGTTTATATTTGTAGGTGCTCTTTGCTAACTCGTCTCTTCCGCCATGGTTGTCACAACACCACGCCCTAACGCACCCTCCATGCCCAATTTATTAATATTTGAAACTGACGGATGAATTCATTTCCACTTTCGACAATAAATAACACCTAAGTACAGACAACCTGAGTGAAGGGGTACTTTGTGGTAATAGGTAAGTATATTACATACATATTCCATGAAATAACGGGGAATGTGTCTAAAACTCACATCTCAAAAATAAGTCACTAACTTACTACAGATTCATGCAACAACGTACTTTGAAGTAAGCGAGCAATTGAGCATTCAGAAAATAAAATAAAACTAATGAAGTTCCAGAGTAAATGAACGGCTAATTAGCCGACTTCCTGTCTCGTGCCCTAATAATAACAAAACAATAACTACTCCCTCTGGAATCATTAAAATCGTCGCGTCACTTCATTGTTGGAGCGATTTCGGAAACGCTCTCGGAAGTCCAATTGGGAGCGCAGGCGCACGCCGGACGCGCGACTATGTGAAAGCACTCACGGATAATGTGCTTGCTTAATTGTTTTATAGAAATTAAATTATTCATTTAATCGGAACTACTTATAAGACATAAATATAAGTAACTATACCAAACAATAAAAACAGTCAAGAGTGAATACAAATAGGCACTAAAAGGCAATACAAATCATCGTCGTCATTAACTTAAACTAAACCGACGAGATCAAATGAGAAACCCATTAAGTTTTTTTTGCCAAATGGAGTTGTTTCTGAATGGAACAAGCTTCCTTAGGTCGTCATAATGACATTGTCTATACATATGCACACGCAGCAGCTTCAAAGCAGCTAGTGTGTCATCACTCATCACCATTTATAATAATAATAATTAGTCTGGACCTTGCAGCTTTCATAGAGATAATAAAACCCTTCGACTTCTGAGCTACCAATGCCAATGCAATAATATAAAGAACTAGCTGCTGACCCGGCAAACGTTGTTCTGCCATATAAATTATTTATAGGTATAAAAAAAAGATAGATCGCATTGGGTCTAGCCTGTAAAGATATTTGTATGCATTGAGAAAATAAATAAAATAAATGTTGACCGGTTTTTGCTGTAGTTGTCGTGTGTACTTTCATATGCATTTAGTGAAAAGGTGTTATTTTGATATTACAAACAGACACTCCAATTTTATTTATTTGTATAGATGCGAAAGTTTGTGAGTGTGGATGTATGTTTGTTACTCTTTCACGCAAAAACTACTGAACGGATTTGGATGAAATTTGGAACACAGATAGTTTATAACCTGGATTAACACATAAAATACTTTACTTAAGTCTACGCGGACGAAGTCGCGGGCATAAACTAGTTTTATATATAAGAAGAAAGATAAATCTTGGATGAATCGTAAAATCAGACCTGAAGCTGTGAGAGTCATTTTTGTTACCTAATTAGTAGGTAGGTAACATCAATGTATTTATCTTCATTCGATAAAAATATTTATTTAATTACATACTATTTTCTCGACTGACATAGCAACTCCGATGCCCCACAACAACGCTATCTCGGTGCCTACTTTATAACTAGAATGTGTGAACACATTTGCAGTTTTTATTTAAATTAATTAAGAATACGAAGTTATCTGTTTTGATTTGTAAATAGGCGCCTATAGTGGTAACACCAACTTGTCGCCGTTTTTCTATACACGTTTCTGTCGTTATTGACCTCTGATACACTTTGTGATAACGTATCCCACATTTATTTCACAAATTGTTTATTGGCAACTGAGATTATGTGTTGAACACGAGCTGAGGAGCTGATGATAGTACGAGTGATCTCGCTATCGCCTGTCTATTTTCTAAGACTATAATAGATAATGTTTTGTATGTGGATTCAAATCTAGTAAGCAAACGCTGGGAAACAGTATAAAAAGTATAAACAGTAGTAGAAAACGAATAATCCTGCTGGACCCAGATTATGGTTTCAGTTATAACTATTTAACAAATTGAGTAAGTATTTATAACTATATATGTATAATAACTAGCGGCCCGCCCCAGCTTCGCACGGGTTACATTATTGGAGTTTTAGTAAGGATCCCTATTTTTTTTTTAAATATAATATAGCCTATGTCACCCGGGGCTAGTGTAGCTTCCCAACAGTGAAAGAATTGTTCAAATCGGTTCAGTAGTTTCGGAGCCTATTCATTACAATCAAACAAACAAAGTTTTCCACTTTATAATATTAGTATGATAACTATTTAGATCAGTTAAAATATTAAGCAAACAAAGAATTTTAAAATTGACAGCGCACCTTTAAAAGTCTAACCAATATGATTTGAATGAGAACCATATATAAATCTCAATGAATACCTATATGAGTCATATTGAATTATATATAACTAGCTGTGCCCCGCGACTTCATCCGCGTAGTATTGGATTATTGGGTTAAAAAGTATCCTATATGTTAATCCCGGTTATAATCTATCTGTGTTCCAAATTTCATCCAAATCCGTTCAGTAGTTTTTGCGTGAAGGAGTAACAAACATACATACATCCACACTCACAAACTTTCGCATTTATAATATTAGTAGGATAATAACTATTTAGATCAGTTAAAATATTAAGCAAACAAAGAATTTAAAAATTGACAGCGCACCTTTAAAAGTCTAACCAATATGATTTGAATGAGAACCATATATAAATCTCAATGAAATCCTATATGAATCATATTGAATTACGATTGGTACTTTTCGAGGACCGCTTAGCGCAGTGGTTCGAGCGTAGGCCACTCGGCTCACTACACCGGGTGGTTGCGGGTTCGATTCCCCTTAGGGTTAATTACAGAAATGGCATTTTCGTAATTTGCCCTGGTCTGGATGTCATTGGGATCGCCCCCAGTCCATTGTACGGCAACCATAGTACAAGCCTTGCTTAGTTTGGGACCATACAGTTGGTGTGTTTGTCTGGCGATATTTATTTATTTATTAAAATACTGAGGTGATTTACATATTATGTGCGATTTGGTTAGATCCCAAGGAGTTTGAATTTAAAAATATGTGAGGAGGTCAAGCGTTGGCCCACGCCAACCATTTTATTCTGGCAATTGGATAATACTGGAGCAAATTGGGGCCCACCGGCGCGGAGTGCTTCCCGCCGCCTCCGGAGCACTCCAGCCTCAAGAGCTATCCTCTCTTCTCTATATAGTAGCTGTGGTTTGCCTTTATCAGTCGAATGAACAGTCGGCGCTACGCTGGGTCAATGGGAGCTTGATAGACGACCTAATCATGTTTGTGTAGTTAGAACAGATAGGTAGAGGTTTATAACCCTATTAATTAGGTAATTTATAATGAGATTGCTTTACTTGTAAATCGTTGGAGGTATCTAATTATATTCATATCTGTTGAAAATACGTATACTTTTATCCTTTCACGGGAATTGAGATTGATTTTCCATCAAATCAGTTAAAAACCGTTAAGGCAAGATAATTTGAAATATGTAGGATGCGATGTTGATTTATCTTAGTGATGCGTGATGACATCAGGATATTTTTATTCCAAGCCCACCGGATAAGTGACCAATAAATGGGCAATAAATCAAAACACTTGGGTAAACCCTAGTGCACTCTTGGCAATTTTTCTCAACGGATTGGTATCGTGAGTGTTGAGACGCGACACGCGAAGTGGGCGGGCGGCGGCGTGGCGGGGCGGGTGCCGGGGGGCTATTGAATGGGCGCAGGCGCAGCGCAACTCGCAAGCGGGGACAGGCTAATGAGGAAATAGGAATTAGCGGGCGACGACGAAGCCCACTGCAGTTCTTTATCATAAGCATAACCATGCATTTCTTTACGATTTATTTATATTCAATGTAAGTAACTACTTTTGTACCCGACTTTTGGCAGAAAAGTTGTAATTTAACATTACTTGCATTTCAGCTTATACCTTTGCTATAAATACCTTTGTTCCTACCCATAGGATCGTAGTGATCTTCATAATCATTTGTTATTTTTTCCCGTTTTCCTAATAAAGCTACTTATGGTTATTCAGATTGCAATCCGTTATTAATTTAAAACATGCCCCTCAAGTAGGTATACAATACTTAGAATGTTTGTCCCGGATTCAGGAAGTTTTTATTATTTTTAAACATTAATTTATACATAAATAATTTGAAGGCACCAATCACCAACAAACCAACCTTGATTGCAATGTCTCACTCAAATTGTCATTCATCCCAAAGCCCTATTTAACCGAGTTCTACTATAAAGAATATCGGAAGCCCAATGGCATACAGAAATACAATTTTGCACATCAAATGATTCAAGTAATCAATTCAAATCATTGTCAACCTTTAACATACGATTATAAAGTTCTAAATCCCAGATGAACAAAGGACGCAGTCCATGCCAAAAAGGAATGTTTCAGGCTGTGATTAAGGTATTAAGCCGTCTGGCTTTCAATTAGCGCTAGAAACTACAGCTAGGGATTAGAACCAAGAAGGTTGAATAAAGAAACACTAGTCCTAGTCACCTAGCAATTAAATTAGGAACAACAATTAGAGTGTAGCTAAAATTAGCCCGCCGGTGACTAATTTAGAAATTGCAAGGTCTTTGTCACGCTAATTCAGGAGCCTGACAGTTGCTACCAAGATAGTCTATTATTGTTTTCTTATATTTACGCGAATACTACACATTGAAATAAAACTATTTTTACGGATTATATCGCGTTTATTTAATTTTATGTTCCCGACGTTTCGGTTGCTTTACAGCAACCGTGGTCACGGGGGGACTGCAACCGAAACGTCGGGAACATAAAATTAAATAAACGCGATATAATCCGTAAAAATAGTTTTATTTCAAAGATAGTCTATTGTCAATTCAGTCATATAAAAACAAAGCCAATGATAAATAAACAGAGCTAATAATCGCGTATTATCTAATTGAAGGGTTGAGTCCTCATATCGCACTTACTTCAATTACTTGTCTAATTGGTGCTTACACGACATCGCGTTCTTCGTACACATCAGAAAAAAGTTCTCATGAGAAAGCGTCGTAGGTCCTTGTCCTTGTAAATAAAAATTGTTATGAAGGTAAGTAGGTATGTTATTTCCCGAAGCAGTAAAACTTGACTTTGTTAAAACGCGTGTTATATTTCACTCACTTATACACTAAACCGGAATTATTTTCATAATTTGAACATGAATATTCATGACCTGACCTGTGGGAAACGAGTTTGACTCGATTATTGACCCCAGGCCTAAATTTGTTTACAAAAATTGCATTAGTATTCAGAATATTCATGAATGCACCTGACGCCAAGGAGGTAAGCCGCATTATACAATATTTTATACAATTATTGAGGTTATAAGTTTCCTAATTTTAAATTCAAATAGTTTTTTGAACAAAATGTCCAGCAATTCTTTCACGAGCGAGTGATCTTTCACACATAAATTATGAAACGGTCGCAATACCTTTACTTCCGATAGGCGATTGCTCATTTCCGATTCGAACCCAACGGAGCGCGCCAAGGGGATTGAATTCCTCAACATGAGTGAGTCCCGTAATCATACGAGGGTCATTTTAAGCTAGAATGGCGTTAGATGCATGTAGATTTACCAACAGGTAACTGCTGAAGTTATTACATACACTATTTGGAAATAAATTTGAAATTGATATTACCTTTCAAGTTGAATACCTATCGTATCTTGATCTTATCTATTTATTACTAGCTGTGCCCCCCGACTTCGTCCGCGTAGTATTTAACGTAACAAAAGTTTCGGGATTATCGGGATAAAAAGTATCCTATATGTTAATCCCGGTTATAAACTATCTGTGTTCCAAATTTCATCCAAATCCGTTCAGTAGTTTTTGCGTGAAGGAGTAACAAACATACATACATCCACACTCACAAACTTTCACATTTATAATATTAGTAGGATTCTGTTCTATGGTCTACATATGTCCGATATAGGTATTTAATATACTTTACACAGGATTAGGTTAGGTGCAAAGGTTTTTAAGCATGTAGGTATAGTAAACAATATGAATTCAGCTTGCCATAATAAAAACAAGATTAGCAATTATATAAATAAACATGAGCCTTAATTTCGATTTTGATTCGAGCAGGAAAACTAGCAAGCGAAATGTGGTGGTACCAGACCCCAACCTCTAATAACAACAATCTGCATTTCCCGAACAATCAAGAGCATGTTCTCTAAAAGGATAGAATAAAACGAATGAACTCTAAAATAGATCCGAGGGGAGCAGGCTGGCAACTAGTAGCTTCCTTCCTGCGTCCATCCGGCGTCGAGTCTCACGCGACCCTTGCGCCAGCGCCGCGGCCCGCGGCACCCGCCACGCCATCGCGGATGACCACCGAACATCATCACACCATACAAGAGGCTCAACCACTCTGTTGGATAATTTACATCGCCAGACTGACAAACCAACTGTATGGTCCCAAACTAAGCAATTCTTGTACTATGGGAACCGTACAAGCTGAGCGATCCCAGTGACACCCAGACCAGGGCAAATTACGAAAAGGCCATTTCCGAAATTTGCCCCGCCGGGAATGGAACCTGCAGCCACCATGTGCGGTGAGCCGAGCGGCCTACGCTCGAACCACTGCGCCAAGTGGTCTTCATAACGAATAACAGACGGCAAATTGATGCTAAACAAGCACGTTCTACATATATGACATTAAAATTTCAAAGAATTCATCTGGCTTATCATTTATTGTTCTCCTATCTCCGAAAATCTGTTGAAAAATCCCACTGAATAAACTGTATAGGTAACTGTTTGTCATAAAATTTCAAGGAACGTATCCAATGATAGGTATCTGCTACTCCATCAGGCTAATCATTTATTCTTCTCCTATCTTCGTAAATCAGTTGACAAATCCCACTGACTAAACTGTATAGGTAACTGTTTGTCTGTATAAAGTTCGCATCAACAATAAAAGCGTGGATTGTCACATTCTTAAATACATTATAATATTGGAAAATTTCAGGGTAACCGCTATTTAAATCTGAGAACTGCTTTATTTGTAATCGCCATACTTAAGTATTGTTTCAGTATTCCACTTTGAGACTCCTAAATCTCCTTGATCGTTTCAGATGTTACTAACAATATTCTTGGAAAATGCAATGTTGGATTGAGGCATTAATTTAATTGGATAAGCACAAAGTGTGACTATGAGATAAACTACACGCAAAGAGCTTTCTTACAGGAACTATTTACAAAAGTAAACAAATTCTCATGCAACGCGTAAACAAACGTAGGAAACTAGCAAACACAGGCGATGCATTCGTTGCTTTCGTCTAACACACCTTGTGTAGCGATGACTGATGTTAAGCAAAAGAGAGTTTTCAAAAATTTAAAAAAACGTGGGAAGTAATAAAGCACTGTGTTCGAAGAAGTTCGTTAATTTAATCCACACAGATAACACAGGGTGTCACCACACCAATCGGTAGACCGTCGATCGATGGATCGACCGATTATAAAAGGAGCAACACTCGATCGATCCTTGATCGATTGGTGCGGCACCACCAATGAGTCTGAAGAAAAGAAGTAGGTACCTACATATTCCATTGTTGACGAATGGATGGATACTAAAAAAGATAAAGTCCCAACTTAATAATAGAGTTGTCTGGTTATTGTCTGAGGAAAATTTATATCACGGTGAATTTGAAAATAACTTATTGTAGGTATTAACTGTTACCTGATATTTGAACAACATCGTTGGAGTATGAAGCGAAAGTCATGATAGATTCGACCAAATATAAAAATAAGTGGTTATAATAACAATGAGAAGTGTCATTTAAGTACCATATTGCCATTGTAATATTATTAGTACGGTAACAAATAATAATAAATGGAAACAAGTCAATTGGCTCTCTTCGAGGGGTGCGCGTACGCAGCTCTGCGCGCCGCCGCCCCGCCCGCGCCGCCCCCCGCGCCGCCGCCGCGCCTCCCCGTCTAGCCACTTGAATTTTTTGCGCCAAGTTACAACTGGCCGTAAATTGGCCGTAACTGATAATTTTGACGTAAACCAGTGGTAGCTGTCCAAATTCGGAGGGAACAAGCCGTTTTATGTCAGTTTTTGTGTTATTGTGATGGATAACATAACTGTAACGCGGATTGGTAGGGTAGGTACCTTCGTATATGCACACAAGGCCCTATTTTTGTTTTTCGAAATAGGCAAGTATTTGACCACACTCTCACCTGATGGTAAGTGACGATGTGGTCTACGGTGGTGCATACTTGCCTAGAAGGTACCTGTTCACTCTCGACTTGAAAACATCCAGGTCATAGTCAACAAAATTTATAATCTGAATATGGAAATGAAAGTTGAGAATTTAATTTAAATAGTTATTATAAAATATAAACAAATCATGTATTTTTGGGAACAAATTAAAAAGATAAAAACACCTTCACGCTTGTATTCACCCAAGGGTGGGCAGGGGTGCATTGCAGTTACATCCACATTTTGCGCATGGTATTTTGTTCCCAATATAACTAAGAGAGAACGAGCCTAGCCAATTTAAAATAGGAATCTAAAAATATAGTTAAGTAATATAGATAGAATGTTACATTACATTGTTGGGAGAACGAGCTTATGCTAGGTAGGTAGGGTACCTATACAAAATTTAATTTCTACATTGACTAAAATGAGTAATGAGTTCAAAATCAGAACAAGTAGGTACAGTTATTTTATCATATGTGAGCGAGTAGTTACTGTTAAAATGTGTTCCAGCAACTATTCAAAACAAGTAGGTAACAAAAGAATCCGGAATGTGTTAACGAACCAGTTTATGCACATGGTAGGTACCTCAGAACTATTGTCCTTTTGTAAACCCATTTACTTGTCAAGAAGCTGTCAGGGAATTGTCATTCAAAATAAGTGCTAGCCTACAGGCTAGCACTTATTTTGAATGACAATTATAATAGCACTGTAGTGCTAGCGTTGTAAATGTAAATATTCATAATCTTAATACTATGTATTTATCGCATGTTTTGGAAGCAGTATTCATTAAATACCTTATATCTTATATCTTATATGAGGTCACTGTGATTTGGTTATCGTGCTGCAAATATAAATATAAATAATTCACCTACCTACCTAATAGTGGCTTTTGCCGTGGCTGCGCAAGCGCAACCCTCGATATTATTCTGCAGCTCGATGTCAAACGGACACATCCTGATGATATCTTATCCTTTTCCTATTCAATATTATAAGCCCCCTTAAATTGGATCAGTCGTCAAACGAAGACATAACCTAACTAAGTATATAAAATAATTTATGTCTTATGCCCTATTTCAGCACAATACTTTTTCAAATAAAACTAGATATTTTAAATGTCAAGAAGACGTACTTCTGCTGCAACCGAATAAGTATATTTAATAATCAGAGAGACCGGGGGACACAAAATGTTTTCAAACCGCGCCTACACCATGATAGCGCTCAGATTTCCGCTACAAAATCGTAAAAATGGGTTACCCAATACTGAGAGAATATAAAATATACAATAAACAGGCTTATCGGTTCATTGGGTTTTACGACTCGCGCATGCGTAGTTATGATCCATCACTTTTGACTCCTATTAAATATGCCTCAGATGCAGTCATTGCCCACTACGAGATCTACTTACTATGCAATTGTAAACAAACTTGGGTGGTAATGATTGAAAAACTATTACCTATGTAACTGAATGATATCAGGGACCTACTCGTATTTGACGAGTTACATTATTAAACAGTGTCAGTGACGGGTGAAAATGCGATAATTCGTGTTTCATGAGCAGCGACAGGTGATAGGTAAAACTCAACAAATTATCAGTGACAATCCTACTAATATTATAAATGCGAATGTTTGTGAGTGTGGATGTATGTATGTATGTATGTATGTATGAATGTATGTATGTATGTATGTTTGTTACTCCTTCACGCAAAAACTACTGAACGGATTTGGATGAAATTTGGAACACAGATAGATTATAACCGGGATTAACATATAGGATACTTTTTAACCCAATAATCCAATACTACGCGGATGAAATCGCGGGGAACAGCTAGTTCACCAATATTATGCTCGAGAAACAGATAATTGTAACTTGTTTGTCCATTCTTGACAAATTGTCAAGTGTAAGGCCTAAGCCCTCTATTTCACGACTATAGGCGACGACAATTTTTCATTTATTTAGATAAATATGTCATAGGGACCTATTAATTGCATACTTTATTCTAACTACAAGACAATGATACTTAAGGGTACCTGCATTTTATTACACTAGTATCTATTTACATGCCTATTGTGGCTAGAATTTCAGAATATATACAACTCAATTCTCAACTCAATAACAACATCTCTCTTAAATACATTATGTCTATCATAGCTCGAACAGTATTAAAGAGATAAACTCACCTGTTGCACACTACAGTCAGATCCGCAGGTCACATCAAAATGTCCATCACCGGTTCGATTCTGAAACAAAATATTTTTTATAGAACTAGAACCATCGCAGTTAATGAGGACTGGTTTTTAGGGATGTGTTGAACGGAGTCAATCCTGATAACTTCCGTTGCGATACGGTCGGTGCAAGCTCACCGGACCGAGATAATTTGTCCTACCTGTTACAATTAAGGACTGATTCGTAACTGAGATACCATCCGCTGTGTAACATAAATTATATACCTACCTACCTACCTAAGTCCACGTGACGTCCTCTTTTAAATCTAAATCATCTAGTCTAGGTATCAGGATAATTTGTTGCAAAACATCGTGAGGAAACCTGCATGTCTTAGAAAATCTAACCAATTTTCGAAAGACATGTGAAATCCGCTATCCCGCACTGGGCCAGCGTGGTGGATTACGGCCTGAATCCCCTCGTAGTAAGGGGAAGCCCGTGCCTAGGACGTCAAAACGGCAAAATTATTTTATCATTATTATACTGTTTTGACACTCTACACGCGTCAATAAATGATGAATTACGAAAACTTTTGTGGTGATCAGAGTTTGCAATAACCCCTTGGATTTATCTCTTGATACAATCGCGTCAATAAGTGACGTGGTCCGTATGTACCTACCATACGTACCTATATAAGGTACCTACTAGATATCCTAGATCGACTACACTTGCTAGCACTGCTAACTAGGACAAGGTATACTATAGAAGGAAGATAGCCACATTGTTTAATTATTTTATAAAATTTTATCCTGTTCTTTTTGCGAGCGTGTGACCGGAATCGGTTTGGTTGAACTTCGAAGGCTTCAACCCGACGAAATGTGATATCCGCTTGCGGTTTATCACATTTCGGATTTTTTTACTTTTTATAAACCAACATCTGTAGGTAGGTGCTCTATCACACACTCGTCAAGAAATAACAAAATTATTTTAATTCTGTTTATTGTTTCTAGAATCCTAGCTTAAGACAGGATTCTTTGAATTTCAACCCACACGATGTTAAGTTTCTTACTTCACTCATTTCTTGTGTTATATCCTGCATATCCTACTGAAGGCCTCTACCTATAACGTGTCATCTTAATTTGGCAGTTTCTAAACTTAAAACACTGAGGTCACCTATTTTAAGAAGCATTAAAGCCAAGGCCAAATAGATGTACCATACAGTGTCTTAAGAAATATGCAAGAACTTATCCAGACCAAAAGACATCAGAGTTGTTTGGGGACGCCGATCTATATATAGAATGTGTGCGTTGATTACAGTGGATCGCTAATCGTCGACAATTACTTAGTTGTGCGTTGAACCTGCACAGTAGCCGCCGCAAATAAACCACACATGAATGAGGATCGTCGTTTTAATCTTCGACCCAAACACTATTATTTATTGCAAATTTTATCAATTACCGCGTCAAGCATACCTCACTCTTAAGATACGCCCAGTAATTAACACCCTTTGAGTAAGTACACCCACTTACTATATTATTTTGTTATCAATCAAAGTAGTCAAATAAATATTGATTAAGAACTTATTAAAATACGGATGGTAGCTCGCAACTGTAGCCAGACATTGAAAGTAAAATTGTATAATGAGCGAACCTGGAACGGGCATTTTTCATTGCATCGAGCCACAGCTTCCGCTCCAAATTTCTCGGTGATGGAACTGTAATCGCAACCAATTGACCGAGCGGACAAAGCCAATCCGACCAGCGACAACACTAGCCATTTGTGCCAATTCAGCGGCGCGCTCATTGTGCCCGCGGACCAGCGCCACCGTCGCTGAATTCACTCCTGCGCACTATCTTCACCGGAGCCACACATCGCACTTATTGGAATATCTCATGTTTACTTAAAATTTTCCCTACATTTATACAGCATTTCTGTGTCAAATACCAGTCGATTAAAATTAGCGTAAATTTAAAACTTTAACAAAATGTTAAATTGTTAGTAAATGTGTCGGGACCGCGATATATCCTCGTAGTTTGAAAAGCGCGGCAAGTGGGACTGTTCGGTGCGCGTACGCAGCGAAAGCAAGTCATGTACTGAGTCGCGCGGATGCGCCCGTCGCGCGCCGCACGCGCTACGGGGACGAGGACGCAACGTTTGGGCGCTACGGCTATTATGTCTTTAGCCCCTACCTGCCGTGTACATTATGGCACTTGTAGCCGATTTATTAGTGCAATCACTTCGTTACTTAATTTACGGTCTTGCTATAGTAACGCAAAAAATCTTTCATCAACACATACAAATCTGGTTCCATTATTCATTTTAATAATGTTCAACCGCTTTGAAATACATATAAACAGTAAAACAGACAACAATAAAGACCGCAGCGATCGGAATATTACTATGCTTGGAACAGTAGAGTTCTAGAAGAGAAGGTTCTGTCGTATAGTTTGAACCACTTTCGTATTTTTTTTTATTGTATGTTCAACGCTTTCTTCCTCAATCGAGGACTTTTGAAAATTCTTTTCTGTAAGGGTTTCCTCCAGGTAGACCCATTGAAAATTCATCAAAATCGGTTAAGTAGTTTGAGAGATATGGATTATTTACGGTTACCGGCAATTCAATAAATAATTTATCACAAAAAATAATTAAAAAAAAAATCATTAAAAAATTAAACCGCCTTCAAAAAAACTTGGGTCCACTAAAAAGCTTGAAAAAACTAGGGACCTTATCCCTAATAGTCCCTAGCTATTTCTAACGTTTTAGTGCAAGCAGGCTTTTATAAGTCGATATAATTAAATTTATTATAATATTTTCAAGAAATTTTGGGAATTTTGAATTTTACAGTGTTACATTTTCATACAAGTTACATAGCATACCATTAAAATTATTGTTCCAGTTTATCTCCACAGCAGCCTCACTGAATCCCGGAATGTCTGCGCTACCATTGATGGTATATTATTGATGTTAAGGGCAAAGGAAGATAGGCCTCGGTTTTAAATTGATCATAATAAAATCTTAAAGGGGATTTTGACAGGGACAGGAGTAGTTGACCTTGTTGATCCTGATCCTTGGAACATGTTTTATGACGCCATATATCAGGGTAAGGACCAAGGCTGGCGCATTGCATGAGTTTGATACGAGATCTCCAAGCGCCGTTACACGAAGCATTCAATTAATTTAAGTAACTACATATCCAACCGACTTCCCACGCTTTTGGCTTTAGCATCATTCCATTCTGTATATGATTTCTAATGAAATAACAGCAATAAACTTCTTAGACAAATAATTAGGAAGGTTGTTGTCTGGATCTGACCACCCAGAAATCCTAGCCAGGCAAAACAATCTAAGTTATTTAGGTTAGCTTTATTATTTTTAAGACCATCCGGAAACCTTAGGTAGCCAAAAATATTATTTCTATATTGAAATGGCTACGGAACACTTGGGCAGTTTTTCTAATGAAAATTTTGCATTTAACATAAACAAACTTAAAAATCGCGCCATCTTTGTATAATTATTGATATTTCTAGATACTTAATTTAGATACCTCTATAATTATTTTGTTCAAGGCTCGTATACTAAAAGCCTCAGAATACAACAGATAGATGGCGCTTAAAATATTTTGGTTCCTGTACAGTGCCACTAGATTACACCACTTGTTGTTGAGAGCAAAGTTATTCACACAGTAGAATTTTACCATTTACCCAAAGACTACTATTGTATACTGGCATTTACCTACACATTGATAGTGTTACCTATAGTGCTTATCGCCATATTAACGTCATATTTTGTGTTAACAATAGCGATGAATTAACGTCATACCTAATGTACCTACTTATGTGTAAAGACCTACTACATTGCCTTGTTGTTGGATGCTTTTATTTAATAATACTGATTGATATCTACTAGTTATTCTATGGATATTGTAATTGAATGAGACCACACACGTCGTCGCGATGGATTTCAAAATAAAATAATCCACTCTGTACCTACTTACTTACCTAGTTATCTGCTTCGAGTAGATACATAATTAATTTTATTTCACATACCTACTTAATTAGTAGACACATTCAAATTACAATTCGCAGTAGGTGCCTATCTATCACATTGAGCCTGATTCACTCAATGGAAAAGGCGTTTAGGGAAATACACATGGTTTACGTTGGCAGTAATGTAAATAAGTACCTATTTACGTAGCAGTATTGAATATTGATCGATGAAAATGCGCTGACTAGATGGACGACGACCTTAGACCCGGACTAAAAGACATCGACCATGCCTAGGTAGGTATGTGAGTGAACAACAGAGGCGATTCACAATTCATGTGACGTATGTAGTACCTACATGCGTTTAGTGCCGTCTATTTACGTTCGCGTTGGTAGGAGACCTCTGTAACACGCCTGTTCATTTCCAGTCTTCATCCCCACTGAGGAGCCATTCTGCATTGCAATCAAGCCGATCAAATTCCAAATAAATTTTCCGCGAACAAGAAAATAATAATATTAAATAAGGAAACATAATAATTATGTACCTACTTACCAACTAACTTGCGACGGACAAACAGATAGATAATATCGCAAGTAATTGCACGCTAATTGTAAATATCAGATCGCTTAGTAAGTAATCCTGTCCATGATATGTACCTATATGTAGATACACGTGTCGTATAATATAAAATGGATATCGATTCACATCTAATCTGCAATCATTAAATTAAATCGTACCTAGTTCCGTAGGTAATTACTCGTATAAAATACGTACAAACCAACAGACCCATAAGAGCCTATAAATGGATAAGTAAACCAAATCAATTTAGGTAAATACGAATAACCGGTGAATTGAAAAGACTTCGATAAAAAATGTAGCATCTAATAAATAGACTAGCTGTGCCCCGCGACACCGTCCGCGTGGAATGTGGACCACCCTCAACATTTAGGGGTATGAAAAATATATAGTAGCGGATTCTCAGACCTACCCGATATGCACACAAAATTTCATGAAAATCGGTCGAGCCGTTAAGGAGGAGTATGGTAACTAACATTGTGGCACGAGAATTTTATATATTATATAATATAAGATAATTAAGTAAATAAAAATAAATGTTAATTGTACAGTATATATGATAATCTATACAAATAAATAAAATTGGAGTGTCTGTTTGTAATATCAAAATAACACCTTTTCACTAAATGCATATGAAAGTACATACGACACCTATAGAAAAACGCGATTTATAAAATTTTTGTCTGTCTGTCTGTCTGTGTGTTTGTTCCGGGTAATCTCCGAAACGGCTGGACCGATTTTGACGGGACTTTCACTGGAAGATAGCTGATGTTATAAGCAGTAACTTAGGCTACTTTTATTTTAGAAAATCAAAATTTAAAAAAATGGGCCCTGTCGCGCGGGCACAGAATGCGGGAGCGGGCTTTTTTGTTAAGTTAAATTCCACGCGGACGAAGTCGCGGGCTCAGCTAGTACTTAATAAAACAATAGTACCTTCCTATTTAATTACAGTAGGTAGGTACCTGAATAATTTGAATCAATCCGTAGACGATTAAATCACCCCTGTCCTAGATTCTTTCAGCTATATCGAATCGTTACAATTGCTTATTCAACCAAAGCTTTAGTAGGTATTTATTTATACTGAATAGTCGAATATTTTTCATTGAGATACAGTGTGACGCGGGAGATTATCTTATAACAAAACTTGCTCGAGCAACTGTTTTGTGAGGTTGGAGCTCGTTAGAAAGATTAGTTCTGGGCCAGCTCCAAGTTTCGCGACACCACAAGCCAAAGTGCGATCTGTGAGAGTGTTACCGAACCTAACCATATACCTACAAGTATTATAATAGCTAGTATTAATACCTACTCACTGAATACTACTCAGTCGGCGCGAACGCTCTAACAGCTTTATCATTATATGAGTCTATAAGTGAATAAATTTTATTGTTCTTATAAACGAACAATAGTTCATTTTATAATACATTCGCATGCCATATACAAGTAATTCTGCCGCTCTTCATTGGACATAATTAAGATAAAGATTATAAGTGTGGTATGATAATTGTAAAGATAAAGGATTTTATTGTGGTGGATCATAGAAACTGCGTGTTGGAGTAGTAATCAAGTTATTTTCATATTGACTGTGCTAGCTGGATATTGTGTCGGAGCATTTCACAAGAGAGGAAATGGCTACGGACTTAGTTAATTTCAAGGTAAGTAAATTATTTATATTTACACACAAGTAATGAACTACTTGCCCAGGTATCATGTAATTTATGAAATAATTTATATAAGTATCTATAAAATATTATGACTCGCGTGAATGTCAGAATCAGAACACAACAAAATAACTTAAGCACTTCGGACCTAAGGTTCTCCCTTTACAAGACGTTGGATTAAACTAAGGATACAACAATTTGGGACTAGGTATCTCATGCACCACTCGTAGCGATGTGCTCAAATAAAACTTGTGGAAAAAAAAGCGAGGTAACAGCAGGTAACCCTAATAAATATACCAAATGACACCGTTATTTCATAAAATTGAGACCCACATTAAACTACCCATAAGAAAGTAGAAGCAAAGTACCTATACCAAATTGTATACATTGTGTGTATCCTATGGAAGTGATAAGCTTGCTTCCGATCCGGTGGTAGATTTATCCTCGCCACCTCTCCTGGCAGCGACCCAAGCCAAGGTCGTGTCCCTTGTGGCGCCCTTGAGCTAGCTGCCCCCCTGCCCCTCTGGCTGGAGCGCACTTGCGCTCGCCCTCTGTCCGGGTGAAGTTGTTATGGCTACTCTGGCCAACGTCATATAGTCAAATAAAAAAAAAAAAATTTTGATAAGCTTGTGATGTGACAGACTGCGACTGAATGATCTTAGAAGGGTTTATCTATACTAATATTAAAAAGTGGGAAGATATCATTGTTTGTTCCGAAACTACTGAACCGATTTGACAAAATATTTAACTGTTGGGAAGCTACACTCTCCCCGGGTGACATATTATATATATATATATTATATTTTCAAAAAACAATAGCGCTTCTTACTAAAACTCCTATAATGTAACCGTAATGTACCCGTGCGAAGCCGGAGCGGGCCGCTAGTAAAGATAGACAGGGTGTTTTAGAAGCGAAATAATATTTGGGAGTCTGGGCGAGTTTCGGTAAGTATAAAATTATAAAGATTATTAGGTAACTATATTAGGTACTTGGTAATTTTAACATGGTACTTATCTATATAACAACGTTAAATAATTATCATGTAAAATGCGTTCTGTAGAGGATCAAATAAGTATAAATCGGGTTTATGACTTAAGAACCTGCTCATCATGAGTGTTATAGTGTTATCATCCAACAGACTGCCATTAAGATAATTTGAATAAATAATTAGATGTGAAGACACTTCTAATTCTAGTAGGTACCTACAGACCTTTCCATTAATTCTCCTTCTAATACACAATACAACCACAGTGTTTAGTCTAAGAATACAACTATATTTTTTTATAGAATAACTAAAAATCTGTTTTATGTTTATGATAATAATATAGTTAGTAGGTAATATGCTTGTTCCTGTGTTGGGTAATCCCCGGAATGATTGAGGAAAATTATACTGTAGCCTGTACTTACCTACTGCTTAGTCACTGGTGGTAATAAACCTTTGATGGGTAATGTGAGTAGGTAGGTATCTATATACTTACTTACTAATAACGTATCTATATTATACATGTATGTTATAATACTTATAATAAGTGGCAAACAAAACCTAGTATACCTACATTACAATAGGTATGTTACAGTCTTTCATCTAAAGAGTCTATAGATTTTCATTGTTGAAGTAAGTTTTTTCACATCACTGCATCAAAAAAAAACTTCAAGCATAGGTGTCTATAATAATATCAAACTTTCAAACCAGTTTTATCTATTTATTTAATAATGTGAAAATTAGGTATTCACCAACATAAAAATATTTTGAATAAAAGAGCTAGACGATTTATCCATCACACCTAATTAGGATTTTTATAAATGCATTCCTACCGTTTCAAATAACATGTAAATTTGTAGCAACATTGGCGCTCGTGCGCCGCTACCCGCCATAGGGTGACCGTCCACTTAGCTAAAAATATTGTTTTTCAAATATAATTTTCGCCCAAGGTAACGTAACAAGACCAGTTTTGAACTCAAGACTTCTCGTTCGTATTCGACTCAAATCCTTATTTGTTTGTGTACATAGACCTACATGTTACGTTTCTTCCTGTTTATAACACCAATTCTAGACATTAAAGGTTGCATAGATAGGTAGCAAGGTCATCCTGTCGTTTGGAGTTAATAGAATCACTTGTGAAAGTCTTCGTAAATTAACTTAGGAACTTTGTTGTATAACTGTCTGTCTTATGCAATTGGTGAATCGATTGCGAAATACGGACAAAACTTGACCTGTACATTCATAGTTCATAACTATTTATAAATTCTATTTATACATTCGTGCGGGTTCCAAGACAATTTACCTTTTCCCCGGGACTCGTAGAGGGTCAAACCTCGACGTCATTATTGGTCACCATTGTCGATCCTGGCTTACAGGAGTTACAGTGGTGGGAGTGTGTGGCGGGACTAGTCCCATAAAAAAAAACTATTTATAAACCAATAGCGTAGATTACGGTGATTCTAGTGTGGCACGTGCGTTGTCTCACGGACGGCGGCGCGCGCGGCGCGCGGCGGCCGGTGCTCTGTGAATAAAACTGCATGAATGTAATAAACATGCTTGGGGGCACGTCATCGCGTCGTTGCCACACCCGTTGTAATAAGTACCTAAATAACCGTTCCTAATAGCAACACGTACTGTACCGACGCTTATTTGTTATTAGATAGGTAAGATAGGTACCTACCTACGTAATATACCTACTTCATTCATTCTGAAAATAGTTCAAGTAGGTAAGAAGGTAAATACTTAACAGAACCTAGGTTAAAATAACCTAGTAGGTAAGTATGTAGGCGTAGATGTTTTTCATTAGACGTATAGGTAATTTCCCGTATAGGTAGGTTGTCTATTGCCATTACTTATCTAAGATATCATTACCGATATCATTTTGTTTTTCTAAAATAAAAGTAGCCTAAGTTACTGCTTATAACAACAGCTATCTACCAGTGGAAGTCCCGTCAAAATCGGTCCAGCCGTTTCGGAGATTACCCGGAACAAACACACAGACAGACAGACAGACAGACAGACAAAATTTTTTTAAATCGCATTTTCTTTATAGGTGTCGTTTGTACTTTCATATGCATTTAGTGAAAATGTGTTATTTTGATATTACAAACAGACACTCCAATTTTATTTATTTGTATAGATGAGTACCTATAACCTTAATACTAATTTTCAACACCCTAACTTTTTTTACGACACAAACAGTTTTTTTTGCCGATACAATCTTGCATCCCCTATTTTATACACTTAAAGGTGAAATTTTCCGAAATCCTTCATTAGCACATACCTACGGTATAAAAGGTACCTAGTGTCAAAATTTCATGATTCTACCACCAGCGGATTGAGCTGTGCGTTGATTCCTTTGCAAAAAGTATCAAAATATGTGACATAAATGGCCATATCTCTTGATTGCATTGAGTTAGAAGCTAATATTTTAAACCTCCAAGAGACCATAGCATTTGATATTCATTTCAACTTGATTACTCTATAATAGCTATACGTTTCAGTGAAAGAGGGTCTTGTTAGACAAACAAAAAATTTACTAAATAAAAAGGTTTGTATTTTGTTCGAATTTCAATCAATTTTTTAGATAGGTAGGTATATAATTTAATTCTATACTCGATAGGCACTCATCCAAAACCCAAGTATTATTTAGAACCTTTGAAACACCTCCTTGCAAGAATAAAATAAAAATACTTAAGTAGGTAGGTATTTGGTAAGTTATAAAATCTTAATTTGTTGGTCAAATTCATAAAGTCCTAGGTCCTAGGGTACCTATATCAAGTATACACAAACATTGATTCGGTTGATGGCATTACTTATTAACACTAATGGCGACCTTTAACTTATTTATATTAGAAAATAATGTGTTTTTCGTGCGTATAATTAAGAGCTCATAATCGTTGAAACAATTAATTAATTGGTGAAAACAATTAATGTTATAGCTGCCTACGTTCAAATAATATTGAGTTGTTTCCACAAAACCTATCAATAACTGATAGGTTGGTTGGGCATGAAAACACAATGTATCTCTCAAGTAATACATATTATATAAAATAAGATTGTTTATCTGATTGTTTATCAATCTATTTTGTTAATTACTTATGAAATATTTTTAATATTGATATGGCCACTATAAGATGTTGTTAGGTTAGCTCGTTACGTAATAACTTAAGAAAGAAGGTCCCCTAAATAGGGACTTAATAAAGTAACCGACTTGGTATATGGATCTCACAACTTTTTACGGTAGAAGAACTGAGTTGCGAGACCTGTTTTTTCTACAAGTTTTGTTTTTGATGGGATCTCATTTCTTTTTGTCAATATTTTTCTTTCTTTCATGGAAATATCGGGCAATTTAGTCTACTTAATAAGTTAATACTTTTTTGCCGGATTTTGGTACAATTCATATCATAAGTAAGACATGTCCCATTCTTGCTTTTTCATTCCGTTAACCATTTTACAAGTTATCTTTGAACATAATTATATCTAGGTATCTATCTACACCTATTATTCCGTTCCATTATTATATTATCTACACTAATAATATTATAAAGAGAAAATATGTGTATTTTTGTAATTATGTATTTTGTATTTATATATGTATGTAACTAGTAAGCTCAAAAACTACTGAACCCATTTTAAAAAAAAACACCGTTAGAGTGCTACATTATCTCTGAGTAACATAGGCTATATTTATTACTAGAAAAGATTAGGGATCCCTACTAAAACTTCAATAATGTAACCCAAGGTGTAATTTTTTTTGCCATAAACTGTCTTTCATCGCATGCGCTACGGAAACTATTAATAATAGAACAAAAAAATGTTCTACAATAAACTATACTATATCTACAAAAAACTACTTTTTTACATTTTAAAAGTTGATAGAAATGCTGACCAAAATCAGACCATGTTATCTATACCTTAGTACTAATCCTTATCTAAATGCGCCGTGGCCGGGCACCGAATTACGGGAGAGGGGTGTGCACATCTATGAAATAGGTTAAGGCAGTTCTTTTCAGAACTACTTAGAAATTTACTCTGAATGTCCACCCGTGCAAAGCCGGGACGGGGCGCTAGTACATAATATACAGGTACATTGATTCATTAACTGCAAATGTAACTTTATATTAATCCTATATCCTATACATTTATATGGGACTAGCTGAGCCCGCGACTTCGTCCGCGTGGAATTTTGATTCTTTCTTAGGGGATGGCTACGTCATAGTAGCTTTATACATGCAAAGTCTCAGCCCGCTCGGATTAAAATTCACAAAGTTTCATACAAACTTTCATCCCCTATTTTGTCCCCTTGGGGGTGGAATTAATAAAATCCTTTCTTAGGGGATGTCTACGTCATAGAAGCTTTATGCACGCAAAGTCTCAGCCCGCTCGGTTTAAAATTGACAAAGTTTCATACAAACTTTCATCCCCTATTTTATCCTTTTGGGGGTAGAATTAATCAAAATCCTTTCTTAGCGGATGCCTACGTCATAACATCTACCTGCATGCCAAATTTCAGCCCGATCCGTCCAGTGGTTTGGGCTGTGCGTTGATAGATCACTATGTCAGTCAGTCACCTTTGAGTTATATATATATATAGATTACGCAGTTAAAGTTATTTATGCAGTTGGTGTATCTAGAAAACTGGACCGAAATTACAAAATCATTAGTTTTTCCTTGATTTATACAATAAACACTCATTGTATTCCACATTAGAAGCTTCTATGTCTGCTAGAAGTGCCTTAGAGTTTTGATGATCGGTCAGTCGGTCAGTCAGTGACAAAATTAAGAATTTTGACTAGTTATAATTCTTAAACTACTGGTTCAAATTGAATGAAATTAGAAATATACTGTGTTTATACAATGCCTGCATGGTTACTGAAAATTCAGGGTTCTAGTTTTATCCACAACGAAGTTATAGGGGGTCGAAACGGCCTGAACCGCTTCGAGAAAAGATGGTACGGACGTGCCGTGCTCGACTTGGTGGTGCAGATGACGCTATGCTAACGAAAATTTTCGTTGTTGTTAATAGGTATGACTTATTTATGCCTAATATTGTATCAATGTAGCCAAGGATACGCTCGAAATTTTGCAGATATTTAGTACCCCCACTGTACAGGAAGATATGCCTGGGCCTAAGACTGATTATCTAATAGAGTATTCAAAATGACTGTGGGAGTATCCCTGATGATGTTATGCAATCTATAGGCAATCAGAAAGTTTCCAAAGAGGACCAAAAAAAGAAAATGTGTGGATTTTGAAACAGAAAGGGTATACTATTTTTTCTGCAACTTTAAGTACTTTGTAAATCTAAAACTATCGGCTTTGTGGGACAGTTGAAGTACTAAGGGTTATGTAGACTTATGAAATCTGTCAACAGCTGTATCCTTATAACACCTTTTGTTTTTCAAGTTTCCTCCAAAGCTGATAGTTTTGAATTACAAAGTTAAGTTTTGAAAAATGTATACTTCAACTACTTCTGTTTCAACCAGTAGAATACCATATGAGTGTTAATTTTGGGAAGATTACTACTGTAATTTTTTGTCCCAATATGATAGGGATTCGAGCCATCGTTCACATGTCTTTCGTTGTTCTTCACTTTTATAATTTGATGTTTTAGTAATATAGATAGGTACACTAAATTGAAGGTCATTTGGTTATAAGCCTCAGATCTTGCCCGTATGATAGGTACCTATAAGCCAACCAACTGGTCACCAATTGCCTCAACCAGCTACTTTCCCAAATCGCTAAAAATGCAATGGGAGCCTGGAACCCTGGTCCCAGCGTCCTCAAACGGCTTAAACATTATACCTATTCGCTTACGCAATATTGCATGAAGGGCATCACGTGAGGAAGGCATATCATATCGTAGCGAGTTGAGGCGGGGCGCGGGAAGAACGGCGGGGGGCTGACGTCACGTTCGCGGCGGCCGCGGGGGAGCGGCGAGGCCGAGGGTGTGGTGCACATGCGCCGCCGGCGGCTTCCCAAGGTGACCCTCAACTCGTCGGGCAAGTGTTCTGCGCCGCTCACGGGCCGCGGCACTATAATTCGTTCCTTTCACTTCTGCACGAGTTAGCGGTCACCAATTCCGGTATTTGCGGATAGAACGCGGATACAATATTTTCCTTGTGCCCAGTTGAATTTATGACAGCACCCTGTGGACGCCAACGTTACTCGTTCATCATCTTTTATCGCAGTCATCGCGACTGACAAGACGAATCGATATGCGACAAGCACGAGATGTCGTGAGTATTATATACAAAGACAAATATTTGAACATCATTGAATTTTTCCAGAAAGTAAAGGAATACAATACTATTTTAAGTGATAGTAGCACTTACTTGTTCGTGAGACCGTAGTTTATTGTACTACCTATACCACTTCTATGACATCTTCATTTTTACTAATTGCGCATCCAATCAGCATGCAATATGGGCATTCAGACATTATCATTTTTAAAGTTATAAGATTTAAGTATTTTTAGAATTAGAAACATAAACAGCTAACTTAATTTTATATTCGATAACATTACAAATCACAAACAAACAAATAACAGTCGTCATCCTTCGATACTTTGATCATACGGAATTGCCTGGACAAACTGTAAACATATTAATTATGATGGCTATTTTCCTCTACTTTAGTTTATACTTTGGGGATCCCCCCTATCAGCATAACAGTGAATCACTTTTTGATTTCTAAATACCTACGTAAACCATAATTTCCTGGGTAAGTTAGCAATATAGGAGCAGTTGTGTAACTGCGCGTGAAGCCCTATGCTCATACATGATATATTTTTTATTACGTTTAGCAACTTGGGATTCAGATACTTTTAAAAAGAGCTATTAATTCACAAAACACCATTACTTATTTATTTATTACATCACTTTTTACATTACCAGATAGGTAATCAAACGTTATTAATTCGAGACCATAATATTGAAAATGAATATGGAACGCAGGTAGCCTACAAAATAAAATAACATAGGTAGGTACATTTTGTAATAAAAAATAACCAATAAAGCTACATCTACATTTTTATTTAAGTTTTATTTTTTGGAAAAACTTAAATAATCGCTTGTTTCCACCCTGCATAACTTGAAAACTAATTGTAAAACGCAATAAGCCGGTATGGATGGCATTTTAAGAACTGACATTAAATTTATACATACACACCTACCTAGATACTTATAGGAAAAATTAACATATTTATAATACCTAGTAGTGATTAGTGATATTTTGCAGATAAAACCAGTTACAAGCGGTAAACATAGTATGATAATCTGTTCGTCATGAATTCTGTTAGCAGTTGTCAAGGTTATAAAGATACTAGCCGACCCGACGGACGTTGTCCTGTCAAAAAGTTCGATAAATTTATTTTGTGATCGTTTTGCGAATTTGTTGGGAAATGCTGTTAGAACATTGTCAAAATGAGAACCCGCTCTCCTCTTCCCCGTAAAATTATTGCAAAAAAACATGAAACACGTGTTTATTTATGCTATGTGGCCAGTGGCCACCCTGCATACAAACTTTCACCCCTAACTTTACACCCTTAGGGGATGAATTTCATTACTTTATACATAATTTCAATACAAACTATAAACCCTTAGGGTTTGAATTTTCAGAAAAATCTTTTTTAATTTTTTTTTCTGTTTTGTTCACGTAATGGCTGCCTTAAGCGCATCACTTGATGCGATTAGCAACGAACAGCAGAAAATGTACTGAAACATTCTTCATATCAACCTTTAATTGCGGTCGTTTAAGGTCAGAATTAAATTTTATCATTTTGATGAGATTAGAGATACAAAATGAATCGTGAATCGCAATGAAACTGCTATCTGAATGATACGGTCCTTTATCAGCTATTCAAGTTGAAGTAGAATGATAATGCTGTCTAGCCAGCGCACCATGATTTGTATGTTTTTAAGAAATAGGTGTATCTACCTTAGTAGTTAGTTAAGATATCTGATGATAACTTGCAGGAATATTCCGCAAGCGGTTATTGTATGTAGGTACTTTATGTTCGCATAGGTAGGTACATACTTACTTCATTACGTCTATGTCAAACGTGGCAAAATATAAACTTTCGCGTTGCGTTGTCATCGTCACGACGATACGCTACTCAAGCAGATATCAAAAATAAACAGACACACTATGCCAAGAAAATGCTTCAACGTGCGTTCGTCCTGACGCGAAGCAAACCAACTTTATTTATAGACATACTTCAACAGTACATAACGGTGTGTACTAGTTCATAAATACTTACAGTCCGTTTTTTACATAGATACGCTGACAATAAATTATCTCCGTAGGTACACTAAATCGGACTTAGCGATTTTTTCTACATTGAAGAAATTACTTCAAAAAACCTTACCTTTGTTTTAGATTTTATATTAGAAAATCCAAAGAAGTTTTAATGGGCTAGACGAAGCCAAGCAGTCAGTCAGTATGGATAGGTTACCCTAACCTAACCTATCACGCACACACAGATTTATAGGGACATTAATAGCTTCGAAAATACAAAACAAAATCAAGCGTACTGTGTCAACTGTGTGAAGTGAACTATAGGTACTCTCAATTAAAAAACTTTCTGAAATAAATACTTACCTACCAACTTATCAAAACATATTAAAAACAACTCAATAACTAAAATATTTTAGGTTGTTGTTCCGATTATTTTGTATGACCACCCATAAATCCTACCCAGGCAGAACGTCGTAGCACCAGAGTGTGGGAATAAGTACAATTTCAAAGTTTATCGACTTGAAATAGGTAGACCAAAAAAAAGTATACTTAGTAAAAGATTCCCATAAGCGAATAAGCATATCAACCGGCACACATTCAAAATTATCAAGTCACTATACATAATACAATTGTATTGTAATTGGAAATTGTGGAATGTGTATGACGTCAAGAACGAGCCCACGCGCGAGCCAATCAGATTCGTACACTGAGAGGCACGCCTTGGGGAAACGTGATAAATGTAGTTACCTACTTTAATTTAAAAACAAAACTCAAATGGCACTGTAAAATATATTTCACCCTGCAAGCATTTTCAAATCATTTCTAGGTCTAGAACTATACGTCATTGTTAATTACTATTTCCGTACCTAAAAAATTCGTTATTCACATCAATACAAATATATTCCCGCCCTGCTCAAACGTAGTATTATAACTTTTGTAAAAGCGAGACAACAGTAGTTATCGTAGCTTGGATCAAAAAGGCCGCGCGCGTGTGTGTGAGCGTGTCGGACGCAGGGCTGACGGCAACGTCCGCTGGTAGTTGGTCGTATTCCTCATTTTCTTGCGGATCTGGCGAGACGTGTAGAATTCAATACTACAAAACGTTCGCAGTGTTACATATTATAAAATTAAAGTTTTGATATAGTGATATAAAATGGGTGTCGTTATAGACAATTTACCTCTGGTGAGTGTATATTTTGACTTATTGCAAAATGTATTACTAAAGACCCGGCGTTTCAAATTGGAAAGCAACGGTGGTGTTGTAATGACCGCTTTGACCTTGTGAAACTCGCTCGCGATAATGAATAACTTGCACGTATGTCTGCAAGCATTGCTGCATTCATTACAACTGCTCCTATACTGTGAAGAGATCATGTTATAAGAAATGCTAAACTAAAAAGATGACAGCGTTAGACTAAATTAGAGTAGAATAAATAATTACCTGGACGATATGATTTTCCTAATATATTTCATTGGGCTCAACATTATTAATTTGTAAATCGAACAAATGTACCTTAATCATTGATATGTTATGTGAAAGACACATAATAAATGTTGGAATATTGTATTTTTTTGTGAAAATATCATGAATGAGAAGCATCAACAAAAAAATTACAAATGACCGGTTACAAGGTCTGCTAAAATTAGCTGCTCGTTTCTTTCAAAGTCAAGCAATCGAACATTATTATTTATTGTTTTATTTACTATATTCTTCAGATTCGCGAAGAATGCGAAGTCCTACAAATGACGGACAAACAAATCAAGGAGATAATGAGTAGACTACACAACGATGTGGTCAAAGGACTTGGAAAAGATACACATGAAAATTCAATAGTCAAGTGTTGGAACACCTACATACAAGATTTACCCAACGGGAAAGGTAAATATCGACAGTTATCAATCGATTCTGTTCAATATTTTAGGACTTATCTATATCATTTCTTCGTCCCTTAGGACTACACTGAGTAAATAATTTATTCATTTGCAGAACGCGGTAAATTTCTGGCTTTGGATTTAGGAGGAACTAACTTCAGAGTTTTAATAATAAATTTAGGTGAAAACCACTTTGACATGCAGTCCAAAATTTATGCTATACCAAATCACATTATGACCGGTACTGGTATAGCTCTATTTGATCATATAGCCGAATGTTTAGCTAATTTTATGAAGGTAATTATGTTTTTGAGGCATTGTTAGAATTTTAGTCAATCTTTAAGAATATGACTTTACCAAAGTTTTATTTTATTTAGGAACACGATGTGTATGAAGAAAGGCTTGCACTTGGTTTTACGTTCAGTTTCCCGCTTAAGCAATTGGGACTCACAAAAGGTATTCTTCAGCGCTGGACTAAGGGATTCTCTTGTTCTAATGTGGTTGGCGAAGACGTAGTGCAGGGACTCGAGGACGCTATTGCTAGACGAGGTGTAAGTACTATTTTGTTTAATTTCAATTTGACAGTTTTGATTCTTACCATTCCACATTACCAGAATGTAACTTATTCCCTAAGAGAAGATTTATTGCATTACCTAGTAATCTCTTGCCGAAATAGGACATGATTGCAGAATAGCATGCTAGTAAGATCAATTATTTATATTCCCGGAGACATGCATAGATAGATTGCCCATTATTCTCATACGGTTGTATATGAAATTTGTACCATAGCTACGCAAGGCAACCCCTTTTACGTCTCTATAAGTCTTAGACTTGCTGTGGCCACGTTTTACCCACAAAGTTAACTAAATCGACGCACCAGTCGCCTTTAACTAACGTCGGCAACAGTTTTTTGGTGTTCTGATTGACGCGATTGGCCCACCTTAGCGGGTCTATTTGTGCTACGTGCAAGCCGTGCTGGCCCAGTCACAAAGTGAAAAAAACAAACAATTTTTACAGGACATTTCCGTATATCTAACGGGCATCCTCAATGATGCAACTGGCACTCTAATATCGTGTGCACATAAAAATGCAAATTCCCGAATAGGGGTTATACTTGGTGAGTTGATGATGATAGAAGCTCTCTGATAGCAACGTAAGGCATGATTTATGGAGTCAAGAATAAGAGAGCAAGTAGAGTCTTTCAAAATGAGTACCAACTCTGGATTAATGTTCATTTAAGACTTGCGGTCTACTTGATATAATAATAAGAAAAGTAAATATATTTATATATTCCACTAAAACTTATTTAGAGGACGAAGAAGCTGAGACTGCTTTGTTTTGAGTCTTTTCTTTTCAAAAAGTATGCTGTCATACATTCATTAGTATTCTTGATTTTTAGCATAATGTTAGAAACTACTTATCACGCAACGTACTTTTTTGCAAGTATAATTGAATATTTAGCTACGATAACAGAAAAAAAAGCAATTTCAGATTTGCGTTAATTTTGTAGTCATCATGAAGTGTCCAAAATATTTACAATGGAAGTTCCATATTTTATAGAATCCAGTTAATACAATTCAGCTCAGATTTTTATTTTTATTTTGGCAAATTCTAAAATTAGCACCAATAGCAGCAATAACCGTTCTTAAAATAGCCATGATCCAGGGTGTTCTTATTTGAAAGTCTTTACATACCAATCATCTTCAACCTAATAATAAATACAGCCCTTATCATAAATTTTCACACTCCCTTCTTAATGCATGTTTTCTTACTCTTGTAGGATGTAAAAATTGACATATGCGCTATATTGAACGACACCACGGGAACATTGATGTCATGCGCATGGAAAAACCACAACTGCAAAATAGGACTCATTGTGGGTAGGTTAACCTAATCTCTATATTGCCGTGTGTCACTGCCGCTTAACTGTCATCATATGCGTATATTTACCTGTACAATACTAAAAGCAGCTTCTTCGCAATCAATTACACTACCATCAACGTCATATACGACTCATATTATACAATTAGTATAACTAAACAAAATAGTCTTATTTGAATTTCGACCACTACTAAACTGCTAAATTTTATCGTTTCGTTTATACCAAGCTGATCAACCCAATGCCCGCGAACGAACTTTAAATTGACCGCGCAAACAAGTTAGAAAATTCCAGCCAAGCTGAAAAAATGTTGCATACTATCAGTGGGAACTGTTAGTGGCTTGTCGAAAATGACTGAGTAGCCTATTTGGCCTGACTGTTAAAAAGTTGGATCAGCCTTGGTTTAAACTGTTCCGTGTTATAAAAAAGTCGTAGTAGCATCATTTCCACTTACACCGAGAAATACATTAGTGTTTAAAATGTTGAACCTTAATACATTATGAGCTACGCTTGCAGTGAATAACCTAATTGTGAATTATTTTGCTTTAACTGGCGCTAACAACCTACCTACTCATCAAATGAAATTACTTACCAAATCATACCATTTATAAATGCAGGTACCGGCAGCAACGCTTGTTATGTAGAGAAGACTGAGAATTGTGAAATGTTTGATGGTGAGCCCGGGAAGCCAGAACTTGTCGTCAACACAGAGTGGGGCGCGTTCGGCGATGACGGAGCCCTGGACTTCGTACGCACAGAGTTCGACCGTGAGGTCGACACCAACTCCATCAATCCTGGAAAACAAATGTAAGAACAATAAATAAGAAACGTTTATACTTACATCTTTTCTTATAATAATACGGAAAATGACACAATATGACGTAGTAACCTTTATACGTACCTATATGTTTGATTTATCCTTATTTTATTCACGTTTAAATACTGTTGACACAACAACCTAGGCTGATATTCATAAATCGATCTCGAATCGGTATAGCTGATCAATTAGATATTTTTTGTCAAGTAGGTAGGTAGCTTTTAATTTATAAATTTTGACCAAATTTATAAATTTAAAATTTTTATTCTTGAATAATATAATCAACATTAATTTTTATATTTCAGACAAGAGAAAATGATATCTGGCATGTACCTAGGCGAGCTGGTGCGTCTTGCATTGGTGAAATTTACCCGAATGGGCCTATTGTTTGGTGGACGTGGATCAGACCTTTTGTTCGAGCGAGGCAGCTTCTACACAAAATACGTTTCGGAGATCGAATCAGACAAACATGGAGATTACACTAGCTGTATGGAAGTGCTCGAAGAACTAGGTGAGTGTTTCTAAGGAATATCTGGTTTCTTGTTCATTAAATATATGTCACAGCCGACTAGCTTAATTCGCCGTTCAATTAACAGCCTAGCCACTTTACTAAACAGCGCCGTTCAACTAGTGGCCTGAATGATATTCAGCCAATTGATCAAACAGCTGGGCAAATGACTTGGATCGATGACGTTTAATTACTTGCCTAGCCGTTTAATTGCTTGCCTAGCCGTTTAATTACTTGCCTAGCCTGTTCAATTCAATTTAGTTCCACTTTCTGCCACCTAGCGCCGAAACTCACCAAACTGTCATATGGCGTCGGCAAAAAACAACTTTGATGGAATAATTTTATTACGTACTTAGGTATTTTACGAAATTATTTTGATCCACCGAACCTACTTGCCGGTTGGGATTTCTGTGGGGTCATAAAAAAATAACCGTAACCTAAACCCATCCGGGTACACTGCTTGGGTAGGAAGTAGGCGAAAAAGTTTTATAGTACTTAAATGTCAACCAGTTGCCTAAGCATTAGCCAGCCAGTTTATTAAATGTTGTATGTAACAGACGATACGGCTGAATATTTATTCAGCCCGCTAGTTGAACGGCGCCGTTTAGTAAAGTGGCTAGGCTGTTAATTTAACGGTGAATTAAGCTAGTTGGGCTAGTTGGGTTGTAGCTAGCTGCGACATATACATAGAATAACATTAAAACAATAAACAAATAATAAACAATAACTACGAATATTCAAATAATCCAATGTTGTTCGGCGCACAGAGTAACTCATCTGCCGTGCAACGTTTTGTAAAGTAGTAGAATCGTATTTAATAATAAACGTATTTGTTATCTAACTTAATAATGAAAGGTCAACATATTAAATCTTATACGAAACATTTAATGTCATAGCGAGTCACAATCAGTTTGTACTGTCAAAGTTACGGACGTTACTATCAGCAATAACACCCCTCTGTTTTCGTCTGGGGTTAAAAAGATAATGCACAACACAGAGATGCACACCATAGTATGTTTTTGCCTTCGTCATGGCTAATAGGGTCTTGTTTTAATAAATACATATATCACATATTACACCGAGAACGACGGCAGTTATTCCGGGAACTTATGATTATTTTCGCTTAAGAATACCTTAGCTGCTTCCTCATCAACATCAACTTTGCACGGATCTGGATATTAATAATTTTGCTAGGAACACCATAATGATCCTTTCAAAATCTTATTATATTTCATTGTGTAGGAACATCATGACCATGTGGAAGTCCCAATGAAATTTTGCTTTGGAAAGTCCCAATTTCGTAAAGTCAATTGTGACTCGGTGAACATGATATTATAAATAGGCTACACTTTTAAGATAACCATTTAATAAAACGAACACTGACTGACTGACAGACAACGTAGAGCCTAAATCGGTGTGCCTAGAAGCATGCAACTTTTCAAAGGAGTTATTTTATAACGTAGGTGAGCACTAAGAAAGGATCATTGAAAATCCACCCCATAAGGTGGTTAAATACGAGATGAAAGTTAGTATGGAAGTTTGACCGGGCACACAGTTTGTCTCATTATAAATAAACTTCCAGCTACTTATCGCATATTAATCAACATACAATATAAATCCACATGTCATGTATTTCGCTCAGCTAACACGGTGTCCATGAAGTTTAAATTTACAATACAAGAATATAATTTATGAGCCAATATTCTTACAAAATTATGTTCTATGAAAGCGAGTAAGTTAAGTATTTGCATCGGTCTTGTTAGTTATGTTATTATGTTAATGATATTCAGAAATATTGAAATGAGAGTCAATAATACAGTCGCCGATGAGGATATGAGTTCCAAGAAAATAAATACCAAAGCACCTAATTAAATAAAGAATTTTGGAATAAGCACGCGTTTCAATGAATTAGTAATTGCATTTCGCCGAAAATCACCTTGGCTAGCACGAATTCATGTGCCCATATGTACGTAGGTACCCAGTTACAGATTCCATATACGAACACATAATCTCTTTGAAAATAAAATTAAATAAAAAGCTACTCTTACTGCAACGCATTAAATTACAATGCTCGCGCAGCGCTGTGTGCCTCAAATTATATTTACCCACAAGGGTCTCTCATTCTATTGCGTATTTCTTAAATTTCGGACTCGCGACGACGCGACGCATTGAGTGGGTCTACCAAGGCGAAGCCGCTAATATCACTAACGTTCGGTGCGCGCCAGGCCCGACTAGGTACCATTAATGTATGTTAAGAGCCGGTAATGTTTGTCCTCAGGTCTATCGCACGCGTCCGAGTCGGACATGGCAGCGGTGCGCTACGTGTGCGAGTGCGTGTCGCGGCGCGCGGCGCACCTGGTGTCCGCCGGCCTCGCGGCGCTCATCAACAAGATGAACGAGCCCCACGTCACCGTCGGCATCGACGGCTCCGTCTACCGTTTCCATCCGCATTTCCACACACTCATGTGCGAGAAGATCGCGCAGCTCGTGCGGCCCGGCTTAAAGGTACGTGGACAAACAACTGACTACCTACCTACCATTTTAACAATAACAACTATCTATTGCACTACTTGGTACCATATTATGTATTAAGCAAGATCACGCCGCAGAAATTATACCCTCGTATTAGAAAAATATTACTAAATTATGATGGCAAAATGATGGCGCTCACTTTCAATTCAGAGAAAATGACGTGGCTTTTGTATTATACCTACAAAAACATAACGTTTAATTTTGGCAAGCCCCTCCACCGTACCAAAACAGAAAAAAGAATGAAAAAGCACGGTATTATTATTTATTTTCATACGGAACATGAACGTTGCCAGAACCCACGACGCGACGTATCGAAATAAACAGATTTACGTAAGTGTATGCACAAACAGCAATGGAAAATTACCAATCGACACCTAAAGGAATTCAAATAAATCGTGTCACCGACCTAAATGGCTACTTATATGTACCTGCGTGCGAATACCTTACGAATTTTACTATATTACAGGTCACAGTCAGGCCAAACGGACGGTTCACACATTTTGACGTGCCACTGACAGTGCCCACTTACGGCATGCAAAACCTTTTTAACTTGACCGGAATTTTCTAACTAGTCCGCGGGCATGCGGTTGAGCAGCCTTGGTATAGATGGACAAAAGAAAAATCTGATAAATAGTAACGTCCACTAACGGTCCTATGATTATTTCATGCACAAACGGCAAAATTAAGAGATAAAATTGCTTTTAGATGGGTTTTTTCTTTTCAAAACAAATAATATTATCTTTATAGTTTTAATTAATGACTTAACAAATAAGGTGAAGGTTCACTCGATAAAATTGTTTTCTTAAATTGTCCGGTCAAAGTACATGAAAGTATTAACGATAAGAATAGACCGACTGTTTATTTATCTTATTATTGATGATTGAGGGGCCAAGCTTTGACGCAATTAATCTCAATAACGGCCAAATGACACACCCGTGCATACGTAAAATGTTTTTTTAGATACCGATAATGAATAGGTTCTTTAACGTAATTTTTTTATAGTACTGCCGTAAACTTGGCATTGCATAGTATGTATTATACATGTTGGCCAGGGATGCTACTCTTAGCAACGATAATAGATATATCGTGACATTCGTATCGTCGAATCCTAATCTAAATTCCATATTTTTCGCCGTCGTATATCGTCTGATCGAACGATAATTTTGTATTGTTCCTTCAGTAATCGATACGACGGCAAAACAGATGGAATTTAAAGTAGGATTCGACAATACGAACGTCACGATATATCGATTATCGTTGCTAAGAGTAGCACCCCTGTACCTCTTCACGGCACTTCTATAAAATATATGTAGGTATACATGTTACTTTCATGAATAAGGTAGGTACCTATGAAATAAATTGTAATAAGTACTTACGTACACAGACCATGAGTGGTATGTACATATTACATGACTTTTATATCGCAGCGGATACAAACACGCGGTAAGATAAATAAAAAAATCATCATGACTAGTCAAATCTGTTATAAACCTGTGTGTCATTTGATAAGGGCTTCGAGCACCCCACACAATGTACCTACCTGTTTTATCTACTTGCGCAAAATGATTGTTCACTTTAGATCGACTTGCACCCTAGCGATAACTTTTTTGAAATGCAACGATGATATTAAAACTCTTGAATACTTTAAAATAAGTACCCAATTCGTGTATGTTAAGTTAAAGACAAAACATTTATTTTACAGTTCAACCTAATGCTATCAGAAGACGGCAGCGGGCGCGGTGCGGCGCTGGTAGCCGCAGTGGCTTGCCGGCAAAGGCAACAGCTTGCGTAGGCGTCAGCCCTCAATGCCCGTTAGCGATCTCTCCACCGAAGCCCGCAGCCAAGCAACCCTGAGCCTCTATTTTGAACCACGTATTGCAAATGCTTTTGATGTGAAACTACTATTGGCGCATTTGGCAGTGAAATCTACCCGTTTGCCGTCACGGCAAATGGCATGTCGCTCTCTCATGCCGTCATGCCTATCTACGCCATCGCTCTCGATTCGCTTGTGTGTGTGCGCGCGCATACTATACACTACACATGTTTCACATCTGCCGGGCGTCCCGTGACGGCCAACTTTTTCTTTATGTAAAAATAGTTTTCTGTAACTAAAAAAATTAATATTTTACTGCTGTAGGTACAATAATTATTGTGGGATGATAATAATTTGATATTAGTTAAATGTACCTACTTCTACACTTAAAACAGCAAATAAATTGATATTGTATAACACCAAAAACTGGATTTTGGGCTCTGTCTAAGGTTTTTAAGCACAGTTGTAAGACTATTAATTTATTATTTAGTCAGTAATGCCGCTGTGTGCTAGGATCCGCCGGCTTTTATTGTATCCGCTCTCTGTTGCGACACTAGATAACATTAATGCTGCTTATAGCGCGCGATTCCAAGTGTCATCGATGGCATGTATGTTACACTAAGGTTAAAGTTTATTGCTGAAATGATTTATATAACCAAACAAGGATTACATTGTACTTATACTTACCTACTACAGTCACAACATCAATGGCTACTTAAATATTTAGAAAAACAGTAATCTATCAGCTAATCTTTTTCAAATAAGACTGATTTCAAGAAGCAGACCATATACTTAATTACATAAAATTATACTTGATCTTAGTGTCAGTCGGGATAAAACCGAAATATTGAGTATTTCCATGCCAGCACACAGTTAAATTACTTATTGGCTCTGAAAGTCAGAAAACGATATTCTGTAAATTGTGTTATGGTAGCAATAAGTAGTTTTAGAGTGATGTATATTTTAAAGGAGAGAAAGCTCTTGTATTGTTAAGTAGGTCTATCATTATGATGATGATAGCTACTGTTGAAAAACATATTATAAGGATATTATGAACTATCTAATACCTTAACATATGCGGAATACTTCATAGACGCGTTATTTATTTACCTACATAAATATTTTATACAGCGACCATGTTGAGTGATTTGTATAATTACTTGTTAATAGTAAACATTGTATTTGTGAAAATTGCCTCCATCAAGGAATGGTTGTAAAGAAACTTGTATTCTACCTACTTCAGAATCTCGATATAACAATGACGGTGTGCGTAAGTAGGTACGACACACTAAAAATCATTCCATTCATTGTTGGTTCAATGGCGAAATCTCATGATTTTAAAGGTCTCCATGATGTAAGCAGTTTGTATCTCACTACAGGACTAGAGCTTCGACTGCTTCCACTCTTTATTGTAACGCTTTTAGTCCTCAAAAGCGTTACAATAAAGAGTGGAAGCAGTCGAAGCTCGTCGAAGCGTTGATTAGTATCAACGCTTACAATATTTACTATTGTAATTATTATCAACAATATCATCAGAATTTTTTTTTTATAAAAAAAAATAGTAAAAATAATAAAATCTGAAGCACTTATCAATTGGCCTATAGTGAGATTCGCGAATACAAAGAAGTTACATAAGTGTTTGTTTTGATATTTTACTGTGATAGAACTAGGACTAGTTTAAGTTTTTATGTTTATTATGTTTGTCGTACTTACCATTTTTCTTTCATTTAGACAACTTCTAACAATTGAAATTAATACCATTATTTTCATGAGGGTTTTCCCGTACATATTAAACCATTATATCTCGTGAAATGATGTATGTATTTTTTTAAATATTGGTATATTATAATCACCGCCCCTTACCGTACCCGGTACCGGAACTACAACGTAACACGACCTCTTATAGTTCCTAGTTTCATAAAATAGGTGCATTTTAATTTTGTGTCCATTTTATCGTTAAGTTTGTATTGCACGTTGTAGCGGACACTAAGTTTATTTTTAAGTACTTAATTATAATTAATTATGTGTACAATGTTAGAATTTATATGTATAAGTAAGTAAATCATTATTTAGTACACATGTATTTGTTTTAGTTTTAGATGAATGGAGCTTTTGAGGTTCAGTACTTATCCAATTATTTCTTTTTGCTCAATTGGAAAATTAACTTAATGTGCGTTTACGTCGTTTTATATGAAAATTTACAATCAGTTACGTCAATAGGTAACTATGAAAACTTTCTGCACGAAATATATTAGGTACTCAAAGAAATTGTAATAATAAATTATACCACATTCCAGATGTTAAACGATCGTAATATCCGTCTCCATTGAGTGATGGAAGATAATTACTTAATATCCGCAGAAAATCTACATATCAGTACCTATAAAAACGTATTAATGTACCTATCTGATTATTTCAGTACTTACCCCAGGCTTTCAATAATTTAATTGTTACTTATTTAAATGTTAGTGAAATTATGAGTAAATTAATTCCTTTTTATTAAGTAACAAAATGTTGTTTAATAAGGAATTCTACACAAGCTTGGTAAATTTTTATTATAATGTATTTACAAACTATTAATGGAATCAGTTTAAGGTACTTATTAATCAAATAAAATCATTGTGTACGAGCCGTACAAGCATAGAAACAAAAAATGTTACTAATTTCAGGAATAAATTTCTATGAAATATTTGTTTTTTTTTTCATTCACAATATTTATTTATTTATGGTCAAGTATTCTGATTGAAATATCATCGAATTCATTTAAAATAAAACCTGAGTAATCAGTAATTTAAAATAATGGCATTGATAGGTATTATACATTATGACACTACATTCTAACTAGCTACTAATATCCACACAGAAACGCTAGGTACTTACGGCAAATACTAATGATTCTGACTAGGAACTAGCTTAGGCAGGTTTTTTTAATAATTCTACTTACAGACCGCCATCCCACGCGTTGAAACACCTATTTTCATTGTCCTCTTAATTAAACTAGTGTCTTGCTTTTCAATTTGCAGTAAGTACTGTAAATAAAAATGTGAAACAGTCCATCAGAACGTTTGGTTGTGCTTTAGCTAGATGAAAACAAGATCTTGTGTCATATTATCTTTATTGTCACATGTGTGCACAATTGTTTTATGTGATTGATACAAGTATTTTCACCACACTATTGATGAAAATAGAAAATGAATGAATAATAGTGATGTGTTGTAAGATCGCTAACTCATAATCATACTTAATATCAATAATACATAAATAAATAAAAAAACACAGTACTACTACGAACTACAATACACATATTTATTATTATACAACAATAATTTATCATGATGGATATGCAATATAAGATTGAATTAAAAATAAACATTGTGACAGCCTCTTTACGCAAGTGTAAGTTGCGCTTACTAATGCATTATCTTAGAATAATTAATCTCACTCACATAAATAAGACAAAACCCAGCAATGCATAGTGACATGCTGTGGAACGCAATGATATCATGTCATGTCATATACATATCAGATCTAAATTGGTAAGTAAGTAACTTTACATTTTATTATTATAATATATGAGGAAGGGCGGCTTGTCCCAGGAGTGGGACAGACCCAGAGGCTAATATAAACAATTCCAAAAATATAATTAATAAATTACACATAATATTAGAGAATTTAAATTTTAGCATTTCTTCATTCTAAATAGTTATCACATTTCTATTTTTGGATAAAAATGTAGATTTGTTCTTACCTCAGATCCAAAACAAAATTACAAAACAGGAGCCAACACTCAAATTGCAATTAATATAAGAAACCTACCATTGTCTAGCAATGATGACAATGAAATTTGTCACCTAATGCAAACAATGAAGTTACTAAAAAAATTGAATTAATGAATAATTAAACATTTTATGAATAAAATTAAATAGATAGGTACAGTCAGAGTTAGAATAACATTAACATTATTTGAAAATTTTGGTGATTATTTTTTGACAAAGTATTTTTATATTGTAATTACTCTATTATTTTGAAGATATTTAAAAAAAAATTGAAATTTGTTGTCTTAATAGTTTCTTGAACAAGGCATACGAAATACTAAGGCTAGGTAACTGAGGCCCATATTTAATAAATCAATCTCAAGTCTGCGAATGATCTTGAAAATGTCATTCTTATGTCATACCAGTACAAAATGACATGTCAAGAGCATTCTCAAGACTGCTCTCATACTTGAGATTGATTTATTAATAAGGCCTAAGCTACATTTGACTCTGACAGTAAACAGTCTGACCAACAAAAAAGCATCTAAATTTATATTTACAATTAGTTAATTAGTTAGTAAATTTTAGACATAGCCAATCATTAATAAAATATTTTTAAAGTCAGTGACCTAAGTAAGTATATCTCACAAGACTTGGAGATGGTTCAACTTTTTCATCTAAGATCTAGGTTTTAAAAACCATATCAAATAAAAGTTAAGTGATCTTATCTATATCATAGGTACTCCTCATAAGCATGGGTATAGGTATCCTTAAATAGCTTAAAATGAAATAAATCTTTGCTATGTAACAAACCATAATCCTTTACACATGACAGGCGCAATCAGATGGTGCTCTTGCTGGCTTCTTGGGTGCATTCAGTCTTTTAGATGTGCCTGTACCATACTGTATCCCAGATCCTATCCTTTCTGGATCTAATTCACCTGTCTCAATTTTAGCCAGTATCGTCTTGGAGCATTTTAAAAATGCTTCCTCTACATTCTCTCCTGTTTTAGCACTTGTCTCTAAAAACATTAACTCTGAAAATTTGCAAATAAAATATTATATACAAAATTACAAACTACTGGTTGTAAGAAATTTCTACAAAAACATATATTTATTGTTCCATTACCATTCTCTTGGGCAAATTGGCTTGCTTCAGTAAATGTAACTTCCCTCGATTCTTCCATATCTTTCTTATTTCCAACAAGCAATATAACAATGTTGGGACTTGCCAGGGTTCGAGCGTCTCTGAGCCAGTTAGCAAGTGCATTGAATGAGTCACGAGATGTGATATCATACACTAACAGGGCCCCAGCAGCACCGCGATAGTAGGACCGTGTGACTGACCGGAATCTCTCCTGACCAGCTGTATCCCAAATTTGCAATTTTGTAGATTTCCCACCTATATTCACAATTTTAGATCCAAACTCAACACCAATAGTGTGACATCTATCTTCTTTGACTGGAATCCAAAAATACAATATTGTGAGCAAGTATACAAGCCTACCCGTCGCAAAGTGGCAAGAGGCTCTCGAGAATTCTAATAAAAACTTAAATTACAATATTGTATCAGATTTTTATAGTGTGTTATGTGTTTTGTTTTCTACTTACATTTGTTACCGATAAAATTATTGAGAAGACTTGATTTCCCTGTACCAGCACTTCCAATAACTAGAAATTTGAACAAATATTCTAAAACAAAAAGGGAAACATATTTATTTACGTTTTATCCTTAGTAAGTTTGTACAAGCGGAATGAGGTAGCAACCATGAGCTACCTATGGAGGTTTACAAAGTAGTACACTCATTTAAACTTAAAACTTAAATTACCATATGTTTCGGACATGTTTTAAATAGGTACATATAAGAACCCGTAAAACTAAGTAGGAAATTGCAAATTTATATTTTAATATTTTGAAAACACAAAGATGATGAAGTAGAGATGTCAATTGTCAACCGGTTTCATAAGCAAAACAGGTTCGCGTACCGATTTTTTATGATAAAACCGATTACTTTTATAATGAAAATGTGCAATATTCTTATTAGAAGTCTGTGGCAATATGCACCGGAATTTCAAAATGCAGGCAGGGTTTATTTAAATGTTTTCTGTTTTTTTATATCAAAGTGTTTCTCTTAAAAACTGAATTTGAAATAAAAAACTAAATTGAATTTCTTGCTTTCAAAGAAAGTTTAATTACTTAATACTTATTCTTTAGAGAAATACAAGTACTTACCTAAAATAAAATATTTAGCTTCCGGTTAGATAATATACAGAGAGATAATTTATAATCTTTATTTCAAAAAACCTGCTGCCATAAATTCTATACTTGGCATTACGGGGGGATATTCACAGTCCCGACAGAAAGTTCCCGTGTCGGAAACGAAAGCTTCCATCCTTATTCTAATTCATTTGAAAGAGAGGAATGGAAGCTGTCAGTGGTGGATTTACAAATTTCCAAGGTTGGCCAATTCATAGGCTGTAAAGTTATTGCCGCCCTTGCCTCTACAATTGTTATCACATAACACATCACATCATCAGCCTATGCTTGTCCACTGCTGGACATAGGCCTCCTCTAATGAGCGCCATAGCGCCCTGTCTTCAGCTTGCCGCATCCAGCATCTGCCTGCAGTCTTTCGCAGATCGTCATCCCACCTGGTCGGAGGGCGTCCTACACTACGCTTGCCGAGTCGAGGTCTCCACTCAAGAACACGTTTACCCCAGCGGTTGTCGGTTCTTCGTGAGATATGGCCAGCCCACTGCCACTTCAGCTTGCTAATTCTTTGAGCTATGTCGATAACTTTGGTTCTCTGTCGGATGTATTCATTGCGAATCCTATCCTTCAGAGAAACTCCGAGCATAGCTCTCTCCATAGCTCGCTGAGCGACCTTAAACTGGTGGACCAGCCCTACCGTGAGTGTCCACGTCTCGGCTCCGTAGGTCATGACGGGTAGGACGCACTGATTGAAAACTTTCGTTTTCAAGCATTGCGGTATGGATGACGAGAAGACTCGACGTAGTTTCCCAAACGCTGCCCAGCCCAGCTGGATCCTCCTCTTGGCCTCCCTCTCAAAATTGATTCTACCTAACTGCAGAATCTGCCCAAGGTACGTGTACTCGGAAACAATTGTTATGTCATAGATTATTTTTACAATCCAAAAATTTTGTTGAAATTGCACGTAAAATACTTTTTGTGTTTATTTTTAAGCTAATTAAAGCTCAATCATGTACGATTAATAAAGGCGGGGTATTGTATGCTACTTACAAAATAAGTAATTTACATTCGGTAAATGTGAATAAATAAACTTTATTGCGTTTGATTTCTGAGGTAGCAAAAAAAATCGGTCCTCAAATTTGCCGCCCCAGGCTCCAGCCTACTCAGCCTGCTGGTAAACCCGCCACTGGAAGCTGCCGCGTCGTTACCAACATCGGAAACTTTTGGTGAACTGTGAAACTGGAGGTACCCCGAATTTCTTATAATATTAATAAGTTAGGCCTTTAGTTTCGTTTGTTGTGGCATATTATTTGCATTATTTATATAACCGGAGAAAGGTGTCTCCGCGAGTCTCCGCAGACATTAGTATCTAACGGCGGTGTTTGATTATGTTCTGTAAAAGTATTTACCTAAAAATGGTTCATATATCACATTTATATATTCCCAGCGAACTTGAGTGCTTCTGCTAAAAGTTAATAGCAGTAGGCAGTAGCCCTAGCAAAGGCTTTCATGTGTTGGATGCATTTGAAACTGAAATTATTTTTCTTGATACTGGCTAAATACCTGTGCAATTCGTGGCTAAACACTATCCATGAAGAAAAAAAAACTGTCAAAAGAAGGCGCAGCTTGTTTATTTCGAAAGAGTTATTGTCAAGATTGACGTATGGCGACCATAGACAATGATGACAAGATTTTGTTTTTTAATGAGACCATAGACTATAAGTTTTTATGTTATCACGGATATGATTCTTTTAAACCAAGAACTTTATATATGGCTACTTGTTTTAAACCCTTCTGTGAAAAGTTGTATTTTTGGAAATGTTTAACTCCATCTTATTTATTAGCTTCTCTGACAGGTTTTCAAAAATATATAATATACTGAAACTCGTCACATTCCTACCCACATAGGCATAAAAAACAGAAAATAAGTAACTATAATAAGATTACTATTACTTACTTCATACGCTTATGTTTTACATAACCGTATGAAGTAGGTAATAGTAATAAATTATTACGACAGTCAAGAATTGAATAAATCATAAGTTATAGCTATATATCCGACCCAGTAAATGCAAAATTAATTGCGTGCTATTGCTGAATAAATTCATTGGAAACATACAAATGAACCGAAATGACAAGCTTTTTGTTTCTTGTAGCTAATTTATGTATGTATAACTTTAACTTATAATATACACCGATGTACGGAACCCTACAGTATGTGTGGTCCGATACGCACTTGGCGGCTGGTTTTAGCTATTCACTGAAATTTATTTTTAATGTAGGCCACTACGCCGTAGCGTATAAATGGTATTGTATTCTCTTTGGATGGCTACTTACAGAGTAGTTTAAGTACCTTATTGTACCTTCTGGCATAACTTAATAGAAATAATAAGTACCTACCTATGTACCTATTAGGTACTTACCTATATATTATGAGCGACACAGAATACTTTATATACTTATCTACCTAGCTTACCACCTCATAGAGTAAAGTAATTATTAGGTTCTTATCTATACAAATAAATAAAATTGGAGTGTCTGTTTGTAATATCAAAATAACACCTTTTCACAAAGTGCATATGAAAGTACATAGGACACATATAGCAAAAATGCGATTTAAAAAAAAATTGTCTGCCTGTCTGTGTGTTTGTTCCGGGTAATCTCCGAAACGGCTGGACCGATTTCGACGGGACTTTCACTGGCAGATAGCTGATGTTATAAGGGGTAACTTAGGCTACTTTTGTTTTAGAAAAACAATTAGGGTTCCGCGTAAAAAAATAAAAACACATGAAATCAACGAGTATTTCCGAAACGGGTGCACCGATTTTGACAGGACTTTCACTGGTAGATAGCTGATGTTATAAGCAGTAACTTAGCCTACTTTTATTTTATAAAAACCACGAAAAATTGAAATTAAATTCCACGCGGACGAAGTCGCGGGCTCAGCTAGTGTAAAAATAATACTTACCTCTGTACCTAAGTAGAATAAATAAGTTTTTTACTTGAGTATTAGGTAATCCCAAACTGATGTGCTGATGATTGCCCTAAGGCATAGGTACAAGTTAATAAGTACTTACCTATGCTATTTGTGTATCTACATACACCATACACTTTTTAATTTTATGGAACCATTTTTTGTAATGAAGTACTTATTTAGGAACTACATACAGATAGATAACTATTTATATCAATGTAGACTGAACACAGATCTCCCTTCATTTAATATAGTATTAGTGGATGGTCAAACTTGGTACCAGCCTGGAAAACTGCACTGACATGGTTCACTCTATAAGTAGCATGAAACAATACTTAATAATGGTCGGCTGACTGACTCTATCTATAAACATTGTGTTAAAAGCACAACTTGTTTTACTGAATTCATAAGTGTAAAGAACAGTTAAAGATCACTGCTGCTGACAAGTTAAAGCTATCTCTGGTTGAATAAATAATAGTGAACTGTACCCTGAAACCCCCCACACATTGGGAGATGTGTGGGGTAAATATACACTCTTTGCTCATATACTTACTTACTAACCATGTTGCTCCCAGTATCTACATTCTTTAAATTTACCAAAGGCCGGTACCACCTCCAACAATAGGTGGCAGGAGGCATATACCTACAATACCAATATGTTATTAGACTCTGATGAATTGTTCTTCTAATTTTGAACGTGAATACCTCCACATATTGATTTCGTTTTTCTTTCAAACTAATAATATACAAATCCGAATAACACCCTGGAATCGCACACTCAGGCAAAACTTATCCGCACGCGGTTACTAAACAAGATTATGATTCTCTATCGAGACTATATTGGTACATAATCTGGGTTAATATAATACTAGCACAGAACACTACGGAGCGCCTTTAGACACTTTACGAGAAATAATGACAAATTCCATGATCATTGTTGATTTGTAAAAATGTAGAGGGTTACTAATCACGTGGTCATACACGTCGATCTTGAGTAGCAAAAATGTAAACATTAGCGTAATTAAACACGTGGGTGATAAACTTCAATCTTGGGAATAAATAGCTTTTGACAGCTTTTTATGCCTCGATCGAAGATGATTGGTTCAAATTTTGTCATTCACAAAAGAATGACCAATCACAGCAACTTTCCATGAGAGTTTTTCAAGAAAATCTTTTTCATTCGTATTTTGTGGCGCTAGTAGGAATTTTTTTTGACAGTAGAGTAGTAAATTTGACAGTTAAACGTCCAAATTTGACATTGACAACTGAATTTTGACAGTTGACAGCTGTCAATTGAAATCCGCCATTTTTTCCCCCACCCCTAAACTCATCTTGGAAATAGATTCGGCCTGTTTATTTACCTATTCTCGTTCGTGAACTAGGATAGGTAAATCTATTTTGTAAAGTTTTGTATTTTATTAGCTTTGATCCTACCTGTCTGTCTGCAGTCATCAAATCTCTGCAAGATGTTGTATACATTATGTGGTGTATGTTCATATTTTTTGAGTTATTTTTAATTTGACCTTACATATCCTTGCCTACCTACAACAATACAATCCTTGAATTTTCAGAGCAAAGCGCAAAGGATTTTCAATCCCAGAAGCACTCAAGTTCGCTCATTCTGGGAATATGTAAATATGATGTTTAATAAGCCTGATACAGATCGTATTAAGGAATTCGGGCCAGATCGAGCTTGTGCCGAGTGGGTACTGCGAAATGGAGGAAAGGTGGTATGGGCTGATGGAAGCAAATTAGCGGACTACAATTCACTGCCACCTGAGAAACAGCGTGTTCAACAACTGGTTGAAATTGATGGATCTAATTCTTCAATCTCGCATTATGGTTTCCCTCATTTAAGTTAATATTCTTTTTTTTAAATGAAATCTTGCAGTCTTATCAAGTATGCAGGTCGGTAAGTACATTATGATAATACTGTTTCAGGTGGTTGCACAAAGTTACAGAGGGTTATTCTTCACAATAATGATTACATTGATGATAGAGCTCTAAAAGGCCTCTCGTATGGGCGCACCACACTCTCCCATGTCCAGGTGTCCAAATGCTGCAATGTTACTGATACAGGAGTGAAGGATTTGAAGGTACTTGATAAATTGGAAACTTTGGTGCTGTTTCATCTTATAAGTGTGAACAATTTGGACGAATGCAAGCAGTATCTTCAGGGTCAACTACCCAATTGCAAAATAAGAGGTAAAAACTAAATACCTACACTTCTGTTCATTATATGAGTAAGGGAGTTAATAAATTATTTACATAAATATGTTGTAATTTCTTTCAGATAATGTAATTAATGAGTGATTAAATCACATAAATTAAGAGGCTGAATAGTCAAATGAGTAAAACATTTATTAAAAGCTCTTGTAATTGTACAACATCATTGAGCACCTTTGCCGACAGCTTCATTGACACTTGTATAACCGTCTCTTTGGAGCAGTTCAGCCAATTCAGTTTTAATTTGTGTTACTACTGGAGGTCCATGGTATATTAATGCAGTATATATCTGAACAGCACTTGCGCCAGCTAAGATTTTTTCATATGCATCCTGGCCCGTGAATACACCACCAACACCTATAATGGGCACCTTACCTAAAACCAATCACACAATGGTAGGTAATAAAATATTGTATTATAGTACTAGTCATTGTATTTTTATAGCTGCTTCATAAAAAGCTTTATTAAGAATAAAATAACATGTTAGTTGTATGTTAACAATTTTGAAGACTGCTTACAGCATCTATTATAATTATTGTTATTGCCATTAATAAACATTATTAGTATTTTTGTCAAGTAAATTGGCTGTATTTTATTTATAAACCATCCGAATAACAGTGATTACAAATATTTTCATACTAACTGGTCAACAGTACAAAACCACCATACCTTGTGTCATTTTGTACATCTCTTTAATCATTTCTGTAGACTTTTTTGTAAGTGGTTTTCCACTTAGCCCTCCTGCTTCATTTGTAAACTCTCTGTTGAGGAGGTTGCATCTATCTATTGTAGTATTGGAGATAATTAAACCATCAACTTTGCTTTCCTTCCTTGAAATAACTGCAACAATGTCTTTCATTTCATCATGACTTAGATCTGGTGCAAGTTTGAGAAGTAAGGGTGCTTTACGTGTGTCCTTGATTGCATCTCTGACTTTGTTAACCTGGGTGAGTAGTGCTTGAAGTTCTTCTCGTTTCTGCAATGATCTTAAGCCTGGTGTGTTGGGGCTGTAATATAAAATATAATTAGACATACACTAAATATTTTCAGTGGTGGATTGTTAAATGTTGTGCTTAATTACCTGCTAATATTTATAACAAAATAGTCTGCTACATTCGAGAACCTTTCAATTCCCATAACATAATCTTGAATAGGGTCGTCAGATAATTTGTTTTTTCCTAAATTAATACCCAATAATCCTTTATCAAAATGTGTCTTTTCAATATTGTAAATCTTCTTGAAAACTTTGTGGTGTCCTTCACTATTGAATCCATATCTATTGATGACCGCTTTGTCTTCTGGTAAACGGAAGACCCTTGGTTTTGGATTGCCAGGTTGGGCTTCAGGTGTCACTGAACCAATTTCCACAATAGAGAAACCTAACTTCCGCAACCCTACAACAGCATCGCCATCTTTATCAAAACCAGCAGCTATTCCAATTGGATTATTCAGGTCATAATCAAGGAATTTAGTTTTCTGGAAAGGAAAATTATCAGGAAGAGTTTAGTCCACCACAACTGGATGAATAAACTTACACTCTGGATTCCTAATAGGTAAGGGTTATTTTTTTATTAACAGGTATTGCTGGATTTTGGAGAGGAAGCAAAATATGACAATCTATCAAAATAATATGTTAAAGTAGCATACACCAGTTAGTTGTCACATAATTATTTATTATTCATCCAGTTAACCATGCGAGCTTTCAAGCAACAGCCAGATTATTTATAAGTACTCATATAAAAAGTATTAGGTATATTTAAATATAAATGCATTATTATAATATGTCACTAAGGTACTTACTAGAACTTTAGGATCGTCCAAGTTTTCAGGAGGGAATAGCCCATATTTGATAGCTGCCACACCTAGCTTGTGGGCCCACTCTGGGTTGAGGTACTGACTTACAGGATGTAAAACATGTTTATAATAACTGTTAAAATCTTTTTTGTAGTAAATGTACTGATAGGCTACGGATCCCCCAAGGGTGAGGTAACATAATGACTTGAGTTTTCTCTGAAAAAATAAAAGTATGTTCACGATAGGCGATGACCGACTCGAAGCATATAAATATTAAAATCTTGCAAAGTTCAAGTTGCTTATATTACTGTATGACACTTTTGCACTTACCATTGCCTCTTTCTTATTGGCCATTGAATCAACGATGGCACGATTTGTTTATATTGAATTAGCACTAATCATGAATATATTATTTACAATTTTCTTAGTAATTTCGGTCATGAAATCATACGAAAGAGTTATTGTCAAGATTGACTTATGACGACCATAGACAGTAGTAGTAGTAGTAGTAATATTCGTCCAATAGGACAGGCGAAGGAACTAGTCCATACTGCCAAATCTGAAGTTGACTGTGTCATTGATAATATTTCTTTATCAGTTTTTCCTATATTTTAGTCAATATAAAGGCACAAGTGCCAAATCTTTTATTATTTCATCACAATTTCTCCATCATACAGTCATTTATATGTTTCTTCTTAGTAATTTGTTAAAATTGTCCAATCCTTGATTGTTTGTCTTGTCCAGTGGTCTTTTCATATTCTTGTTTCAGTCTTCATTCATAGTCCCTTCAAATATCTCCAAGCGTGGAGATGATAAAGTCATAGATAGGCGTAAAATTATCAGGGCAAGCTAAGAGTTTCTGAAGGGAAGGCGGGATGTTTTGATATTTTTCCAGTAACTGATCTATGAGCAACAGACGTTGCATGTTAAAAGCGGGACATTTAAAGAAAATATGTTCTAGCGTTTGGTCTTCTTGTAAATTGCATTCAGTGCATTTAGGGGAAGAAATTATTTTCATGCGGTGTAAATGGAAATTAAATCGGCAATGCCCAAATCTCAGTCTCATAATTTGTGTGTAAAATTTTCGGGTAAGATAATTTTTGTTGTCATCTGCAAACCAAGGCTTTTTACCCACCTCCTTATTAATACCGGCATACCATGCTCCTTTACTCTGAATAATTTCGTTTCTCTCTTCCAGCCATTGCTTATTAATCTTTGCTCGATATACGGGTACCAAATCTTGCCACGCACTTGATATATTTTGAATATTGCCACCCAAATTGTTCGTTAGTCTGGCAAGGTAATCTGCACTTTCGTTACCTTTCACGCCCACGTGCGCTGGTGTCCATAATAGCATAATATGTTTGGATGCTGCTAAATTTACCAAGGTTTCTTTTATTTCAAAAAGGAGATGATGTGTGTTATTGATACCTGCTCGTCTCAAGGCCTTCAAAACGGACATACTATCGGATGCAATAATAAAGTGAGATGCACTGGAACACATTACATCGTTTTTTATATATCTCAAGGCTTGTAAAATCGCTGTGGCTTCAGCCGAGAAAACTGTGTAAATGGCAGGTAATCGAAGTCCTCGACCGTACTTTTTGTCCATATGATAATATGCAGCTGATACACCTGTTTCGCTCTTCGATCCATCTGTGTAGATAACTTGGTAATTGGTCCAATGTGAAAGCTTTTCGTAAACATCCTGTTTGGTTCTTAAAGTATGGTCTATTAGTATGTCTGTTGAAGGAAATTTACCTTCAAAAGTTCCATGATAACATGCCCAATTGTCAGCATGATAAATATTATTATTTTTAATGTATGTTGAAATGTCAGTATAGTCAAGAAGAATGTAAGGGTATTTGGAAGAGAGAGGAGATGAAGCTAAAAATCTGGAATCATTTAACTTGGTCAGAAGAGGATGATTGCTAACAGAATTAAGTTTTAAAATGAATTTGAACTTTAAATATTTATATCTAATAAGCAAAGAAGAGATATTGCATTCAACTTGCATTGAGACTATAGGGGTTGTCTTCATAGCCCCTGTGATCAAACGAAGATTACTGTTTTGAATTTTTTCCAGTTTGTTTACTAAAACTGAGTTGGAAGCATAGCAATAAAAGCTATATTCAAAGTGAGAACGGACTATAGATTTGTACAACATAAGTAAAATTTTTGGATCAGCTCCCCAATAAGTTCTGGCAAGTGATTTCAATATATTGAAAGCACGCAACGCTTTGTCAGCTAAACCATAAACATGTCTTTGCCATGATAAATTCCTGGCAAAAATAACACCTAGAAACTTAACCTCATCATAAACAGGAAGTAAATTACCATCATAAATGATGTTGGTAAGTAAAGATCTAGATCTGCTAAAAGCTATGACTCTAGTTTTGTTTGAATTAACATCTAACTTTAAGTAATTAAAGTAGCATTTCAAATCTTTCAATGCATTATTTAGCTTACTTTCTACTGACCTTATGTTAGTACCAGTGCAATAAACTGTCAGATCATCTGCATATTGTAAACTATTTACATCAGTACCTAATATGTTATTTAACCTATGTATATACAAAATGTACAACAAAGGACTCAATATCCCTCCTTGACACACACCCTTGTATGATAATTGAGGTCCATACAAATTGTTTTTTCTTTTTACATATACAAATCTACCATTTAAAAAGTTGAAAATCCATGTTATTAACTTTACAGGTATTCCAAGAAGATATAATTCATTAGCAAGGATGTGATGATCTACATTATTGAAAGCACCGGTGATGTCAAAAAAAATACTAATCAAGAACTTATTGCTAGCAAATGCATTGTGTATATCTAAATTCAAATGATTTAAACTTTCTTCAGCGGAATGTCCTTTCCTAAAACCAAACTGATTGCAAGGTAATAACTTTTTGGATTCTATGAAATATTCAAGACGCTGTTTTATTAACTGTTCAAATAATTTAGCTGCACAGGAAGTAAGAGCTATAGGCCTATATGAGTCATGATCATTTAAATCTTTACCAGGCTTGAGTATAGGAACAAGGCAATCAGTCTTCCATGATTTAGGAATGACCATATTACTCCACAGTGAATTAAATATATTTAAAACAATTTTTTGACTAAATGAGTCAAGATTTTTGAACATTTTGTAAGATATGTGATCTAAACCAAAAGCAGTGTCCTTACGAGAATATATAGCACTTGTAAATTCGGAAAATGTAAATGGTTTTAAGAAGAACTTGTTGACATTGTAATCAGTGTTATTGACTGGAGGATCAAATGTTGACAAATTAGTAGGATTGGAAGTGTATTTGTCTAGAAATTGTTGTATCCATCTGTCATCATTAGAATGATTATGTGGAGTAATATAGGTTTTATTAAATTTTCGAATACTGGACCAGATAGTTGATAATGGAGTTAGCCGATTGAATGAATTGCAGAGTTCTCTCCATGCAGTTTGTCTTTCGCTATTTATGGTTAATTTCTTTAGAGCTTGCTGCTTTTTAAATAATAGGTATTTTTCTATTGTAGGATTAGCTTTGAAGTCCAAATAAGCAGACTTGCATTTATTAACAGCCTGTGTACAGATATGGTTCCACCAAGGCAAATTCAACTTTCTTTTTAATTTACTACAACTCTGAGATACTGAATTGTAGGGTTTATTAGCAGTATTAGCTTCAGAAACACCTTCTAGCAGAATGTTACATAACATGTCATAACACATATCTGAATTGGATAAATCAAAATTGGAATTATTTAATTTTAAACGTACCACATGTTGATACTTCGGCCAATCAACACACTTATAATTAGGACTGAAATAATTAGAATTAACATTACTGTTATTGTTTATATTTTCAGGGTTACATACAAGGGTTGTGACTGCTGGAAGATGATAACTACAAAATGAGTCATCATGCACATGCCAGTTACATCTTAAGGCTAATAAGGGAGAAACAATTGTAAGATCCAACGCATTTGGCTGCCATGTATGAGATCCAACAGTTGTTGCTGAACCATTGTTCAACAAGCACAAGTTATTGTCATTTATAACATCTAGAAGGGTTGTACCACGTGCATCTGTAGACACACAACCCCACACAGTATGATGTGCATTAAAATCACCAGCTAGTATTAAAGGTTGTGGAACAGACTTTATCAAATTGTCAAGCTGTATATAGTTAAAATTAGAAGGAGTAGCAGATGTTGGACTGTAAAAACTAACTATTGATAAAGTTTCATTGTTTATATATATTTGAATGGCTATATTTTGTAAAGAACTATCTGCATAAGTTTGTATCTTTTTATAATTAATATAATTTCTAATTAATATTGCAACACCATTATGTTTAGATCCAATATCTAATCTTTCTATTTTATAACCTTTGATATTTATTGTTTTCGATGGTTGTAACCAAGTTTCAGAAATTAAAGCTATATGTATATCATTTTCGTATAAATAGTGTGAAAAGACATGCTTATGACTTAGCAAACTCTGAGCATTCCATTGGACTATATTGAGCTTATCCATTAGTTTTAGTTGTACTGTTTTTACTTATATTAAAATTATCCAGTAAAATTGTTTTAATGACGTCAGATGTTATGGGACTGTCTGATTTGGTTTTTTGTGCGCTAATTTTTATAATAGTGGATATAATTAGGTTCAAAATACGATCAGATTGCAAAAAATTTTGAATATGATGGTCAGATTTCGTTTTGGTCAAGTCAGGGAAATTTTTGTTATTGAATAGATCGACATACTTCTTTTGTTTGTATTTATTATTATTCTTTTCAATTTCTTCTTTTCGTTTAGGACACTCTGCCGAAATAGATATGTGATTGCCATTACAATGCACACATACTGCATCTTTTACAGCTATAGTACATTCTTTAAAATGGTGGCTGCCGCCACAAATAGAGCATTTCTGGGTATTTTTACAAAATTTTCCAATGTGGCCATATCGTAGGCACCGCAGGCACTGGCTGACTGGTGGTATAAAAACGCTTACCTGAAAATACCAGCTGTTAATGTCTACACTGTCAGGAAGCGTGGGACATGAAAAGGTAATTGCTACTGTCTGTGTAGGTAGCAGAATCGGATTTCCATCTTCGTCACGTCCACGGCGCATCAGGCGTCGTACAGACACTACGTCTTTAGAGCTGGAAATGCCGGTATAAATGTTAGAATTAGACATGTAAGTGGGGACACCGCGTATTACTCCTGTTATTTCAGTTAGTGTCGCAGGTATTGTGGCTTTTAGATCCAAGTCTTTCTGGACTTTAATATTATTTAGAGCCATATTTGCCAGGCCGGGCCGCTCGAATATAGCCGCGACCTTATATCGGTTGATACGTTTGAACCGTTTTATGCCTTTATGGTGCCGCTTAAGGACCGCGCCTAGCGACATCAGATCACGATCGCCAATGGGTTTCGTGGAATCATTACTTTCATATATGACTAAATATTCAAAATTTCCGCCGTCCTCAGGATACTGACGGACGTAATTGTCGACTTTAAACACTTTGTACTTATCCATCTCATCATCGTCGGACTCCGACCTAGACGGAGGATGCTCCTCTTCTACCTTCCGTTTTTTTTTCTTCGCCGTCATTCCGGCCACGGTCAGGCCTCTTCAATAAAGTTTAATTCTCAAATTAAGTGAAATTTAATTTTTATGTTTAAAAAACGCGCCCACTCCGTTCAAAATTTTCCCGCCTTTTTTCCGACCATAGACAATGATAACAAGATTTTGTTTTTTATTTAGACCATAGACTAAAGTTTTTGTGTTTTAATCTCGGCTATGATTCTTAAACCCAGAATTTTATATTTATATTCTTCTTGTTTTTATCCCCTTTATGAAAAGTGGTATTTTTGGAAATATTTGACTTCATCACTCTTTTTTGTATTATTTTAACATACAGTGTCGTTATTATTTTCAGCCTATATGAAAATGCCGAATATCGAATTTTCAGTGATTGTTCCAATCAAAAGATAATAATATATATTTATTATCTTCTTGGTGGTCTGTAATAAGGGATTTGGCGATGGGAAGAAACATTTTTAGAGTTCCCAAATAAATTATTATGCTACCAATATCGATATTTTAATGGATTTGACCAAGAAATAGGTACCTACCTAAGGTCTATTTCACATACGAAATCCCCTAGACAGAGTGCCTAGTACTTAACTGTCTGAAATATAAGTTACACTGTGTACTTACCTAATTCTTTTGCGAAACAGACTTTAGTCATAATTATTTATAAAAAGCAAGTAGTGTACCTGCATCGCATAAACCAATAAAAGTCACAGCCTTAATTATTAGCTTCTCTGACAGGTTTTCAAAAATATATACTGAAACTCGTCACATTACTACCCATAGATAGGCATAAAAAAACCATAAAATAAGTATAATTAGGATTACTATTACCTACTGCATACGGTTATGTTTTACATTAGAAAATATTACGACCGTCGAGAATTGAATAAATCCTAAGTTATAGGTATTTAACCGACCCAGTAAATGCAAAATTAATTGCGTGCTATTGCTGAAAATTCATTGGAAAGATACAAATATGAACCGAAATTACAAGCCTTTTGTTTATTTTAGCTAATTTATGTACCTATGTATAACTTTAACTTATAAGATACAGTGATGTACGGAACCCTAAGGTATGTGTGGCCCGATACGCACTTGGCAACTGGTTTTAGGTATTCGCTGAAATTTATTTTTACTGTAGCTAGAGCTACTGCACCTATAGCGCCGTAGCGCATAGATGGTATTGTATTCTCTTTGGGTGGCTATACCTCACAGAATAGGTTAAGTACCTTATTGTACCTCCTGGCAAAACTTAAAACAAAGAATAAGTACCTAGGTACCTATCTATGGACCTATTAGATACTTACCTATATACTCGTATTATGAGCGACACATAATATTTATATACTTATCTAAGTAAGTACCTAACTTACCACCTCATAGAGTAAAGTAATGATTAGGGTATTATCAAAAAATAATACTTACCTCTGTACCTGAGTAGAATAAATAAGTTATTTACTTGAGTATTAGGTAATCCCAAACTGATGTGCTGGTGATTGCCCTAAGGCATAGTTACAAGTTAATACCTATGCTTTTTGTATCTACATACACCATAAACTTTTTAATTTTTATGGAACCATTTTCTGTAATGAAGTAGGTACTTATTAAGAAACAACATACAGATACTTACCTATTTATATCAATATAGCCTGAACTCAGACCTGCCTTGGTTTAATATAGTATTAATGGATGGTCTAACTTGGTACCAGCCTGGACAACTGCACTGACGTGGTTCACTCTATGAAAACAATACTTAATAATGGTCGGCTGACTATCTATAAACATTATGTTAAAAGCACCACTTGTTTTTACTGAATTCATATGTCTAAATAACAGTTAAAGATCACTGCTGCTGACACGTTAAAGGTTTCTCTTGTGAATAAAGCATTGTGAACTGTGGCCTGAAAACCCCCACACATCTCCCAATGTGTGGGGGTTTTCAAGTAAAATTTCACTCTTTGCTCATATACTTACTTACTTACTAACCATGTTGCTCCCAGTATCTACATTCTTTAAATTTACCAAAGGCCGGTACCACCTCCAGCAATAGGTGGCAGGAGGCATACCTTCAATACCAAACTCTGATGAATTGTTCTTCTAATTTGGATTAAATGGATACCTACACCTATTGATTTTCTTGTCGGTTCTTGGGCACCTTTTTTATTAATTGCACACAAGAATTTCTACAAATCCGAATAAAACCCTGGAATCGCACTCACTCACTACGGAGCGCTTTTACTTTTCAAGAAATAACAACAAATTCATCATAATTGCGGATTTCTAAAAATGTAAAGGGTTATTAATCCCGTGGTTGATAAACGTCAAACTTGAGTAGTAAAAATGTAAACCTTAGCGTAATTAAACACGTGGGTCACAAACTTCAATCTTGGGAATAGATAGCTTTTTTACCTGGATTGAAGATGATTGGTTCAAATTTAGTCATTCATTATGAAATTTACCAATCACAGCCCCTTTCCATGCGAGTTTTCAATTTCATTCATAATTGTGTGGCGCTAGTAGGAAGTTTTTTGACAGTAGGGTAGTAAATTTGACAGTTAAGCGTTCAAATTTGACAGTTAAGCGTTCAAATTCGACATTGACAAATTACTTTTGACAGTTGACAGCTGTCAAATGAAATCCGCCATTTTTTCCCCCACCCCTAAACTCATCTTGGAAATAGATTCGGCCGAAATCATACCACACGCCAAGAACTTTATACATAACACTGGATGTTTTAACACGAACAATGTTTTGAAGCAAAAAAATATGACCTTGAATAACGTCACGTGTTTGTTGCTTCTCTCTTTAGGGTGACAACTTCGGATCTCAAGTTTAGGACTGACGGTTTCGGGCCCATATTAATACATCGATCTCAAGTCTGAGAGAGCGATCTTAGAAATGTCAATGTTTCTTATGTCATACCAGTACAAAATGACATATCAAAAGCGTAGTCAAGATCGTTACAAGACTTATGTGTTAACAATGTACACTGCTTATTAGATGCTACGCAGGTATAGGTTAGGTACATAGTTATAGGTAGATAGTAGGTATAGGTTATAGGTACATTAACAACGCCGGACGGAAATGTCATTTAAATATATTTAAGAACTTCACATGGTGCAATTGAAAGAAGGGTTAAAATTGTCCAAAAAGTTACAGGTGGACATGTCAACTATCATAGTATAAAAATAAATACATATATGTACGTCTTCATCGCAGACACTCAGTTCTTCTGTCGCTGATGCTATTGATTTCTTGTGCAACAGTGGTGATCTCAATTCCAGTGGAAGTGAAGCTACCACAAAACTTATTAGAATAGTAAATAGATTGTTTGATGATAATGAATAGTCATGTAATCATGACTTTTCTAATCTTAATCACATCACACCTGTTTTTTGTATTGTATTGTTATTAAATGTGTTTGTTATTGCTATTACTGGAACATATTTTTAAAGAAAGAAGAAGAATCAATAATTTATAAAGCTTCCAAGTCACCGCAATCAAAAAATACAACAATTTAAGTCACATCACATATGTTGATACGAGTTACAAACTCACTCATCATAAACAAGTAAAAAAAATGAAACGAAACAGTGAAACCATTTCCAAAATTACTTAAAATTTAAAAATATAAATATGCGGTATGTATCAGCTAATATATTTCAGCTATCTGTGGAAGTCCCGTCAAAATCGGTCCGGTCGTTTCGGAGATTACCCGGAACAAACCGCTTCAACCCGCTTTATTGTTACCTATGTACTGTATACGAGTATGTACTTGCATATGGATTTTGTGAAAAGGTGTTATTTTGATATTACAAACAGGCACTCAAATTTTATTTGTTTGTATAAATAACCCAACCGGCATTCGAGCTTACGCGCGTTCTCTGCGTGACGGTCTAACTGTCACTAACTCAGAGAGCGGTACCGGCGCGAGCACGTATGCGAGCCGAACGCCGCGCCAGCTCGGCTCCTGCCTAGGGTGGAAGTGTGCAGGGGGAAAAGTTAGGAATACACACCCGTCATAAAATAGGTACCCATTGTGATTGTGGTACTTATAAACTTAGCACAATCACAATATATGGTAAGTGTAATAAGATGATATTTTTGACTTTGGAACATACGATTAGTATAATACTTATGTATCCTTCCTTACTCAGAAAATCTGAAATACAGTGAGATGATGGTCACCCTTCTTAGGTCAAATGTTCATGTAAAAACTAAATGAATATAGTACGAAAAGTACAACATAAACTGTTATATCATTAATCAATAGCCACACAATACTAATAATAATCATTTATTGATGTTTTATTATGTCTCCCATTAAAAATAATATAAATATGGTTAAATACGGTGATTAGCGTAAAATACAATTACCCGTGTAACTTAATGTTTGAGTTTGGTATCCATACACTTCTGCAATTTTGCACAACACAATACATCGTTTAAATTACAAGAATACACTTTTATTTGCATTAAACTAATTTTAAAAATGCGAAGTGCTTGAAAATCTTTGACAGTTTGGCCATAGTGTTAAATTGCGTGTTCTATCAGTGTTGCTAAATTATTAAAATAACAGCTACCGACAATCAGGAAAGTGAACGGTTGATATATTTTTTGGTTTTCTATATAAAAATAATTACTGAAGTCAAAAGAGGATTATCAAATTGACGCATATGTAATATGTAAATAAAATCCATAAAAAAACAGACACGAAAACCATGGACTTGCGAAATCTTGGCTCATCACACGTTACTTTGGGTATTTTTTTGTGTTTATCATGGCAATTTCAGATGAAGTGTGAGAGGGACAAAATGTATGTATGTATGTAAAAAAACCTGTCTTCACTCCATAGTTCTACGTGATATCTCCAGTGGTATTCTAACCTTCTTGCCACACGCACATGTCACAGGCTGCAAATTATATTCTCTTTGGGCTGCAAAAAGAATACCACAGATTAGGGATGATCGAAAAATCGAATAATCGATTTTTCTGACCAAAAATATAGTTTTTTAAAAACAAAATGTAAGTAGTACTGAATCGATATTTCACCCTTGAATATCGACATTGGATTTTTTCTGTTTTGGTAAAAACCATTAAATTATTTACAATTAGTTAAATGTACTCGTAATATAACCGTGTTGCTGGTTAAAAGGTTAATTGTTTAAAAACTCGCTAGATGGCTGTGTGCTTAGTTTCCTTCGCTCTCTTTGAAAAAAAAAGTTGCGTTTGTAATCTTTTACTTTTTGCATTTGTTGATTGATATTGCGTCATTCTTAATAATAAATAATAATAAGTTGTTGTTTTGTGTTGTTTTTAAAAAGCTTAGATAACGTTTCAAACGCTCCGCTTTTGACACGAGTTTCACGATTTCTACTGACATTGATATGGTATGGTGTCAGCAAAACGTCAAACGCGGAGCGTTTGAAACGTGATCGCGAGCGTTTGCTTTTCTATTATGATTTGAGTAGCTAGCGTGGTTAGGGCCCGTGGTTTTATGTAAGTAACAAATACATTTAGAAAATAAATGTTTTCTTTTATACCGGATCTGATACTTTGGTAATAAAAATAATTGTTATTATCGCATTACATGAAAAGTCAGGTAATTCAAACAAATAAAAGACGATTTCTAATCAGTAAAAACTGATTGGAGATCGTTTTAATGGTATTATTCTTGTTTTTCAGAAAATGGATTTATATTTACATTAATATTTTTTATTTTTAAATTTCAAATGAAAACTTGAATAAGAAATCGTATTTTTAGAAATCGATCTTTTAGACCTATTTTTTGTGAGTCGATTCATCAGACTCCGAAAGGAATCGATTTAAAAATCGCTCTTCTGCGGAAAGAATCACCATCCCTACCCCAGATTAGAGATAATTATTATTATTACCTATTATCATAGACTAAAAACGTTTACATTACTTACCTAATATTATAATAGTAAACGATTACAACTTAAAGAACCGGTTTTAATCGATTATTTTAACCAAAAAACCGGGGTAATATCGTATAAATTTGTTTTTTTTTTAGGTACATTGTACATTATGTCATGGATAACCATTAGAAAATTAAAGTTGTGATTGTACTAGGGTACAGAACCAGAAAAGGGTAAACTTTTGAATCACCCGCCTTCACCGCGATCTTTACGATTAGTCGAACATAGCCTGAGTAAACGCACTTTCCAGTTACCGGTTCGCTATCGTGACCAATGAAATGAGAAAAATATTAAGGCAAAGTGATACGATGCCATATTGGGCATCATACAAGAATAAGATTTCATGAGACTGTTCGAGCTAAAATCTTATTTTTTGTTAAAAGATACCTAATATTTGTTTTCTTTCGTTTGTGACAATCAAATTGTGAGTTTAAAGACCATTTCATTAACCTCTTCGGGCCTCGAGCGTCAAACCCACACAGAATCCGCAGAGCTCTGACTATGAAAATTTTCTTAAAAGTAATAATTTAAAAATAAAAAATTCAACTATGGACCTTATAATTTATTTTATTTGGAATCTGAGCCAATTCAAGCAGGTAGGGGTAGGTAACTACCTAAGCTTTACTGGCTTCAAGCGCTTCTTTTATGAGAGTATAGTATGTGCACGTAAGTTATTCATGGAAAATTTCCATTGGTGCACTTACAATAACGGTGTTTGAATACACGACTTTCGGAACATAAGCGTTGGGATAATATTTGGCTCCTGCCCTTAGTTAATATGGCGCCAGCTTTCGAGAACAATCTCTCTGCTGGAGCCGAAGAAGCCGATCCCAAAAGGTGCTTACACGCTAACTGTGTCATTTGGGATAAGCTCCCCATAACTTCTCCAGGATTCTAAAGAGTTATCTTTTAATCCTATAAGAGGCTATGTACAAGTTTAATTCGGATGTGAAACCGGTTAATGTACCTTATTGTAATTCAAGACTTAATTGTCGGGGTGTGGCAGATAAAATAGATTATTTGCAATATTAAAATAGATTCTTAAAATCGATTTTATTGTAAAAAAATTGATTATTTTTTCACATCCCTATCTCTAATCTGTGTTGTTGTATCTACTTTGAGTTGTATCAAAGCGAAAGAGTTATTGTCAAGATTGACGTATGGCGACCATAGACAAGGATGACAAGATTTTGTTTTTTAATGAGACCATAGACTATAAGTTGTTATGTTATCACGGATATGATTATTTTAAACCAAGAATTTTATATATGGCTTCTTGTTTTAAACCCTTCTGTGAAATGTTGTATTTTTGGAAATGTTTAACTCCCATCTTATTTATTAGCTTCTCTGACAGGTTTTCAAAAATATATAATATACTGAAACTCGTCACATTCCTACCCACATAGGCACAAAAAAACAGAAAATAAGTCTAACTATAATAAGATTACTATTACTTACTTCATACGGTTATGTTTTACATAACCGTATGAAGTAGGTAATAGTAATAAATTATTACGACAGTCGAGAATTGAATAAATCATAAGTTATAGCTATATATCCGACCCAGTAAATGCAAAATTAATTGCGTGCTATTGCTGAATAAATTCATTGGAAACATACAAATGAACCGAAATTACAAGCTTTTTGTTTCTTGTAGTTATTTTATGTATGTATAACTTTAACTTATAATATACACCGATGTACGGAACCCTACAGTATGTGTGGTCCGATACGCACTTGGCGGCTGGTTTTAGCTATTCACTCAAATTTATTTTTAATGTAGGCCACTACGCCGTAGCGTATAAATGGTATTGTATTCTCTTTGGATGGCTACTTACTTACAGAGTAGTTTAAGTACCTTATTGTACCTTCTGGCATAACTTAATAGAAATAATAAGTACCTACCTATGTACCTATTAGGTACTTACCTATATATTATGAGCGACACAGAATACTTATATACTTATCTACCTAGCTTACCACCTCATACAGTAAAGTAATTATTAGGTTCTTATGTAAAAATAATACTTACCTCTGTACCTAAGTAGAATAAATAAGTTTTTTACTTGAGTATTAGGTAATCCCAAACTGATGTGCTGATGATTGCCCTAAGGCATAGGTACAAGTTAATAAGTACTTACCTATGCTATTTGTGTATCTACATACACCATACACTTTTTATTTTTTATGGAACCATTTTTTGTAATGAAGTACTTATTTAGGAACTACATACAGATAGATAACTATTTATATCAATGTAGACTGAACGCAGACCTCCCTTCATTTAATATAGTATTAATGGATGGTCTAACTTGGTACCAGCCTGGAAAACTGCACTGACATGGTTCACTCTATAAGTAGCATGAAAACAATACTTAATAATGGTTGGCTGACTGACTCTATCTATAAACATTGTGTTAAAACTTAAAAGCACAACTTGTTTTACTGAATTCATAAGTGTAAAGAACAGTTAAAGTTCACTGCTGCTGACACTTTAAAGCTATCTCTGGTTGAATAAAGAATAGTGAACTGTGCCCTGAAACCCCCACACATTGGGAGATGTGTGGGGTAAATATACACTCTTTGCTCATATACTTACTTACTAACCATGTTGCTCTCAGTATTTACATTCTTTAAATTTACCAAAGGCCGGTACCACCTCCAGCGATTGGTGGCAGGAGGCATATACCTACAATACCAATATGTTATTAGACTCTGATGAATTGTTCTTCTAATTTTGAACGTGGATACCTCCACATATTGATTTCCTTTTTCTTTCAAACTAATAATATACAAATCCGAATAACACCCTGGAATTGTTCACTTAGGCAAAACTTAATGTCCGAGAAGTTAGCATAGCCATTTTGATTTTTTATAAAACTAAACTTTGTGCTGACTTGTGCTAGGCTTGTGCTGCGTTGTGCCGCAAATCGCGACTCCCGATCTCAAAAAACAAAGCAGCTATCGGATAAAAACCATTTTAGCACCAGCATAGCCATTTTGTTTTTTCGAAAATCTGAAGGTTGTGCTGGAATGTGCTAAACTTGTGCTACAATGTGCTGCAAACCGTTTTTGATTATCTCAATAAACAAGGCGGGAATCAGATAAAATAAATTTTGCACCAGCATAGCCATTTTGTTTTTTCAAAAATCTGAAGGTTGTGCTGGAATGTGCTAGACTTGTGCTGCAATGTGCTGCAAACCGTTTTTGATTATCTCAATAAACAAGGCGGCAATCACATAAAATAAATTTTGCACCAGCATAGCCATTTTGTTTTTTCAAAAATCTAAAGGTTGTGCTGGAATGTGCTAGACTTGTGCTGCAATGTGCTGCAAACCGTTTTTTATTATCTTAATAAACAAAGCCACAATCACATAAAAACCATTTTCTAGACTAAAATTGTGCTGGAATGTGCTTGACTTGTGCTGCAATGTGCCGCAAACCGTTTTTGATTATCTTAATAAACAAAGCGACAATCAGATAAAATAAATTTTGCACCAGCATAGCCATTTCGTTTTTTCAAAAATCTAAAGGTTGTGCTGGAATGTGCTAGACTTGTGCTGCAATGTGCTGCAAACCGTTTTTTATTATCTCAATAAACAAAGCCACAATCACATAAAAACCATTTTCTAGACTAGCATAGCCATTTTGAATTTTCGAAAAACTGAAAATTATGCTGGAATGTGCTAGACTTGTGCTGCAATGTGCCGCAAACCGTTTTTGATTATCTCAATAAACAAAGCGACAATCACATAAAAACCATTTTCTAGACCAGCATAGCCATTTTGAATTTTCGAAAAACTGAAAATTGTGCTGAAATGTGCTAGGCTTGTGCTGCAATGTGCCGCAAACCATTTTTTATTATCTCAATAAACAGATAAAAATATTTTGCACCAGCATGGCCATTTTGTTTTTTCAATAATCTAAAGGTTGTGCTGGAATGTGCTTGACTTGTGCTGCAATGTGCCGCAAACTATTTTTTATTATCTCAATAAACAGATAAAAATATTTTGCACCAGCATGGCCATTTTGTTTTTTCAATAATCTAAGAATGTGCTGGAATGTGCTTGACTTGTGCTGCAATGTGCCGCAAACCATTTTTTATTATCTCAATAAACAGATAAAAATATTTTGCACCAGCATGGCCATTTTGTTTTTTCAATAATCTAAGAATGTGCTGGAATGTGCTTGACTTGTGCTGCAATGTGCCGCAAACCATTTTTTATTATCTCAATAAACAGATAAAAATATTTTGCACCAGCATGGCCATTTTGTTTTTTCAATAATCTAAAGGTTGTGCCGGAATGTGCTATACTTGTGCTGCGTTGTGCCGCAAACCGTTTTTGATTTTCTCAATAAACGAAGCGACAATCACATAAAAACCATTTTCTAGACCGGCATAGCCATTTGGTACTGTCGAAAATTGTGCTGGAATGAGCTAGGCTTGTGCTGCAATGTGCCGCAAACCGTTTTTGATTATCTCAATAAACTAAGCGACAATCACATAAAATATAATTCAGATTTTTTTAAATACAAAATGGCCATGCTGGTCCAAAATATTTTAATCTGTTTATTGAGATAATCAAAAACGGTTTGCAGCACATTGCAGCACAAGTCTAGCACATTCCAGCACAACCTTTAGATTTTTGAAAAACCAAATGGCTATGCTGGTGCAAAATTTATTTTATCTGATTGTCGCTTTGTTTATTGAGATAATCAAAAACGGTTTGCGGCACATCGCAGCACAAGTCAAGCACATTCCAGCACAATTTTCAGTTTTTCAAAAATTCAAAATGGCTATGCTGGTCTAGAAAATGGTTTTTATGTGATTGTCGCTTAGTTTATTGAGATAATAAAAAAACGGTTTGCGGCACATTGCAGCACAAGCCTAGCACATTCCAGCACAATATTCAGTTTTTCGAAAATTCAAAATGGCTATGCTGGTCTAGAAAATGGTTTTTATGTGATTGTCGCTTCGTTTATTGAGATAATCAAAAACGGTTTGCGGCACATTGCAGCACAAGTCTAGCACATTCCAGCACAATTTTCAGTTTTTCGAAAATTCAAAATGGCTATGCTAGTCTAGAAAATGGTTTTTATGTGATTGTGGCTTTGTTTATTGAGATAATAAAAACGGTTTGCAGCACATTGCAGCACAAGTCTAGCACATTCCAGCACAACCTTTAGATTTTTGAAAAAACAAAATGGCTATGCTGGTGCAAAATTTATTTTATCTGATTGTCGCTTTGTTTATTAAGATAATCAAAAACGGTTTGCGGCACATTGCAGCACAAGTCAAGCACATTCCAGCACAATTTTCAGTTTTTCGAAAATTCAAAATGGCTATGCTAGTCTAGAAAATGGTTTTTATGTGATTGTGGCTTTGTTTATTAAGATAATAAAAAACGGTTTGCAGCACATTGCAGCACAAGTCTAGCACATTCCAGCACAACCTTTAGATTTTTGAAAAAACAAAATGGCTATGCTGGTGCAAAATTTATTTTATGTGATTGCCGCCTTGTTTATTGAGATAATCAAAAACGGTTTGCAGCACATTGCAGCACAAGTCTAGCACATTCCAGCACAACCTTTAGATTTTTGAAAAAACAAAATGGCTATGCTGGTGCAAATTTTATTTTATCTGATTGTCGCTTTGTTTATTGAGATAATCAAAAACGGTTTGCGGCACATTGCAGCACAAGTCTAGCACATTCCAGCACAACCTTTAGATTATTGAAAAAACAAAATGGCCATGCTGGTGCAAAATATTTTTATCTGTTTATTGAGATAATAAAAAATGGTTTGCGGCACATTGCAGCACAAGCCTAGCACATTTCAGCACAATTTTCAGTTTTTCGAAAATTCAAAATGGCTATGCTGGTCTAGAAAATGGTTTTTATGTGATTGTCGCTTTGTTTATTGAGATAATAAAAAACGGTTTGCAGCACATTGCAGCACAAGTCTAGCACATTCCAGCACAACCTTTAGATTTTTGAAAAAACAAAATGGCTATGCTGGTGCAAAATTTATTTTATGTGATTGCCGCCTTGTTTATTGAGATAATCAAAAACGGTTTGCAGCACATTGCAGCACAAGTCTAGCACATTCCAGCACAACCTTCAGATTTTTGAAAAAACAAAATGGCTATGCTGGTGCAAAATTTATTTTATCTGATTCCCGCCTTGTTTATTGAGATAATCAAAAACGGTTTGCAGCACATTGTAGCACAAGTTTAGCACATTCCAGCACAACCTTCAGATTTTCGAAAAAACAAAATGGCTATGCTGGTGCAAAAATGGTTTTTATCCGATAGCCGCTTTGTTTTTTGAGATCGGGAGTCGCGATTTGCGGCACAACGCAGCACAAGCCTAGCACAAGTCAGCACAAAGTTTAGTTTTATAAAAAAACAAAATGGCTATGCTAACTTCTCGGACATCAAAACTTATCCGCACGCGGTTACTAAACAAGATTATGATTCTCTATCGAGACTATATTGGTACATATCTCTAATCTGGGTTAATATAATACTAGCACAGGGGGCCAACCACCAGCTTTTACAAAGTAATCTTATTTCAAGGAAGTTTTGTTTCAAGCTTATAATAACATTACTCATATTCGTACCATGACCTTCATCGATCCGTTTTGTTGTATTCCTGCTTAGTGCTGCAAAGAACGAATGATATTGTCAAGATTGTCTCTTCCCTGCTATCATAGAAAAGAAATAACGCTATATGAAATGTATATGGCTATCTCTTTCATACGATGTTCCGAATCGTGTCTTGGTACCGAAAATATATAAACAACTTTTTGCAATAATAATCTTGAAAAGCTTTTTTATGTTAAATAATACACTTGATATGTGTAATTTCTTATTAGAATATACAAATAATTGAACATTTTCCTTTAGGAAGTAACGAAACAATCAACTAAGCTGAAGTTTACTTATAAAGTATGACGTGCAAAGTACTTTGCTTATCGCGAGGAATTTGTTACTATTATTGTTTATTAATTTTAAAATGTGAAACGTGCAATGTTTATTCGTCAAGTGGGTGTGCAGTCAAGTGCTTTGGTTATCGGCGAGCGACATTCCAAACTCAATTGGGGTAAGTTTGTAAAAAGGAACACATTTTAATAATACATTTTGGAAGTGAGTGACGTCCTATTTTATATCTTTATTAAATATGGAAACAAGGTAATTTTAAATAATAAATAGTTAACAAAATTATTCGGTGAATGAAAATTTTCAACCAATAGTATACATACTTAGCTGTTCAATGTTTAGTGGTTCAAGTTTTGTGTTAATTCATCTTGCAGCCGAAGAGTTCACCGTGTGTCCGGGAGGCAGGTAGAGATGCTTTGGGAATTTTTAAATGCAAACAGAGACATCGCTACTGCCTACAATCGCTCTCTACAAGCAAAGGAGTACTCCCAAAGGAAGTGGAGAGAGATTGCGGACACCCTAAACTCGCAAGGCGCTGGAGCACACAAGGATTGGAAAGGCTGGTCTAAAGTAAGTATTCATTTTTATTTTTACACGTTCAGTGAAACCCTTTTGAATGTATTAATTTAAACAATTATTTTTGTATTTTAGTACTGGGTAGATTATAAAGCTAAGCTCAAAACGAAAGTTGCAGCTTTACGGCTGTCTCATGTGCGGACCGGAGGTGGGCCTTCTACGGAGAAGTCCTTGACCGAGATAGAAGAGAAATTTCTTCAAATACTAGGAAATGATTTCGGCCAAGGCTTATCCGGTGTTCGGGTGGAACCATTTGCAGTGGTAAGTCAAAATAATAAGCCATAATTTTAAGTGAATTATTTAGCAGAAACTTCCTCATTAATAATATTTATGTTATATTTTTTAGCCTCCAGAGAGTGCTGCTGTTTGTATGGGTGTCGAGTTGCAGGATTCTCCAGCCTCTGAATCCATTCTACAACCTGCTCACGCCCTAGAAATACCAATAATTCCTAGTCCAATCCCCACTCAGTCTGTGGAAATTGAAATAATTCAAGACCCACTACCTGCTAATCCTTCCCAGGAACCTATAATTCACGAGACACCAGCTCGTTCCCCCATTAGAACTCCTTCCCCACATCCTGCAACTCCATCAGCAGCGCGCTCTCCGCGACGCCGGCGTCAAAGGCGCCAGCCACATATGTCGCAGGAGGCTGCTAGACGCGCCCTCGTCCGGTCCTCACAAATGCGCGCTGAGGCTGCTGTGAGGACCAGCGAGGCAATGGAGCAAATGGTGCGACATATTGCAGACCTACAAAATACTGCCATGAGAATAGAAAGGTAAATAACTTAAAATATAAATGTTATTCAAATCTCCGGTGGTGTGAGCAGGGATATTAATCCTACATGTATAGCCGCGATTGTTAGATCTAATTCAGGGTCAAAGAAGTAAGAGCAATAATACTTTAACAAATCTATACAAATAAATAAAATTTAAGTGTCTCAAAGTAATTATATTTTTATTAACATGAACATTTTTCTTTTCAGGGTTCTGCATGCCGCCTTTCCCAGAGCCGCTGAACCAGAAAACTCCGCGTAGCCAAACCCTGCTGAAGAGCGATGTTGTTGCTGCGAGGCTGTTCTCTCGTACCATCATCTTGTAATTGGGCTTCTTGAATGACATCTTCATTGCTTAGTTGTTGCTCAGGAATGTTAGCCCTATTGCAAATGTTGTGTAATATCACACAAGCGTTTACAATAGAGCCAGCTACTTCTGGTGAGTAGTGCAACACTCTGTGCACTAGTAAGCAACGAAAACGTGCTTTAAGAAGCCCAATTGTGCGCTCTATAATGTTCCTCGCACGGACATGCAAATGCGTGTAGTGTGCTTCTGGCGAGTCAGCTACCGCATCCAGTATTGGTGTCATCATGCTCTTTCTCAGAGGATACCCAGAATCACCTAAGGGCAAAAATATTTATTGTAATTTTAAGATTATAAGTACTTAAGTATTTTTTATAACAAAAATACCAAAATGATGTAATACATACCAAGAAACCAAGTACTATCTGTGTTGCTGAGTGCTTCTAAGTGAGCTCTCAATGGATGGTTAGCCCATATGAAAGAGTCATGAGTTGCACCACCATGACTTGCATCTACACTCATAATTTGCATGTTACTATCACATATCTGAAAAAATATTGAAGACTGTGTTAGGTAAATAATAAATAAATATTGACAGAATAACTATATGGTACCATGTATGTATAATTTTATTATATTATACAATTTATGAGAGAATAAATATTTTGTTACTAAATTTTTCCTTATTTTGTAACCTAAATTGATTTATTTCTACTGAGCCCTTATTAAATTGGGACTAGAAGTCTGTCTACCCATCAGGGAATGCAGGTGTGATGGTGTGAATATACATTTACCAATTGAACATTCAAGGAGTGGTAATGCTTGCGGCAATAGTAGCGTTCCTCATGTAATACCGGGCGTACTATGGCTACTTGGCTGCAATCTATACAGCCTAGTACTCCCGGAATCCGGAATTTATTATAAAATCTGCAATAAATTAAACTATTATAGTTCAAGGTTATAATATAGAGTTGCTTCCAATATAACTAATGATAAGATACATACTCTGTTTTAATCCTGTTACGTTCTTGACTAGTCACTGGGAATTTAATGTATTTCTGTCGCATCTGCAGTGTATTGAGGCAAGCAGTAACTTGTGCGATGGCTGATGACACGGTCTGCTGAGCCAAGAAATGACCCTCAACACTACCTGTAGGACGCTGGTAGGAACCCGTTGCATAAAATGATAATGCAACCAATACCTATAAAAATAATTAAACTTTGTAGGTTATCAAGATCTATTAATACCTAAGTAATAGTGGTTGAATGGTTCATATCTAATATTAATACACTGCAGTATAAATATAGTACTTAATTACCTTCGTCTCTACAGTCAAGTCAGTAGATCTTATGGGCTTCTTCATCAGAGGCCTCAACTCATCGCACAGGTTATGTGTGAGCTGCTTTGTGAGTCTATATCTTTTTATAAACTCCACTTCTTCTAAATTGAAGGGGTCACAAGCCTCACGTAACTGCCTACGATGACGCTTACGTGTTATATTTCCTTCTGTGTTATCAGACTCCAAGAACTCGAAAATTTCGTATTCATTTGCCATCTAGAATCAAATAAGAATTTAAATACCTTGATTGATACAATAGTACATAAAACTAAATTAATTCAACACTAATACGTTAATTAAAAAAGTTTTACTTACTTTATATATTCAATAATTAATTAATACACTTGAAAACAAAAGAAATTCTCAAAGTAATGTTATTTACGTCGCGGCCGAGCAACTTTTATAAGATTGCAAGATTTGACATTTAAGCATTAATGCTAGTCGTTAAAAATCACGTCGTGGTACGAATAGAATGAACGAATAGACGTGACGTCATCAAAACTGCTAAGCAAACAATGTTATTATAAGCTTACAATTAAGGACGTCATGGTACGAAAAGTCGATGTAAGGTTGAAATAATACTGCTATAAGAGATGGTGGTTGGCCCCCTGAACACTACGGAGCGCCTTTAGGCACTTTACGAGAAATAATGACAAATTTCATGATCGTTGTTGATTTGTAAAAATGTAGAGGGTTACTAATCACGTGGTCATACACGTTGATCTTGAGTAGGAAAAATGTAAACATTAGCGTAATTAAACACGTGGGTGATAAACTTCAATCTTGGGAATAAGTAACTTTTGACAGCTTTTTATGCCTCGAACGAAGATGATTGGTTCAAATTTTGTCATTCATAAAAGAATGACCAATCACAGTAACTTTCCAAAAGAGTTTTTCACGAAAATCTTTTTCATTCATATTTTGTGGCGCTAGTAGGTAGTTTTTTTGACAGTAGAGTAGTAAATTGGACAGTTAAGCGTCCAAATTTGACATTGACAACTGACTTTTGACAGTTGACAGCTGTCAAATGAAATCCGCCATTTTTTCCCCCACCCCTAAACTCATCTTGGAAAAAGAGAATACAATTGTTGTATGCAGGCTGTCGCAACTTCAGAAGAAGAAAACGATCTATGAAATGGGGTAGAACTTTAATGGTGGACGTCAGAACTAAAACGTCAGTGGCCACCTGTCACAACTGATCACTCATCTCGTCAACAACTGTTTGTTTTCAATTTTGGTTCGGTGATTACTGTGAAAATAAGTGTTACTGGGCTATTTTTATGTTACAGTTTTATGCAAATTAAGTTCAGAAACTTTATAACTTTACTAAGTACCTACCAATGCAATATAGAAAGTGTGATTTATGTGGAAACATATCAGAAAGAAAAGCCGGTATAAAAAGTTTATTTATGGCGAGATATCCCCTGGATGGTCATCGGTGAGTAGAATATTTACTAATTTACCAGGCCTATCTTTGATTTTGGGATTAAAAAGGCAGGTTATACATAATATCAGGAATAAAATAAAATTGTTCAGAAAAATAGTGTGGTGAAAAAATTAATCGACATTCGATGTTCTTATTTTTAGTTTTAAGAAATGGGTCAAGGTGAATGGAAATGAGGACTTAGTAAACATGCCCATCGCAAAACTGAATAATTTGAAATTTGTTTTTGGCAACCATTTAAAAAATATATGTTCAGAAAAATTACTCAAATTTAAAGATAGCCGTCGCCCCGTCCTTACAACTGATTACTGAGCCAATATCAGATGACAAATTATTTGAATTTCCTTTACACCTCTTTAAAGAATAAAGTTAATCGACCATTAATTTATATTCTTTACAATTATGCCTTTATTTACTTAAGGAGCAAATCCTAAAGTAAAATAATTATGTTTTTCCTAATTTCAAATGTTTTACTCTTTCTTTATAGAAGTTCCGTCAACTTCATCAACTGCTACTGTTTTCAATGAGTGTCAGCTTACTCCGGTAGAAAATACAATAGAAGTTCATACAAGTGGACTGCGCATTTTCAACAAAATGTATCTATTATGTTAAATATTGTTAATATATTTAAGTAGCTTTTGGAAAAAATATGTATTCAATGTGTAATATTTCACATATTTTTAAATAAATGATTTATTTTATCAATGGCTTTTTTATTTAACACAAAACCAAAAATGGTATATTGCTGATTAGGTAATCCATCGATATCGATAATTTTCACCGTACATCCCTATTTCGTTCTTTATGTTGGTACACTGTATTATAGTTGTCAGTTTCGTTGTTAGATTGGCCATAAATGGTAGCCCCATTTTAAAAGCAGGGTTTATTTTAATCTATGGAGTCCCGTCTCTTCTTACGTAGTATTGTATTCTCTTTGGTTGTATGTACATCCGTCATCCATAACATCTGTAGTAGGCTGTAGGCATATAATATAAACATTTATTTTATTTTATACGTAGGAGTTATAATATTCAATCATGAAGGCAAATTTAATTTTTGATAGTGTCAACGATTTGTTATTTGGAAAGTGGGACCAATCATTTATACATCGAATGAAGTCTATGTCGTTACAAGTAAGTTGTTATTGTTAAGTTTCTAAGTGGATATGGGTAAATATTTATTATTGTTAAATCACATTTATTTTAGGACCATCAAAGCGATGTAACAGAAAACAACTATGTATCTCAGTTGCTGGCTCCAATTATCACTTCGCAAAGAGTGATGGCTGCCCAGTTTGGTAACACATACTCATCTATTCAGTGCAAAGATGACACTACCATAGTTTTTGATGAGGTATATGTATTTCCTTTTTATATATTATGGTTACCTATTATCGACACAACAGAAAACCCGGGCTACCTAGTGTCACAGTAGTAAAACATTTAAAATACTTACATAAAAATTGTCTGATGAAAGCATGAGTAGCTAACAATCTCTTAGGAGTCAATATCTGACTGTACAATTTACTAGACTGCCGGTTTTATGCCATGTTTGGAAACTTTTCCTTTTTAATTGATTTCTTAAATACTGTTACCTCTTGTTGTGATTACATCAAGGGGTTTGATACATACATCATAATTATCTTCTCTAGATGTACCTATCTTTATTTATCTTACCCATATCACCTTGTAAGCCTTCCAAATGCATAATAATGTCCAGCTATGGGTGAGCTCTTGCATTATTAAAATTTAATAAAAATAATTTATATATGTAGGTACTTAATAGTAATTCAGAATTAACTTACTGTGTGTTGTGTACTGACTCTGTATGTAAATTCACAGTGGCTTGATCATGTGTTTATGATAATTACTGAGGAAAATATAGATGACGCCCACCGAGAACTCCTTGACTTCAAGACTTTTGTGCAACACATTTGTGGCCAAAATATCAATCTGTAAGTCCATTATGAGTATAAATTAATAAAATAAATATAATATTATGGGTTTTGCACATATATATTACTGAATAGTATTATATACTAATAATTGTTTTAAGTGACAGGAGATGAACCTTAAACAAATCAATTTCCCTCATCTATTTCATAGATACCTCCGAATACTATTAAAAAATCCCAACTACCATTATTATCTTTTTAGCTTCTTCAGATACCGTAAACATAATAAAATTGGTAATCTATCTGTCTATCTACTATTAATTCAACCTGTTCAATGGACAGGTTTTTAAATAATGCAACAGTTAATCAAGTCAATGTTAGAATTAGTTATAATAATAATTTTCTTTTATTAATATTTTGTGTTATTTTAGTCTCCATTCGCCTATATACCATGAATGGCTCTCGGTGTTACTGGATAGCCGGGACAAGGGCGACACGATCCCCGGCGCCAATGGAGTTATTGGCGAAAGTGGAGCAACTATGGCAGCTCTCAACGCTTTGAAAAGCGCCTCAAAAGACATCAAGCTACCCTATCAGCGCAGCCATCTTATGTTGTTTGTGGGAGATAAGTTGCTGGCTCTGTATTCCAGGTACTGGAGTATAACAAAAATAATTGTTCAGTTACTAAACTAAACAGTTGAAGGACAATTAAAATAAAGTATGCATATTATAATGTGATTATGTTGAAATACGAGTTCCAGTAATAGTAGTAATACAATAAGTAGGTAATAGGATTATAAATGTTCTGTGCTTGGTCTCAGTAATATTAAATTATTACTCACACTTTATTATTATTTTAGCCGCGGAAGTGAGGATTTAAGTCCGCCTGATTTGATTTTAATTAGTATCCAGTGCATTGCCGCTCAAGAATATTGGAATGACCTTGAAGATGATAATGAGAATCGCAACGAGATTGTTAGAGTGCCATGTAAGTTTAGTATAATTATTTATTTTAGATATGTTTAATTGTAAACACCTATAAGTACTTTTTTACTTGCATACATGTAAATGTAATAGGTATCTAGATATAATAGGTAACATTACAACATGTGCAATAGATAAAACTTGTTTTTTTTTCCATTAACTAGGTATACTTAAAAACCAATGCAAGTTAATACTTACAAGTTGACATTTAAAGGTCAACCATCAATTATAATATTATCTAATCTACCTATCTATTTGTATGTTATTATTATCGTGTTATGTAATAACCTGTTGTATTGTAAGTAATAAACATTTTCCAACTTGCAGGGTTGTCAAAAGAAAATAGCGCCATAGTGAATCTATGCGCAGGCGCGACAGGCGGCCCTTGCGCGCCACATTCTATACATATTGCTGAAGTGGCCCCTCGCATAACGTTCGTCGTTGTAGTTGATATGGATTTGAGGTAGTCAAACATTTTTTACTAAGTGCCTATAATATCAACTACGTGTTTTGAAGCGAAGCTTCTTTACGAACGTTCGGGGCGCTCGCTGCCCGGGCACTAAAACGGCGAAAAGCGTTACGCGATACACGATGACGTCAGAGCTGCGGCGCCCTAAGCTTTATACTAAATATCGCTTGAAGGTTAGATAGAACATTGGTAATAATTTAAATATATCTAAAAATTTAGAATATTTCACAATTTCGCGTGTCATCAAGCGTTCACCCATCTTAGTACTGACCGCGCCCGACGTTGCTTAACTTCGGTGATCGGACGAGAACCGATGCATCCAACGTGCTATGGACTTTGTTGATAAAGGTTCCGAATAAAGTAACCCATATCTACAATTACAAACGATATTTTAGTTGCCATATAGTGGATAATTTCATAATAATCTCTAATGTTTAGGTGACTCAGTTGGTAATAGGTCTGGCCGAAATAGTAACAGACGTGGGTTCAAACCTTCACACAAGCAATTTTTTCGCTTCGCTTCTTTCGGGCGTCCCTAGACGGCACTGATTTTATTTATGTTACTTACAGCCACACAATGTAGCGCTACTACTGAAATAATGTTAGTGGTTTGAGGCATGTTGATATCTGTCAGTATTTTGTATGGCCCGTAAAAAAAATTACTAAGTCCCGATCCATAAAATTTACCAAAGCGTAACGCTACTGGGCGCTTTTATAATTTACCGTTGGACGGTATTATTGTCACGATACAATTATAGGAAAGAAAAATTCATAGACTTGTACTTTGAAGCTTTAAATTGATATTCCATTACCGTCGACGGCGAACGGTAAATAATTTAAAAGTGTCTTTATACAATTCCATACATTTTGCTTTGCCATTATTCCACCGACCGTGGCGGTTACGATTCAGTTACAAGTTCCTGCTAGGCACGAATCTGTCGATTCGTTTCGTCACTTTAAATAAAACTTATATTACAGGGAAGTTGGAATTCCAGCGCTTATGTCTGGTCAGATACTGTCAAACCTGAGACGTCTGTTACTACAAAGGAATTTAGAGATGTTACCCACTACACTAGATTCTTTGGAAGCAGTTTTGAAAAAGGTAATTCCACATTTTGATTTGTTTAAGGTATCAATTACTTGAGGCGATAAGATGGTTCTTTATGTGAAATGCATGTGTTTTAGACAACGGACGCCCTTCGTAAAAATAAAGCGAATGCCAATCTATGCGCTCGGTTGACCAGCCGAATGTTAGAATTACGTAAATCGTGTACTACAACTACGCCGCTGACGCCTGAAACCACTGCCACCGCGATGCACACCGCCCTTGAAGCGGTTATCGACCAACTGAAGCCAGACATCCCCAGTTTGAAGATGGAACCGCCATTAAAGGATTTAAGGGCGATACTAGCGCCGTATGTGGAATTTCTGTGTGTGAAGGCGAAGAGATATTTCAGTTTGGGATCATATCCTTTTAAATATTGTTTCACCGTTACTATTGTGCTTCATATATACAAATACATGCCTGTTCAGTAAAGTATTTATCTAAAAATTTCACGGGCGCAAGTAAAGGTGTTCTGTTTAAAAAAAAATAATGCGAAGCTCATATTTAAGTTGACATTTAATAAAAAGCCTCATTTAATACCTGTGCAGAAACAGAGCATTCTCAGTGCCGTAGGTGGTCTTTTATTCGCCCGGTGCGAGCTTCTATAAACATGCCCTTGAAAACTTACTCCTACCCGATCTAATTATTTCTGCGCCCCTCCAGGGCGTGCGCCCTGTGCCAGTGCACCGCTGGCACAGCCCTGGTTACGGCACTGAGTACTCTTTAACATTAATATCAAGTTTATTAAGCAAATAGCGAGTTATATTTCAATACTGGTTAGGAGGAAGGAGGTATAGTATGCTTGTGCACCATGAACGCTTTATCATTTATGGATTTAAATGGATTCGTGACATTAATTACAACATGAGAAAGGTTAAAAGCAAAAATTTCGCTCATAAAAATCTAAAGATTATAAAATATATATGAAGCAGATGACTAAATGAAATTATATTAATGTCACGAAGCGATTTCCGCTTCATTTTGGAATCGATTATTTCGCTTAATGTGGGTCGTCCGCGAGCGCACGGCAGATACAGGAGCCAGTTGTTCCCTAACGCTGCACAAGTATGTGGAGGAGTTCCCCGGCCTCATCCACTTCATCTACGTGGACCGCACCACCGGGAGGTTCCTCGCGCCCGACATGGCCGACTGCGCCGACATGCTGGCGGCCGACACGGTGAGCTTCCATCTCAACGACAGCACTGTAACTACTGCTGACAGGGGGTCATACGCAAAGCTAGCCGAGTAAGAGGCCCCCTTTCTACTAGCTAGAGTGTCCACATGGGATGGACGGTAGGTTTATTTAAGCATGTCAACTCAATGCGAGAGCGACACAATCTTTTTAGAGCTTTCTCCTTCGGTTCGTTTTTCTACTCTCAGAAATGTTAAAGTAAATTAGACCCTAACGTAAGTCAATAAAGTACGATGTCATATGCGTCAGAATTAATCAGTGTGGTAATGGGCATGGCAGGTCCGGCGGTGCGTGCGGCGCGGGCTGTCCGTAGTGCGGGAGGGGTACTGCGCGGGCACATGGCGCCGCGGCGCGCTGCACGCGTGCGCGCTGGCGTGGTGGGAGCGGGCCGGCGCGCCCGCCCGCCCGCCGCGCGCGCCCCTCCCCGCCGCCGTGCGCGCGCTGCCGCCGCCCGGCGACATCTGCGGCGCCTTCTACAGGTACACTGTGTGGTGGAGCGGGCCGGCGCGCCCGCCCGCCCGCCGCGCGCGCCCCTCCCCGCCGCCGTGCGCGCGCTGCCGCCGCCCGGCGACATCTGCGGCGCCTTCTACAGGTACACTGTGTGGTGGAGCGGGCCGGCGCGCCCGCCCGCCCGCCGCGCGCGCCCCTCCCCGCCGCCGTGCGCGCGCTGCCGCCGCCCGGCGACATCTGCGGCGCCTTCTACAGGTACACTGTGTGGTGGAGCGGGCCGGCGCGCCCGCCCGCCCGCCGCGCGCGCCCCTCCCCGCCGCCGTGCGCGCGCTGCCGCCGCCCGGCGACATCTGCGGCGCCTTCTACAGGTACACTGTGTGGTGGAGCGGGCCGGCGCGCCCGCCCGCCCGCCGCGCGCGCCCCTCCCCGCCGCCGTGCGCGCGCTGCCGCCGCCCGGCGACATCTGCGGCGCCTTCTACAGGTACACTGTGTGGTGGAGCGGGCCGGCGCGCCCGCCCGCCGCGCGCGCCCCTCCCCGCCGCCGTGCGCGCGCTGCCGCCGCCCGGCGACATCTGCGGCGCCTTCTACAGGTACACTGTGTGGTGGAGCGGGCCGGCGCGCCCGCCCGCCCGCCGCGCGCGCCCCTCCCCGCCGCCGTGCGCGCGCTGCCGCCGCCCGGCGACATCTGCGGCGCCTTCTACAGGTACACTGTGTGGTGGAGCGGGCCGGCGCGCCCGCCCGCCCGCCGCGCGCGCCCCTCCCCGCCGCCGTGCGCGCGCTGCCGCCGCCCGGCGACATCTGCGGCGCCTTCTACAGGTACACTGTGTGGTGGAGCGGGCCGGCGCGCCCGCCCGCCCGCCGCGCGCGCCCCTCCCCGCCGCCGTGCGCGCGCTGCCGCCGCCCGGCGACATCTGCGGCGCCTTCTACAGGTACACTGTGTGGTGGAGCGGGCCGGCGCGCCCGCCCGCCCGCCGCGCGCGCCCCTCCCCGCCGCCGTGCGCGCGCTGCCGCCGCCCGGCGACATCTGCGGCGCCTTCTACAGGTACACTGTGTGGTGGAGCGGGCCGGCGCGCCCGCCCGCCCGCCGCGCGCGCCCCTCCCCGCCGCCGTGCGCGCGCTGCCGCCGCCCGGCGACATCTGCGGCGCCTTCTACAGGTACACTGTGTGGTGGAGCGGGCCGGCGCGCCCGCCCGCCCGCCGCGCGCGCCCCTCCCCGCCGCCGTGCGCGCGCTGCCGCCGCCCGGCGACATCTGCGGCGCCTTCTACAGGTACACTGTGTGGTGGAGCGGGCCGGCGCGCCCGCCCGCCCGCCGCGCGCGCCCCTCCCCGCCGCCGTGCGCGCGCTGCCGCCGCCCGGCGACATCTGCGGCGCCTTCTACAGGTACACTGTGTGGTGGAGCGGGCCGGCGCGCCCGCCCGCCCGCCGCGCGCGCCCCTCCCCGCCGCCGTGCGCGCGCTGCCGCCGCCCGGCGACATCTGCGGCGCCTTCTACAGGTACACTGTGTGGTGGAGCGGGCCGGCGCGCCCGCCCGCCCGCCGCGCGCGCCGCTCCCCGCCGCCGTGCGCGCGCTGCCGCCGCCCGGCGACATCTGCGGCGCCTTCTACAGGTACACTGTGTGGTGGAGCGGGCCGGCAGCGCCGCAACAACCGCGGTAAACGCGTAGGTAATCTCACACGACACTGCTCCCGATCCCGACCGATCTATCGTTAACTTTGAATTTTCCATATTAATGTGGAAGCGGGTTTGTTGACTCTTAATGAAAATTGCTGTGATACAGGACATTTTGAAACATAATCAACCCATCAGGCTTTTGGTCCAACGCCCATATACTTCAATTCGCCCGTGCTCTATGGTATAGAGCTATGTTATATTATATATCAACATAATAACAGTCGTACGTCTCGTAGGCAACTGTTGGAGCTGGCGTTCCCGGGCGACACCCGCGGCGTGGCCATCAAGGAGCTGATCTGCATCCACCTGGGCCTGCTGCCGGCCTCCACGGCCGTGCAGCAGGCGCGCCGGCTCGCGCACACCGTGCACGAGCTGGCCGGGGCCGCGCCCGCCGGCCCGGCAGACTTATTGTAAATCACTAATAGACGGTGCCCATATTTAAAGCGCCGCACATTTTTTTTCTCACATACTGACACACCAGCTGTATGGTCCCAAACTAAGCAACGCTTGTACTATGGGTACCGGGTACCGTGCAATGGACTGGGAGCGATAACAGTGACACCTAGATCAGGGCAAATTACGAAAAGGCCATTTCCGAAATTTGCCCCAGCGGGAATCGAACCCGCAACCACCACGTGCAGTGAGCCGAGCGGCCTACGCTCGAACCACTGTGCCAAGTGGTCGTCAAATATATATACTGTGGGGTTCGTTGCTTAGATCGATCGCTTCAATTTTGCCGCTCATACACGAAGCGAATGATCGTTGCGATTATAATCCGCTAGCCAACAGCTCGCGCGTGCGGCGCGTGGTTGTAGTCAGACGATAGTCAGGCAGTTACGATATTCAATATTGCATGACTTTGCTGCGACCTTACGTGTCTTCTTCGATTAAGTAAACCGTTAACGTTATTGACAAATAGTAATGTCAATGTACTAATGTAATTACTTGAAGGTAATATCATAGTAGAATGTTGATGGCAAACTCATCAACTACTATGATGGATGCAATTTTTTTTAAGTGAAAAGTACTTATTAAACCTTTATAAAACGGAGTCCCTAGACTTCGGTAGATAATTAAAATTGCCAATAATAATCTTACATGTACTAATTTAAATTAAAACATTCTTATGTGTAGGTATACTTTATACAGTATTAAACATTCCAATAGATAAAACTCTTAAGTAATATTGTTTGTTTTTAAATTTTATGTTATCAAATGTTATGTTATGTTATAAAAGCGAATGTATAGGTTGATATTATGTAAATAGAGACAAAGAGTAGAGCTGGAAGCCCAACCACCCCCCTGTGTCCCACTCTCCTTCAGTGTCGGCATCATGCGAGCTCTGTCTTTGGTATCGCATAGGCTAGGGTAACTGCTTAAGGCTAAAGCGCCCATCTAGCCCGCGAAGTTCAAATTTTTTGAGGTTATTTAGAAATTTTTCAAAATCTGACAATAATAAGAGGCACATTTTGTAATTCGCGGAAAAGACCGTGCGCAGTGCATTTATTAATATATCCAACTTACTCTAAAACATTTCAAGAACGACAGCTATCCAGATAATCTGGCAATTTTTGTATATTTAGTGATTTACTAGTATCATATCCACCGTGATAATATTTAGAGTAAAATAAATGTATAAATAAACGCACTGCATACTGTGTTTTTCGCAAATCACAAAATGTTGTCTTAAATGTTTTCAGATTTTGGATAAACTATAAAAATACTCGAACATTTTGAATTTCGCGGGCTAGACAGGCGCCTTCACCTTAACATCATCAGGCGCGTCGTACGCTTGTTTGCCGACTTGTACATTCTATAAACAATAAAGTATTCTTCTATGTATGTTTTGTTTTGTATATTATTGTTTTTCTTGTTTGTACCAATAATGCTTGTTCCAGTATTCAAAATACATCATACATCGTACTTTTTGTCTTTCATTTCAATCTATATCTACCAAGGAATGATGTCCAGACCATAGATGACACATTATGAACTAATAAACTGAGCATACATGACACTAACATCACGGACACTGGCAGAATTGTAGCAAATAGCTACAAACGCAACTAACAAAAAAGAAGAAATGCTGGATTGATTGCAAAAGACATACAATGCTGAATGTCAACATTAAGGCCACAGAGGTGTAAGTGAAGGCTGAGATATCGGCCGAAGGAGCTATGGCCCGTTCTTATTCATGTCATTTGCTGACAGATGTTCATCCTATATGCTATGACACATACATCACTTCTATGTTAGAATAAAAATGAATTGAAGAGATAGCAGGAATCTGCAAGGTACTCTTCGGAAAGGATTTGAGGAAGCCATGCATTATCTATGTTTGGATATAAGTTCCATGATGCTTACCATGTCAGACATGAATCAACAAATAAATCAAGAATAACAAAGCTACATATAAGGTTGTTTATGCATTTAACCATTAAGTAAAGTGTAGAAGGCAGATATCATTTATTTTTTTAAAATATCCAGATCCCCACATTGTAAATGATGATTACATAAAATGTGTCAAATGAAATTATGGACTTATGTACTACTAAGTACTACATAGTTTAATATTAAATGAATAATATAACATCAATGCTTTGGTCTTGACAATATATTACAAGATATATAGAGAAACGGTTGTAGTGTCTGGTTTATTATTTCAATTTAATAATGGGGCACTAAATCAATGCCTTACAATGATGCCTTGACATTTAGTTACATATAAGTATACATATTATAAGTTGTAACGTAATGTAAGTATACATTGAAGGAAATGTAAACACTGATGATTAATGAGATGACAATAATCTTGTAAATACATACATATGTATATATACTAGGTGAAACAAAAAGGGTATACTATTTTTTTTGCAATTTAAGTTTGTAAATCTCAAACTATCGGCTTTGAGGGACAGTTGAAGAACTAAAGGTTTTGTAAACTTGTGAAGTCTGTCAACAGCTGTATTCCTATAACACCTTTTGTTTTTCAAGTTCCCTCCAAAGCTGATGGTTTTAGAATTACAAAGTTAAGTTTTTTAAAAAAAAGTATACCCATTATGTGTCACCTTGTATATATGTACATTTATAGTATGAATTATTTAATGAGTATTAAGTATTAGTAACAAACAAAAATAATAGATTGTTTCAAGATTTACTTAAATGGTAACTTATTTTATATTTAAACACTTATATGTTTGAAAAGGCACTTGTTAATATTCTGGTGAACTATCACCTATACATTTAACATCATCATTAATTTTCAAGGTCTTTTTTACCTGTTTTTCTTCAACATCAAATGTTATCAAGTCTTCGTTACAATTATTGGCTTTCTGTAAACAAGAAATAACATAATATTCAATTAATATTGTCAGAAAAATTTTACCGACTTTCAACTTTATCAAGTATTTCCCTAGATTTTATTTTTTATGTGAGGCCAAGGCATCTCTTCACCTCCCTCTGTTCCACTCCTGTTCAGCTGGTCAACAACACGCAGGCATGATTTTTTACTGCAAACTGCAACTATAGACTATGCTTCACATCAGGTGAGTTGTGTGTGAGCTTGTTTGCAGATAACTTTGTTATGTAAAAAAATATATTTTTATTGTTTATGTAAATATGTCTTTCACATTTGCAGTGCTAAAGATTATAAAATGATTCCATTAATATTATGCTTTCAATTTAAAAGATTGTCAAGAAGTTACAGCTCCCAGAAATACTTACACTTGTTGATGGTGATTCATTCCTGTTCTTTAATGCTGCGGCGTAATTTAAAACTGGTTTTGGTGAATGTGAAGACACCAGCGGAGGGCTCGGACTGGTATCTTTGACCTCATTCTCTATTATCTGAACAGAATTCTCACTGTCTGATAAATTATTAGATTGTAATGGAATATTGACAATATTAAGTATGTCTATTTCGAGAGGAGTTTTCAAAGAGTCTATGCATCCCTGAGCCATTTCAGCCTGTCTGTTGATAAACTTTTCCTCCACGATTTTATTATATGCAGCCTGTAATTCAGCCGATTGTTTGTCTGACAAGATAGTAGCCATTTGCTTGATTTCCGCTTCAAGCTCTCTGATTGTAGATTCATTTTTGGCGGCAACTTTTGCTTCCTTTGCGAGTCTTATGTCCACAGCTTCTTGTATACGCAATATTGCATCAATAGCATTATTGGTTTGCACATTGCTTTCATTAATAATTTTATTAAATATACTATGAGGTACGTGTTTGTGGGGTTTTTTATAGCCAGTCATTTTCTCCCCCAAATTAGCAGTTACATCTTCAATATACTCGTACATATCCAAACAATTGATTTTACCAAATCTGTACATGAATGTGTGTGTGGACCCAGCTGAAGAGGCTTTGTTTGACAAATTACATGTGACAAAATTTTTCTTCCCATGGTATTTTTCAAAGTATTTTTGTAATCCTTTCGATATTAGTTTGTCTCTAAAAGTGGGTTTGATGCTTGTGTTTTTTCTGTACTTATACCATCCCACTACTTCACTAGCAGTGCTGGAGAGTAACTCTGCGAGAACATCTTCTTTAATTCTACCAGTAGGCAAGTAGAACAGGGAAACGGAAGGCAGCGGCAGCACAGTCCTTATTACAATTTGAGTATCCAGGCGAGCGTTATCGCTTTGCGAATCCGATATGTGGTTAGTTATTTCTGATGTCACATCGCCGATAAGAAAACCTTCCTGAAAACGAATACGATATATAGGGCATACAAATACAACTAATAAATCGCAAATGGGTATATAAAACTTATTCTGCATACCTGAATATTAGAAGAGTTTACACATTCATAAAACAAAAACGACAAAGCGGTGCCACTCAGTAACACCTTTTCTGTATAAGCCATAATTACATTGAATGTATACAATGCTTAATTATGATTTGTGAATAGAATTTAAGTGGTTATTCTTATAATTTATTTTGGAATTAATTGTGAATTGCAAGTTGTAATCAACTAACAAAATTTAGTCAACATGCAAGGCTGGCTGTAGCAGACGAGTTGACGCGCGAGTCTTGGGTCGTTTGGTCGATGACGTTGACATTGACGCATGTGATATCCATCACAAAATCAACCTCTACCAATATCAAACTATTAGTCGAATTAAAAGAGTAGATTTTTAGGTTTTCATACTATACCTAAGTTTTATTGCTTAATTTTGTGAGTGATAAAAAAATCTACCATGGAATTAATAATATGTATGTACTTGCATTTTACAGATGCAGCTTATAATATATCAAGTTAAAATATTGTTATAAAAGTATCACCCTCTATTGATTATGTGCGATATGCGCTATTGATTTAATTAATCAATGGTGATTATAATTTATCAATTTATTTACGTAATATAGATCAATAAGAGAAACACTTCAAAATAATAAAAAAGACATTAAAATAAACCCTGCCCGCGTGGTATGGTACCTGTGGATGGTGCCAAAAATTATTACTGCATTTGTTCTTTGATTGATAATCTGATTTTTGAATTAAAAAAGTGCCAGACACTAGGACCCGTGTTCAAAAATAGCTCTTCTTCTTCTTTCTTTAAAAATCGCTTTGAAATGATCTTGTAATAATAAATGTAATTGTTATGTCATACATACCAGTACATAATTACTTATCAAGATTACTCTCAGACTTGAGATCGATATTTTAATACGGATCTTGTATTAAAAACGTAGTGCAAAAAGTTTCGATAATATAACATGTCCTATTATCAGTACAAACTTATAATCATCATAGTCGATTATGTACAACCAAGGGGTACATCACTAACTTAGTGTCAAAAAATCATGTATGTCAAATCGAAGTTGTCGGTCTGATAGGTGTTTTGATTTATATAAATTTGAATTTACTTGCAAATTTGCACTTTGCACTGTATTTTGCAGGTGAGGTTTATTTTAATTGTTACACGATTACTTTTTTGAGAAGATTTATTTTTCGCGATTATTGGTGGTAAGTTAATTTTGGAGATATTCGATGACACAAATATTTCATAGTCACTAAAATTAGTTTGGTACTGATATAGAATAGAACTACCGTCTACGGTCTCGATATCTCAATTAGTTCTACAGCAGTTTCATAAATGTAGGTGCATACCTACCTGCTTCCAACACGTTTTAAAATTAATATATTATGTACCTATCTATTTTTTTTCTAAGCTTCTATTAAATTTATGTTACTTAGTTGTTATAACTAATTATTGTGCCTACATAAATGATTGTTTTAGTCCCATTTTATTTTGAAAAATATTCTTGTCAAATTTGTGTACAAGGATTATTGAACATTTTAAGAATTTCCAATATCTCCAATATCTCCTTTCCAATACCTATAGTTTGTGTATAAGTGACCATAGGTACCCAGTTATATTCAATGAAAAGTGCTTAAATAATTTTATTCATGTTTGCCAAGATGAGGCTATTAGAGAAAAAGTATGCTACTAATATTAACTAGTGCAGTCTTATATTCTCTTAAATATTATAAGCTTACTCAGCACGATATATCTAGAGGCTGCAGGGTTGGCTGCCAGGCGCAAGCCTCAAGGGGGTACACCCACAGCCTGTGGGTATATTATAGTATTGTTTGTATTTCTACAAAAAATAGTTTTGGGAGCTCATATTTAAATTCTGTCCTGCGTGCTCATGACATTAGCTATGAGACTTAGCTTACAAGCCTCTTTTATGTTTGCACCATGTCAAATGATGTCTCATAATCCATCAAGCTGTACTGAACACCCGGTATTACAATAACAATAGAAAATAATTAGATGTGTCTGCCCACACTTGGCTGCTGACATCAATAGCTTCAGACAACTGTAACTATTACAAATTATTGTGACACACACACAAACATACCCCTACATGTGTATACATTTTAGTGTGTATGGTCACCCACTCAAATGTGGCCTGCCCTGGTGGCACAAAAACCATGATGTCTTCATTGAATCACATTCAAGTTTGACATTGTTACAAATTGATTTTAAGATAAGATGAGAAAAACAAGCTAGATATTAAACATTCTCTGATGTCATTTCAATGATAAGTCATAACTCATAATATAAATTTATTTGTTTTTAGATAACCATTCATAGACTGGAAGGGTACATGAGTGCATGTTTAATCCCCGGATATTTGTTCTAAACAAGCACAAGCCCCAGACATATTTTGGCGTTAGTTTTTTATTTATTAAATACAAGACTTTGATAAATAATACCAAAATGGATGGTTGTATTAAAAAGGACTGTTTAATTAATAAAGAAAGTGCTGTTCTCTCTAAGAAGTATTATCGGCGTGCTGAACACAGGTAAGAATGTTTTAATTTTTACAATATTTGATAATACCTAATACTACATTGCACACTTGCATTGGTGCACTCACAGATTTTTGTCTTCATAGTATTAAGTATCACAGAAATCTATTGAAGTTTGGAAGTTTCCAATCCATATTTATGGATGTCTGGATTCATGGCTTAATTATACCTACAGAGTACCAGATACCAACAGTACTTATTACTGTATAAGTACTTTAAGTACTATACTGTTAATTGCGTTTTGTTTTTTCCATAAATGTATTATTTAAGACACAAAAACCATTCATTTGTAATTCTGACTCAATATTTACATCACTGGTGACCAGGTCAAGAGTTATCATCCTGCGGGGTTATCATTATAATTTACTTGTTTTTGAGAGCGTCGTTCTAGCGACGCCAGTTCTACTGAAGTACTGAATATAGTTGGTCCTGTGTTTAAACGTTATTAGAAAAATAAAATGCCTGACGGTTTCGAAAGTGCGTATCCGCTGACGCCATCGGTGACACCACAAGATATACGCGCACGCGCGAATTCTTCCTCTAAGAAAAACCGACCAGTAATAACGTTTCTCGCCGGCGATGAAGCCGTTGAAATACCTGATAAGTCCGAGGTTGGTGTTAACAAGCCGTTGTCGAAAGGGGAGGTAGAACTTGATAGTTTCGCCGAATCGCTGGCAACCTTGCATACTACATGGCTGGACAAAAGAGTACTCGAACACAGGTGTGTAATATTTATCTACTAACTAGTTGCTGCCCGCGACTTCGTCCGCGTAGACTTAAGTAAAGTATTATATGTGTTAATCCAGGTTATAAACTATCTGTGTTCCAAATTTCATCCAAATCCGTTCAGTAGTTTTTGCGTGAAAAAGTAACAAACATACATCCACACTCACAAACTTTCGCATTTATAATATTAGTGGGATAAGCCAGCTAATAGACACCTGTTATTGCCGTCAATAATAGGTGGTTAAAGAGATTGTTGGCATTTCTATAAATAACTGCTGCCAGTGACTACTTTGTGGCACGGTGAGATTTTTATAACATCCCTGTAGAGTTAAGTCTTTACAATGAGTGTTAATAAGGCCGTATCCTCTTCTTTGATAATCAGTTCAATGTTTATTTAAGATGACCCCTAAATTTTGTATTAGATGTACCTTATAATCAAAACACGCGGCCGCTGAAACTGTTTATAATTATTCTAATTATATTTGGATCGAGTGAGGGACATTTAGGTATTACGAAATATTGTAGAAACCTTGAAAATGTGGTTTATTTAAGGCTGATACAGGCTAATGCCATAGATTGACCTACCCTATCCTTTATGTGTATAGACACATAAGAGAGACCTATCTCTATAGGATTGCATGTTATATGTGTATTTGCCAAAAATAACTAAGAAAGTAATGCCATCATAAATTATTTTGGTAGCTACCTACCTTACTTCCTAGTTAGGTACGTATTATTATGTAATAACATCCCTCTGTAAGTTTCTCATTTCTTTTGTGACTCTATTTTTAGGGTAAGTAGGACTATGAAACAATATTATTACTTATAGATAATATTCTACATTGGTATCTACTACGTGGACGTCATGCGTACGTATATCACGTAATACGAATAACAATACCTACAACGTACTATTTAAAATCGACCCGGACAGTCTGAGATTCGAAAGGAAAAAAAAATAACCAAAGATGTTTATAGTATAGGTACTTCAGTATCTAACTAATACGTGGCTTGGTGCATGTTGAATAGTGTCACGAATTGACGTCATAGCGCGACGTTAAACAGAACATACTGGTACTGAAATACGGTAATGATGTGAATTCGGATATCTATCAATATGAATCGTTCGTTCGCTCGTAAAAGCTAGTAGCCAACGTATTGGAGTTATCGAGCCGTCTGAGTGCCTCCGACATGCCGAAATTAGGAGTAAGTAAGTAATGAGTAGCTTTGCTAAAGGGGGTGACCATCCACCTGCATAGATACCTGCGTACCGCATTCTGTTTTTGAGAACGGATCAGTGCCAATGCCTTTTCATACATACTGAAAATTTATTTCTAAACCAACATTAAGCATTACTAATCATATCAGATCGTGTCGTTGCGTGTGTAATCTGATTTGCGTGGTAAGTCGGAAATTTACCTTTAAGGCTAAAGCGCCCATCTAGCCCGCGAAGTTCAAATTTTTTGAGTTCTTTTAGAAATTTTTCAAAATCTGACAATAATAAAAGACAAATTTTGTAATTCGCGAAAAAGACCGTGTGCAGTGCATTTATTAATATATCCAACTTACTCTAAAACATTGCAAGAACGACAGCTATCCAGATAATCTGGCAATTTTTGTATATTTAGTGATTATCATATCCACCGTGGTAATATTTAGAGTAAAATAAATGTATTAATAAATGCACTGCACACGGCCTTTTTCGCGAATTCCAAAATTTGTCTTTTATTATTGTCAGATTTTGAATTTTTTTTTAAAGAACTCAAAAATTTTGAAGTTCGCGGGCTAGACAGGCGCCTTCACCTTAAGGCTAAAGCGCCCATCTAGCCCGCGAAGTTCAAATTTTTTTAATTCTTTTAGAAATTTTTCAAAATCTGACAATAATAAAAGACAAATTTTGTAATTCGCGAAAAAGACCGTGTGCAGTGCATTTATTAATATATCCAACTTACTCTAAAACATTTCAAGAACGACAGCTATCCAGATAATCTGGCAATTTTTGTATATTTAGTGATTTACTAGTATCATATACACCGTGATAATATTTAGAGTAAAATAAATGTATTAATAAACGCACTGCATACTGTGTTTTTCGCAAATCACAAAATGTTGTCTTAAATGTTTTCAGATTTTGGATAGTCGATAAAAATACTCGAAAATTTTGAATTTCGCGGGCTAGACAGGCGCCTTCACCTTAAACGTAATCAGTTTTCCGCTTAAAATACTCTCTTGGTGACAGTAAATGTATTTATCTGATGATGTCGGCACCTATTGTCCCTAAAGTGTTAATGTCATTCACGATTTGTATCTCTTATCAATAATAGTTATCGTTATTGATAATATGTATAATATGTAAACATGTAGGTAAGGAAAAGAAGTTACTTGATGACAGGGATGTTCTATGATAGTCCTTTTTTGTTTCTGGCTCGCACTCATACTATAAAACATTCCCCCCTTATTTCTCACCCTTAGGTAACTGAAGTGAGTCGCCTGCTATTTTACTGGCTGTACTGCATTTTTAATTACCAATAGACCTACTGTTATTTACAGTGTCTATCTTATTATGGATCTTGATTTCATATAATCATCATTTCCAGCACTGAGGAACATAGGACACAAGATGATTCGAGATTGAGAAAACCAATCACCACAATCTTTACATACTACATTAGCAGTTTTTATTTTCAAATAAGCATTAGGATTGTAATATTTGATATATTAAACATATAATACTAAAGATAGATGTCACCACATCCGTTTGTGTTCGCAATGCAATCGGAACTATCGAAGTTAGTGAATCAGCTGTTCGGCACGACAGCGGGGGAAGTGGTTGAGCCGTGGGACCTTTTGGTATGAACGAACGTCGACGCTCACATACCGTCAGTATGCGCGACGCCCTCGTCGATCCGTATCGTACGCACCACACACCAACGGGTTAATTGTTTGATAAATTATTGTTATCGCTGCGGTCCTTAATACGTGACGTTTGGGTTTATTTGCAGTGCGTAAACATTTCTGTGATTTTTATTCAATGCCAAGTTTGTGATAGCTAGTATTCTTGGACATCGAAAGAAGTTCAAAAGTTTACACAATTTGTCGCCTCTACGATTTATTGTGTTTGATGTTTGAATGTTATGCATTTACTTGACGCGATTACGACAGTGACAAGGTTTTTGTTTCGGTTACAAGCTGTTGTGTCTGCTAAATCGGCTGCTTGTAATGCCTTGGTACTTCGCATATCTTCATTCATAGACTGTTGTGCAAGCGATGACTGCAATTTAACGAGTTTGTTGACTAACGTCCCACTTTTACTACTGGCTCAATGTCCAATAATCTTTACAAAACCTTTTTAAATAAATGTTTTGATTTAATAATTTAGCGTGAGCTATGAACGGTATTATGTACAAGGAAAGAAATATGTGTTCGTTGTTATTTAGTTTCATTGTTTCTATTCCGATAGTGAGTCACACCTACGCTTAATAGCAAGGCTTTGAAGTTGATAATGAATTTGACTGGCATGCATGATACAACGTCCATACGAATCATAAATCATTCATTCTTAAGAATGTATGATAAATGTTATTTTGTTGTGAGCTCAGAATCGGGATATATATGTATTACTGATTTTATTTATATATCTTAACAAAATATTCCACATATTATGTGGCTACATGAATGGAAATTATATTGATTGCTTAGTTCCCTGGCAGCCGTTATCCCATGCGCCCTGCCTGCCCTGGCGTCCCATTTCAGCTCATCAACAAAGTGCATTCCTGACAGGAAAAATACCTTAATCAAATTGGAGAAATCCGTTCTGCCACTCCATTTAGCCATACTTATCCACTTTTAGAAGGATGACGTATGATTATGCTTCGTTATATTTTTACATGCAGTACTCTCCAAAGAAGACCCGATCAAAGCAAAAGGCGCTTGGTTTGTCAATGTCAACAATCACTATCAAACATTACTATGCATTCGTTAACGTACAAATTGTGCTGTTGATTACGTGGAACTGTATCTATAGTATCGTTCAGATGAAGGTACACTAAAATAAGTTTGCGAGGTGTATCATCCTGATTAACCATTTTAGGAATTATGGACATCGATTCGATGCAGTGTACTAATTCTTCGCGAGTACCTACTACTGTATACGGCATCTAAATTTAATTGTAGCTTTTTTATTCCTAACAATTTGTCTGTTTCTCATCAGCACATATACGTAATGATTCGGTCATTGTTGTAACATCGCGTGATAAAAACTCACAACAGTTTATTGGTTATAAAGAAAACTACTAAGTGTTTGGTTACGGTCGTTACAAACACTAACTATCACACTCGCCAGTTTTGCAGCAACACATGTACCTAATAGTCACGTAATATATGTGTCCCGCCTACAAGACAAAGTGCTTGAATTGATGTGTGGCTGGTCCGGTCTCTAACCTTGTTACTGTCAAGGATATCAACTATAACGCTTCCTTCGTTTCACTAAACCTCTAGCATCCATCACATTCTGTGTGTGGCAGGCGTTATATCAACACTATGTTGATTTAATTTCTTCATATTTATTACAGTACGATTTGTTATTAGTGCAAGAAATCCTAATAAATTTAGTATAATTAGAAGTGCGAACAGTAAATTTAAGTGGACTGGTGTTTACAAAGTTTTTCATAGACGCGTTGTGATCGTCTATCTAGATACTACAAGTATCCCTGTGAACGTTTTGCCATGAGGCTGGAACAAGCCATGGCGAACGGAACACCGAAATGGTACGTGGATAACTCCACAGCAAACGGCTCATCCTACGGCAAGGGGGACAGATACACGGCCGCACCAAATGAGTGAGTTGTCATTAACCTTGAATCTATTATTGTTAGGTTTTACCAATTTACTGCAATGCACACAGGTATGCGTTACTCAGTGTGAACTATGTTGTTTTCCATTTATCGTGTACTGCTAATAAGACTTTTCGGTAAGTGTTTACAATCGCGATGTCAAATAGCTCAATGCTATAATAGGAATATATTTGCGCCAAACTGTGGCTCTATTATAATATACTTACACCACATTTATTGCGTAGGTGGAAATAATATATGTAAATAGTAACAGAATAAATGTGTTATAGGTACTTGTTTTTTTGTTAACGATTCTTGAGAAATTTGAATGGCGATCCTAAGCATCGATTACGACTGATATTATTTTGTTTATAAACATAAATTACATTTCTCCCGATGTGTCGTCGAGCTAGAGCTTGTAAACATTTGATATGTGTGTAAAATTGTTTTGCGAACATATTTGCTTTTGGTTGGAATTTTAATGTTTTCAATACTCTGGTCGCATTTCTAAAGTGAACGCAATGACATTGGGGAGAGAGGTCGGAAATTTGTAATACGTACGTTAACGGTTAACGTTACGTCTTATAAATACATACGTGAGGTCTTAAGCGCAGCAATATGACATTCAAGAGTAGGAGGAATTAGTTTAGATCCCAAACGTGGTTTGGTGGGTGCATAGTTACACACCGAATTATCTCGTTCTGACATCAGTAATTTGACATTCGAAAGAAGAAGACAAAGCATGGTTTAACTATACAATCACTAAACCACGTTTATTAATAAGGGGGTCAATGTCAATATGGGTAGAAATTTATACTTTAAACTAGCTGTGCCCGCGACTTCGTCGGCGTGGAATTTAATTGACAAAGTTTCATACAAACTTTCATCCCCTATTTTGTCCCCTTGGGGGTAAAATTAATCAAAATCCTTTCTTAGCGGATGCCTACGTCATAACATCTACCTGCATGCCAAATTTCAGCCCGATCCGTCCAGTGGTTTGGGCTGTGCGTTGATAGATCACTATGTCAGTCAGTCACCTTTGAGTTTTATATATATAGATTAGGTTTCTACATCCTTCCATCCGCTTCAAGCATTTGAAAATTAATAATAATATAAACACAAGTTTGTATGTATTGATTGGTATCCACTTCCGTGTATCTCCGGAATGGTGCGGTAATCTCACGCCGTCTTGGCGTGTTCCTGGAATTTTGCCACTGCCAGGGTGCGTGTCCAATGTGGGCGCGTTCGTGTTTTGCTGACACTAATCTGAAACACACTTATCATATTTATTAATACAGGCATTACTTTGGCGTCAATGTTCATCCAGATCATCACCTGGCTCGGAATAAGATTTGAGAATAGTAGGTAACCTCATAAAACCGCCAGAAGCTCAATAAAAATTGTCAGTAATCTGACACTTATCCAGTGGTATCAGGAATGGTAGATGTGTAAGCATCTATACAAATAAATAAAATTGGAGTGTCTGTTTGTAATATCAAAATAACACCTTTTCACTAAATGCACATGAAAGTACACACGACACCAATAGCAAAAACGCGATTTAAAAATGTTTTGTCTGTCTGTCTGTCTGTCTGTCTGTGTGTTTGTTCCGGGTAATCTCCGAAACGGCTGGACCGATTTCGACGGGACTTTCACTGGCAGATAGCTGATATTATAAGGAGTAACTTAGGCTAATTTTATTTTAGAAAAACAAAAAAAAATGGGGCCTGTCGCGTGAGCTCAGAACGCGGGAGCGGGCTTTTTTGTTAAGTTTAATTCCACGCGGACGAAGTCGCGGGCTCAGCTAGTATGATATAAATGCGTTTGTCATGCGTGCTGACGTCAAGCAATGAGCAGACGCTCGAGGGCTGCGATAAAGTAGCATTTTAAAACAAACATTTGTGGATACGTTGCTAGGGAAGAGTAGGTGCGTGCCAGCAGCCCGTACTCCATTGCATTTACGGTAATCATCCGCGTATACGGAAACACTGAACTGGAGCGCTACTTAACTCCTGGCGTTAAAAGTGTTGCACGATTAAAAACAACACGCACACGTGTTATTGATTTGTTTATTGTATTCCCGAAATAGTAATCTATTTTTAGACTGGAATCAATCTTCGACGTTAGCGTTGGCGGTCCAACTCCTGCATAACATTTTTCTGAAGCTAATTTAAGCACGATCATAAAAAATACCGATCAACTTCGCTCTACTATCTGCATCAAAATTTACGGTGGATGGTTTTGGGATGTGCCTAATCATATTGAAAGAGTTCCAGTTGCGTCTGTGCATTCCCGGTTATTCCCCTGTCTATAGATTATGGGTTTATGATAATAACTCTAAAAGGAATGCTCATAGTATTGGCGCCGCTTTGTTCTCAAGGCGAAGACGGTTCAATAAACTTGACTATTACCTATTGCAACATTGTCTACTTTCATACACAAGCGAACCGTGGACAATTTTAATTAAGACACCTTCTGTCTTATGCGATGTAGGTATATCAGTGATTTGTGCATTTGGCAATCGCTGCATTTATACTCTGCTCTGACCTTCCGCAATGTCCTCCTCGCTTCATACTTATTATGAGGAAAATAATTAAATTGATGTCGACATTTTCTTTGTTTCAGAATTTTCGTGAACAGGTCGTTACATTTAGAAAATGTTAAATTTTATGGCTTTGATATGGACTACACACTGGCTGGTACGACATTCTGCAATACCCATCATGATCTAGGTGCAATTAATGTGATTATTGTATTCAAATTAATTATTTTACAGAGTACAAATCGCCTCAGTATGAAACATTAGGATTTGATTTAACCAAAAAGAGATTAGTGTCTAAAGGTTACCCGGAAGAAATTCTAGAATTTGAATATGATCCTTCATTCCCAGTGAGGTAAGCATCGTTTGCACTTTTTACTACAATATAAAGTTATTAATGAATTATAAATACTGTTCTTTTCAATAATATCTTTTTTTTTCAGAGGTCTATGGTTCGACACACTATACGGAAACTTATTGAAAGTAGATGCCTATGGTAATATTTTAGTGTGTGTGCATGGATTTGAATTCCTTAAACAGTGAGTTTACATTTGTTATTATGCTCGTTTGTTTGAAATGTGCTCATGTCTATAGAGTCTCGTGATTACGTGACGCGAAATAACTTTTGTTTATAATTCACGGCCGTATTCTTCGAAGGGGGAGGTAGAGATGCATTGTTGTACATGTTTACGAACCGCAGGCCCAAGTCGCAACGTAATAGTGGTATCGCCATCTACTGGGTATACTAGGGAATTGAGTTGAGAAGCTTGTAATCAGCAAATGGACGAGCCATTAATTATTCTGTTTCCAGACCATATGAAAATAGTTTGAAAATACATAAAACGATTTTACTTTTACTAACTTGCCTATCTGGTTTTATTGTTGTCACGTATATCTAAACACCTGTTCTTTGTTTTCTATACTTACGTGGGATCGCTTTTATTGACTCAGCAATTTTGTTACTCACTACACACGTATGTTTACAAATATAATATGCTTCTGTTTCAGTTCACAAGTATACGAATTGTATCCTAACAAATTTTTGACGTTAGATGAATCAAGGGTTTACGTATTGAATACACTGTTCAACCTGCCAGAGACGTATCTCATAGCTTGTTTGATAGACTTCTTCACAAACTCACCGCAGTACACGAGGTAAGAACACGAATGATTTAATAATATAAATACCTACTAATTTATAGGTTTCGACAGTGGCAGATTTACCAGCAGGCTGAGTGGAGACGGCAGGTTTTTAGGGCGGCAAATTTGGGGACCAATAGAACTCTGCAACAAATTTTGCCGATGAATTTCCCCTCTCACTTGTCATTGTACATTCGGTGTAGCAAACTTCCAAATCTAGAGTGAAACAGCTAGTTCGCCGCCCCCCAACCGGTAATCGGCCTAATCTAGGACATGACAATTGTAGAGGCAAGGGCGGAAAAAATCTTTACAGCCTATACCTTGGAAATTTGCAAATCCGCCTCTGGGTTTCGATGTATTTTACGCTTCTTCGAAATAATTCCGAATATTATTAATTTACTAAAGCATACACACTAGTCGAAAATAAATCTATATTAATAAAACGCACGTAGTTTTGGTTCAACTTAATATTACCACCCACTTGAGTATTAAATAGCCATTGGAAAGTGAATGGAGCGATGGAAGTGAGCCTATAATAATATGCATAACTTGCCCTTTCACGACGCAACCTACAAACATTATCCGGTGTGATAGGACGATACGTATAGAATAGAAACACAGTTAGGAATCCATTTCACTAGTTTCAATTTAAATGGCATTCTGTGTATAGCAAAGTTTTGTTTCCTTAATTCATATTATTTATCTTTTATTTATCCCTACACAAATATCGCCAGACAAACACACCAAGTGTATGGTAAACTAAGCAACGCTTGTACTATGGGTACCGTACAATGGACTGGGGGAGATCCCAGTGACATCCAGCCCAGGGAAAATTACGAAAAGGCCATTTCCGAAATTAACCCTGGCGGAAATCGATCTCGCAACCACCCGGTGCAGTAAACCGAGCGGCCTACACTCGAGCCGCTACGCCAAGCGGTCGTCAATACATAAACAAAATCTTAAGTAAGCAGCGATAGCCGATTGGTTAAGCACGCGTCTTGCTAGCGCAAGGTTCTGAGTTCAAGCCCCGGCTCGCACCTTATGGGTTTTTCGGAATCTATGTGCGAATCATAATTTCAATATGTTTTTGTACATAATCAGGGAACCTGCTAGCCTCAAAAATCTTGCCAATTTTCGAAAAAAAATTTAAAGTTTGGTGGATTATGGCTGTATCCCCTCGCATTGGGGGGAGGCCTGTGCTCAGGAATGGGACATTAAAAGGGCTTATTTATAATTACTATACAATTTTTAATCTTTAAATTTTTTGTGCACAGAGAAAAAACCGGCGTGAGATGCGGCGATCTTGCGATGTCATTCAAATCAATATTCCAAGACGTAAGAAATGCAGTCGACTACGTTCACATTCACGGCGATCTAAAGGTCAAGACTACGGAGAATCTAGATTTATATCTGAAGAAAGATGAGAGGCTGCCCATGTTCCTCTCGAGGATACGAGACAGCGGGGCCAAAGTGTTTTTGCTGACAAACAGCGATTACAATTTTACAAACCAAATTATGAATTACTTATTCGATTTTCCACACGGAGCAAAGGTATGTACCTAACGAATCCTTTTTTTTATTTAATTTATTATTAGACTTGTGTGATTTTTTTTACGGTTAAACGGTGTAATATGATAATGTGCTTCTTGTCTTAAAGTCAGATTTGTAATTAGACTAAGGTCCGTATTAATAAATCTATTTAAGGCTAAAGCGCCCATCTAGCCCGCGTAGTTCAAATTTTTTGAGGTTTTTTAGATTTTTTTCAAAATCTGACTATAATAAAAGGCACATTTTGTAATTCGCGACAAAGACCGTGTGCAGTGCATTTATTAATATATCCAACTTACTCTAAAACATTTCAAGAACGACAGCTATCCAGATAATCTGGCGATTTTTGTATATTTAGTGATTAACTAGTATCATATCCAACGTGATAATATTTAGAGTAAAATAAATGTATTAATAAACGCACTGCATACTGTGTTTGTCGCAAATCACAAAATGTTGTCTTATACGTTTTCAGATTTTGGATAAACTATAAAAATACTCGAAAATTTTGAATTTCGCCGGCTAGACAGGCGCCTTCACCTTAATGTCTGAGAGCGATCTTGGATACCTACGCTTCTGACATGTCATTCTGTATTGCTATGACGATTTCCATCTATGTAAGCTAGATGTTACGTGAATTTTACATTATCATCTGTCAGTTTATTGCGTAAACACTAATCAAGCGTTTAATTAAGAAAAATGACTTTATAAAAATTACCAACGGTACAACAAAAAGTTGAGTGGGATTAATTAACGATGTCGGCACCACCAAACTATGATTATATAAAACGGGGTTTAAGTTTTAACACACTTTTGAGCTAATTGCGTGTTCAATTACATTTAAATATTTGAAGTGCGATATTAATTTTTTAATACACTATCATGTCTTTATTCCTCGACCGGTGGTATTTTGGTCCCAATGAAATGTGGGGCGGATATAGCTCTTATGCCGATCTTAGTCCCCTAAATGCGAAGGGTACTCGGGCCATAGTCCACCACGCTGGCCCAGTGTGGTTTGTGATTGTGAACTACACAGGTCTTTCGAAAGACGAGAATCTAAGTTCATTTAACAGACTTAATAAAAAGGATTGGTTCTATTTTCGTCTCTATGTTCCGATTGTTACGTTCGGGGCGCTCACCGCGCGACCACTCTATCCGTGCTAAGCGTCAGTAGCGTCACACGACATATACCTATATAGGTTAACAGAGTGGCAGCTGCGGCACGCACGCTTAGTTCCTACGCTTTATACTATAAAGTTTCGCTTCTCTCGGCCGTTCCTCTAGGGAAAACTATGCCGTCTACGGCACAGTTTTTTTTTCGTTACACTACGTTAGGACAACTTTTAAGGTACTTTTTGAACTGGCACCGACTCCAAATGAAATAAATTATAAGGTTTTCCACCTTTTCAGTGCGCCTAGGTTTTGAAGTTGGTTGATTTTTTAAAATTTGTGTTTCTAGCCCGGCGAGCCCCATCGCAACTGGCGGACGTACTTCGACTGGATCGTGGTGGACGCCAAGAAGCCGCTGTTCTTCGGCGAGGGCACGACGCTGCGGCAGGTGGACACGCGCACCGGCGCGCTCAAGATGGGGCACCACGTGGGGCCGCTGCACGAGGGACTCGTCTACTCCGGGGGTGAATACACCATACTCATTGTCTTTCGCACAATAATTCCTACCTCTTCACAAATTACCGCATGTCGCTGTGGTTTAAGCGCGGGCCGCTCGGCTCACTGCGCCGGGTAGTTGCGGGTTCGATTCCCGTCGGGGAGAATTATGGAAATGGCCTTTTCGTAATTTTCCCAGGTCTGGGTGTCACTGGGATAGCCCTCAGTTCATTGTGTCGTAGGTACCCATAGTACAATCATTGCTTACTTTGGGACCGTACAGTTGGTGTGTCAGACTGGCGATATTTATTTAGGTTTTCCCTGGGTATCACCGCGCGTCAAACCTCATTGGACACTACTGTCCACCCTAGCTTTCAGAAGTACCAGTGGTGGGAGAGTGGCGGGCCCAGTCGCACAAAAAATGTTAAATTGTACTCTATATTGTATAAGTATAATTAGCAATGGAATTGCATATCGTATCGGTCGTAGGTCAACGACGGGCTGATAATAAATGACCACCACTTTTGTTACACATGAGGCCACTGATAATAATCGGGGTCGATGCTTTATCTTAAACCGTATGACAGTTTCAAATATTTTTATAGCTTGGATTAAAATTATAGCACATTTTTTTTAAGCTGTTCCGAACGCATCCGTCACTGCTTTTTATTATCTATGGATCTTGCATCTTTTATTTATGACCTTTCTCTATTATGGATTATTATTCTTTTTATCGACACATTCAGACAATGTTGTTAAAATACACAAAAAATAAGCTGTAACAGAAATTAAAACAACAACTACCACATCTCTTGGTTTTTTATTGAAACTGCATTGCAAGTTCCTGAATCTGCGCTGCACAGATCCTCTGTCGACCCAGCTGGGTGTATCGAAGCAGAGAATCATTTATTTATTTAGGTCTACCAACGACTGTTACAGTAAAACTTACAAGCTAAGTGCAAATAAAATATCCTGCCAACTGCACAGCCAATTAAAGTCTTCAGCGCAACTAGAAGACCGAACATAAACATCTCGCCCCTTATCTTATAACACGCACTTCGGGCAAATGTGGCCCTCTGCTTACCTCCACTACGTAGCATACATTCCTGATGGTGTGGTTTCATTAAAGGCTCCTGCGACGTCTTCACCGAGCTCATCAGTGCAAAAGGCAAGGACGTGCTGTACATCGGCGACCACATATTCGGCGACATCCTCAAGTCGAAGAAGATCGGCGGCTGGCGCACGTTCCTGATCGTGCCGGAGCTGGTCCAGGAGCTGCACGTGTGGACCGACAAGTGCCAGCTGTTCGCGCAACTGCAGAACCTCGATGTACAACTCGGAGATATGTACAAGTTAGTGAAACTATCCGTATTATTTACATTGTATTCTGAAACATCCAGTTCAAATTCAAATTCAAATCGTTTATGTTGTTGAGGCTTACGGGGACACTTCCGAATTGTTAATTTTTTTTTTCTTATATCTTCAATCCGATCGGTGCGCGACCTCGACTTAGAAGATCCGGAGAGAAACTCAGCGGGCTTGTCTTTTTACATTTTGTTATATTTCTTTTTTTTTATTAATCGCCATTTGCTTATTTTATTAATACTTACAAAGGGTAGTAGATATTAATATTAATATAAAAGCTCCAGTGTGTTCCGCAAGTGGACTCGGTATCTTTGAAACTTCCCACCCTCCATAGTCACAAAAAAGGTTACTGTAATGCTATTGGTAGAATATTTATTAGACCACTCACTCGGACGAATATAGGCGAGTCAATTATAAGTCGGGTGGGCGAGCCGTAACAAGGGACGTAATGTAGTCCAGACGTTGGGCAATCGTCCGTTCTCAGTCTGACCAACCAACATAATCTTTTCATAATAAGAATCATTTTAAAATAATGGGTTTCGCTGGCGCATGAATTCAGCAAAACACTAAACTTTTATGATGCACTTGCTGAACGACGGATACTTTAAAGTTACTATGAAAAAGTAAGCCATGCGATTTCAAACTTTTTTTCCAGGAATATAGTGTTGATTATTATATTATTATGTTGTGATACCACAGGGATTTGGACTCGAGCACGAAGGAGAAGCCAGACATATCGAAGCTACGCATTTCAATCCGCGACGTGACGCACAAAATGGACCTCGCGTACGGCATGCTCGGCTCGCTGTTCCGGTCCGGCTCCAGGCAGACGTTCTTCTCGTCACAGGTTCGTACAGTCTCAAATCGATCCCAACTTTGAAAGCGAACTTAGAAATGCCATTCTAAAATTCTAATGTTACTATAGAGTTAGGGTATCAGTATGAACGGAGTTAATTATTCCAAGATAAATCCCGAGATAATGTTCGCTGGTCACAAACGTGATAGTGCACATCTCTCTTTATCTCGCTGAAAAACTTGGGTAAAATAATATAAAAAAACAAGTAATTTAGCAAATTTTTTTGGTGATAATCTAAAAGCAATTCATCTTGAGATTGATAGAGGCGCGTTGTTATCGTGTGCGTTTAAAAAAAATGTTGTGTGTTCATTGCGGGATCTATGAGTGCGCTGCCGAGTATTACATCAGCGTGAATTACAAACTATACGAGTATCTCAAGAGCGCACAGAAGATGCCTCTCGAGAGTTTATATCGATTTATGAATACCGGCTTTAGTAATACATAACATGCTGACTGAATTACCCAATTATTGGCCTGAAACATTTCAAATAAAAACTTAATCCAGACATAAAGTACGGACCCGTACTTGGCCAGCGTGGTGGATGACGGCCTGAATCCTTCTCATAGTGAGTGGAGGCGCGTGCCCAGGAGTGGGACATCAAGAGGGCTAAATTATTATTTAATAATTACTAGCTGTGCCCGCGACTTCGTCTGCGTGGAATTTAACTTAACAATCATCCCCTATTTTATCCCCTTGGGAGTAGAATTAATCAAAATCCTTTCTTAGCGGATGCCTACGTCATAACATCTACTTGCATGCCAAATTTCAGCCCGATCCGTCCAGTGGTTTGAGCGGTGCGTTGATAGATCACTATGTCAGTCAGTCAGTCACCTTTGAGTTATATATATTTAGATTATTATTTAACTATGCGGAAACGCTTGGCTGCATCATTTTATCAAAACGTTATGTCATAGGATGTGTCTGGAATTCAAGACCATTATTCAACAGTTTAAAATCTCTTAAACAAACAAAGGCGGCGTGTGATAATCGTACTTCAAATTCCGGTGCTCAGTTAGCGTCATTATAAAACCGTGTCACATGCTAACGAGAACAATACTATGCAGTAATATTTAGTAACGTGTTATCCATATTAAATCAGGTATTTGAATGAAAACTTTATCTGTTAGATGATACAGTTCAGTTCACAGTAAAGACATAAAATGTTGTTTGACTTTGTATTGTAAGATTGTGTCACTATGTAATGCGTCTAATTTGACAGACCAATGGCTTATCTTTATGGGTGCGACGTGCAGCATTCCGCTGAGAAATAATAATAATATCGCCAGTCTGTCACACCAACTGTATGGTCCCAAACTAAGCAAAGCTTGTACTATGGGTACCGTACAATGAACTGGGGGCAATCCCAGTAACACCCAGACCTGGGCAAATTACGAAATTTGTCCCGGCGGGAATCGAACCCGCAACCACCATGTGCAGTGAGCTGAGCAGCCTACGCTCGAACCACTACGCCAAGCGGTAGTCGAAGATGTAAGATGATACAGTTCAGTTCACAGTAAAGATATACAATTTTGTTTGACATTGTATTGCAAGATTGTGTCACTATGTATGTAGTGCGTCTAATTTGACAGACCAATGGCTTATCTTTATGGGTGCGACGTGCAGCATTCCGCTGACAAAGGACCAATACTTGTATGTGGGTGCTTGTTATGCGGCTAGGTATTAGCGGTTGGTTTAATGTACGGCATTTTAATAATGTGGGCGTGTGTTTTAAATGTTTATCGGAATACGGAACAATGACTATTGTTATAAATACACATTAGTTATTTTGATAAACATTGCTCATTCGTCATCCGATCCGGTGTCGAACATAAACCAAAAGAATTTGAAATTAATAGTTTCCCTCCAAACTCAATGAGGGGAAAAATTTGAGCCTGGAAATTATTATAAATTATTACATATCTTCCCTTCCCTCATTCCCAAATAAATGTTTTTTTTTTAAATAACAGCTTTTTACTAAATGCATATGAAAGTTTATTGGGTCGGTCGGTACCTATAAACAAAAAAAAATTAACATTTCTGTTTGTCTTGTTTGTTCCGGCTAATTATGGAAACGGCTGGACCGATTTTAATTAGACTTTCACTGGCACATAGCTTATGTTATACGGAGTAATGTCGACTACTTTTATTTTATCGAAGTACCACGCGGGCGAACAGCTAGTTAATAAGAACCGGTTGCGACGACCACAGTCTTTGCGTTTTAATTTGTATGTTTTTTGAAGATATACGCTTGTCTCAATAAAGCTTTATCATTATTTCTTTCTAAGTAGTATGTATGTATTGTCGTGTGGCAGGTGGTGAGGTACGCGGACCTGTACGCGGCGTCGTTCCTGAACCTGATGTACTACCCGTTCTGCTACATGTTCCGCGCGCCCGCCATGCTCATGCCGCACGAGTCCACGGTCGCGCACGAGCAGCGGTTCACCGTCGACACGCCCACCATTGACCGGTACGTCGCCAGCTACCGAACGGACCCATTAAAAAAAAATACCCCCCTCCCCCCTTGGTGACCACCCGTACTATATGCCAAGAGCCCCCCTCCCCCTCTAGATAAAAAAATAAAATAAATATCGCCACACTGACACATCAACTGTACTGTCCCAAACTGAGCAACGCTTGTACTATGGGTACCGTACAATGGACTGGGAGCGATCCCAGTGACACCCAGACCACGGCGAATTATGAAAAGGCCAATTGCACGTAGTAATTCATAAATACTGTTTTCAATTTTTGCAAACGCTGCGCGCTATGTGTAAATATAGCTCGAAAAAGCGCGAGATTTCCCTAGAGGATATTGTCTAAGTGACAAAAACCTAAAGTTACCCCCGCAGAGTAAATAATGACGAGGCTATTTCCGACACGAGTCGAACCGGAGTGGTCTACGGTCAAATCACTAAGCTAGTTGGGTATAATATATGTTGATGAATAGTATGCCTCTTATGTTTTATCTGTAATTGAATTGCTATTCTTTTGTAAAAAAAAATTTAACGGTACTTAATACTATAAAAATTGTTCACAGATCGAGACATCCGAGCGCCCAGCGTTACGGCGTGGTCTATATAACGGAGGACACGTCCGATGAGTGCGTCATCGCGGCTCCCGAAACTACTGACGCTAAGGTATAAAAACCTTAGCAAACTCAATTATTTCTTATCGGGGTCGCTTTTCGTCTATAAATATATCCAATTTACGCGTTATAACACTTATTAATGTTCATTGAAAAGAGAAAAGAGTAACCATTGAGTTTCTTGCCGGATCTTCTCAGTGGAAGCAGCGTTCCGAACCGGTGGTAAATTCTGACTATTCTTAAATGCTTTGTGAATAATAACTATTTTGAGTTTGATCTCTCTTTACCATCGGTCAAATGTAAGTGTACAACAATGCAAGCACGCCTGTCTGTTAGAGGAATACATAGATTTGAGAATGTTGTTGTGTGGTGCGCAGGCGCAGGCGCAGGCGCAGGGCTCGGTCCCGCACGTGCGGCCCGAGACGCCGCGCCGGCTCACGCACACGCACGACGACGACGGCTCCGACGACGAGGACGTCGGCAAGACTGCGCAAATTAAATAAACATTACATTTACTACATAACCGAGATGTTCTCAGTTCATTTATAAACTTAGCGTACCGTACGGCTCAACTACGGAGTTGCATCGTACGAACAAACAATAGCGATCACTCGCTGTTCTCTCTTTAGTTCGCCGCGCCTCACAAAAATCTTTATTTTAACAAAATTTAACCTTATCACGTGTTTGATAAAGAACATTTTCAACTACAGTGCTATTTTATATTAGAAATTTTGATGTCTCGCGCTCAGCTCGGCAGTAGTTGGGTTTGTAAATGTTGTCGACGCTACTTTTAGATAGTGTCGTCCTGTACATCTATGGACGAAGAAACTAAGATGGTGGTGTATAATCGCCATAACCGCTTTCTGAACCATCGAATCGATTTCTTATGAATGTATACATAATGTAGATTATGAATTCGGAAATATTATAATTATTTAGAGGAGCATTCTGTGAGTTCCCTTCTCATTACATAATTTGTCCATGAATAAGTATGTGAACTCACAATGTTAGATGCTTTTATTTTGTACGTTTGGTAGGCAGATATGTCGAGTTCCGCAATTGTTTGTAGCTATTTTTGTATTTTTTTCAGGCTTTATTATTATCGGAAATACAAACTAATTCAGAGTCGCGAGGTCATTAGGAAAACATTTATTTGTAATAATTTCCGGTGCGATAAACATGGAAATCATTTATGAAAATTAAATTCTACTTTTTATTATGTTAATGTTGCAAGTTTTGTAATTTGAGATTTTATTTGCGTTAGTAACTTTTGTTAAAATTATGGGTGTGTTTAAAATCTAGTTATTTACAATGTTGAGATAAATATAATTTGTCATAGTCACTTTTGATGTGGCATTATGTTAAAGCTCAAGTGTCGTTTCAGTTAAAAGGTTGCGATTGTACCTATGATATGTCAATTATTTGTATGGCAGTTCAAATAATATCAATTCAATTACAAATTGTCCCTACATTATATCGGCTGTGTAGGCATTTTAAAAAACCGTTACCGATCGCCGCTGTATTGGTTGGTATCTCTCGCTACAATCCTCGGCCATCGGGAAGATTTGTTTTGTATAGCTATTCCATTTTTTTACATAGGTAGGTAATATATACAAAAACTATGTAACAGAATGCAATAAAAACTTCATTAAAACAATTCAATATTGTATTTTCTTAAACCTAATTACAATAATAAGTCTTCCAAGTATTCCTCGAACTCTTCTTCACGAGACTTCTCTTCGGTTTCTTGGACACCTAAAGAAAACAGTAAAAATAAGATGTAATTATGAACGTGAGGTATATGGCAGAACATTTACAATGGATACTGACTCCATTTCTTGACTGGACAAAGTAAGAGACCGAGTAAAACACGTTAAAACTGTGCAGTTAGTATACCTTATCCTTGCAAACAGCCAATACCTACACAGTGCCAATGTTGGTTTGGTTTCTCTATTATATTCTCTGTGGTTTGGTTCACGCACATGGCACCATCAGAACCTAGTGTGTACACACTGTAGTGGATTGCATTCATGGTTGAGTGTTCAGTGGGTGGTTTTATCTAAACGGCAACCGAAATCCGCTGCGTGCTTTGCGTATAGGTCAACAAGTACTCTAAACTAGTGGTAGGTATTAAGAAATTGAATTAATGCTGTGACAATTTACGAAACAAATAATAGTCTAAGATACGGTCTAAGAAATATATACCCTCATCTGTTATTTATTAGTGATAAGAAATAAATGATAGATAATATTCGCATTAACACATTGCAAATAGGTTGCCTAGTGAAATTGCGCCCGAATAATATTAAATCCGGACCGGATCTTGTACTATAAGGGTATATTTTGTTACTACGATTCTTATAACTATAATTTTACTAAGTGCATAAACCGGTTAAAGTTTTAACTTGCGACTATCATAACCAAACCTTTTTTCCACAAGGAATCTTGATTGTTTTCAACTTCTATTGTGTTAACGGACGAGGACGGCTCCTCGGGGTTTTCAGGCGTTTTGGGACTGTGCTCCCCATCGTTGTCTTCACTATTATGTCTTTTTGATTTCTTCTTTTTCTTTAATGTTTTCTTCAATCTTTTAACTTCACGTTTCTTCGACTTGAAGTTCAACTTATCTGAACATTCAGGACATAACCCTGAAGAATAAACCGACAGTCATGCGTGAGCTTGATAATAGTTCTGTGTTGCTTCTGATAAGTCTTATTTTAATAATGCACGATGTTTAGAATCGCGCCCTAGTAAATGCTTAAGTGTAAAGGTACCTACTTAGCTACCAAAAAATATAAAATATATTTGATCGGGTAAATAATCTCTGTTGGTTAGTAGGTATAGCTCGCGAGTTATTTAAAAGTTCAGCTGTTAGAAAGAAACCAATCTGATATTATTTTTGAGGTAGGCAGATACATCTTCTTTAGCATTTACTAAGGCATCATACAAAATATCGTTCATATCAAACTAAAGCCCTATAGGTTAAGTACCTACTTACATGGTTCTAAAGTTCAATATATCGCCCTAATCTTTGTAGGAAAAACCACTCCCCTGGTGTTACGTGCACAACGAGATCCAATTGGCGTAATTACAGCACATCCGCTGCGTTTAAATTACAGTTCACAAATGCAACATTATCATTGCTAGGGTGGTTCGGGTTTAGGTAGGTATTACACACACATTTAAATGAGAATATCCTTTGATGAACATAGAAAAGTGCAGTAGGTACATCAGATATCCTTTGATGGCCTTTACTATGTGCAGTACGTACCTATATCATTGGATAACTAGTTACGAAACTTGAAAGTTAGCTCTACTGGCTACATGTCCGATCCAGGTAGGTACAAAACTATTATCATGTTGTCACTGCTGAGAACTACCAATACTATAGTCGGAGTCTATTCACCTATTTTGTTCCTTATCCTGGAAAATATGGCTTTGTTGATAACTTTAATTACTTATAATTAATGTATTTTCCCGCTCCACAAACCAATTTCATAAGAATCAACACAGAATAGTTGCATTCCTATTTGATTAGTCGCTGAGTAATGGGTCTGTGTTTTTTGTTTGTCTATTCGTATTAACATAGCTTTTTGTACGCGCTACGGAATTTGGACACTACTTACTTTGGGTAGTTACTTAAAGCATTACGCATCATCGTGTGATGTTTTGGGTTTGTGAAAGATGGGAATCTATCATGATATATTATGCGATTGGATTATCACGCGGTACGCGTATCCACATGTTCAAGTTACGAGTCGCGTACTTACTAAATAGTAGTTTAGCAACTTTGTTTTCCCGATGAAAAAACTAAGCACTAAGTACTTATACTTTGTTAATAAATACAAAATTAAACTCACGAAGCTTCACCAGAGCATTTTTCTTTTCGCTATCTTCTAAGTAAGCGAAGTTGACCTCCCAGGACTTAAGGTCATTGTTATTGATACATGCTTTATTACCGCATTGAAATTGACCTTTCCCAAGTACAACTTCTCTCTCGATGCGCCATCGCAGTGCTACCTAATCAATCAGTATAAACAAATGGATATTAGTATCTATAGCAACTAAACCGTCGTTATACAAACGACATTGTAAATATAATTAGCATAAAACGGTAAGGTTTTAAACACGGCCGAGCGTGAGAGCCAAGTATGCCTTTGTCATTGATTATTCGAGATAAATAGGGATCGGCCACGAGCAGCCAGATGTGCGCTACTGTATATTATATCAGTGCGGGTGAATGTGTATAGCGCTATATTTAGCCTACATAAGGCACCACGGCTTTGTTCGCTCCCCTGTGTGCTACACAAAGGAAGGTCTCTCAGGCAAAAAAGGCAATTGAGTAACACGAGGCAGGGGATCGTCCCCATCTCAGGCTTGTTAAAATTAGGGGAGAACCTTACGCGTAGATACACATTAAAATATGACCGTTAGATGTATTGGAAACTGTAGAATTGAATTGAGTATTAGAATAAATATTTTACGATTTTTTTTCCATACACCATGCTTGTTGTCCCCCAGGACAAGTTAACGGTGGTCCAGATGAATGTTGGCGCGAATTCTGTTTATAACGTGTCGATGGAACCAAACTTACTTTATTTTCTTTATATCTGCTCAAATCACATATGCAATATTCTTTGAAGAGTTTGTCGTAATACTTTTTTGCCAATTGCTTCTCCCAAGTATCGGCGACATCATCTTCTTCCCAAAGAAACTTGTGGTTTTCTCTTATAATATCTAGGTCAGTCCTGTCTGTGGACGTGTCCCTTTTCAATGTTGATGTAGAGCCCTTCTTATTTAGACAATATACATTTACTAGATACTTATGCAATTCATACGGATTAAGATTACGCAACCTGGCTGACATCGCTACCGTAACCTAAAACAAATGGAAAATGACTAGTTTAGTCTTTATACTAGGTGATACAAAATGGGTATACTATTTTTTTTGCAACTTAACTTTGTAAATCTCAAACTATCGGCTTTGTGGGACAGTTGAAGTACTAAAGGTTTTGTAGACTTGTGAAATCGGTCAACAGCTGTATTCCTATAACACCTTTTGTTTTTCAAGTTCCCTCCAAAGCTGATGGTTTTAGAATTACAAAGTTAAGTTTTGAAAAAAAAAGTATACCCATTATGTGTCACCTTGTATAAATAAAAGATATATTTTGAAACAAACAACTCTTTAATAAATCGCAATTACTATTACATATTTCCATAAAATATTTTAAATTCATAATTAAACGGATCTTAATCTAATTGTCATGATGAGTTGTATAACAAAGTGCGTTTTTGATAAATAGTAATAAATGGCAGTACATAATGTACTGAATGGGATGCATACATAATTATTAATAAATAGTAATAAATTGCAGTACATAATGTACTGAATGGGATGCATACATAATTATTAATAAATAGTAATAAATTGCAGTACATAATGTACTGAATGGGATGCATACATAATTATTTTGTGCACAAGTTAATATCTATTCTGAATATTATCGTCAGTCTTGTAGATTTTGTGTATTTTTATCATTTGGCTCAATGTCGAATTCTTAAATCTACAAACAAGTCATGCAAAGTTAAATATCTAAATTATTAAATATAATAATAAATATATTAAAATATGATTACTTATTGCCTATTTTAGATTTACTAAAACTAGACAATATTTTAAGGCATTATTTTACAACCAGATTATACAATCGAAGTGGCACAAACAAGTTAATTTAACCTTTGGTTTTATAGCCAATTACAAAATAGTACAAAATATCTTTGGGATTTCTATAGATATAATATATTTTGTTATTAAAAAGGAGTTTTGTTGCAGAGGACAAAACCCACTCAAGAGTTGCTCTCTATAACAAAACAATAATTTATTAATGATACTTAATGTTACAAATAAATATGTGCACTGCTAAACATTTGTGATGCATAAAGACTTCATCATTTACTAGCTCTTAACTAATTTATATTAATTGTTCGAATTGTCTTAACTAATCTTCTAGGAGACCATCAAGAGTGAAATAAAGTTCCACTTTTATTCAATCACTTTTAAGAGTAAAGATAATGATAGTTTATATGTTTTTTGATCCACTATTTTGATATTTAATCCTAACATCTAAAATTATTTGGTATATGTTTAGACATACTATTATAGAGAATAGGCACATTAAACATGTTATTGCTTTGGTTACAACACAGTACAGTAATACAAATCACTTGAAATACTTATCTAAAATTTGGCAAAAGTCTACATTAAAACTGGTAGTTCAGTACCCCACAGTAAAGGTTTATAAAAATATATATATTTAAAGCTTTTACATGAAGCAGGAACAAATATTCTTCAGTGATATACTTTTCGACAGGCCTCTTTATTGTACAGTGGACATATTTCGTCTATCTAAAGCAAATATAACAAGGCTATCAGAACCTTTGGACGCTCAACCTACATACAATATCCACATGTTAAAATATCACTTTATCATATCTAAAAGGCAACATTGGATTGAGATATGTGTGACCTTATTGTAAAGCACCTGCTAAAACATTTTACTAATACACTATATTACCCCAAACATGCATTTGAAAAATCATATAAATAAAATCCTCAACTGAAAGCAACTACAGCAGCACACATTGAGTGTGCGAACACACAAACACAGAAACACACCATACTGACTAAAATATGAACTAGATCGTGATAGGTATTTTAAATTTGTTATAAACAATGTAAAACTCTAACCTTAACAAAAAAATACAACTAATTTTTTGGCAATAAGAGAATCAGAAATCATAGCATAATCAAAAACCTCAATTTTTCTTGGCAACAGAAATGACCAGAAGTAAATTTTTGAAAATATTGATTCTAAAATGCAATTGAATTGCAGTTATATTATGACATTATTCACAATTCCATATTATTACTATTTCCTATAATGGAAACTCTACCCATGAGTTTTCTCATGTTTCTTCATGTTGTCGGAGCGAGTGAAAGCTTTGTCACAGACACCACAGTAGTAGGACTTCTGTTTGGTGTGCACTGTCATATGACGAGATAGTTCACTTTTGGTTACAAATTTCTTCTCACACACTGTGCAAGCATGCTTGCGAACATTAAGATGGAATTTCATATGTATGGACAGTGAACTGGACTGTGAGAACGCCTTGTGGCAAAGTTCACAGACAAACGGCCGCTCTCCTGTGTGCTTGCGGAGATGATTCATGAAACCTGTTTTCGTATAATCTTTTTGGCACAGATGACAAAAGCTCGATTTAGACTCCAACATACCCGGAAAATGGGTACTTAAATGTTTCCTCAAGTCCCAGTAGCTAGGGAATTTCTCAGAGCACACATGACAAGGATATTTCTTTTCTTCGGTGGGTTTAACATTGCATTTGTGTGAGGTGAGTGCATGCTCATTGGAGAATATTTGGTTACACTGGCTGCAGGTATGACTAGCCTCGGAGTCTGTGGACAGGGTCACTTCTAAATAGTTCTCAATAGACATAACATTCCCATTGGAGCTGTCCGTATCATCGATGTGGATCTGTGTTTGTATTTGCTCCTTAGATGATATTATTATATCTTTGGTATCCATTTTTTCGACATACTCTCTATAATCTAACGACTCTTTACCTGAATTGTTATTGTCAGGCTCTACGAGATGTAGAACAGGCGATTCGCTCTGTTCCCTATCAGGCGATGTGTTTTTCTCGTTGTCAGAATGATCGGGCCTGGAGGATACATTATTATCAGACTCCCAATCATTTTCGACGATTTCCACATCTGAATCGGAATCTTCGGCACTCGACGCGGTATTATTGACTAAGTGAAACCCGATATCGTCGAATCGCAGCACATTCGGAGGAAGTTTAACCCCAACGATAGCTTGAATCGCCTGCCATGAAAGCTCCTGGGGGTTGTTCTGCATATTAGATCGCACTACTCTAACCTACAAACGAGCATTTAGAGATTACTGTAAAGATACACAAAAAGCTATTGACTAGTTAAACAGAAAAAGTATTAAAATTATATTTACCTTAATTATGCACGATCAATAACAATTTTGATAATAATTTATCCAGATGACACCTTTGATTTCTACATCTAAAAATATTATGCTATGTTCTGTCCTACTCTCTCCTTTAATCTATGGACCAGTGGTGCAAACACCCTCTAAGAAAAAAGCTTACAAAATAAAGCAGATTCACCCATTCCGTCGACGAGACACCTTTTGAGTGAGCATAAAATGCGAAAAACCGCAAAACTAGGCAACACTGATTAATAGGGAAATTTCAAAAATATAAAAATGAAGTAGGTAGCAACAGCTAAAGCAAAAGAGACCACAAAAACCATCTGAAATTTTAATGTACTACATCCATGGGAAAACCAATTGAGTTTGAATCACCAGAAAATGATTGATTATCACAGATTAAAATATTTCCATGTTGATGTTGATTTGGTTGATTATGTTTTTTCTCATCTACTGTCTATGGCATTACTAGGGGTTCAAAATTATTAGATTGATCGAACATGACATCGATTCAGATATGATTATTTTTTATCAATCGTACCGTGATAATAATGAATATAATGCGATTCAAATAAGAATAGGATCGACTTTGCGCCATATTGTAACGGCATAGCTGTCAATTCTAACAAGTTAGGTAGGGTGAGCAGAACAAGATATTTTTTAAATAAAATTTATTTGCAAAGATTAAGTGAAAAAAGCGGTTTGATCCTTTTTATTAATTGAAAAAGTTCTGTTTTTGTGAAGCAATAGTCGTATTCAATATTGTTTATTTTAGCCATTACTGTATTTCTGCTATTTTATTGGCCTTTGCGCCAAAAATGAAAATAAAAAAAGGTTATGGTATGGTTTTAAAAATGAATAATGACTATATTATATTAAGACAATTTACTACTAATTTAACCTATTTATTTAAATTTGATGTAGGACTATTATTATTGGTGTATGCAAATAAGTTTTTTGCAAACCATACTTTTCAAGAGACATTTGACAGATAGAGGTTATTGACATTCCTATTCTTATTTGGATCGAATCCAGTGTATTTCTTTAGGTAATCTGTGATCTCCGAAAGTTACATTGCGAACTGTATTGAATTTCATTGTGAATTTTCAGGTGCTTGTTTAGGATTTTTTTTTATTTTTTGTTATAAGTAACGTATAAAACAGAACGTGCGTGACAGTTTTTTACAGGTGCAAAACAACGCGCACGGGTGAGAGCGTCGTATCTATCTGTCTAGTCTATATGTGAAAGCAAGAGACAAATCCAGTTACGAATTGCGATTGATATCTTTATTTGATTATAAGTGTATACAAACAAACCGAATAATAAATAATTAAAGTTCATTATTGATGAACCATCACCGTGATTACATCTTATGTCGTTAGTAGGTAGTATTTATAAGTCTGTGAGTAGATCAAATACAATTGAATCTTGTTGAGATCCGTGACCCGATCACCCGCTGATGGACTGTAATCGCATCAATGATTTGATTATACGAGAGCGACACAGCTCTAGTTGACAGCTTGTTTGGCGGTAAAACTCGAAGCATTTTTGTAGAGTATTTTTGTGAAGAAATTCGAAAGAGTTATTGTCAAGATTGACGTATGGCGACCATAGACAAGGATGACAAGATTTTGTTTTTTAATGAGACCATAGACTATAAGTTGTTATGTTATCACGGATATGATTATTTTAAACCAAGAATTTTATATATGGCTTCTTGTTTTAAACCCTTCTGTGAAAAGTTGTATTTTTGGAAATGTTTAACTCCCATCTTATTTATTAGCTTCTCTGACAGGTTTTCAAAAATATATAATATACTAAAACTCGTCACATTCCTACCCACATAGGCACAAAAAAACAGAAAATAAGTCTAACTATAATAAGATTACTATTACCTACTTCATACGGTTATGTAAAACATATATAATAAATTATTACGACAGTCGAGAATTGAATAAATCATAAGTTATAGCTATATATCCGACCCAGTAAATGCAAAATTAATTGCGTGCTATTGCTGAATAAATTCATTGGAAACATACAAATGAACCGAAATTACAAGCTTTTTGTTTCTTGTAGTTAATTTATGTATGTATAACTTTAATTTATAATATACACCGATGTACGGAACCCTACAGTATGTGTGGTCCGATACGCACTTGGCGGCTGGTTTTAGCTATTCACTCAAATTTATTTTTAATGTAGGCCACTACGCCGTAGCGTATAGATGGTATTGTATTCTCTTTGGATGGCTACTTACTTACAGAGTAGTTTAAGTACCTTATTGTACCTTCTGGCATAACTTAATAGAAATAATAAGTACCTACCTATGTACCTATTAGGTACTTACCTATATATTATGAGCGACACAGAATACTTATATACTTATCTACCTAGCTTACCACCTCATACAGTAAAGTAATTATTAGGTTCTTATGTAAAAATAATACTTACCTCTGTACCTAAGTAGAATAAATAAGTTTTTTACTTGAGTATTAGGTAATCCCAAACTGATGTGCTGATGATTGCCCTAAGGCATAGGTACAAGTTAATAAGTACTTACCTATGCTATTTGTGTATCTACATACACCATACACTTTTTATTTTTTATGGAACCATTTTTTGTAATGAAGTACTTATTTAGGAACTACATACAGATAGATAACTATTTATATCAATGTAGACTGAACGCAGACCTCCCTTCATTTAATATAGTATTAATGGATGGTCTAACTTGGTACCAGCCTGGAAAACTGCACTGACATGGTTCACTCTATAAGTAGCATGAAAACAATACTTAATAATGGTTGGCTGACTGACTCTATCTATAAACATTGTGTTAAAACTTAAAAGCACAACTTGTTTTACTGAATTCATAAGTGTAAAGAACAGTTAAAGTTCACTGCTGCTGACACTTTAAAGCTATCTCTGGTTGAATAAAGAATAGTGAACTGTGCCCTGCAACCCCCACACATTGGGAGATGTGTGGGGTAAATATACACTCTTTGCTCATATACTTACTTACTAACCATGTTGCTCTCAGTATTTACATTCTTTAAATTTACCAAAGGCCGGTACCACCTCCAGCGATTGGTGGCAGGAGGCATATACCTACAATACCAATATGTTATTAGACTCTGATGAATTGTTCTTCTAATTTTGAACGTGGATACCTCCACATATTGATTTCCTTTTTCTTTCAAACTAATAATATACAAATCCGAATAACACCCTGGAATTGTTCACTTAGGCAAAACTTATCCGCACGCGGTTACTAAACAAGATTATGATTCTCTATCGAGACTATATTGGTACATATCTCTAATCTGGGTTAATATAATACTAGCACAGAACACTACGGAGCGCCTTTAGGCACTTTACGAGAAATAATGACAAATTTCATGATCGTTGTTGATTTGTAAAAATGTAGAGGGTTACTAATCACGTGGTCATACACGTTGATCTTGAGTAGGAAAAATGTAAACATTAGCGTAATTAAACACGTGGGTGATAAACTTCAATCTTGGGAATAAGTAGCTTTTGACAGCTTTTTATGCCTCGAACGAAGATGATTGGTTCAAATTTGGTCATTCATAAAAGAATGACCAATCACAGTAACTTTCCAAAAGAGTTTTTCACGAAAATCTTTTTCATTCATATTTTGTGGCGCTAGTAGGAAGTTTTTTTGACAGTAGAGTAGTAAATTTGACAGTTAAGCGTCCAAATTTGACATTGACAACTGACTTTTGACAGTTGACAGCTGTCAAATGAAATCCGCCATTTTTTCCCCCACCCCTAAACTCATCTTGGAAATAGATTCGGCCGAAGAAATTAGAAATCAATCAAGTATAAAATAAAATGGTCTCTTCTCTGCAAGAATTACAGGACTTCCTAAAGTCCAAAAATAATTCCAGCAATTTTATAAATAGATCAGTTGTACCTCCATTATGTAAAACTGAGCCGTGTGTTCTTGGCGTCGATGAAGCAGGCAGAGGACCTGTTTTAGGTATAATAATGTTCGTTTTTTAGTTAGAAGAAGTTTATTAGTTCGCCTAAACTAATAAACTTCTTGCAGCAGTTATATACCTATCGAAAGAAATAACCTATTCGCAGGTCCTATGGTTTACGGAGTGGCATATTGTCCTGTGAGCCACACAAGTGTTCTCAGCGATTTGGGTTGTGCCGATTCAAAGGCATTGACCGAGGAGAAAAGAGATGAAATATTGTTGAAAATGCTTACTGAGGAGAACTCTCTAAATAATGTTGGATGGCTTGCAGAAGTAATCTCCCCCAATTATATATCAAACTCAATGTATAGAAGAGCTAAACATTCATTAAATGAGGTAAGAGGTACTTACACACATTCATTTAAATAAATATTGCCTGACTGACACCTACTACAGTAGAGCCTCGATAATCCGAACTACCAAAAAATAACACCTGTTCGGACTCACAGAGCGTTCAGACTATAGTATGTCAAAAAAATGCAAGTATATATTGACAGAATTTATTTATTGAGGTTATTATAACTTACATATTTAAACAGCAGAATACGTTACTTATTCATAAAGTCATCAATTTTAGTTTGGCGGGTTCTATTTATTGACCAAAAAAAGGCTTTATCCCTCAAATTACGCAGCATCATCTTTTCGGATAAGGACAAGTTATTTTCATCAGCCCAATCCAAACAAGTGTTAAGTGCTAATATAGCTTGTGAATGAGGAATTTTATTTACGTTCGAAGTAGAAATATTATGAAACTCGTTCCCAGTCTCGTCATTCTCTTGCGTAAGTTGGGCTATGATCTCGTCATCAGTTATGGGTTCTGTGCAATTCTCCTCTTCGCTAAATGTTAAGAAAGTGGAAATCGTTTAGAGAGAAATATACAGTCATCAGTTCGGATTACAGCGGCGTTCGGATTAGCCTGAGTACGGATTATCGAGGCTCTACTGTATATGGTTCCAAACTAAGCTATGCTTGTAACTACTGAGAGTACCTACTGTGCAATGGCCTGGGGGCAATGACACTGCAACCAAAGCAAATTAAGAAATGGTCATATCCAGAATTTGCCTCAACAGGAATCAATCATTATGCTCCAGTGGCTTATGTTTGTGCTGCTATGCTAAGGGGTTGTCTCAAGCTTATACTTTTATCATCCAAATATACAGGGTGTAAGGGGCATTGTAATGAAAACTGATACCCTGGCTTCAACTCATGATGCTGGACCTAGAGTTGGAATTTTTCGCCAATATTTTCATGAATAATACAATTTTTTTGCCATTTTTAAATTGATTTTAGCATGAAATCTTCATACATTCATCATTTTACATGTTTTACTTATGTAAAATCATGTTAAGATAGGTTTGGTAAATCAATTAAAAGTTTTAATGGGAGGTCCAGCATCATGAGTTGAAGTCATGGTATCAGTTTTCGTTAAGTATGTGATGTAAAAACCTCTGAATGTAAACGGATGAACTGCCTTACTGGCCCCTTCAAAACAATATCCTGCACATGGCCATCAAACTTTGATATAAGTTCTTCATACTATGAAAACTGGTGACAAGCATATTCAACCCTGGGAAAGCATAATGTGATAAGGTTAAGAAAGTCGCATACCTTCATTTCAGGTGTCTATGAACTCTGCAATATCATTAATAAAGCAAGCAGCTGAGGGTGGGGTGAATATAGCAGAGGTGTATGTTGACACGGTCGGCCCACCAGAGAAGTACCAAGCCAAGTTAGCGGAAATATTTCCAGAATATAAAATAACTGTAAGGACTTACATTGATATTTTTCATTTTAAGAATGTATTCCAAAACCTTGTTTATACTGGACAACAATTTTGCACAAAACCATTTTATATAACATCAAAAAAGAGACCACAACATGTTTTGTCTGAATGTTTAGTCCAGTGCAAACATAGGGTAAGGAAGGACCAATACAACAACATTATGGGACACAAGTCAGACAAAAATAAATCGACAAATTATAGAAATTAGCAACTATTTAAAAAAATATATTATTAATTTTATATATCATTTAATTTTAAGATTTGTGTAAATATAAAAATGTAGAAAGCATTATAAAAGTATTCCACTAACAGATCCCTTTCAGGCATAAATCAATGCTTACTGAGAAGATTACCAATGTTTTCATTCATGATATAAATAACTATAAAAATGCTGGGTAATTTGCTTGTAATATCTGCACCCATAATAAATGAATAATAATAACTATAGAAAATATGCTTTCAAAAAATATTATTCTTTTTACAGGTAGCCAAGAAAGCTGACTCCATATATCCTATAGTGTCGGCGGCGAGTATAGTGGCGAAGGTGACAAGGGACCACGCGCTCAAAGTGTGGCAGTTCCAGGAGGGCCTCGAAATGGACCACACGGAGTTTGGAAGTGGTTACCCTGGAGGTAAAAAAAAATAATGCAATTAAAACCTTTTTCTTTCCAAAATACTATTAGTTATCAGTTAATAATATAATTATTTAACCTAGAAACCCCGGCTATCACAGTTTTTAAGCCATGTCAGAGGCCTTTGGGCGGCCTGAAATTTCTGACACCAACTCGTACGAGACAAACAAAAGACGGCAAACTAGCGTTCAAGCCACCTGAAGTTAAGCAGTTAACATAGCTTATAAATGCTTGCAATACGAAAGACATGACTCACATGTTGCCGATCTGAAGGGGAGTGCAACAGAGGGAGGGGAAGGGTTGGGCTTTCGGCTTTCTCACTTATGGTACGCCATTTAGCTATAATAACTACTGTACGCCGAACTTCTGTGAGAGGTTGATACTACCCTGAGTACTTATACAGGACAGCCAGGGGTATACTAGGTGAAACAGAAAGGGTATACTATTTTTTTTGCAACTTAACTTTGTGAATCTAAAACTATTGGCTTTGTGGGACAGTTGAAGTACTAAATGTTTTGTAGACTTATGAAATCTGTCAACAGCTGTATCCCTATAATACCTTTTGTTTTTCAAGTTTCCTCCAAAGCTGATAGTTTTTGAATTACAAATTAAGTTTTGAAAAAAAAAGTATACTCTTTCTGTTTCAACCTGTATAAGCTATAGTGAATTAGCTACAAGTGATCTTTGTTGGAAGTTATCTGTTCGTATGTTGGAATAATGTTTCAGATACAACTTTCAGATGTTGAAGTAAAAATATTTTACGGATTTTATCGCGTTTATTTAGTTTGTTATGTTCCCGATGTTTCGGCTGCTTTACATCCAAAGAGAATACAATACTACGTAAGATTTACAGCAACCATGGTCACGGGGGGACTGAGGTGTTAGACGTCAAATCCGTACAATAGTTTTATTTCAATGTTTAGTATTCGCGTAAATATAAGAAAACGACTTTCAGATGTTTATAAAACATTTGATGCATGTCGCTTTTCTTTTCAGATCCGTTGACAAAGAAGTTTATTCGCGACCAAATAGACCACGTCTTCGGGTACCCTCTTCTAGTGCGGTTCAGTTGGTCGACGGCCGAACACATGTTACAAGACAAGGCGGCAACATGCAGTTTCGAGGAAGTCGACGACCAAGGAAGCACGAAGAAAGCTACTACAAAGTCAATCAGTTCCTTCTTTGCCCCCAAAGCCGAGGACGGGAAAGTGAGAAAACAACACAAGTTTTTTGAAGAGAGACATTTGACCGTCGGTAATCCGTTTGAGTAAAATAAAACTTGTTTGTATTGGACTGGTTAGATTGTAAGGAATATATTATTATTTTTCATGCGATTTATTTTTGTTTTGGAAGATTCCGCACTTTTTGTCCGCGATTGTACTGTCGAAATTTCCGTGACATTAAAAATGTTTGAGGCTTTATTTATTTTGATCGTATTCGGGACAAGATGGTATTGAAATAGATCGTCATAGATAAACCGTATTTTACGCCCATATCTTGTTCCTGGGCTGCAATGAATCAAGCATTATACAAGGCGCCGTTTTAGTATTACTATTATTTTTACTTGAATGGTAGTTTATTTATGTGAGAAGAAAACTAGTTCGTGTACTGTTCATCTTGTACCTAAGGTTGGTGACGTCATCTAATGGCGAATAAATGGTGATTGTGGACGTGCGTAGCAACTACAGTATAATATTTAAGTGTATTTATACTACAAATTACACCTGCGTTTACTATGTTGTGTACCTATCACACGGTACTTTAGGTAGAGAGAAAAATAAATACTAGTATCAATTCGCTCATCATCATTGTAAAGACCCTTCGCAAATGATTTGTTTTGTTGTTAGATCCTATTGCAAAAATGAAAAGGTATTTAGCGCCGTTCATGTTTTCCAGTGAAAATGATGCAGCTGCGCATCACTGATCAGTAGAAATCGGAAACAATTTAAATACAATTTATGCCGTTGTCGTATGTCTTACAATACAACGTGTATTTTATCATTTTGGAGCCTTTCCCAACACGTCGGAAATACTCACGGATTCATTCGACGTTTTCATGAATGCTAAGTGAGCCTCGGTGGTTATTTATTGGACATCTAGTTATCCATCTAGTTAGCGACATAATCGATTAGGTAATAGAGGTACCTACACTTCACGATTTAAGAAGTTGTAAACTCATCCAAATTAAGTATAAAAACAATAACGTTACGGTTATCGTCAGTGGTCATATTTCAAATGATATAGACGTGTCTGTGACACGACCGATAAAAGCGATGATAGCTGACTTTCACTGACAAATTGCGGTCTA